>JAGPOW010001296.1:45060925-45086873 GCA_030014935.1 Caiman crocodilus | reverse complement strand
TCCCGGGCACCACCAGGGGTAACTAGGACCAATGGTCACAAGTTACTGGAGAGCAGGTTTAGGCTGGACATTAGGAGGCACTACTTCACAGTTAGGGTGTCTAGGATGTGGAACCAGCTTCCTAGGGAAGTGGTTCTTGCTCCTACTTTGGGCATCTTTAAGAGTAGATTGGATAGGTACTTGGCTGAGGTCCTGTGACCCTGGCACTTGTTCCTGCTATTGGCAGGGGGTCAGACTAGATGGCCTGCTCTAGGCCCCTTCTGACCCTAGGCACTATGAGGCACTATGATTCTCAAGGAGTTCTTTGCCTCAGTGTTCCTAAGCGAGGGGCAGGACAAGGTTCTCACTGGGATTGTAGAGAGGCAGCAGCAAGGCACCAGACTGCCATGCATAGACCCTGAGATGGTGCTGAGGCACTTGGAGGAACTGGATGCCTTTAAGTTGGCAGGCCTGGATGCGCCCCATCCGAGGGTATTGAAGGCACTGGCTGACATCATTGCACAGCTGCTGGCGGGAATATCTGAGCACTCGTGGTGCATGGGCCAGGTCCCAGACGTCTGGAAAAGGGCCAATGTGGTCCCCATTTTCAAGAAGGGGAGGAAGGAGGACCCAGACAACTATAGGCCAGTCAGTCTCACCTCCATCCTAGGCAAAGTATTCGAAAAAATTATCAAGGTTCACATTTGTGAGAGCCCAGCAGGACAAATGCTGAGGGGAAACCAGCACGGGTTCGTAGTGGGTAGATCATGCCTGACTAATCTAGTCTCTTTTTATGACCAGGTTACAAAACGCCTGGATACATGAGTAGGGGATGATGTCGTATACCTAGACTTCAGGAAGGCCTTCGATATGGTATCCCACGCCATGCTGGTAAAGCGACTGAGGCTGCAACTTAGATGACTACACAGTCCGATGGGTGGCAAAATTGGCTAGAGGGTCGCACCCAGAGAGTCGTAGTGGATGGGTCAGTGTCGACCTGGAAGGGTGTGGGCAGTGGGGTCCTGCAGGGCTCAGTCCTTGGACCAATACTCTTCAATGTCTTCATTAGCAACTTGAATGAGGAGTGAAGTGTACTCTGTCCAAGTTTGCGGATGACACAAAACAGTGGGGAGAAGTGGACACGCTGGAGGGCAGGGAAAACAACAGAATGCAATTCAACAAGGAGAAATGCAAAGTGCTGCACCTAGGGAGGAAAAATGTCCAGCACACCTACTGCCTAGGAAATGACCTGCCTGGTAGAATGGAAGCAGAAAGGGATCTTGGAGTTCTACAGTGAGGTTTTATTCACCAAGGCACCCCTGGGGGTTACAAGAAATAATGGCCACAATCTAGTAGAGAACAGATTTAGACTAGACATTAGGAAGAACTTCTTCACAGTTCAAGTGGCCAAGGTCTGGAACAGGCTCCCAAGGGTGGTGGTGCTCTCCCCTACCCTAGGGGTCTTCAAGAGGAGGTTAGATAAGCATCTAGCTGGGGTCATCTGAACCCAGCACTCTTTCCTGCCTATGCAGGGCGTCGGACTCGATGATCTAATGAGGTCCCTTCTGACCCTGGCATCTATGAATCTATGACTAGTGCTGTCACAGTCCAAGCTGTCCATGATCAGTGACTGAACATATAACTTGGGCTGTGCAGTAGCCACCTCACCAACTTTAAGTACTGAACTATACGAAGTTCACCCCTAACTCCTCAAAGAGCCTTCTGCACAGGATGCAGCTGTGGAAAGTCTGTATCTATATGCGCCAAAGTTATAAGACACATTCCTAGTATTACAAAAGACTGTAGATCAAAACCCTGATATCTATCAATACAAGGTTTCCTAAAACAGCTTTCATAAGATGTTAATTTGGGACTTAGAAAACCAAACCCTGCTTCCAGTGAGGCAATACTTTGCTACTAGCTTAATAGGAACAAAGCTAGGCAAAGACTACCTATATAGCATACAATTTATTTTTTGCATTGGACCAAAAAGCATCATTAAAAGATCTGCTATATAAACACAAATTTGAGCTTGCTATGTTAAATCCATGACAAACCCTCAAGTCTTCAAGTAGCTCCACGGATTTGATAGCAGCTCTGTGTAAGCAAGTGTGACAGCCCTCCACTCAACTCACCTGCCTGTGGCAATACAGACAACCAGAGCGTATTTGAGCGAGCCGGCACCATGCCAGCTGGAAGTGTGCTCCCATTTGACCCAGAGCCCCATGACAACAGACCAAAAGTGCAGGCAGGAGAGATGGGGCAAGGGGGATTGGCAGCCGAGAGACCAGAAGTGGGTCCAGCTGTTCACAGGTGAAGCCAAGGAGGTGCAGCACGGGCTAAATAGCTGGCTGCACCCCACATGGCAGGTGGGGAACCAACTGATCTCTCCCAGTGGAGACTCAAGAGGCAGCAGTGAATATGGGGCCTGTAGCAGAAAGCCCCCTTTTCCTCTTGCCTGCATTTGCTCTCCCCTCTTTTTCTACCTTTTCTTCCTTCCTCTTCTTTCACTTTAAGATAATGAATTGTGTTTTACAACCCTGTATCAGGCTGGCCCCTGAAAGAGCAAGTGAATCAGTGATTGAATGTGTAACACTGTAGCAGCAGACAGCAATTAACACCTGGGACATTGCAGATGAACCAATGGAAGAATTCAACAGAAGGCAATGAAACAACTGGGAAATCTCTAAACCTCACTGATCAAGGGCTAGAAGCCCTGGCCTGAGTTAATCAATGCCAGGAACCAACTTCTGGGCTGAATATCTCCAGATCGACTGCTCCCAGAGCCCTATTCAAAATTTATCAATGGACTCCTAAACCTGCACGTATATGCGGATGACCCCTGGGGCTGACAGATGCCGTAAAGTAGCCACCGGGGGGCAGAGGGGGAGGTGGAGTCCCACGAGGGTCAACAACCCCTTGATTGGGCAAACCTGAAAACTGGAGAGTCACCAAAGTCTGCCAGGGACAGTTAAAAGGCAGTGAGAAGTGACCCTCAGTGGCACCCTCTTGATCTCCAACTTCTGGAGGATAAACACCACGCTGAAAGAAGCCTCAACTGGCCATCGACGGCAGACTCGTGCTTGTAGGATAGGTATACCCGACTCTGTGGCTTGCTAGTGTGTGTGTGCGCGCGCGCGCGCGTGCGTGTGTACCAGCCCCAAGGTTTATGATTCAACTCATTACAGTGTTTCAATCTGCCTAATAAACCAGAATTTTAAGGATCCTGAGTTGGACATTTGTAGCCAACAGGCCCATCAGGCACACTAAAGAGATGCTACCAGCAGGCCCCTTGGCGGGTGGCACCGAGCCAGGCCTTACCCGCAGCACAGCAAGGGCTGAGCACACACCCAAGGATGCCTGCCACAGGACCATAGCCCAGTGGAGCCAGCAACAGGTACCCAAAGGCTGCCCACAGGGGGTAACTGGGGGAAGAGCTCCCCAAAGCAGTGCACAAACTGCACAGACCCACCAGTGATGCCCAAGGACCAGGGACTTGCCAGCAGGTGGCTGGGAGGGAGCACAGGCCTCATAGGGGTGTAATGGTGGCTACCCCAAGGCAAAGCTAGACCTGGCCTGGCACCAACCCAGGAAGAGTCCAGCCAGAGAGGGCACATTCCCAAGGGGCCAGTAAGAAGAGAGGGGGTATAAAGCCTGAAGTAACTCACACCCCAAAAAGGGGGAAAAGCTTGGGGCAGCAAAGCACCAGTGTCCTGCTTGGCCATCGAGCTAAGCTGTTTTAAGTTTATCTGTTTAGCTGTCATTCTTTTATGTTGCAACATTAATGTGAAAAAAAGGATGGAACCCTAAAGATCCAAGCCACAGCATAACACCATGGGATGGCCCACATGGAAAACTACGACCCAACAAACAGCAATGACACTTGAACAAAAAAGGGGTGGAGTATAGGAGAGGAAGAACCTCACAGAAGATGCACCACTACAGTCATAGCCAGTCTGCAGAGAACCAGTAGATCACCTACAGGCGAGTACAGGGTTATCTTGGAACCAAGTCATGGCAGGTGAGTGGGTCAGGTGTAACATGGCCCAGGGGCACAAGGCACACTTATGACACTGAGCCAGTAGTGCCAAGTGTGAGCTTGTCACAGCAAGCTTCAGTACTAAGCATAACTAACAATGGTGCTGGATATGCTTTCAGCATTCCTTTTTTCATTAAAACTGAAGTAAAAGAAAACAACTCCGATATAGTAATATATTCAAGACACACATGTGGCTGCAGTAATACCTCATACCTGGTAACAGAGGCTCCAACTGTCCCTTTTCTATCAGCTTCCACAATGATCCTGTTTTTGGACAACTGCTCTTGAATGAGAATTACTTTTTCTACACCTTTAACAATGAAGTAGCCACCTATAAACAGAAAAGAAAGGATGTACTTTCTCCTTTAAAATTTTATGAATATGTAATTTTGTTTTCTAAATTATTTCTAAGTGATTTCTTATTTAAAGAAAATTACATCTGAGGAAAAAACATGGGCACTATCATTCACCTTTCACCCAAGTGAACCATCTTCTAAGTAAGTAATAAAGAAATTCCATTAGAATTGGTAAGAATCTCATTTTCAAGTATTACCTGGGAAATATTCATATTGCCTGAAGTTCTACATTTTGCGACTACTTTGAAGCCCATTACTATTCAACCCACTACAAAATGTTAGTCTGTCTGCACCTGTTGGCCCCTGACAGACATTAAAACAATGATGCAATTGGGATTGGAGCAATTTTACTCCATATCTAAAACATCACACTTTCTACCTACTATACCCAAAAGTAGATGGCAGAAGGCGCAATGTTTAGGACAGAGCATAAAATTCCTTGGATCCCGATCAGATTTCTGTGGTTCTGCCCCCACCTTAAGTCCGCGCATCAGGTAGGGGGTGGCTCTGTCCTGGATTCAGGGTTGCCGACAGCCCCTCCAGCAGATCCAAGACCGCGGACTATTTGGGGCCAAATCTAACAATCAGATGACTGTCAGACCCAGTCCCAGACAGTCTCAGGGCCAGTTTGAGACCCCAGGTGATCCAGGACCAGGTTCAACCATCAGCAGACCTTAAACTAGTCATGGGACAGCCCCAGGATCACTCAACTGCATGTACTGTTTTCAGACATCTGAGGCATCTAAAAATGATGCATTTAGCCTGGCTCCCTCCAGCCTGACATTTTAAAATTCTCTGCAAGGGCTCAGTGCAAGGCAGGAAAGACTGCTGGGCTCAAGGGTTACCAGGTTCGTAGTAGAGGGAGACCTTTGGCTTCCCTTTCCAGGGAGCCTTGCAGCCTGTTCCTCAGCAGCCCAAATTTCCACTGGGGCCAGGACTGTCCCAGTCCATGTGCCAACCCCCATCCTAATGTCAATGCTGATAACCAAGTGATTGTCAGCTTTGGCAGACAGGCGGCTGGTGAGCAGTGCACCCTGGGATGCTAGTGGATCCAGCAAAGACCTAATCACCCAACTGTGGTATGCCACATGTTTAAATTGAAACTTGATAGAAACCAGCTATAAAATAGTTCCACATTATTCAAGTAACATCTTTGTGGCAGGCTTACCATTTTTAATGTGTGATAATTACTTAATAAAAGAGCAGCATACCAGTTAATTGCACAATAAATATAACGTGCATCAGGGGCTTTAGCACAGTACCACAGGATGCCAATAGAGAACTCCAAGGCAGATAGGAAACGATTACTAAAACTACAATTAAATCAAAATGGGATTACTAAATTGTTGGCATTGCAAACTAAGCTGAAGATATCATTTGCTAGAGGAACACACGATTAAAATATCTTGATTAAAAAGAAGTGATCGGTTGAGATGCTCGGTTCTTCACCATAGCGGACTCATGTTAAGATGCACTGCTTTCCCTACTTACAGCTACACATTCCCTTTCTTCAAGACAAAGGGAAGTGGTTAGGATATGGACAAGTATACTTTTGGAACAGTTTTAAAGAAGGGAAGCTGCTGATTCAGAATTTAACAGCAGCTGTGCTCTCTTAGTTGCACCAGCTGGAAACAATATACATGTAGCAAAACTACTTGAACCCAGGAGGAAGCAGAGTTAAAACTAGAGCTTCTTTGCTACATTTATCTCTTTCCCAGCTTGCACACACACAGATGTTTGAATGTCACAGCAGATGCACAGTCCAGACAGCATCCCCTAGACCCTATGAAACTGCTCCAAATGTACATTTGTCTATATCCACATCTCCCTGGGGTGGCGGGGGGATGGAAATCAGACTACATACAAACAGATGGGATATTTATTAGGCTTGTGCAAATAGGGAAGTATTTAGATTCAGCTGGATTTGGAGGACAGCGATTCAATTCAGAGATTTGGGTCGCTGTCCCGAATCAATTTGGCAAAATCGGCTTCAAAGATTCAACGCTAATTTGAAGAAATTTGGTGATTTGGCCATAGACTACAATGGGGAAATCACTGAAATACCTATAACTTTGTCATTTTTAGGCATATTTGGACGAAAACAGCAGGGATGGTAGGCCCTTTTGAGGGCATGAGGCCTGCCAAGTTTCAAGGAGATAGGTACAGGGGTTTCTGTGAAAGTGCACCTCAAGGTTCTGAAAGCAAAAAACTTGTCTCGTGTGTATATTAAGGGGTGTAGGTTGTAGCCGTGTTTGTCTAAGAACATAGGCAGACAAGGTGCTTAGGATCAATATAATATCTTTAAATTAGACCAGCTGAATAGTTGGAGGAGCATATCTTAGCAAGCTTTCAGGTGTAAAAAGCCCTTTATCAGGCTGAGGAAGCATTTGCAGCTGGTGTGTGTGCTCTTCCTGGGTGGAATGAATAGTAAAGAAGCCAGAGAGGGTGGTATGCATGCAAGAAAACCAGTCAGTGAAAATGTAAATTGAGGCATCAGGGGTGAGAAACAGGCTGGGAGGAGGTGGGGCAAGTTAGATGTAGCAGGTAAAAGTGGAGAGGTACCTGGGGAATCAGATGTTAGGCAGATTATAGTGTGTCATAAATCCAATGTCTATACTGAGTTCATGAGGTTTGCATCTAGGAGGTGGGTGAAGTGAAGTATGTTATTTCTATGTCCCTACCCAAGAGCACTGCGATTGGAAGGGAACTCAGAGAAAGATCACAATCACCGGCCAGCTACAGATGTCAGTCTTTCCCCTCTCTTCCCCCACTCCTCTTTTCAGTTTGTTTCCCCGCAAGACCACCTTCCAAATCACCAAACCAATTCGGATGCTTCAAATTGATTCGGAGGTTTTTATGGGTCTCCCAATTCGATTCATATTAGATGATTTGGTCTCAAAAAAACCAAACAAAAACAAAACAAAACAAAAAAAACACACACATCGGGCTGAATCTTCTCTGAATTGAATTGGCAACCAAAGCTTTGCACACCCCTAATAATTATCCTATTAAACCCTATTTTTATAATACGCCTCTGAAAGAACAGAACCAACATATACCACCTGCACAACACACTGAAAAATAAATAAATAAATAAATCACAAAAATATAAAAGGGGACAGGGAAAAAAAAAACAAACAAAAAAACAATGGAAGATAGTACCTGGATCTAAAGGGCACTCATTAAGTTTGGCAAACTCTGCTGGTGTTTTCCCAGTAAGAACACAATTGGAACTGCGAAGCATTATGGGCATTCTGAAATAAAAAAAACCCCCAAAACCCAGTTACTTTTGTACTTTGAGCAAGAAAGGAATGACAATGTGAATAATAAAGGACCTTACAATTAAAAAAAAAAAAGTGTGGCAACTGAACTGAAGTGTTGTGAACATTTAAAGAATGTAGTTCTTAGTATACATCAGGGCAAGCAAAAGCAAGGAAAGCAAAATTAAAACTTTTAATCCCATATAACTATGTAACATTAAAAACTCTGCAGAAGTGCATAAGAAAAAAAATATTAGGCTCTATGATGTGATCAAACGTGTGGTTGCAGCACATGCCAACATAGTCAAACTAGCATTTATCTAAACTAGCTAGGGTAGCATAACAGGGAAGATGCAATGGCAGACAAGTTGAAATACCCCAGGTCTCAAACAAGCTTAGTGAGGCTCCACTGAAGCCCATTTCACTGCAGCTTTACTCTTATTGGCACCAAGGGATCACTGTATTAGTTTAATTAAGACATACCTTCCTCTGCTGCAAAGGTACCTCCTGACTATAGTCTAGATGCAGATTTGTTGCTATAACATACAATCTAAAGAATATAAGACATTATATGTAGATTTTATTAAACTAGTAAAAGTAAAATAGCTTAAGGCAAAGTGTTAAAGCTTTGTTTTATTTTTTAGGTTAATGGGCTACCTAGGGACCTTCTTGTGAAGCCAGGCATGTGCTTGTTCAAGACCTAAATCTCCAAGTGATGAAAAGCGCTTCTGGTTTTCTCCGATTAAAATAAGTAAATTCGCCAACTAAAACCCCAAAATCTGTGATTAAAATGAAAGGCCACGCACACGCGCACGCACACACCAGTTGAACATGTTTTTTATTGAAATACTTACAGTTTTAAAGGAATTTGGAAGCCTACCAGCGCCTCAATCATTACAATAAAATAAATTCTAAATACCTATATATTTTGGCATTTGATTTTGGGTTTTGCATCATGGAAAATCAGAGCTCCTGCTGAAACCACTCTGTACACCCCAGGGAAATGTGTGCAGAAAAATTCAAAGTTATGCAAAATTATTATTATTTTTTACAAATTAAACTCAATAGAACACTAGCTAGCTATCTGAACCTTCTTTAGAAATATACGCAGGTACTTGGTATGGTTCGAGGGTGGGTGTGGGTGTGGGGGGGTTGTGAAGTGCGTGTGTGCACGTGTGCATTGGGCTTGTGCGGGGGTTGTGGCGAGTGGGGTGTGTTGGTATGGGACTATGTGGAGCTTGTGGTGCACACCCCCACCACTGGCAGCTAAGCAGCAGCATGCAGTGGGCCCTCAGGATGCTCATGACTGCAGCAGGCAGAACGCCCCCCCCCAGGTATGCAGGCCCTGGGACTTGGCCAAAGGCACACGTGTTGGCATGGAGCCGGCATGACCCAATGGTGCACTACTTCACACCAGGCCAGGCTGGCTCCATGCCAACACATGCTGCCTGCAGTGCTGCAGTCAGGACCTGCACAACATTGGGCCAGGCAGGCTACATGCCTCCATGGGCAGCTTCCTGACGGAGTGCTAGAAGCCCCACATGGAGGCACAGAGCCCACCCAGCCTGATGGTGTGTGGACTGGGAGCCACGCATCACCAGGCCAGACCAGCTGGCTCCATACCCCTATGTGGAGCTTTTAGCACTCCAGCAGGAAGATGCATGTGGAGGCAGGCAGAAGCCCACCTAGCAACAATGGTGCACAACTCCATGCCTCTACGTGTAGCTGCCTGCCCAGCATGATGTTGCGTGGCTCTTGGTCCATGCGCCATCATGTTGGGCTTCCCATGGACATCTCCCTGCCCACTCAGTCCCAACACATACACCCCCGCCATGCCCCGCTGACTCTTCCCACATCCCCCAAACCCTTCTCCCCCTCCCCCCTGCCCCCCAAGTCCTGCCAGTGCTCCCTATCCCCAATCCACAGTCCCCCAGTGTCCCTCCAGCAAGCTCCATTTACCTCAAAGGCCCCAAAAGGGAAAGTGAGCCTAAGCCACTGATAGTCTCAGGTCCTGCTCCTTCCCCCTCAGGACAGGGCTCTGGGTTTGCTGCCCTTTTTGCAGGAAGCTCTTGCGGGCTGAAACTGTCAGCCTGCAGAGAGCTCTTTGCAAAAGTGGATAATCCACGTTTCTCCGTTAAAAATGAAAAATCTACTTTTTTCTATGTTAAAATGGAAAAATCCATATTTTTTCTGCTTTTCCATGGTAAATGGAAAACCTAGATCCCTGGTGATGAAGTACCAATATTGTTAAGCTTTATCAGGCTTCCAAAATATTGTTCTAACCTTAAAATGGCTTAATTTTTTCTTCCACTGAGAATGAGCTGAAAAAATGTAGGGCAATTTACTTCAAAAAGAAAAAGAATCTGTATTCTGGATTGATAAGAGACACTAAGAACTGGCATAAAAATATCCATTGCACTTAATTTTGCCTGCAAACAAGATGAACAAATTCATTAGGAGTGAAATTGAAAATGATCTGCATGAAGCCTATGATTCAGCTCAATCCTCAAAATAGCACCTATATGACACTTAAATTATGCATAACCTTTATTCTGGCCCCTCGTGGTGGGATGAATTTCATCATCACATGTTTAAGAGCAATACTAGACAACTATGGACTTAAACAGGTTGCATTCAAATAAACACTAATGATGATTAAAAAAAAAATCTCTTGATAAATAAAATTATTTCCTTCAAAGCTTTTCAGTTTTGTGGACTCCTGTTATACATTTAAAACTAAAAATGAAAAAGGGTGAAACCAGTTGTATGCAAGTTTCAGATTTAATAGAAAGGACGAATTGCCATTTTTCTCACAGCAGTGCATCTACACAGACATCCTAATTACTCCAGCTGTGTCCCTTGGGACAGTGTGTTCATTTACTTGCTAGAGATAAGTAGCTTCATATGCTAATCATTATCCTAGATCATGAACAAGATCAGCCAGGTTCCTTGGTTACTAATTCAGGGGCCATAATCATTTGGTAGAAAGGGATTTAAATGGAGCTTGCAAATGCACTGATCAAAACCCTAGAACAGCCCTAACTCAAGCAGAAACCATTAATTTTTCTATGACAGAAAATAAATAATTTTCAAGCTACTATGTAACAAAAGTATAGCAAACAATCCCCTTATTTGACAAAAAGGGGTCAGAGTTTGTTTCCCAAATAGCTTAAAAAAATAGAGAGGGGTGATGAGCCAGTGCACATTATAAGCATACCTGGAAATATAAGGAGAGTCTGGAATGCAATAAGACATTGATTTTTTTCCCCCCTCTTGGCTGCTCAAATGAGAAATAATTCTCTTTTATAAAAAAAAAAAATAATAATAATAAAAAAAAAAATCAAAAGCTGCTGTCTCCCTTTCCAGACTGAAACACACACTCCATTTGATCCTGCTGAAGTGGACAGGACCAAAACAAGCATTGATGTGTTTTTTCTGTTCCTAGCAGAGCTACAAGTTAAACATGGACAAATGATGATACACGTTCACTTGGGAAGGCAAATTATCTTAAAGGAGAGATTAAGAAAACATGTTCCTAATTAGATGTTCTCAGGTTTTAACACAGTTAAAATTTCACAAGTGTATTCAGTGAAATGCATTTAACAATCTAGAATTGCATAACAGAATTGATGCGTTTCATGAGACTTTCTCTCTGCATTTCATTTGCTACTCTGTATATTAAATGTTCAAGATGCCTTTTAAATCAGTAGTTTTTAAAAGAGTACTTCTACCCAAGTAAACTAAGCTGCATGTTTACAGTTTAGGTCCCTCCCTTCATTCAAGTATGAAACTTCTGTCTCTTGTGCTTTGAATTTAAAAAAAAAAGTACACAAGCAAGATCACTGAAGACTCTCTCAAATCACATAAAATGGGTTCTTGGCACTTCAGTGCTCTCTGCAGATGTTTTTCTTTCTTGCAGTGAACATCTAACTTGGCAGAAGACACAGCATGCTTAGCTGCTGGTTTTAACATTCAGATATGCTGCATAAGCTGTATGGAATAGTTTGCTCTGTTTGTTCCTTAACAAATCCTCTTTCTATTGTTTAAAATAGCAGAAAAATCTGTGGGCAGGAGAGAGGGCAAGCTTTTATGGCAACTTACATTTTTATTTAACTATATTAAATAATGCAGGTCACAAATTCTATCTATCTTGGGCAACAATGTAAAAGTATCTTGAGAAATAACAGATACAAAAGTTAATGAAAACGTCTTTTTATTTGGACACATTTTAAAAGAATAAAAAAGTCACAATATGGAGTCATTCCAAACATTTATTTCTCCCCAGAAATTCTTTCCCTTTGAAATAGTCATGCTTAAGACTCTAGTATCCTTTTATTTTGAATATTTCCTCTTTCTAGCTAAAGATCAAAACAAAACAAACCTGACAAAAATGCCAACACAAAATATCCTCTGCTGTTATTCAATACGTTCTACTTACAAGCTTACTTATTTTTTTTTATTTATCTACCTTTAAAAAAGAAAGCAAGAATTATGGTAAGTTTTCCACTAAACAGAACTAACAGCGAACAAAAATTAATGTTAGCACCTTGAGAATCAGCACCTTACCTGCCAATGGGTAATGCATTGCGAATAATCCTCTGACTGCCTCTTGTGTATTCAATGTCCACTGTTATTGGGGCAGAGTAGGTCATATCTCTCAGGCGACACTTAAAAGACAAACAGCTGTATAATTAGATGCTTCTTACCCTTACTTACAAGTGGAGATTCTGCAATCAATTCTGCGTTCAAAATGCAGAGTTTGGCTATTCTCTATACACAATATTTCAACTGCAAAGAGCACCCTACCATAGAGGTCTCTGTCACAGATACCACACTGGCCTTACTATGAGGGTTTCTCAGTTCTTTAGATCTTCACACGCAAGTTCCTTAGATCAACCAGCCTTGCATTAGGAAATATGCAAATGCCTATAGAATTTACTTGCATTCATAGACAACTTCAAATGGCATCTCTCTAGCAGCAAGTTACTTAACTTTGATTCTCAAAGGCACCAGGCCTTGCAGTGGACCCAGATGTCAATTATGTCCCTGCATCAACACAGACCACATCATAACTGGACCAAATAAACACAGATTGTTACATCTGAGGTTCATTCATGTGCCTCTTTACCAATGTCATATATGCCACCACCTGCTGGCAGTGCACCTCCACTGTTTCCATTGGAAAGACATGGTGATCCTTACATGACAGAATGAATGGACACTGATCTGACATCAAGTCTAGAAGTACATAAAAACCTGTGGCAAAACATTTCAACCTCTCTGTACATTCTCTTTCTGACCTCAAAATAGCTGTTCTTAAACAATGGAATTTTAAAAATGGGCCTGAACAGGAAGTTATGGAACAAGAAATCCTCCACAGACTGAACTGTGTTAAGTATGGTCTTTGAGACTACATATTTCTATCCCATTATCTGGATTAGCTTTAATGTCTCTATGGGTTTATTGCTTTTTTGTTCTCTTCATCCCCCTCTCCCTCTGTTAGCACTGCCCTTCCCCAAGTGTCATATTTACTTTTGTTTGATAGCCTGCTCTCTGCATGCCTTTCATAGCATTGATAAAGTGAGCTACTGCTCACAAAAGCTTATGCATCTCCAATTCAGTTAGTCCATAAAGGTGCATCTCTACCCTGACTTCAAAGTTACTGATTAAAAGGCAATTTATAACTTCAATCCTCAGCATGCTTTCTTAACTGAGGAAAGTGATTCTTAAGATATTTGGGTATTAGGTAAAAGGTTTTAAAGATTTACAAAGATATAATAAACATACTAGATGAAAGACAGATTTATGGTAGAAGAAAGATAGTCCTGCAGGTTGAAGACATGATCATACATGAAACATGCTTGAAGGGTCGTTACACATTACAGCTCTCTTTTGCCCCCCTTCATGGAAAATACTTCTCTCAAAACAAGTTCATCCACACCTGCAGTTCGAGGTGCGATTAGTAGAAGGTTTGTTGGCTCATCTTCAGTTCTAATTCAATCTAGCAGTTGGAAAACTACAGAAGGCAAACTAAATTTCCTAATGCTCTGTGTGAACAGTCAGGGTACTTGCTATAAAATTATCATCCTGATTTGTAAATGCATGGAGGAAAGAAATATTTCTAATAATCATTCTATGCTACGAAAAAAAGCTTTTCATCCTTACTTTATCATATTTAGAATCAAGTTAACACAGGCCTTAAACAGTAAGCCAACTCCCTGTTCTGATGCTAGTATGTGTGAAACCTGTTTAAAAATGGTGCCTAAAATTAGGTTCCAAAATTCATAGGTAGACACCTGAAGTGGCCTCTTTTGCCAGGATGAGGAAGGCCCAAAAATTCTCAGAATCTGCTGAAGATGCTGAACATTCAAATCTGACCATATCAGGTTCCATAGAGTAGGCTTTTTAAAAGAAAGTTGGAGGCTAATAGCACAAGTCCTGCTGTAATTTAATGGAGCCACTGAGATATTTTCAAAAAATCCTACCTTACATTGAGACAAAGTAGGTTGGATTTTTTTAAATGTTAGCCTCAATATTTTACAATGTTTTAAAGAAGTATAGCTTTAGGTGAACGATATATACCTCTGAAGTTATACACACAGCCTTCCTGCTCCCCCCTACCCACACAATCAGGACAGTGGGGGTTACTACAGGCCAACCAACCGGGGGAAGAGCTGGACTGGGAATTCTCAGGTCAGCTTGCGGAGGCAGTTAAGTCAAGGGATATGGTCATCATGGGTAACCTAAAGTATCTGGACATCTGCTGGGAAGAGCAGTCAGCCAGGCCTGACCGCTCATGTAGGTTCCTAGCCAAGTTACAGGACCTTCATCTAACCCAGGAGGTGCAGTCCCACCAGGGGAAATGCCTTGTTGGACCTGGTCCTGGCCACAGGTGACGACCTGGTGAGTGGACTGTGGGTTTTCAACCACCTGGGCGATAGCAATCTTCACTTACTAGAATTCACCATCCAGCGCAGGGTGTCAAAGGCCTGAAGCAAGGCAACAGAACTAGACTTCAGTAGGGCGGATTTCAATGAGGTAAGGAGACCAGTTGGGGAGGCACTGAGGTCCCGGAGGGGAGGGGAATTGGGAGTCCAAGAAGAGGTCATTCCTTAAGGAAACAATCCTCCAAGCCCAAACAGCAACAATCCCAATGCAGATCAAAGTGGGCAAGAGTGCTCAAAAGCCCACATGGCTCACTAGAAGCATCCAGGAACATCTGAAAAGCTAAAAAGGAGGCACACACCCAATGGAAGGAAGGGGCCATCATCAAGGAGGATTATACCTGCATTGCTCAAGACTGTAGGGGGCCTGTAAGGAAGGCTAAGGCAGAGATGGAACTGGGACTAGTGACCCGGATCAAGGATAACAAGTAGTCCTTTTTTAAATAAATAGGGGGTAAAAAGAACATACTGGGTAATGTAGAGTCTCTGCAGGATATGCTAGGAAATCTGGTGGTCACACCAGATGAAAAAGCTAACCTCTTTAACAATTTGCCTCCATTTTTTTGAGCAGAGATCAGGGTATCCCTCCCAACTGGGATCCCCGATGGACCCAGAGGAGGCGTTGCTAGGCCCAGGGTCAGTAAGGACCTAGTCAGGGAACTTCTGGTGGGACTAAATGTGTTCAAATCAGCAGGTCCTGACGATCTGCACCCGAGAGTGCTGAGGGAATTAGCAGAGGTCATTGAGGGACCCCTGGCACAGCTTTACAAGCATTCATGGTGCTCTGGCAAGATGCAAGAGGACTGGAAGAGGGCCAGTGTGGTCCCCATTTTCAAAAAAGGGAGGAAGGAGGACTCAGGAAACTACAGGCCCATAAGTCTTACCTTGGCCCTAGGGAAGCTCTTTGAGAAAATTATCCAAGAGCACATCTGCAAAGGACCAGTGGGGGACGGGGTGGGGATCATGCTAAGGGGCAACCAACATGGGTTCATTAGAGGCAGGTCCTGTCAGACCAACCTGGTGACCTTCTATGACCAGGTCACAAAATCCTTGGATGCAGGTGTCGCAGTGGACATAGTCTTTCTGGACTTTTAGAAGGCCTTCAACACTGTCTCCCACCCCATTCTCATTAAGAAATTAGGTGACTGTGGCGTCGATACCTATACAGTCCGATAGGTTGCAAACTGGCTGGAGGGCCACACCCAGAGAGTGGTGATGGATGGGTCTCTTTTGACCTGGAGGGATGTGGGCAGTGGGGTCCCCCAGGGGTTGGTCCTTGGGCCTGCACTGTTCATCATCTTCATCAGCGACTTGGACGAGGGGTTAAAAGCACCTTGTGCAAATTCATGGATGACACTAAGATGTGGGGAGAAGTGGGTACGCTGGAGGAGAGAGACAGGCTACAACTAGATCTGGACAGGTTTCAGGGGTGGGCGAACAAGAACAGGATGTGTTTCAATATGGACGAGTGCAAGGTACTGCACCTAGGGAGGAAGAACCAGCAGCATACCTACAGGCTGGGGAACTCCTTTCTAGTCAGCACAGAGGCAGAAAAGCATCTCGGAGTCACTACTGATCCCAAAATGAACATGGGCTGCCAATGTGGGGATGCAGTCAGGAAAGCTAACCACACCTTGTCATGCATCCACAGATGCATCACAAGCAGGGCCAAGGAGGTGATTCTCCCCCTCTACGCAACACTGGTCAGGCTGCAGCTGGAGTACTGTGTCCAGTTCTGGGCACCCCACTTCAAGAGGGATGTGGTCAGCATCAAGAGGGTCCAGAGGAGGGCCACTCACATGACCAGGGGGCAGCAAGGCAGGCCCTGCAAGCAGAGGCTACGGGACCTGAACCTGTTCAGCCTCCACAAGAGAAGGCTGAGAGGGGATCTGGTGGCATCTACAAACTGGCCAAGGGGACCAGCAGGCTACAGGAAAGTCCCTGTTCCCCCGAGCCCTACCATGAGTAACAAGGAATAACGGCCATAAGTTGACTGAGAGTAGATTCAGGCTTGACATCAGAAGGCACTACTTCACAGTCAGGGCAGCTAGGATCTGGAACCAAGTTCCAAGGGAAGTGGTGCTCACTCCTACCCTGGGCGTCTTCAAAAGGAGGCTGGATAAATCACCTAGCCACGGTCGTTTGACCCCAGCATTCTTTCCTGCGCATGGCAGGGGGTCGGACTTGATGATCTACTTAGGTCCCTTCCAACCCTACCAACTATGAAACTATAATTCATGTCCTAAACTGTAATATTTTGGCTCCAATTATATAACTTGCTGCTGCTTTAGTTGACTGACTTAGTTAGGGTCTTTACACACAGGATTTGTATCAGGCTCTTCAAAAAACAATAAATGATACTGGATAGTCTGTTTATTTAAATACAGAGATTTAGCCACTAGATGGCTCTTCTGTGCGAGTACACAGGAAATCTCAAAAGCGGTATATAAAAGGTCAACAATGGAACATCATACATGTGCTCCAACAGAGGAAATGACACAAGAAGAAAATGAGCTATGATAGAATGCTAAATGAATAAGCAGGTGGATAAGTAGTGCATGTAGACAGTCAAGATACCAGGATTTAGATTCAGAGTTCAGATACTGGTCTAAGACAGATAAGGGAAGAATTATTTCACTTTGCTATTATTAAACTCTACCTTTTCTCTGAACAGTTCCATCATCTTTATATTCTGGAATACAAACCTCAAATCTAGATCAAGGACAGTCCTCAGGATGAGAGAGATAGATGCCTTTTACAAAACTCATCCAAAAACTCTGAAAACACTCATTTGCATGTACTGAGTCATAACTGGAGAAACCTGATACTTGAGTCACTGAACCTGTCTATACAGATCATACTTCTCCACTCTCAACTAACTCAAGCTCCAGAAGAACTGCCATAGCACTTTGATCTACAAGACAGCATTCTGGTCTGGCAACCAATACAATACACAGTCTCATCTTTGACTAGCTGGTATGAACAATTTATGTACATATCATAGCTATAAAAAAAAAAAAGTTTCTTTTTTTTTGGGGGGGGGGGAAGGTTTGGGGGGGAAGAGAGTTGATTTTTAAGATTTTGAACAGTGGTGCTCAACACCCGCTCCTCAGCCTGCAGGCCAGATTCAGCCTATCCAGTTATGTCATCTGGACGGTGGGGCTACCCAGAGGTCTGGAAATTTGGTGGCTGGGGAGCAGTGACAGTGGTAATTACTGCTCCTGTGCCACCACATTTCTGGACCCAGGTTTGGGTCCAGAAATGCCCCAAAGGCCAGATAATGTAGCCTTGCATGGCTGGATTTGAGCCAGCATCCAGAGTCTTGCAGACTGAACTCACAACACTCATCTGGCCAATGGAGCCAGAAGTTTGTGTGCCACTGTTCTAGGAATTGGCACATAAAAGACATTTAAAGAACATTAAAGATGGTCTCCTGTGATTAAGGTACTAGACACTGGAACTCTTGAGGGCTGAGTTTCCCTCTGTGATGCTAAACAAGGTTAGCTTAGTGTATTAGGAGTGAATTAAATATTTCATGGACAAAATATAAAATTCTAGCAATTCCCAAGTCATAACAGCTTGATCTTGCAACCTTGAAGTCCTCAGAAATGTAGGTTTTTGTGCATAATA
This sequence comes from Caiman crocodilus, assembly GCA_030014935.1. Classification (NCBI taxonomy): domain Eukaryota; kingdom Metazoa; phylum Chordata; order Crocodylia; family Alligatoridae; genus Caiman; species Caiman crocodilus. The sequence continues at coordinate 45,068,665 of JAGPOW010001296.1, read as the reverse complement.
TGAATAAGTGGTCTGTGAAACTATGAATCAAAAAAACATTTAAAAAAAAGTATCTGAATTATTCAGGTTTCTAGTAATTTCATAACTACCATTGCTTACTCCCTGCCAAACCTCCCATATAAAATATACCCAATTATTAAAAGATCCTCTCTTGAAAGCAAAGAAAAACTGGGGGGAAGCTACCTGTGTGCCCATGTGCAACAACTAGCCACACATTTCCATGTGTGCATATGAAATAATAGAGAATCCAGGTGGGGGATTTTACCTCATGAGGAGACACAGGCCGTGTTACATTAAAGCTTTCTTCAACATCTGGGGTACCCACATAGATATTGAGATACCTGCAATACAAACATTATTAGAATCAATCATCAAGAAGTTTGCTTGGTGAAACTGAGGAGAGCAGAATGGTGACCAGAGATCGTTCAGTCAGCTAGAGCAACTTTCTTCCAAGGACTTGGACTATGTTTTATATGCAGTGATAAAAAACTTGGGGGATACATACAAAAATTAAAACAAAATTTACTTCTGCACTAAAGATCTACTTACCTCTTAATCACAAGAATTCACTAAGCTACAGAAAAGCCCTAATTACAGAAAGCATTTTACTGTATGATTAACCATTTTGTTTAAATTAGGTAATTCCAGAAGTATAGTGGTGCCCTTTCTAAACCAAATAAGACATGTTAGAGCATCTCAGTTTATTTTTATTATGTAGAACACCTTTACTGCAAGCAATACAAAAGGCAGCCTCATGCTTACTTTAAGTACCACATGGGGTCAGCATCACTTATAACTTTCTCATTGGCTTTCATAATTTTCTTTATCTGCAAGAAAAAAGGAAAAAGGAATTGAGTTCATCACAGTTGTGTATATTCATGTCTCCTCCCTTTCCTCCAAAAAAGCATACCTCTACATTGATGAAGTAGTTGAACGAGTCTATGTGCTGCTTCACAAGTCCTTTCACCTAAAGAACAAGACAGGCATGTACAGCAGGATTAGCCTTAGTAAAATTAGCCACAAAACCAATGAAAAAGTTTATATATAGACAATACACTCATAACAGTGTCTGGATCAACTTAAATTTGAAGAATTTTAACTGAATTTTTTTGAAAACCCATAAGTCAACCAGCCTGATTCTCCACCACCTTTTCCCTACAAGGTTAACATCAGTATAACTTGACTAATTTCAGCAGTCTACATTGTAACTTACTAAATATATAGCATAAAATGAAAATGATCCTCTGAAATTCACATGGATGACTGGGAGAGTCACTACATATTAACATATTTTGTCAATCTGTCATCATGCTGGAAGCCTGGGATACTCATCCTACCTATGATATAGTGACAAGTCATCGAGGGAGGTAGAGGAACAGGCCACCTTCCTAGCAAGTGCTGTTCTTAGATTACATCAATTAAAAGGAACAGAAGGGCATTCCAATGAGATATGCAAGACTGAACAAGAAAAAATTAAGACAGTGCATGTCAAAGATATTAGAGGTGGAAGAGGTACCAAAACACAAGAATGCCAAAAGGTATGAAATGGATAGATCCTGAACCCTACCCTTAGCAGATGCATTAGATAACCCCAGACAGAGGTTCCTATTTTCTTGCCTTGCAAAAAGCATCACCGTGCCAGCCCTGACCTCAGTGACTTTTTTTGGTTGGTATGGAGGCAGGGCTAAAATCCGTATTACTGACATGAACTTCCACCCAAGACATCAGTACACAGACACACATTCTGTGAGTGTCAGCCTAAAGTTTCACCAAAACATGTATGGAAGGTAAGAAAAAAAATATTTTATAGGTCATCCTTACAAGAAACTGTATTTCCATACTCTAAAGAAATAGCCCATCATAGTCTAAAAAGAAAGAAGCTAAATTTTAAATCATGATTTAAAGACAGGAAGGTACTCAGTGACTCAAAGGGACTATGATCCTAAGAGATGAAGCAGGACAAAATGAATGCCCTCAACAGGCTGTGGAAGGTCATAAAGAAGAGCAAGTGAATGAAAGGCCAAAGGGGCAAAAACTATTAAGGCAATTCTAAATTGCACGTGCAGATAAGGGAACCTAGTAAAACGTAACAGAGGGTGGTGAGAGGTGACAAGATGTCCTAGCCTCCTGCCGGCAATGAACCTGATATAGTGTTCCCCTCCCTCCTCACCCCCAACTCTATGGGAGTCTAAAGTTTAAAAATGTATGCTCTTGTAGAGGTAAGATTTGCAACAGTTTAAATGGCTAGTGATTAAGGTGAAAATTAGGATTTTGTTAGCAGCAGTCCTAAGAGAACTGCTAGCTTTGTTAATGGGCCAGGTCAAGAGGCAACACTTGGAAGTAAGAGATGCAAGAACATACATTACAGTGCAAAGTCTGGCTTTGAAAGGAAAGCTAAAAAATAAGTATTACACAGATCAGATAACATGGATTAAAACAACTTTTCTTAAATCAAAAACACTTGTTTTGAAATACCCACAAGGTAGTCAAAAACTGGAAAAATATAGACCTCAAAGCTGGATACAAAACAGAAGGATTAAAAAGGAAGATGTCAGAGATCACTCCCAGCATGACACATAAATGGATAAAGACCAGGGATCCAGGTTTTCTGTTTGCTGTGGATAAAACACAGATTTTCTCCTTTAAAGGAGAAAAACCTGGGAAACTAAGTTTCCTCTTGCAGGATGGCAGAGTTCCAGCCTGCAAGGGGCTGCTTGAGGCTGGGGGGAGTGGGACACAGGGGACACATGTGTGCAGGTGCACGTGATCATGATATCATGATGTGGCAGCCAGGTGAGCAGCTCCGACAGCTCCCTCCAGGCAAGTCTGTGGGGAAGGGGAGGCAGGCACAGGCTACACATCAGGGGGCAGGGGGGCATGCCCCCCTAGATTTCTGCACCCACAGTGGGGTACAGACTGCAACCAGGCCAGACCAGCTCCTCAGCCAAGCAGGTGGAACCTGGCACAGGAGAGGGCACTGCATCACCATGGCCATCAAAGTGAGGCTCCCCTTATTTGCCCGGCAGCAGTGGGGGGGACAATTCTGCGCTGACACCATAAAACTCACCTTAGTGGTCATGGCAATGTAGTGCTCCCTCTCGTGCTAGGTCCTGCCCGCTGGGCTGCAGAGGCAGCTCATGCCTGGAGCTAGTCCATCCCACCTACAGCCCCAGACATTACTGTGGGCACAGAAGTCTGGGGGGCATGTGCTCCCCCCTGCCCCCCAAACATGTTACCTGTACAGACACCCCCCACACACCCACACCCTTCCTCACACACTAGAGGGCTAGGGCCTGGGAGCAGGCGGTAGCAGGTCAGAAGTAAGGGACACCAGCAAGGCTGGGAGTGGGGCGGGGGGAGGAAAATGAGTGGCACTGGCAGGGCCAGGGGGCTGTGGGTTGGCAATGAGGGGCAACAGCATGGGCAGGGCCAGGGCACCAGCATATCAGGGCTACTCAGCACCACAAAGCAATTGCGGTGAGGCAAAGGGACGGACAACTGCACCTGGACTCCCATCCTGGTGAGTTAAGGGGACTGAGGGAGCTCTGACTTTTCGTAATAAAAAAAAAAAAAAAAACCCCAAAAATCAAACACCAAAATATATAGGTATTTAGAATTTATTTTATTATAATGTTTGAGGCACTGGTAGACTTCCAAATTGCTTTAAAATTGTAAATGCATCAATAAAATGTTTTGTTCAACCGATACCTGTATAAATCATGGTATTTCATTTTAATTGCAAAAACACATGGATTTGGGGGTTTTCAAAATCAGAGATATTAGTTGTAGCCATGTTGGTCTGAAGGCAAAGGCAGACAAGCCTCTACTAACCAGGGATCCTGGTTTTCTTTAAAGACACATGTTGGGTAGGCAAGGTTGACTCAGATTCTTTCTTAAGAGAGAAAAAAGAGGCATACAGACAATGGAAGCTTGGGACAGGCTCCCAAGGAGAGCGATACAACAATGGCCCGCACTTATAGGGATCAGATTAGAAAAGCCAAGGCAGCAACTGAACTAAAATTAGCAACAGGAATCAAGGACAACAAAGTCCTTCTTTAGATACATAGGAAATAGAAGGAAAACAAATGGGAGTGTGGGGTCACTGCTCAACAACCCAGGACAACTGGTTACTGGCACTTTGGAGAAAAACTGAACTCCTGAATGACTACTTTACTTTGGTTTTTCACCAGGCCAAGGGAAAAATCATGCCAGATAGAATACAGAATGGACAGGATAGAAATGACCACCTTCTGACTATTGCCGTAGAACTGGCATGTGATCAGTTCAAGAAATTAGACATATACAAGTCAGCAGGACTGGATGAACTTCATCCAAGACTGCTGAAGGAGCTGGCTAAAGTCACCACAGAACCTGGTGAAGCTCTTCCCTGAAGACTGGAAGAGGGCCAACGTTGTGCCCATCTTCAAGAAGGGGAGGAGAGAGGAGCTGGGCAACTATAGGCCAATTAGCCTAACTTCTATCCCAGGTAAAAGCTTGGAAAATTCATTGAAGAGTCTATATGCGATAGGCTTGCAGAAGGTAGGATTCTGAATGACAGCCATTTGTTGTGGGCAGGTCTCATCTTACCAACCCCATCTCCTTTTACAATCAGGTAACTCACCACCTGGATAAGAGGGAGGAGGTTGACATTGTATACCTTGACTTCCAAAAAGCCTTTGATCTGGTATCCCACGATGTTCTCATGAGCAAATTGGAGGATTGCGAGCTTAACTGAGAGACAGTCAGGTTGATAGGAAGCTGGCGGCGGGGCAGGACCCCGACCCAGAAAGTTCTAATGAACAGATCTGTGTCGTCAGGCTGGTAAGTTAGGCGGATCAGAACCAGATGAAGTTCAACATTGAGAAATGTAAAGTGCTCCATCTGGGGACGAACGATTCCCTGTACATCTACAGGCTTGGAGACACCAACCTGACCAGCACTACACGTGAAAGGGACCTGGGAGAAATAACAGACCACAGTATGAACATGAACCGGCAGTGCGATGCTGTAGCCAATAGGGCTACTAATATCCTGGCATGCATCAATCGATGCATCTCCAGCAAAACCAAGGACGTGATTCTTCTGCTCTACTAGGCACTGGTGAGACCACAGCTGGAGTACTGCATCCAGTTCTGGGCACCGCACTTTAATAAGGATGTGGTAAAGCTTGAGAGAGTCCAGAGAAGAGCCACCTGCATGATCAGAGACTTGCATGGCAAGCCATATGAGGAAGGCTGAGGGACCTGGGACTCTTGAACCTGAAAAAGAGAAGGCTGAGAGGGGACTTGATAGCAGCTTACCGCTACATCAGAAGTGTACATCATGGGCTCAGTGAGCAACTGTTCATCAGGGAACCCTTGTGACCATTACTCCTAGTTTTCCCCAAACTCCTTGAAGACTGTTTCAGGCTCAACATTAGGAAAAACATATTCAGTTAGGGTGCCCAGATCATGAAATAAGTTCTCTCCAGAGGTGGTGCAGTTGCCTAACCTAGAAATCTTCAAGAGGAGACTAGATGGTCACCTTGCTGGGGTCACCTCACCCCAGGTGGCTTTCCTGCTTGGTGCAGGGGGCTAGACATGATGATCATCCAAGGTCCATTCCAGCCCTAGAATCTATGAAAAACATATGGCCTGAAGGCCAGATTTGGCCCACAGAAGTGGGTCACCTGGTCCACAGGGTTTCTTGTGGGCTGGACCACCCACCTCTGTGAGCTGATTCAGTCAGCAAGGTTTGTTACCATTGCTGCCAGAGCCCCTACAGTTGTGGCATCTACCTCCACTATTTCAGCACAGCTTCAGAACCAGAACGAGGGTTTTAAGGTCAGTAGCTGGGGAAAAGTCGGGGATAGGGAAGGAAGAGCAACAGCAGCAGCATTAAACTCCTGGGTTCCAGAGATGGGCTAAAACAATGGCTCCAGCAGCTGCAGGGATTAATGGTACCACTGCCATTCATAGGATGTCCGGTCTGCAGGAAGTCCCAAGCTCTTACAAGAGACCCCGTGGTTCAGATCTAGCCCACAGGACCCAAGTTGGACATCCCTGGCTTAAATGATACCTTGCATAAAGCATTTAAGCCAACAGAAATGGATACATTCAATTCATTTTTATGCAAGTCTGCGAAGGCACATTTTTAAATGAACTGAATGCAGTAGGAAACTTGGAAGTTACTTAACAGCATTGGATTTAAGGCAAAAAATAAAACAAAAATAAGGCTACTGAGCAAAATTATTTCAGTCATGAAAAGATTTTAGAAAAGCAAATCACAGAAGCAAGGCAAGAATGGAGTTATGCAATTTGTAAATATTGATAAAGGTGTTTTTGGTAGGGTTGGAGGGCAATGGTAGTTGTGACAGAATCATAGAATTACTGAATCATAGAAAATTCAAGCCAGAAGGAACCTCAGGAGGTTATCTAGTCCAACCCCCTGCTCAAAACAGGACCATCCCCAACTATACTGTCCCAGCCAACTATATTTGTCTAGCCAGGTCTTAAAAACCTCCAAGGGTGGAGATTCCACCACCTCCCTGGGCAACCTGTTCCAATGCTTCAACACCCTCCTAATGAGAAAGTTTCTCTCAATATCTAACCTAAACTTCCCTTGCTGAAACTTGAGATGATTGGCCCTTTTCTCTGATCTGCCACCATTGAGAACAGCCTGTCTTTAGTCCAGGAAATGTGTAAAAAGCAGTGGTTTGGGGGTAACCTCTTTTACTGGATGAACTGTATATTTAGCAGAGGTGTTAGGCAAGCTTTTGGGTACAAAGTACCCTACTTCATGTCTGGCTGGCAGACTTGTCAAAAATAGTTTCCAATACAGAAACTGTAATACACAACAGTTGTGCCATTGAACTAAATAGCAGAACAAAGCTCTCACTGGGATTGTAGAGAGGCAGCAGCAAGGCACCAGACTGCCATGCATAGACCCTGAGATGGTGCAGAGGCACTTGGAGGAACTGGATGCTTTTAAGTTGGCAGGTCCGGGTGAGCTCCATCCGAAAGGGTACTGAAGGCCCTGGCTGATGTCACTGCACAGCCACTCATGGTAATATTTGAACACCCATGGCGCACAGGCCAGGTCCCAGAGGCCTGGAAAAGGGCCAGCGTGGTCCCCATTTCACAAGAAGGGGAGGAAGGAGGTCCCAGACAACTATAGGCCAGTCAGTCTCACCTCCATCCTAGGCAAAGTCTTTGAAAAAATTATCAAGGCTCACATTTGTGAGAACCTGGCAGGGCAAATTATGCTGAGGGGAAACCAGCACGGGTTCGTAGCGGGTAGATCACATCTGACTAATTTAGTCTCTTTTTATGACCAGGTTACAAAAACGCCTAGACGCAGAAGTAGGGGTTGATGTCATATACTTAGACTTCAGGAAGGCCTTCAATACGGTATCCCATATCATGCTGGTAAAGTGACTGAGGCTGTGACTTAGATGACTACAGTCCAATGGGTGGCAAAATTGGCTAGAGGGTCGCATCCAGAGAGTAGTAGTGGATGGGTCAGTGTCAACCTGGAAGGGTGTGGGCAGTGGGGTCCTGCAGGGCTCGGTCCTTGGACCGATACTCTTCAGTGTCTTCATTAGCACCTGGGATAAGGGAGTGAAGTGTACTCTGTCCAAATTTGTGGATGACACAAAACTGGGGGGAGAAGTGGACACGCTGGAGGGCAGGGAACAACTACAGGCAGACCTGGACAGGTTGGACAAATGGGCAGAAAACAACAGAATGCAATTCAACAAGG
>JAGPOW010001296.1:45036692-45060825 GCA_030014935.1 Caiman crocodilus | reverse complement strand
GACTGGACATTAGGAAGAACTTCTTCACAGTTCGAGTGGCCAAGGTCTGGAATGGGCTCCCAAGGGAGGTGGTGCTCTCCCCTACCCTGGGGGTCTTCACAAGGAGGTTAGATAGGCATCTAGCTGAGGTCATCTGAACCCAGCACTCTTTCCTGCCTATGCAGAGGGTCAGACTCGCTGATCTATTGAGGTCCCTTCTGACCCTAGCATCTATGAATAAATCACTATCAGTCTGTGTACAATTCATTGCAATAAGTAGTTCCACAACAAATGAGTCACAGACCTAGAAATAATGCAAGATGTACGCTGTTAGTATAAACCTGTCTGGGTCTCTGTTCTCATCTTTCTCCCACATGACCCCAAAAGCTTTCCACCAGAAACAGTCTCCACCATTACAGCTTCAAGAATTCCGATGATGACATTGATCATTCAAGCCTCTGAAAGCTGTTTGTCGGGTGGTTGAAGGAAATGTGAAGGAGTTATAAAAATGTTGGACATATGTAATGAGTAGGCCTCTGTCACATCTTTACCACTGGGCCACAATGTTATCAAGGCAAAACATGCTCCATAACTAACTTCTGAGCTTTACCCACTATACTTGACACTGCCACAGACTCCACTGCTCCCTCTCAGGCGAGTGCTTCCTATCAGAAAGGAAGGGAGTTAATACTACGAGGCTCAAAGGAGTCCCTGTAAAAGTGAGACAGCCTTTTCGAAAGAGAAAAGGTGCTGCTTCTATGGGAGCCCAGTGGATTATGGTTTCTGAGAAAAAATTCCAAGACAAAATGCACAGAACTCAGATTTAGGTGACTGCATGCAATTAACTTAGGTTACCACCCCCTAGTGCAGTTATTCTTGTCCTCCCTCCTATTCTTCCTGGCACAGCTGCTGTATCGTATTTGCATCTTTAATTAGGACCCAATTTTCCAAACACCAGCATGAGTAGTGATGAAATTGAGATGCATGTAATGAGACCAGTCACATTAAATGAGTTCCCTTTGGGACTTAGACCATATCTACCTACTAGGTGTTTGTACAGAGCTTAGACCAACAGGCCTGGCTGATATCTTTGGATGCCATTGAAATATATATTATAATAGATATTAACATATTATATTTGACATTGAAATATATATGTACCCATATGGCACTCAGACACCAGCCAGGCCTATTGGTCTGAGCTCTGTATAAATATATATTTGAAAATATTGTTTAATAAATTCCTAATTCAGACTGGCTTGAAAACTGGATGCTGACAAAGACATGTTTCTTTGAAGTTATTCAGAAATTTTCACTCATGTAAGGAGTTTGTTCATGATGGGAGCAGGAATCTGGCAGACGGCAAAGCCTGCATAGTAGGTATTAGAGTTGGAATCGTGGCCACTGCCTGCATCTCTCCCCTGTCTGCAGGGCCTCTTCCTCCCTGCCTACACTCCATCCCCAGCCCTACTGCAGCCCAGGGGTGAAGAGCACCCAAAAAGTTAGACGACTTACCAGTTAGAGTGTACACATGGAAAACAGTAACAAATTTATACACTTCCCATGTCTAGACTAACTGGGGGGTGGGAATCTCAAATCCAGAGTGGTCTTGGATTTAGGTAAATATGGTAATAGAGGGAAGAGACACAATAGGAGGAGGAGATGTCAAATGGACACTGACATTGACAGATAGAAAATGGGGGGGAAAAGAAAGTCAAATTAGATGACATTGTAAAGATTAACAAGAAAAAAAAAAAAGGGAAGCCTTCTGGTGCCCCGGAGAGCAGACTGAAGCGTATGCACAGTAGTACACTAGTGTTTGAAGGAGGCCTAGCTCCATATGACAAAACATTTTTCAAAGGATGAGCAGCCAGAAACTAGAGAGGCTTGGGAAAACACTTCATTTGGAAAGAAGGAAGTCATACAGGGGAAGTCAGCTGTCTTGTTCCTGTTGTTTCTAATTTTTTCTCTCTCCAACATTTGGAGAATCTCTATGATGACATTTTATTTTAAACTGAATTTACTAAGTATTAAGATTAACACACAGGTCTAACCATCTTTTAGTTTGTTAAACTCTATGTATAGTAATAATTAATTTTAAACTTATTAGGTAGAATAGTTTTCACCTAAACAGCTAAAATATTGATGTAAGGGTAAAATATATGCACAGCACTAACCTTTAGAAATGCTGGAAGTAGTCGCCATTTTTCCTGAAAACAAAAAACACAGTCTGAAGTACTTTCTTGAAAATGAACAAACATCCAAGAAGTCTAATCAAGATTTTCCTAGCATTAACATGGTTTAAAGTCAAGTCTATATGGACTTAAATATCAGCATAAATCAAGTCAATCAACCAAGATTAGCAATAAGTGACAACTTAACCATATGAAAAACGATATGTACAGTTCCAATTCATACCTGGGGCATACAGAAACACTGTCAAAAATGTCCAAGTGTTTTTCTCCCCTCAGTCTTCTGTTGATATTCAATGTTTTCCAGTGAGAGAGAAATCCAATTATGACCTCAATTTTACAAATATGCACACAGTTCAATGGGACAACTCTGTTACAGAAAACGTCTTCACTGTATACAAGCTAGCATGATTACAGTTTCTCTAAAGAAACAGTGAAACTGGCTAACCACAAAGCCCTGCACAGTATACAAATCTAAAACTGAAAAAGAGAATTCTACCTATTTCTTTCAATTACACAATAATCCCATGTGCTATTTTTAAGCTTCTATAGGTACAAAATACTCAAGACAAACATGACTTCTAAGCTGTGTGTTAAGGTTTATAATGTTTCTAATGACCTAATGATTTAAAGATTCTGAGGATTAACCAAACATGGATGACATTTCAGAGCATCTGTTTTAATAAATTATTACCATTTTGTGGAGTTTATTCCAGTTGGATGAACTCATTTGTATCACAAGCAAGTGAAGCCTCAAGTTAGTTTTACAGAGTCAAAGTGGATATAAAACCAGCAAAGTAAAAGTCACAATGGGCCTAAAAGCTTCAAAAGTAGCAGCCTCTACTCCCTTGCACCTACTACATACTGGCTGGATTCAAGAGAAACCAAACATTGTCAACTTATTGACCTCAGTAGGAAACAGGCTCAGCAACTTGTAGGATGAAACTCTACAGAAGCACACAACAGAATAAAGTGCTGGGTGCTTAATCCTGCATTGTGCGAGCAGCAACTGCTGACACAACTACTGCCGCTATCACAAAGATCACTTTTGTGGTAGTAAAACAGAGACATTAGAGGCTGAAATGCTGATATCCCTCTTCTACCCAATAAATCCCTATTAGCTAAAACAACAAACAAAAAATGTATATGTGCATACACAGAAGAAAATTAATAAAATCTCAAATAAATAGCACCACCTCTATTCCAACCTTGGAAAGGGTGACGCGTCAAATTTCCCCATAAAATTCACTGATGACGTCACCATTGACAGGGCATGAAAGATGCTTGTGCACTATGGCAATGGACAGCAATGTTAAAAATCCTAAGTGAACAAACGGACAGACAGAGCCCTCTGTGGCTGGGTAACAGCCAATCTTTTCTTCTCATACTCCAAGCCTTAGTAAGTCCAAGGCATGTCCACACCTTGAATACTGTACCCAGTTCTGGTCCCCACGCTTCAATAAGGATATAGAAGAACTAAAGGTGGTACAGAGAAGAGCAACAAGGATGATTGGGAGTATGGTCGTATGGAGGGGTTCCCATACTACGAAAGACTACAGAAAACAGGCCTATTCAGTTTAGAAAAGTGAAGCTTAATGGGGGTGGATATAACCATTTATACAATACTAAATGGTGAAGAGAAAAAAAAAAAATCAGTAAAAAGTGAATACTAAGTCTCTCTCAATACAAGAACTAGGGGCTGCAAAATGAAACTAGAAGGTACTCGGTTCGAAATTAACAAAACAAAGTTCTTTCTCCCACAGCCTGTCATTCAAGGGTAGAACTCATTGCCACCAGTTGTGGAAGCTGACAGTTTAGCCCAACCTAATGAAGGATTGGACAAATTCTTGGACAAAAGGTGCATCAGTAGCTATTGAGCATAGGAGTTAGGGGCACAGCCTGTGTACTTCCTAGACCTTAAGGGTGCCCAGACATGAGCAGGGAGATAGCTCTGACATGCTGGAATTCCAGTACTTTGAAGCAGACTTGAAGAGGACTCCAGCAGCCTCCTGCATCTCATGCATCAGTGCCCCCATGCTTATAAATGGCAGGAGGGGAAGGGGGCAGGCACTTGAACTAAAGTTCCATCAAAGAAGCTTGAGTTCAATCACCCCCACTGGTACCTTCAAGTACAGGAAGGCCGATGCACAAGATGCAGCAGCACTAATTAGACTGGCACTCAGGGCTGCTCTAATTAAAGCACTGCCTCTCCCATGCTCAGAGCACTTGTAAAAGTACCCTAAATGCTGGAGGCTGCAAGTGACAGGAATGAGGAAGGGGAAACCCTGGTTACACCCAGTTCACATTCTCTTTTAGCATCCTCTCCCAGACACCATGCAGCACAAAAGATGGAGCAAGATGGCCCTATGATAGGGATGGGCAAAATACAGCCCACAAGGCCATTCTATCTGGCCTGTGGGGCCCCTAAAAAAAAAAAAATTAGAAAATTAATATTCATTTGTCCTTGGTTTCTGTCAAAAATGACAGGAGAAGCCCAGTGGGCTCCCACAACAGCAGGGCCCACAGGGCCCTGCTCCCCCCAGCCAGAAGCCCCTATTGGGGCTTCTGGCCTGGGACCACCCGGGGAGGAAGAGGGGGGAACAACACGGCAGGGAACAGCAGGGAGGGACCCCAGGCAGGGAAGGAGCCCAGCAAAAAGTGACCTGAGGAAAAGCTGAGCATGGGCAGGGGGAAAGTGGCCCCTCGCCTACCTTGTGCCCAGCACCCCACGCTACAGCTGCTCGCAGCCTGCATGTGGCTGCCTGTGCCAGCCCCGTGGGCTGTGAGTGGCTGCAACAGGGAACGCTGGCCTTGGGGTGAGGAGGGGCCACTTTTCCCCACGCTCAGCTTTTCCCTGGGCTCCTTCCCCAGGTGGAGGAAAGCAGCCACTCCCTCTCCCCGTGGCTGGCACCCCGCACTGCAGTTGCTTGCAGCCCATGCAGAACTGTCTGGAGCAGGCACAGGCAGCCCCATGTGAGCTGCAAGTGGCTGCAACATGAGGTGCCAGGCAAGGGGTGAGTGAGGGGCCACTTTTCCCCCTCCCGCGCTCAGCACCACCTCGTGACCCAGTACCACTGCCACCCCAGGCCCTGCACTGGCTCTGGGCTCACCAGACAGGGCTGCACATAACAGCAGCTGCAGCCCCTCGCCCTTGCTGCGCTGGGGAGTTTGCCACTACTGCCTCCAGGATGCCCAAACGCACGAGCTCCGGGCAGGCAGCAGCAGTCAACACTGCCCGGCGCGGCAAGTGGCGGCGGGGGGGGGGCAGCTGCTGCCACCAATGGGCAGGCCCAGAGCTGGCTTGGAGCCCAGGCTGGCAGCAGGGCTGGGTTACAAGCTGGTGCTCAGCACAGGGAAAAGCAGCTCCTTGCTTGCCCCATGGCCAGTGCCCCACGCTGTAGCCGCTTGCAGCTCACATGAGGCTGCCTGTGCCTGCTCCAGACAGTCTCACATGGGCTGCAAGCACCTGCAGCAGGAGCCATGGGGCAAGTGAGGGGCCACTTTTCCCCACGCTCAGCACCAGCTTCTTCCCTACCAGCAAGCAGGGGGTCAGGGCTGTGCACTTCCTTCTCTGCCTGTACTGCGGGACTGAGGGGCACTGAGAGTGAATGCACAGGTGTCCAGTGGGAGCACTGGGTCCGCATCGGTGCCCCAGGGTCAGTGCCAGTGGGGCCCAGAACAGGGTGGCAGGAGTATGGGGTCCCAGCCAGCAGGGACCCTATGGAGCCAGGCCAGCTCCCCCCTCCCTGGTGGTGCAGCCCAGCCTGGCTCCACAGACCCCTGCCAGCCTCACCCTGCTCTGGGCCCCACTGATGCTGGCCCTGGGACACTGGTCGCAAGATGGTGACCAGAGGGCATGGCATCTGTCAAGGGGCAGGGCTACCCATGCAGCCCTCAACAGCCTGCCAAAACTGGGTAAGCAGCCCTCTGCCCAAAATAATTGCCAGCCCCCAACCTATGATCTGACCCAGCAAGTGGCAGCGTTCTTTTTCTACCCTGGGAAATGACAAGGCCTGTTCAGCATCCAGGTGCCTGCATGTGGCACCAAGCTGGCTGCCATTGCTTCCCCTGTCCCACGCCAGGCACCATATCACACCAAACCCTGCATTCTCAGGGCCCCAGGAGGGACACGAGCCCCGCTAGGAAAAAAGTCCCCAGACTCACTCAGAGGAGAAGCTGCAGAGCCATGGTACCCCTAGCATCCCCCTAAAGGAGGCCAATGGCCTTTGCCCTCCCGCACCGCCTGGCCCCAGGGGAAGCATAAAGCCATCTTCGGGCAGCTCCGCTACAGCGGAATCCTGGCAGCCGCCCCGCGCATGCGCAGTCGAGCAACTAGCATAGAGCGCGCCCAGCGTTCGGGCAGCAGCCAGGGGGCGGAAGAACAGAGGGGGGGCACGCATGCGCATTGGGGGCGTGGGGGTTCAGTGGCAAGGCTCGCGCCGGTGCCAGTGTCCCTTATAGGACGTGCGGGGAGTCGCTCACCTCCACGCTGTTCACGGGAGCCGCCGTCTGCTCCGGGGTCAGCGCCCCCAGCTCGGCCGCCAGCTCGTCCATAGTGCGGGCGGGGAAAGAAGCGGCGGCGGAGCCGGCGGACGTGCACACGATGGGCCGCTGTGCAACAACCACCAACCCCACCCCCGGCACCCGCGCCGCAGCCGGAACGTTCCGCCGCTTTTCAAGACCCGCCGAACGCCCCTCGCACCCGCACCCCCGCGCGGGCTCCTGCTCTGCTCTTTGCCCTGTGCTGGCTTCTGCAACTCCTGCTCCGTTTTCTGCTTTCTGCTCCCCATCCTATGCCCCCGCGCCTGTCTGCTGCGCGGCTTTCTGCTCTCTTAATCTGCTGCTTTGCTTTCTACTCCGTGCTCCCTCCCTGCTCTGCTTTCTGCTCCTTGCCCTGTGCACTTTTTCCCTCCTCTACTCTTGCTTTCTTCCCAACTCCAGCTCCCTACCCGATTTGCTGCTTAGCTTTCTGCTCCCTCTGCCCTCCGCTGTGCTGCCTGCCCTCTGTGCCACATGCTGCACACCCAGGCTACCTGTGCCACCCCTACCATTGCACATAAATAGGAGCGGGGGATTTGCCCAGGAATCGTCCAGGATATTTGTGGTAGAGGTAGAACTGAAAGTTTCTGAGTACTTGTCTGGGCCTGGACCAGGAGGGCCACCCTGGCCTCAGCAAAAGCTGCAGCTCTGGAGCCTGCTCAAGATCCAACCACTGGAACTGGGGAGATGGGAGCAGAGAGGACTGAGTATCAGCCACACAGAGAAAGCCAGGAGTGTCAAAAGGAAATCTCAGAGCACATGCAAACTAGTGACCCTCCCTGTTTCTGCAGGGAGGGGGCTTTTCAGGTGATTCAAGTGGCAGTTTTAAAGGCAGCAAGATTCACAGTAAAATCTTAGTGCGCCATTTATATTAAAGTTTGTGCTTAATGATTAAGTACCACTTAACTGTTAGGAACAGGCTGGAGATTTTTATTTTTATTTTTATTTTTTTTACATAAAACACCCTACTTGTCATAAAGGAATGGGAGGTAGAATTAATAACCACACTTCACACTTCTACAGCGCAATCCATACCATTCAAGTCACTGGTTCATTACTTTGGGAACGTGTCTGGTGGCTGTTAATGACCAGCACCAAATTCAAAGGAAACACAAAAAAACAACAACCCATAATGAAAACCTATCATAATCTATTGAATGGAGAGGGAGGAGTTTCTTCTTAACTTCATGCAGTTATTGCTTCACCTGGTACTCTGAAGTATGAGGATTTATGCCCCAATGTTTTAATCAACTTTATTTACCTATAATTGTTCTTATAAGTCAGGGGTGCACAATTACTTGGAGGGCTCCTTACAGTTTTGGCAAGCTGTCAAAGCCTGCACGGGTAGTCCCACTCCTTGACAGGTGCCCTGCCCCCTTGGTCACCATTTTGGGACTGGAAGTCCCACCCCTAATCCCTGACCTTTGCCACCAGCAGTCCCTCCCCTTTCCCCCAGAAACACTCCTTTTGGGAAGGGGGTTTGCCATCTTGGAACCAGAAAAATACCAAATTATATTCTAAAAGTCAAACATTAATTTGATTAAAAAAAATGTGTCCTGATTTACTTGTGTTTGTGTAGTGTACATAGAAGTGATAGTATAATAGCTTAAAATTAAGTCTTACCCTTGTATACTGAGTGGTATTGGTTTGTGGGAGGCTGTATGTGCATGGGGTTTGTGGGGGTGGGTAGGTGTGGGGGGGAGGGTGATTGGGGAGGGTTGTGCTGTATGTGGAAAGGGAGGGTGGCCGGGGGTGTGTGGGGCATTTATGCCCACAGCCACTGCCACCAGCATCAGCAGCAAGCCATGAGGCCCCATGGCCTCTGGCAGGTGGAGGCCCTACCAGCACTCCTACCAGGCTGGGCTCAGCACTCCCACTGCCCCTGGCCCCAGGGCACAAGCACAGGCCCTGTACTCCTAACCACCCAGTCACAGCCACTTCCACGTGCCCTCCCCCACCCCTGCTGCCTTTCTCCCTAACTCCCTGCTATTGCTGCTCCTGCCCCACCCCCCCACCAGCTGCTCCAACACCACGTGGTCCCCAGTTGCACAGCCAAATCTGCAGAACACAGCAGGAGCCAGCCAGGAATCGTGGGGGCCAGGCTAGGCCAGCTCCTGCTGTGTCCTATGGTCCAACAATGCAGCCAGGAACCACGTGGTGCCAAAGCAGCCAGTAGCCGGGCAGGCAGGCAGAGTGGTGGGAGAAGCAGCAGTTGCAGGCAGGGGCGCAGCAACAGCCAAGCAGGAGTGCGGAGCCCGCACCAGTGCCCCGGAGCTAGGGCTGGCAGGGGCCCAGGTTAGGGCTGCAGAAGCATGGGGTGCAGGTTGGCAGGAGCTCTATGGAGCTGGGCTAGGCTACACCAACAGGGAGAGGGGCAGAGCCAGCCTAGGCCCCCCACTCCTACCACCCAACCCCAAATCCCCACTGGCTCTAGCCCCAGGGCACCAGTGTAGACCCTGCACTCCCACCCAGCTGTCACTGCGCTCCCGCACACTGCCACTCTCCCCATCTGCTGCTACTGCAACTGCCATTTCCCTGCATGCTGCTGCCACTTTTCCCTGCCAGCGCGCCCACCCACTGGCCGGTCCGGCACATGATTCCCAGTTCTACCACCGGGACCGCAGATTGCAATAGCTGGCCCAGCTCCAAGAATTTGGGCAATTGCTGGCAGTTCTCCCCTTCCTGCCACATCCTAGCTAAGTTGCACCAGCAGGAGGGAACAGCCCCAGGGCTGCCAAGCCAGAAGGCTCTGCTAAGCAGATGCTTCCAGTTGTGGCCAGGGCATGGGGGGAGGAAGGGGGAAGAGAAGGCTAGGCAGGCTTTGCAGCTGCAGCCACTTCTAGGTCCTGCTACTGCTTTCACCTTGTCATTTTGACAGGCAGCCAGGGATACATACTAGTTTTCTAAAATTTGAGGGGGCCCCTTGGGCTGGATAGGACAGCTTGGCAGGCTGAATCTGGACCATGGGCCATATTTTGCCCACCCCTTACAGTCTATATAAAAGTGCAATCCTTCTTTGAAACCTACAAAAACTCAGGACTAGCCACAACAGCAGTTAAGCATATAATTCCCACTATCACCCTTCCCTAGTGACCTAGCTCCAGGCTGCTGTGCTAGGTTTCCCCTAGGTCTATGATATTTAAGAGGGGTAATATTGGCATTATTAAAATAAAAAATTTGCATGGATTTAGCCTGTTAGTACTGTACAACTTCTGCCATGATTGAGCCTACTAGTCAGTTGAAGACAATAATCCCTTCTCAAGGATAGGGACAGTCTTCCAGAAAATGCCTGCATTAGAAATTACATGTCACTGGGAGTTGGGCACCTAAATAGATTTGTGGATCCAGGCCTTGGACTCAGAATCTAGTGGCAATAAGTCCCAAGCATTTATTATGCATCAGTAAAAGTCACTTTGAATATGCAGCCCCTTAGTTTTACTAAGTGTTCTTGCCATAGCACAAGAAATGCTAATTCACCCAATATCAATTTCTCTCTACCGTTGGTTATAGCTCTTTTATTTAAAAAAAAAAAAAAAAAAAAAAAAAAAATCAGTCCAACTTAGTAAGGAGATCTTTCATCCCCTGGACATCTTACTGTGTCTTGAATAGTTTTAGGTCTAGCACTAGCTCCTTTTTGTTTCTGATATTAATAATGGGACTAGGAATCAGCCTTGTAAATTAAAAGATAACACAAGCCTTCACTTATGAGGCTGACAATTGCATTCATGTCTGCTACATGACCAAAATGGTTTTGAACAAAATGCAAGTTTTCTGAGTTTTGTGGAAGTTCTGAGCTATCACTTCATCAGATGTTGTTTTGTCGTGAGGTTTGTGTAAATTATTTAAGACTCATTTCAAAACCATGAAATTCATTAAATCAAAATAGACCAAGGAAGAAAATAGATAAAACACAAACAAACAACACATTTGTTCTACTGCCAACACAGTAAAATAAACAATTTCAAAACAACAGCTGTTTTCTTAATTGTAGACTTCATTTTTGGGTTTATCCCTTTCCTTTACATGCTGATGCATGTGTTCTCTATGCTGGGAGGGACATGAGTGGGGGAAGAAGAGTTTTGTAATCAATTTCTCAGACATTTAACAGAAACTGTGCATGAATGACTGCTCACAAAAGTGCTAGCACAAACAGAATTTAATGCATACAAAAATCTTACAAATATTTGTTTCATTTAATAAAGCTGTTACATAATGTTTGTCTTATTTTCACAAAGACAAATTCAGAGTAGAAGCAAATATAATTCAGCCATGTTAGCAAAAATGGCATGCAACAGATGAAAGGTCAGATGTGAGGTCCATATCCAAAGTATTAAACATTAATAATTACAATACATGAAGTATTTGCTTTAACTTATGCCATGCTATAAAAATGCCCCTTTCAAATCACTTCAGTGGTTACAAAAATGTTTAGTCAATCCTCATTGTATAGCGGAAATTACAGTGCAAATGCTTCCCCAGGTAGTTTAGATTTCTGTAGTTTGAAACATATTTCAACTGATATTGCCACAAGAGATGTTTCTTATTTACACTAGAAAAGTTAGTAAGAAAATACTATGATAAAAATTTTTCTCTTAGAAATATTTATAGTTTTCTTTAGGACCAAAGGCCAACTTTAAAATAGTTTATAATAAATATTATGTTTGATTTCCTAACTTTAGAATTCCTCATTAGCTTTTTCAGTATTCATTCTTCTCTTAAAGCTTGCAAATTACATAGTTAAGTCTCATTCATCAAGACAATTATATGTTACTTCCCTGGTATGCTTGTTGCACTCAAAGGATATGGACATGTGAACTAATTCCCAGGCAGTAAGAACAGCCTGGGATTTACTATGCAACAGCTCCCTGTATGCATGTTTCTTCCTATGGTTTAGCTTTCATTTGCCATAGGTAAGAGCAGGTATGTGAGCAGTTACCATAGAGCATCTGATGCTTGGTATATTTCCCTCCTCCTCCTGCCTTTTTGACCTCCAAATCTCAAGTTTAGATGCATATTTCTTCAGGGCTCCTTTCAAGTTTCAGGTTTCTCAAACTTTCATCAATAGATTTCCCTAAATTATGTGTTTATCTATTTTGTGCAACATCTTGGACAAGGCATACAGTTGAAGGCAAGTGCAGGAGGCATCTCTTTTTTAAAAAGGCTGTTTTCAGCACTTCTGCTCTTACTTTAACCTACATGTATTCTTCAAAGAAGAAAAGGGATGTAAAGTTCCTGCTTTGTCTTTTGTGGGAAGGGAAGCCTCAGTTTGAGAAACACCTCTCTAAAATACAATTTTCTTGGTAAAAAGAATTTACATAATTTTTTTAAAAGCTGATTTGACTATATAACCACAGTGCTATTAATGCCCAGTCATTTTTCAACTTTCATGACAGACATAAAAGATGTACTATAAAAATCTATGCACCAAGCACATGGGCAAAGATTAAGTGACAATATATTGTTACACAATAAAACAGTAAAAACACAAAAAAACCTAAAAGTTTGTACCAGCTGAAAGTTTCTAATTTTTTACATTTAAAAAAAGGGGACCAATAATACTATGTAAAGTTTAAAATACTATACATTATAAATCCTGTAATGATATATTATTGTTAGCTATGATTCAATCTGCTAAAGACCATTTTACACTAAACATTTAAGCATTACTATATCCAATACATTTGAAATATTATTTAAAATATATTTGCAATATCTAAACTTTTAGACACTCCTACACCACAGGTCTCAATCCTATTTCCTTCATACAAGACTCCTATGGTCTTCAATGGAAGTTATGCATTGGGATAGGTCCTGAAGTCCATTTGCAACAATAGAAGTATTTCCATTGTTTCAAGTAGTCTTTTGATTATGTCTGCTGGCAGGCTGTGGGATTCATCTAAAAACAGCAATGTTAGTCACATCTGGTTTAAGTTTTTTTGGTTTTTTTTTTAATAAGTGACAAGCAATTTTGGATTCCTCATTCAAGATCTAAAATCTGAAGTACTCCAAACAAACAAACCCAAAAAACAAACTTTTTTGAAATGTATGACCCAATCCAGCACAATACTTATCCAGCTGCTTTAAGTTGTTCTACTGAGCTCGAACAAATTGTATACTTAAAAACACTTGAGGTCAGGAGCTTGTAAGGCTCCCAACTCACAGGTACTTAGCACCCCATAACAAAGGCTGAGGTCCTATACAAAATATCAAAACTAAGTTAGGCCTCCACCTGTTTAAATAAAGGACAATATTAGCCTTTATTAGACAACAAAATGGTGCTAAAAATCACATACAAAAATATTTTTGCAAGGCCTTTACCTTTAATGCCTAGATTATAGTTGACAAATTCTGAATATTTTCCTTTTACAGAAATAGCATGCACTTTGTGTAACTGCTACACTAAAGCAGCTTGTAGTAATACTGGCATTTCTGAAAGCAAAAGTAAGCCAAATTCTCATCTTAAGAACTGTAACAGTACCAAGATTTAGCCTGATGCAAATTATTTTGTTGCAAGTTCAGTTACACCATGTTCTCATATCTCAGTGTTTTCAAGAACCAATTCATATTCATCTGCATAGTGTGCCATAAGTAATAAAGCAATGAAAGTACATTTGTAGTTCAAAGGTGTACCGTGTCATCTCATAATTGCACCAGTACATGTAACACATCATTTTTAAAAACAAAACAAAAACCCCAAAACAAAACAAAAACACACTATTAAGAATCCTGTCAATTACACCAATAGTAGCGAAGAAAACCACGCTCCCCAATCCCTCAGCAGATACTCAGTCAAATCCTTTACAGTGAAAGTCAAAAAAGGTTTGTTTTGGAAGATGAAATTGATGATAGCTGGTACAATAAATGTTACAATCTATTACAAATAGATGCAGTCTATTAAAATATATGTATCAAATTAATTTCCAATGAATTTGGAAAAACTTTACCTGTGTACACCTAACAGGATTTTGTTCTCCTTTTGATATACATCTCTCCTTAAAAGTCACCAGCACAAGTTATGTGCACTGAGGCAAGAGAGGTCACAATATCTTTATTATAAATATGGCGAAGGGAAAATGATTGGTTACCATATCGAGTCAGAGTATTTTTCAATTAGTAGATCCTTCAGTTTCTACTTTTCCCATTGGTGCTTCACAGAAAAGCAACTTCCGGAGAATATTTGCATAGAATGGCCCATATACTTGTTTATTAAAGTTTACAATGTTTGTGTATTGGGATCCAATAGACTCGATCTCTGCTTGAATCACAGAAAGGCCTCCTGGCATAGTAGGCATACATTTGTGAGGAGCAGGAAGAGTAAGTAAGCTCTTCAGGTACAGCTGAATTCGTTTATCTGAAAAAAAGATAAGCACGTTCACACAAAATATAGACATGAAAACCTGAAGTTGTGCCATAACTGCCTTAAAAACATGCTGTATGTGCACACAAACACACACAGAGCCCTGTATCTCCTCTAACTCATCCCCAAGGCTAAAAATTTAGGGGGGGAAAAAAAGCGTCACTCCTTCTCACCACCATCTGTGGAAATAATCATTTCAACATAATTTTTATTCCTCATTCTCAAGTGGACTGCAACGCTAATGTGATGACTAAATTAATCCTGGGTTATGAGGACAGATCCTTAACTGCTGTGTCCCAGGTATGGATAACACGCCACACCCCGCCTTGCAAAAAATATCCTTTCCAAAATCCTAGCATTCACTTCTCCATTTATTCTAGGATATCCTTAAGCATTGCAAGCACTCTGCTCATATTTCTGAAGTCTTTCTAATTTTAGTTTCCAACCTGCGAATTTCCAGAAGATTGTCTTCACCTAAGCTAAAGCAAAAAAAGTCTTTTTTTTAAAACTGATTCAGTACATAACGAGGTAAGAAAAAATAATGTAATTGTCTTTTATTAAAAAAGACGACGTTTAACTTTCACAACATTTTTTATTTGAGCAGGCAATTAACCAAACCTAAAAAAATATACACAGATGCATACGAGAGAATTTCTGTTATACAAACCAATCAAGGAGCTGATGGGATTTTCTTCCTGAGTGATGCTACAGATTTGACCCACTAGGTTATTCTGAATTTCTGTATCTAGTGTGGGGAAGTCTCTCTCAGTTAGGGACCTGTTTACTTCAATGCAAATCTGCATACCAATACCATTCAAAGACTCCTTCAAATCGAATGTTCTGGAAAAGAGAAAACAGAGTGTTTCGTTTTAACAGACTTGTAACATTTGTTCCAAAGCTATTTTGACTCCGTCCTCACTTCCCACAAAACTTTTTCTTTGGTAATTTTTAATTAAAGTTATCTTTTCCAGTAAAAGAAGATACCCAGAAAGATTTTTGTAAACTTGCTCACCAGCTTTTACAGACAGACACAACCAGAACTCCCATTAGCAGGGATGCAAGTCAAAAAAGCTTTTTTAACAGATTACTTGTTTGAACGGCTTCAAAATAACTAATTCACGTGTTGGACTTTAAGCATATGCATAAACTTTGTCCTGGATGTGGCCTACAGTATTTAAAATATACTTAAACAGAACCTGGATGCACTGTTCAGATTATCCTATGACTGACAGTTGTTACAACAATCAGTTCTCAGATGGTGTGTGTTACCAGTAGGGCTCTACCCAACTCTAGGAAGCAGGTGACTGATTTTGTGGGCAGATAATGGGGCCAGTGGCCAGCTTCCTGGGCTTATTATGGTGCCCCCCTGCTCCACACACATCTCTTGATTGGTTAAGGGGCCAAGTGGACCCTCCCCCTGTCTGATTGGTGGAGGGCTGCCCATCATCCAGCCTTGCTGTTTGCCACTGATTGGCTATGAGGCCTGTCTGACATATGGCCCTGCCCCTTGCCACTAATTGGTGGAGAGGGGTGGGGCCACATGACAGGCAGCCCTCTCTACCAACCAGTGGAAAGGGGTTGGAGCAGCAGCCATCTTGCCTGCTCTGCTTCAAGCCAGCAGCCCTCCTCCCCACTCAGTGGGCTGCATGGCTGGGCTTCAACAGGTGTGAGGACTGCTGGCTTCCACTGGAGAGCCAGCGATTTCAGTTACGTTTCCCCCCCATGGATTTCAGAGACATAGCCTGATTTCTGCAGAACTGTGATTCAAGTTGGTCCCTAGTTACCAGGAATGGAAACTTGTTTCAGTCTCTTAGGCCCCTTGCAGATGTGCAAGTGAAGGTACAATGGGATCTGACACGGGATCTCCACAATGGTGCTTCCTGCTATGCCACACATGCATGGCAGGAGGCATGAATGTGGTGTCCAGCATCAGATCCAGTTACACAAAACTGCCAGTGATTCCAGAGCCCGGGATTACAATCCCAGGTTCCCTCTGCACCAGGAAGCTTGCATGGTTGGGACCCATATCATCTGGCAGGGCTCCCAGCTGCAGGGGCATACCCCATAACTGGGACTCCCAGCCTGACCACACATTCAGTTAATGGCATGATAGGAACCAGCAACAGTCATTATACTTTTTTTTTTTTTTAAATAATTATTTTGTGGTTTATTCCTTGTTTTATCATGTCATCAATTGCATTAATGTGACTGGGTAACAACCTAAGATATCATTAACTGGTTAATCGTGTCTCAAGTTTAGTGCCTTAAGAACACATCAAATTTAAGGAGTGTCCCAACACGTGTGCGCATGCAGACTCTCCCCCCAATTTGTAGTGAAGTGGCAGCTTCAGCCAAGTTGCCAGGGACTGCATGAATATTACAGACTATCTAGATCAGAGGGTGACAACATAGGACCCACATAGGGAATGTGGGAGGGGGGGCAGCATTCAGCAGTTGGTGGGGGGCTTTTGATATGCATTTAATGTAGGGGTGGGCAATTATTTCCACTGAAGGGCCACTTAAGTTTTAATGAGCTGTCAAGGGCCACACAATCTTTCAGAAGATATCATTTTAACAAAGTATAGTTAAAAAATAAATCGTATACTAAAAAATCAAACATCTACCATAACATTTTTAAATGGTATTTCAAAAAATAATTTTTGTCCTGATTTATGTTTCTCTGAATAGTGTATATAAAGACAATTGTATAATAGCTCAAAATAAAGTCTTACTCTTGTATAGTGTGTGGGGGGGATGTGGGTGGGCATATGGATGGTGGGCATATGGATGTGCGTGCATGTGTGAGGGGCAGCCTGTGCACTAGGTCTTGGGAGCTGACTGTGGGCGAGGGGGCAGGAGGCACTTGCAGAGATCACCCTGGCAGGTATGGTCCATCCCTCCCCCATCTGGCCCGAGCCTGTGCTGTACTCCCACCCTATGCACAGACAGCACCAACCTAGCCCTGGCCCATGCATGCAACTTCCTGGCAGAGCTGCTGCCACAGCTACCCGAGTACTACTTGGCTTTCTCTATCTTCACCTGTTCCTCCTCCTCCCCTTGCTGTGCCACTCTGGATAGGTAATGCATGAAAGCAGTGGGGATATGTGCCAGGCAGAAAATGCCCAGCTAGGCAGGGAGGGGAGAAGCTACAGCCAGGTGGCTCCAGCCCCAGCACACAGGGCTCCAGCTTCAGGTGGGTAGAGTGGATGGAAGGCAGGCTGGAGTGCTGGGCAGGCACCTGCAGGCAACTGAGTGGGTAGAAGACTGCCAGGAACTGGACCTGGAGCCCTGAGCACTGGAGCAGGAGCTGCCAAGTTACAGCCTCCTCCCCACGCCCCAACCTGGCTGGGTGTATGGTGTTCAGCACACATCCCCACATTCCTAACTAACTAGAGTGGTGTAGCAGGGGCAGGAGGAGGAAGAATAGCTCCTGGAGGCCGGAGTTGACCAGTAGAGCTGTGTGAAGTTTTGGTCCCCAATTCAATATGGTGGAGATTTGGCCTGATTCAGTGGTTGAATCTCCAAATCCAAATCAAATCAAGAGATGGTTTAATCTCTCCGAATCAAATTGGAACCCTCTGAATCAATTCGGAGAGATTCGGTGATCTGGACATAGACACAGCTTTAAACATTTTTTCTACATACCTCAAGGTACCAATGCTGAGATTCTGGGGCAGATAGAGCATCCCACGTGAGTCCCCGGTGCGTTCAGCAGCAGACCCGGAAGTGGATCAGAAGCAGTTCTGGTCCGCTTCCAGGTCCACTGGGGAGCTCACTGGGGGCCCCCCCCCCACTCCTCCAGCTTGGTGACTGGTGTCTCTTGGGTCTGGGGTGAGCACCTGGGGTCCTCCTGTGGCAGATCACCAAGTGGGGGGGGGGGGCGGTGTGGGGACACCCAGATCTGCCACTGAGCACATGGGGGGAAGTGGACTGAAAGTACTTCTCATCCACTTTCAGCTTTGCTGATGAGCACACAGGAGGGAGGAGGGGGGACCACGCTCCTGTCGGGTGCTTTATCCGCCCCACCATCTCAGTGTTCACGAGATGGTGCCTGGTACCTCAAAGTATGTAGAGAAAATATTTAAAGCTGTGTCTATGGCCAAATTGCTGATCGTCTGAATCAGCATCGAATCTTCAGATTCAGCCGAATCAAATCAGGGACAGTGATCCAAATCAGCAAATCAAATCACTGTCTCTGATTTGGGACGAATCCGAATTGAATATGGCCCATTTTGCATACCCCTACTGACTAGTACCTGGGAAGCTGCAGCCACGCTGGGACCAGCCTTGCCAGGAAGCTGCACATGCTGGCCAGGGCCATCAACGGCCCCAGGCGGGAGCACTGCAGTCTGGATGCAATCAATTGGTAGGCACCTGCCTGCAGGCCAGATTCAAATCAGTGGGCAAGCCGGAACTGCCCCATGGACCATATTTTGCCCACCCCCGATTTAAAGTGATACAAAACATGTAGGTTATTAAGATTTAGTGTAATCCAATCAGCAATAAGGTTCATGTATTACATCACTTAAACCGTTTAATAAAAAACACTATAAAGTTGTTTTGAGAACCACCAGGTTATTTCCTACAAGGAAAGAAAGAGGTGAGAAACCAAAGCTTACTTTGTGTTCATTCCTTCAAGCAGAGCAGCTGAAATCCTTTTTAGTTTGTCAGGAAAATCCGGTAGACCTACAATCGTTCCCCCTAGTATATTGTTTGTTATGAGATATACACAGGCTATAATTTTCAACTGATTCAGCTTTTCCTTCAACTCCTGAAGGCGAGCTTCATCGGTCACTAGCGTCTAGAATTGAAATAATAGTACCAATTACTGTAAGTTGCACTAAATTGAGACCCAAGCAGCTAATACAGTATTATTGGATGCATGCGTGTGGAACTTTAATGCAATGCTGAATAAAACATGTCAATTCTCACAAAAAAACAAGTCTGAAAATACATAGCAATTGCTCTCATCTCCTTGCATACATATTAGCAACCGCATGCACTATAGAACTACATTTAAAAAGAAATTTAAATAAATTTGAAAAAAGAAAAAACCCCACAGTTATATCAAGAAATGGAAAACTTTGCAGGCAAAGTTCTCACCAGTAGCAGGCTGCTTTATACCAGATAAGAAGGCCTGCATGGTACAAAGGCACCTATAAGTCCTGAACACAGTTGGAAACAGATTCCCTTAATACACAAACTAGGGGGAACAGTTATATGACTGCCTTCAAATGAATCCCTTGGGTGCTCTTTGTCCCAAAGAACAGATACAGGAAGTTGCCACTTCATGCTGTGGTAACATTCTCCTGATCTCTGGCAACTCTATGAACTAGGGTGTCCATATTATGGTCCCTCCCACTCCTCCCATCCCCATACTGCATGTTCCGTGCACAGGATCCTGCCCAATCATCCTAATATTCAGCATGACTGAACACGTCTAGTTCTAGTGAATGTCAGTGGAAGGAAGCAGTGGATAATCAATTTCTCAGTGTGGAGAGAAGAAGTCAGGCTAGTGATCAGTTATTCACTCACATAGGGAAGAGGTGACTATCTAATATACAGAACTATTTATAAATATGACATAGGAACTCTACCTTGTAGATCAGTGGTGTCAAAAATCTGGCCCATGGAGCCCTATCACCCAGTCCACAGAACTGCCTGTGGGTCTCAGACTGGTACGCTGCATGCAGCACGTACTGGCCCCAGCTCCACATGCCGTATGCAGAGTGCATCTGGCACAATATGCACACAGCATGGAGGAATGGAGCCAGTGTATGCTGCACATGGCATATGTGGCCAGCCTGGGTTGCACAGAGTGCAGCACCAATGTCAGGTCAGTCCTGTGTGCTAGATCTAGGTCCGGTCCTGTAGTTCTGCACTGGACATGCAGCGTGCACTCCAGACTCGCCCTGTGCGCCACATGTACCATGCACTCCAGACTGTCCCCATGCACTGTGTGGAGGGCCAGAGCCAGCACATGCTGCATGCAATGCACAGGGCTGGAGCCGACGCTACAAGTAACAAGTGAAGTCAGTCCAGGGCGTGTGCTGCATGCAACACCTGCAACAGCCCAGCTCTGCAAGCTAGCTCTGGCATGTGGAGCTGAGCCCCATCTGGCCTGCAGACCAGCCCCACAGCTGTGGGCCAGATGAGTTTGACAGTGCTGTTGTGGATGGACAAAATAATATGCATAGTATCATGCAAGTTCTCTAGCATTCCTAGGTGTCAATGTTTAGATTTTGCAGCAAGTATTTTACAAGCTTCATCTTTTTGTCACTGTAACAAGATTGTTCAGTTGGTTCTTATACTGAACCCCACCACTTCAGAACTGAAGTGCTTCCCCCAAAAGTCAAGGTCTCTAGAATACCTAATCACTGGGAATCGGGGTTTTCTGTTTCCCACAGAAAAACAAAGTAAACAGCAAATTTTACCTTTTGCCAGAGGCAAACACAGATTTCTCATTTTATCAGAGAAACTTGTGGATTTTCCAGTTTTGCAATGAGCTCCCTGCAAGCTGGCAGAGTTCCAACATGCAGGGAGCTGGGAGAGGGTAGCAGGAGGGTGGTGAGACAGAGGATGCCATGTGCTTCTACATGCATATGGCCCCAGGCAGCCCAAAAGCAGCTCCTGCAACTAAGTGGCGGGGGAAAGGGGAAGATGGGGATTGAAGTCCCCATAGAGAGGGAGCTGGGCAGGGATGGGGCTGCTGCCCAGCCAAAGGGTTATGTGGGGCTTGTGGCCACAACATGTACCTGAAGGGCCCCAGCAGGGAGTGGGATGGGACCACAGGAGGCTTGTGGGGGGGGCGGGGGGGGCGCGCCACGGGTGGCAGGCTGGCTCTATGCCATAGCACACACTCCTGAGGGAGGCCAGGGGACCCAAAATCCCCTAGGTCAGTGTACAGGACAGGCATGGGCTGTGGGCTCCTGCCCTGTTGCCCTCCACCGGGACCTCTGCTTCCCAGCGGGCACAGCCCAACATGGCAGTACACAGCGGGGTCACACAGAGAAGATGCTCACTGCTGGGAGCTCCCTGCTGCCCTGGCAATATGTCTCCTGCACGCAGGGCTGCAGTAAGGGCAGTTGCACAGGACTGCACCACTCAAAGCAGCCCTACACACAGGAGGCACATTGCCAGGCCAGTGCAAAGCGCGCAGCACCATTGTGTCCTGCCACCCTGCTTCCTTCCCTTGGGACCTCTGCAGCCCAGCAGGCGTGACCCAGTGCACCAGGGCACAGCGGGGCCACACGGAGAAGCTACTGACCACTGCTAGCTCCACACTCCTCTGGCAATGCACCTCCTGCATGTGGGTCTGCTCTGAAAACAACCCTTTGCTGCTACCCTCACTGCAACCCTGCACGCAGGAGGAACATTGCCAGGGCAGCGGGGAGTTCCCAGCAGTGAGCAATTCCTCTGCACGGCCCTGCTGTGCCCTACCCCACACCAGGTCACACCCGCTGGGCTGTGCAGGCCCCAGGGGAAGGACAGCAAGTTGGGAGCCCATGCCCGCAACCTGTGCCTGTCCCGCACACAGATCTGGAGGGCACGGGTCCCCCCCGCCCCACTTCGACTGTGCGCCATGGCAGAGAGCCAGCCCCACACCCTCTGTAGCAGGGAGAACCAGGGGCAGGGGGTTGTGGACCTGAGTACTTTGCCCTGGCAGCTGGAGGCCCCTCCAGCTGGGCTGGGAAGCAAGGGCTGTGAGGGGGAATGAGAGGCATGAGCAGGGAAAGTGTTGTTTGGGGTTTGGAGGAGGGGGTTCCATGCCTGTAAGCAGCTGTGAAGTCTAAGTGACCTTTCCAATTTACTCTGAAGATGAGGAGGTGTTGTCCTTAAATCAACATCCTGGCCTTTAGCACTCCAGATTAGTGGGCCAGGTGCCTATGAACTTCTGCCTGTAGAACTGATTCATCTGTTGGAAATGGTCAAATTTCATGTCAATGGAACAGTGGCACTGACAAATCTCAAACGGGGCAACACAGGCTAGAGGGAACACAGATGCTCTGAAGACAAGTCAAACTTTTGAGTATGACCTGGTATAGACAACAAAATCAGAGCAGCAACATGGCAGCAGGGGGTCTTCCCATTGAAGATCTTAGCCAAATCCTTAGCCATTTAAAAGACTTCTGTTTCCCTACTTCATAAGGAATGGAGCTAGGGATTATCTGCTTATTGCCAGTATCTGAGTTTATGCTGTTTTACAAAATGTTTCTCTAGTGGTATCAAATAAATGAGGACTAGAACTCATCCCAGAGGGATTCGCCAGATGGTATGGCAGGTACCCATCATGTGTATGGATGATGCCTGAAGAATGACAAAAGCTCTTTCAGTAAGATCCTGCTAGCACATGCCACCTTTGGCATAACAAAAAAATTCCACATTTAGTTGAACCAAATGATACAGAGGCCAGCAACCTCAGTACAGACATCTAGCACTTGTCCATAGCCAACACAAGATAGTTCATAATATAAACTGATGAACTGCTGTTTTACTAACCTTGCAGAAAAGTTAATCTGCTCATTAAATATTATCTTGATTGTATCAGGGAAAAGGGAATTGGCATAAACTCTCTTGTCATGGTAGACAATGTAAACACATAGTATCACTAGCATAATGGTATGTCACTGTAATGCACACAGACAAAAACAGATCGTTTCTAGGAGTATGCTCTTTGGTTGTGAAACAGTACTATGACATCAAAAGCATTGTTTTTTAAGAGATGTCTACAAAGGGTTCTATGATATCTAATGCCCTTATTGATTAAATTGGAACAATTTACTTGCATTTATAAAATTAAGAATAATTTGAGATGCTGGCATAATTCAACAAGCATTATCCAAATCACTTACTTCTGGAACTGTTTTTTGATAATCCCACTGTAAGAGTTTCAAGTAACCATTGTTTAGCACCAGAGTAGGACTCAGTTTTGGTTTAGAGCTGCTATCAGCACCAGGGGATGATGGTTCACAGGAAACAGAAGATAATTCATCTTTTATCGATTCCTTTATCCATTCTGTTGTCAGATCCAGAGCATCTAAATAGTTTTTTTGAAAAAGCACAGAGCTTTCAGTGGAAGCATATAGCAACTTGACAAATTATATAAGTAAATAAAAGTACTGCACTCTGAAAACCTATATACACACACCAAACAATAGTAGACTGCTACATCTACTGCCCAACCAACTCCTACTCCCTAATCCCTGCTTGTCTCACACACCCCATGCCCCCTTTTCTCCCAGCAATCATCACTGACCAGCTGAAGCATCTGGGCAGGTTATAAGTTTTGCAGCAGATTAGATTCTTTGGAATCCTAAGCAAAAGATTTAAACTCAAACCTACAGAAAAAGACAATAAGGAATTGGCCAATTACATCAACAATCTCTCTCCTTCCACAAGTTGTTTTCTTAGTGGTTTCACTGTATTTATCCAAACTCTCAGAATGACTCATTGGTGCCTTTGCAATATCTAAACTAAACATTTCTTCTCACCAGAGGAAAACTGCATAATGCTTTATTATGGAATTGATCCAGGCCTCTCTTTACCACCAGTTATATGGCACGTACAGATTTCCCCTCGCTTTATGCAGACTCTGTATGTGCAAATTCACTCTTACGAGATGAACAAAAATTCGTTATATGCAAGGTAAATTCACTCTGATGTGATCAGTGTGGTGGAAGCCTTTAGTCAGCTGCTTTGTGCAGTGCATTGTGGGAGTGACACACACCAAAATATAGTCTCCTGTGTGGATCTGTGCTCCTTGCTCATTGTCTGTGACATGTATTTCTGTAGTTGCTATCCCCATTATGATAGTGCCATGTGCTTGTGTGTACTGTCCGCTGTTGGTACACACCAAAATTGTCTTGTAAAAGTGATAGAAATGAGTCTGGGGGCCAGTATAGGCAAAGTCTTGGAACATATCCCTATTGGTTACATTGTAAAATGGGTTCCCCTTATGCAACTTCAAGTTATGCACAGGTTTTCCAGGAATGCATGTATAGCTTAAAGTGAGGGAAACCTGTACAAAGAAAAAGTCAACTAACATGTTTACTTGCATGGGTAAGGC
>JAGPOW010001296.1:45010610-45031959 GCA_030014935.1 Caiman crocodilus | reverse complement strand
AGAGGCACATGCTTCCATATACTACAGCCTCCTTAAACCAGGTGCTATGAATGGGCTTGCAGAGAGCAGGGGTACTAAACAGAAAGGAATAAAGTCATTTAAATGCAAAGGATAGGGAAAAGGGGAAGAAAACAGTGGAAATGGCTAAGCCCCAGAAGGAGCGTTGAAGAATTCAAAAGGGATAAAACAAAGTAGTTATCCCACTAAAGAACACAGGCGTTATAGAAGCTAGTCCAGGTGAGGGGATAATAATTCAGAGTCTCTGTTGAGACCATACTTTAACACAACCCAACCTATGGATGATTTCTTGTTCTGCAATTCTGCATTTGAGGTTTTTTTTAAATACATTTTTTAAAAACAGGTACTTCTGAAGTCAGTGATGAGATGTCCAAAAAATGTGTTCTGCCACAGACTTGTCACATTCTGGAATTGAAGTCAGAGTGGCATCCATTCATTTTTTTCCATGTAGGGAGTGCCCCATCTGTCCACTATGGACAGCAGGTGGGCATTGTAAAATGGTGATTGCACAGATTATGCTGATAGAGGAGTAAGTGAATAAACCCCAGATGATGTTTGGTCCAGTGATGATATAGCCTGTATTGATCAGTAGACTTAGCTGGCATCTAGGTCACTGCAAGACCTGGGGGCTTGGTGAGACCAGAAGTTAGGCAGTCTGTTGCTGGAGAGATATCATTTGAGATCAGGGGGGCTGTCTGTAAACCAGGACAGACTTGTCCCCCAAGGCTGCTTTGCAGTGATAATTTTCTAGGAGAGGTCAGAAATCATTAATGATGTACCCAAGGTGTCCAAACTGGGGGCTGTAGGTGATAAAAAGAGGGATTCTGTTGTACTTGTTATGGAATTAATATTGTAGAAAGTCAGAGCAGGGTCTGAGTCTGGCTCTATCTATTTGAGAGGCTTGCAACTGCATTGTAAGTGTAGATATTAGATCCCTATAGTGTGCACCCTGATGAGCGGGCTCAGAGCAGATATGCCTGCAATCTAAAGCTTGGCTGTGGGTCAATAGTTCTCAACCAGAGTGCTGTAGCACCCTGGGGTGCCTCCAGATCCTTTCAAAGGATGCCACAGGGTGTCATACACCACCAGCATTTTCTAAAAGGAATTCAGAGCTAAAACCATTCTGTCCTGTTCTGGTCTTCCCGAGTTCTTTGCAACAGGAGAATTACTCTGTTATTTTTCTATAGTAAAAAAAGGAGTGAAAACTAAGCTGGTATTTTCTGAGGTGCGTCTTCAGCCTAAGGAGGTTAAGCAGCCTAACTGCTGCAGATAACACATCTAATGGTGTGCTTAGGATGAAAGCTGGTGGCCTGGAGGTAGGTGTCAGCAAGTTTCCAATACAATGTGGTAGTGATGTGGCCACTGCAGACATTCACAGTGGTGTTCAGGAAATGAATATGCTGGGTAAAGCAATCAAGAGTCAGTTTGATGAAGGGGCAAAAGTTATTAAGAGTCCTGGTGGAATTTCTCTAGAAATTCCTCCCCAGACATCCATATGATAGAGATGTCATTGATGTACCTTAGGTACACCAGGGAGATGAGAGAGCAGCTGCAGATGAAGCAGACTCAAGATCTGTCAAATACATTGGCAGATACTGGTAGGGGGAAAGCATGCATGTGCCCATAGCAGTGCCATTCATTTGTAGGTATAGCAAGTCTCCAAACCTAAAATAGCTGTGGGAAGACCAAGCAGATCATGATAGAAACAGCAGCAGTGGCATCACTGAGGATAAGGTTGCTTATAACTTTTAATCCATCTCATGGAGGATGTTGGTTACAGAGATGTGACAGCCATGGTAGCTAATATGGTGTTTGCTGGAAGCTTGTCAATGCAGTCTAGTTTCTTTAGGAAATCTGTGTCATTGAAGTAGCTGGCAGCTGCAGTGGCATACAGGAATAGGATAGAGCCAAGGGTAGCCAAAAACTCCCTCTACATGTGTCACTCTCTGGCTTGGGCACTACTGGGTTGCCAGGTTTGTGGATCTTTGGTAATAAGTAAAATGTACCTAGTGTAGATTCCCAGGAGGTAGACACATCAGTCCTCTCCTGTGGTAGCATCTTTAAAAACTTATAGTTCCCTCTAGTATTGTTCTGGGGGACCTTTGGTCAGGAGTTTGTAAAACTATTGGAAAGTTGTCTCTTGGTTTCCTATAAGTATACTGTTTTGACCATACAACAGTGGCACCTCCCCTTTCCACACTTTATCAGCCTGGTGTATGATATCATCAGGGTTATTTTTAAAGTTTCGATACAGTTCTCTGTTGTGCAGGACTGAGGCTGTAATATAAACACAGGGTTTTTTTAAAACTGCAAACAAGAAATCATTCAGACTGGACCATGGTAAGTATGGCTTCAACTGAGACTCCAGATTCTTAACTCATTATCCAGACTAGCATTTATAATCCTTATGTCCCTCAACAGGTTAACTGTTTTATTTATCCCTTTGGATCTCTTCAACCAACCTCTGCCTCCCTTAGCAGTTCCTTCCCCTTTTCCTATCCATTGTATTTAAATTACTACATTCCTTCTATCCCTGCTCTTTGCAAACCCATTCATAACATCTTATTAAGTAGGCTACAACCTATGAAAGCTCATGCCTCTCTGAAAAGGTAGTCTAAAACAGTGCTTCTCAAATGATCTGATGTGGCAAACTGGCAAATTTTTCCAGTGGGCCAGGGACCAGTGCCCAGTTCAGCTGGTGGCAGCAACTGCGTGTAACAGCGCTACACAAATGTGCGACTGGCTGTTTCTTTCTCTTTCCTCACCTCGCATGACGTGACGTCAGCTGAAGCATTGGAACGTAGGAACTGTGGTGCTATGACATACCAATGTTATGCTTCTGAAAAGATATTTCCCTCTTTCCTGGCAACTCACTGAAGACTGGCGACTCGCAGACCAGCACTGGTCCATGGACCACCACTTTGAGAAGCACTGGTCTAAAAGATACAACCCCTGCTGTATCTTTCACTAGCAGAATTTATATTGCACAGATCCTTCATGTGGAACATGCAAACAAAAAACAGAGCATCATATACTCCAAGGAAGGATATAAGATATATTACACTGCATCTTACTGAGAATTCTCATGACCTCCTTCTTCCACATCCCACCCCAAAGCCAGTTTCTGCAAAATTCAGGATCTTACTTTTAGATTCCCTAAAATACCTGTTCTGAGGAAGGTCAACATGTTTCATGCAGAAGTTTTCATTTACAGCAATTTCATGAGCTAGTGTCAAATTTGACAAGTTCCTTGCAGCAGCCATCAGTTCATCAAATGTAACTACTTTAGGAGGACTTGTTGCTGGAATGAGAACCACCAAACCATTGTAAACATGTTCAATCATATATAAAAACAAAATAAAACCACCACATCATATTGGAATACTTTGCAAGTGACTAGATATGATATTTTATTTCTTGCTAACTGGAAACAGGGCATCAGAAGCTAGCAAGACTGTCAGATTTTTGCATCACCTTAAAAAAAAAAAAAATTATACTAGCCAATTGCCCGTTAAGAATGACTGGGGTGGGTCAGGGACAGAGCACCACCACTGATCTACCTCTGGTGCCATGTGTGTACCCCCCCACCCCCACATCCAGCCCCATGCACCAGAGCAGGGTGGGGGATATGGCCAGCACCCCACACCACCACTGCCAAGGAACAGGACCAGGGGCCTTGCCTCCCTGCTCCATCCCCTCCATCATGATGGCACTTCACCATCCCAGGCCATCTCCATAACAGCAGGGACTTGCCAACCCTCCCCAGCCCCTCAATCCCTGCTGTCATGTGGGGAGGCAGTCAGGGACATAGCCCTGTATACAACCCACCCCATTCTCCACACCCTATCGGGTCTGGGTCAGTTTCCCCTGCCACCCATCATCTGCCTCCAAGGAGCAGGGCCAGAGAGGGTGGAAAGGCCAACGCTGCTGGCCTCGCCCCTCCGCTCTGGCCCTGCTGGGGGATGGCGCCACCATGACAGCAGGGACTGAGGGGCCAGAGTCTGGGTGGGCACAAGGCCAGCAGCACTGGCCTCCCCAGCCCTTCAGACCCTGCTGTCATGGAAGTGCCATCCCCCTCTGCCTCCAAGGAGACCGTCTGGGCTCTCAGTCCCTGACCACTGTCACAGCAGCACTTCAGTCTGTGCAGAGCACTCAGATTGTTGTTTCAGTAAGCATTGTGATTGGCTGCCAAGACAACCAATTAGAGTGTGAATAAAGCATTAAGGACAGACAGACAAACTAGGCTTTCATAATATTAGAAGTAATGAGCACACTAACAGATAAATTTCTTTCTATAGTCACTGTGACAACATTCTTAAATCAGTACTCAGAGCTTAAGCAATTTCTGCTCCATAATAGATGCCACATTGTCTTGGCCTCATAATCATACCTTACTGAAGAAGGCAGGGGCCAGATGAGTGGTGCAGGATTGGTCCATGGACCAGAGGAATGGTGTGGGACCAGCCTTGCAGGCCAGATCAGGCTCATGGACTGCCCCCACCCATCCGGTTCAGGACCCGACAGGAAGAAGCCCATCATCCTGGGCATGTGGCTGCCACCATAGGAACTAGTCATGGTGTTGGGCTCCTTCCTCCACTGCTGCTGGGGTTCCAGCTTTGCAGCTCATGCCCAGGAGATTAACTGCTGCCCTAGGAACAAGCTGCAGTGCCAGGCTCCTCCCCCCAGTACTACTGGACTTCCATCACTGTGGCTATAGCCCAAGTACTTGGATATAGCCATAGGTAGGTTCCCCAATGCTGCATGAAGGCTGCAGGCCAGATGATCTGGGTTTTTGAGCCGGATCCAGCCTGAAATGCACATGTTTTATCCCAAAATTAAGAGATTAGTTAGGGTCAGTACAGCACTCCATGATTAAAGTTTTTTTTGTCAATTTTTAAACACAGTAGTATTTACCTGTGTAATCACTCAGAATAACTTGCTTTTTTCCATCTCTGTACTTTGAATTCTTAATGCATAGTTAAGGGAATGTCATACTCTAAATTTCAGAATTATGAAGCTAAATGCATAAGCTATGAATGGAGGCACTGCTGCTCTTTACATGAGATCACATTTGGGAAATTAACAGAACAGCACTACAGTGTGACTTATAAGTCAAAACCAGAATTACTCAATACAATAATGCTCTGCCTGGTACACTTTGCTTGCTCTTTCAGGTGGAAGGAATCACACTTGCTGCATGTGTGCCCAAGCAGAGGATCTGTTCAGACCTCCTGGCTGTATTCCATGCCTTTGACACAGCAATAGTCACCTCAAGCAAGCTGTGCCCTCCTAATATTAATAAGGAAATCCAGGTCCTACTTCAATCACCAAGGACACCAAAGAAAAAGAAGAGAGTTAGCCCAATGGATCTACATGTACTTTGCAGGTTTTGTTTAAATCTGCTTACAGGCAGGAGAGCTGGGTTTGCTTGAAGAATCACTGGTAAAACTCTGCCTTGAAAATTCAGAGTCACTGGAAGAAGCTGTGCTCTCAGACAATCTTGAAGAATCTGAATCACTGATCTGGTCATCACTGAGAGGCATTTTGATTGGCTTGATATACTAGGCAGAGCCTATAAAGACAAATATATATTTCCTAAAATATCTCCCCAAAAATGTTTTGATTAGTTACCATTATGGATATTGTAGGCTACATTGCAAAAATAGGAACACTACCGGCCCTCAACTTTAGTTGATTATGAAAAGTTAATTAAAAATATAATGAACTGTGAATGTCTTAACATAAACAATTAGCCAATTTTTCCAGGATGTTTTATACCTGGGTTTCTGTTGTACAATTCTTTGAGGTACATCTTATAGACTTCAAAAATGCATACAAAAGTCTAAATAAAGACAGAAAGTACCACACACTACCAGGTGGTACAAAGTCATTGTTTTGTCAGAAGTACCAAATCAAAGTTCTTGCACTCTTTAGAGGTATTCCTTATAACACTACCCTTTCTACTTGCTTATTTCTATGGAATTAACCATCTGAGAGTAATTTTATTTCTATAACTGCCCAGGAGATGACACTTTAGCTATTGCTTTTCTTCTGCAAAGTGACTGTGGCTAGGGGGACCAATTATATTTGGGAGCAGGGGCAAAAGCTGTGGGGATGTGGGGGAAATAATACACCCTTTTAAATCATTTCATGGCCCTTGACACTCAAAAGGACCCACTGCACTGGTGTTCTGGCCCCAGCTGTGGCCTGAGTGTGTCCTTGAGACATACACCTGGGGTGCTTCCACATCTTGTGCTGCCTTTCTGCCCCAAAAACTTTTTTTCTTTTCTCTTGTCTGCTATTTTAGCACGGAAAGCCAGTTGAGAAGTGCCAGAGGCCTGTGTTGCCTCAGCCCTGTCAGCCCTTAGAGTGGATTTTGCCCTCTAGAATGATTATACCCTTCTCCAGTCACATGCTCAAAAAAATGGATCCCTCTTTCCATGGAATAAGGCAAGCAAGTCTAAATGGTCAGACACTACGGAGCCACAAGTATCACTGGCAACAAGTGGCTTGTAGACCAGAAACAAAATGGATTTATTTTTATATATGCTTTCTTACGCTTGTCTCTTATTTATACATATAAAAATAAATAAAAAGACAAGCATAGGAAATCAAAAGAAAACATCAGAATAATTTGTTCTTATCCTGGACCTTAAATCCAAGGATGCAATCTTTAACCAGCTTCCCAGGTTAGACAGTAGACTCTGTCACTGAACTTATGCCAGGTCCTCCTGTATCTCCCTGTCAGCCTATTGTTCTCAGCCTCCTTGGCAGAGGTATCTCAGTCCCCCACCCTGCAGCCAGGAAGACTGAAGACAAACCTGTGTTCTCTAGGCAGGCTTAAGTACCATTGCCTGTCTGGCTATTAACATACATCATCCCTTCCTCTCTAGGGGGGACCCACATTATGCCACTAAGTTTGTACCCCCCAGTACATGTTTACCAGAGTACAAATCTGCATCTATTTTGGGGTGAATCCATGACACCTACCTACAGCAGCAAGCCACCAAATAAGAACTATTACGTTGAGTTGTGTAGTCTTCCCCTAAGAAAAGAAAAGCAAAAAAAAAAATTAGTAAAAACCTAATGTTACCAATTACAGTACATAGTAACATGCAATCCAAGAACCATCCCATTTCCCAAAAAGCTTAAGAGTAGAATTGCTTCCCTCTTGAAATAAATTAAGTTACATCTAGGAAAGAGCATGGCATCTGTATGCTCTTATTATACATTGTAAAAAAACCCCACACAAACAAAAACAAACAAAACCAAAAAAACCACACCTTAAAACAGGAAATGAAGATTATTCGTCCAATTAACACCACAGCTGGAATTAAACAGTTACAGTATATTTGCTCAAAATGGAGTGTGGTTTAAGCAGCAACATTAATATACCTATCCTGGCATAAAGTGCCATGGGATACACAATGGTCATAGTTAGAAGCTTTTAATGAGATGCTACCTCATAGCATTTTGTCTCAAAATGTTCTTCCTCAGTTCTTCTCAAGATGAATGCAGCTCTACATTTGCAAAGCTAGGGCCAGTGCCTAATAGATCAAGAAAGGCAATGAACTTCATTCAAAACCAAGCAAGTGTAGCTATGGTGTGCAAATTTCTTCCAGCCTTTTAACTGACTAGCCTGAAGAGGCCTATCAGTTGGGGGAGACAGGGATTAGGGCAGTGGGAGGGAAGAGGTGATAACAACCAATTTGTTTTCTATACCCAGTCAACCCTCACTGCTGAGAGTACCAACATGTCAGTTTGTTGTAGTTTTGAACCTGACTGCCTATCCACTAAAACTTGATTTTAATTTGCCAGCTCATTCTATACAGCCCCTCATACTAAGCTCATTTGACAATACCAAGGCAACTTCCATTAATGCATTAAGCAAGATGACTCATATCTGTGTCAGAAGTTTCTTCGCATCCTCTTCCTAAGGAGAGAATTACGTTCAGCGGAGTGTCTTATTCAGTTGAGTTTCTTAAAAGAGAGAGGCATGTCAGAGGAACAATTGCCAGTGTAGTGCTGCAGTTTTCTGAAATAATGGTAGAATTGTTGCTAGGAATGGGGAGGTCACAAGTTCATGTTATGCAAGGTCTCTTCAAATATATTAGTTGTGGGCTTGATATACATGTTTCCTGGCCTGTTATGCAAAAAGAAACTAGATGATCATAACATCCCTTCTAGCCTTGAAATCTAGCCTTGGAACCTACTAAGACTGCAAATAAACTAAATCATAAGCTACTGTAGAAATGCACTCCCACTTTCTTGATCAAAGGTATTCACAAATATCTTCACAAAAAAAACCCACACTTCAAAGTATGGAAAGAGACTAAAGGGTATATATTTATTCTAGAGACAATGAGGAGCGAGTCTCATTTTCATGAATTGCACCACAACAGCACACTACTATTTTGAGACTTAAGTAAGTAAGAAAATCCCTACATGGAGCTATCATTCAAATACTGAATACCTGAGAACAGTGTGATAAAATAGTTTTGCCTTTAAAAAGTCATAGCATGCAACATGTTCTACAGAAAACAAATGTTGAGTCCTACATATTAGGGATAGAGCATGTAGGCAGTTTGTACTTATTTGAATCATACGGTATAATTATAATTAATTTAGTTCTTATTAAGAGGCACATGGCAAATTAGAAGATTTGAAGCCGTCAGAACACCAAAAGAGATCTGAACAGACAGTAGCATTATGCTATCTTGCCCCACAACTACATGACGTGAAAGAATCTAATTCATGTATCTAGTCAATCTTTGGACTTTTCAGACACTAAAGGGTTTCTGGTAAGGTATTTTAGCAGTGGATACCTGTGTACTAGAAAGAGACCAAAGCTTAATTCCTTCTAATATCAGTTCCCACAGCGCAAGCATACACAGGTGCATCTGTGAGAAACAGAAAACAA
Source organism: Caiman crocodilus (assembly GCA_030014935.1). Classification (NCBI taxonomy): domain Eukaryota; kingdom Metazoa; phylum Chordata; order Crocodylia; family Alligatoridae; genus Caiman; species Caiman crocodilus. Next base: position 45,023,021 of record JAGPOW010001296.1, on the reverse strand, counting down.
TTCGACTTGCCAGCATAGTCACTGACAACTTTTTCATCTCCTCTGTGACTGATGAACCCTCTTGTCTGTTGGTAGAATCCCCTCTGCCAAGAAAAGCAAAGATTGTGCACATGGCACTGCAGTGTCGTGGCAGCTGTGACTGGCTGTCAGCAGCAGGTAAAAACAGACAAGGTCTGTGAAAGAATCACCCACCAGGTGTTTGTGAGAAAATACAGACTGCAACCCTGTCATCAATTCCTCATGCGTGTGCTCATGATTCAATAAGAAGCTGCACAGCCAGCTTTTCCTTGCCAAGTTTTTTTGACGGAAAAAATTACTTCTGATGAATTCAAGAAATCTCTCTTGTACTGCCTTGTTTTGGAGCCTGAAGAGAAAAACATCTGCTCCATCTCTCCTTTGATTCACAGTGCCTTGTATCACAGCTTCTGCCCCTTATTTAAAGCCCCAGGGAACGCATTTCTGTATGTGCCAAGAGTCAAGCTCAGCTTTGCACTCAACAGCTCTGCCTGGATTTCTGCAGCAGTCTCGTTGGCTTATTTCTCCCCATGGGCCTGCCTGTTGAGATTTCAGGTGCTGGCTCAGTTGTTACTATTGTTTGGCTTGGGTTAAAGTAGACTGTGTTCCTTCTTAGGGTGTCATGGCTCCTCACTCTGGTGAGGATACAGTTTCATAGGGCGTTTATCCACACTCTCCAAGAGCAGCGGTGCTTTAATTAGAGCAGCTCTAATTAAAAGTGCACGGAGTGCCTTGTGCAACAGCATCCCCATGCTTCAAAATGATGGCAGGGGCACTTTGTCTAAAGCTTGGCTTTAGATAAAGCGCCCCGGCTGCCATTACGAAGTTCGGGGACACTGATACCTGGGAGGCAAGAGGCTGCTGGAGCATGGTATTTACCATTAATCAAGTCTGCTCCATTGCGCTGGAACAGCCTTGCTTGCTCCTGTATGTGCGCCCATAGAAAAGCAGGGCAGGAAGGGACCTCCAGAGAGCATCTAGTCCACCCTCCTCCCTGAGGCAGGAGCACCCAAACTAGCCGGTAAGCTAAACTCTACATAAGACGATTGTCAACCCTGACACCACATGGACCCCGCTCTCTCACCCGTCCCAGGTAAAGCAGGGGAACCAGGGCAGCCAATATCCAGCTTCTACGCCCTATTAGCAACACACGCTCAAGAGATCCCAGGCCACTACAGAGGAAGGCAACCCCCCCCCACCAGTCCATTTGATCCGACCACGCAGTAACATTCCTTCCAGGCCCAAATTTGGTGCCCGGTCCGACCCGGAGCAGAAGGGAAGCTGCTGCCGCCAGGAACCCCCGGCTTTGATCCCAACACAGGCACCGTCCGGCCTGCCGCCAACATCCAATGCTCTGAGGGAGGCTTCAGACCCTCCGGCGACGTATCCCGTTTCGTCAGCACTCCTGCGCGTACACACGTGCGCGCGCCTGCCGAGAGGAGCAAAACACCCCTCCACCCCCCGCCCCCCCGGGCCGGCCAGCTCCTCCCCTGGGGCCGGCCCAAACAAACTGTGTCTCCAAGCGCCGGGAGGAAGGGGGGGGGGGAAGTTGCCGCTCTGCCCGTCCACCCCCGCCCCGGGCGGATCTCAGCGGACCCCCACGCCCGCTGCCCTGTTCACCGCCCCCGGCAGGGTGCAACGAGCCCCTGCGCGCACTGCACTGCACTCACTCACCCACTCGCCCCCGCCGTGCAGCGCGCTGCAGTGTCATGCAATGCAGCGCCGTGCGATGTCCGAGTGCAGTGCAATGCAGTGTAGTGCGGGGCAATGCAGTGTAGTTACAGGGCGCTGCTCCCCACAGGGTGGACCTTTAACTCTCTTCCTCCCCCTTGTATTTATGCACTTGGCCGAGACTCTCTGGGCGCTTCCAACCGGGGGGGGGGCAGGTTAACCCTTTGCCCTCTGCCCCGACCCCGGAGAAGCAGGAGAAGCAGGGCGGGCAGTGTGGGAAGAGCGGGGTTTAGGTGAGGCCCTCCCCCCACCCATTCCCTCCAGATAGGGGTTTGGGTGAGTCCCGGAGGAGCTTCTCCCCCCCGACTCCCGAGAGAATGGAACGTTCCGCAAGGAGGGGCGGGGCTGCCCGTGTTTACGGAAGGGCCGCGGGGCTCCGCCTCCCGCCCCCACAGCGTTCTGTAGGGGGAGGGGTCTCTCCGCTCCCTCTGGGCTCCACCCACGAGAGGCATGCTCTGCCCCCTCCCCCCCCCCCTTCGTGGGGCAGCTGTGGCCTGGTCTATGAGGAGCTCCTGATGGGGACCGTGCAGTGGGTGCAGAAGGCAGAAAACATCTTCACCTTGAGCCCCTGACTAGAAGACTAGCAGGCTCTCCTTATGCCTGGAGCAAGCTTGCACAGAACAGTTTTTTCTAGCTGTTTAGTTGGTCTAATAAAAGATACCACATTTACCTAAAGAACCTTGTCTGACTACAAATCATGCACAGAGGGAGGGTGAGAGAGAGCCCGCAAGGTTGGGGGACCCCTGAGCTGTGGAAGGACATGGAAAAGCCAAGGACGAGAAACGAGACCACCAAAGACCACTTCTCCCTGCTCCAGCCCTTGCCCAACCTGGGCCAGGTCCATCTGAGGATGAGAAGACAGCAAGATCCATTTGCTCCGGGGGCCCTGCTAAACGTTTACATCTATTACACGGGGGACTAGTCAACCGCGCAGGAAATTTGGACCGGACTGGCTGCCTTTGTAAAGTAATAGTCATAGGATAAAAAAAGGACTTTGCAGCTCTAAAAAGAGTCAGCCAGCTGTCAAATTCGTGCTTGGAAATGTGTGGAACAAGTCCACAGCTGGTTTCTAGATGGCTTTTATTGGAATGTTTAGCAGGGCCCTCACAGACTAACTGCACTAGAGAGGCATATGCTTTGGTGAGCTCGAGCTCATGCCATCAGGTGCCATCAGCAGCAATGAACAGTGAAAGCTCCCACTGCAAAGCACAAGGCCCACCAGGTGCTGACAGATGAAGGAATTGAGCTTTAAGGCAGTTTGTCCTTCACCTTGATGAGGTCAACAACTGCAGTGTTCACATGCCCGCCAAAGGTCACTGCCCGGTCCTGTCCTGGACTTGTTCTGCAGCTGTAGGTCACCCACTCATATCCGTGATGTCTCAGGTTGCTCACCAGCAAAGCTCATTGCTATACTGTTGTGAAGCCTAATGAGTGCTTACTAAGTTCTTTGACATCTGCCCATGGGATGCACCCAAGAAATGGGAAATGCTCTCATTATAAAAGCTGCCCCTGCAGCCTGGCTGGCCTCACTGATGAGGCACAAACAAGGTTCAGTTATCTGCCAATAATAGTTTCTGAATCTGAGCCATCTACAGTTAAGAGCTCCACCTACCAGACCAGGAAGCAAGGAGCTAAGAATATCAGCAGTCGTTCCAGGACACTAATCATACATTATGCCTTCCTTGTCCTTGCAATGCACTGCTGCTCTTGCTTCACTATGTACACAAATCCTTTTATTATTAGCACACTGACAGGGAGTGGATATGATGGATGTTGCAGTCATCTGTGTCAATGATTGTTGTTGGTGCTAATTAACAGCAGCTTGGCTAAAAGTAATTGATAGAGTAACTTCCAGCACCTTGCTTTAAAGTCCCCCGGCCCCCCCCCCCCCCCCGCAAGAGATGACAAATACCTTTTAGTCTTGTTCCTTGTGTTGATTATTTAGAGACATTTCATTAAATTATGTTCAATAGCTCAATCCAATGACTTCTATAAACATACTTTTAATACACACTGCATTGTTTGCATTTTGTTATGCATCTCATTAACATACAAGACCCTCAGAGAACCTTTTTAATTAAAAAAATGCTTCATAAGAGTCTATTTGGGATGGACTTACATTGAAGAATTACATAGAAGGTTCATGGTTTCCCTTGCAAAGGGTATCACTCATTCCTTTTTCATTAATTTTAGTTTAGTTTTCATCTGCAAGGGGGAAGATATGGGTTCTGGTCCTTGCTCCAAGGACTGTTGGTGTCTTTTGCATTAAAACAGTTATTTGATCAAATACTGTATTTACTCAGATCTAAATATTCCATGTACAGACCGTAGTTGTGGGGGATCATCTTTAATTCTCACAAACACCACCCCTGCAAAGGAAAGCAGCAGCAAGGATGAAAGTAGCAGCAGAGGGCTGGTGTTTGGGGGCAGAGAGGAAGCAGCCTGAGTCCTGCTCTTGCTTTCCCCTGCCACCAGACCTAACCCTCTCACTCAGTGACTGTGCCCTGCAGCACATAGCCTTTTCTACTCCTGACCCTCTGTCACCTGCTCTCCAGTGCCTACACTCCCCTGCCACTTGCTCCCCCTTGCTTGGTACCCCATGCTACCTACCTGACCCTCCCCCCCCACACACCCCCCCCTTACTCTCAGTCAGGGCTCCGGCCCCTGCCTGGCCCAGCTTCAAGGACAGCAGCAGCTCCAGCCCTGGGATTGGTTCAGGGCCACACCTGAAGCTTGTGTTACAGGACAGGGTCTAGAGCCCCAGCTAAGGATAAGCATCAGTGGCAGAGGGAACAGAGGCAGCAGGGAACTGGGAGCAGAGGGGAGCAGTTAGGGGGGCAGGTAGCAGGGTAGGGGGCAGAGAAGGCAGGGGCACCGGTGGTGGCTGCGCCTTCAAGCCTGGGTTCATTCTGGGGCTAGGGCTGGAGCTGCAGCCACCGCCTGCTCTCATCTGCCTTGCACTTGAATGCAAGTGGATGGGACTCCCTCCCCCCAATCCTGCCCCCTTGCTGAGAGTGGGGAGAAACAAAACACTTGTCTTGGATTCAAGTAAATATAGTACATAAGCAATTCCTGGAGGAACCAAAATGCAGGTCATCCCTATAGTAAAGATGGCCCTAAGCACTAGGCTGCAGAACCATATTCCCTATCTGGTCCAATGAATGTTTTGGAGGTTTTTTGTGTAGTGGAACAGGTTCAGTGATAGGTGGAGACGACTCCCATCCAAAAGTAGCCTTGTCTGCACTAGACAGTTTTGCCAACAAAAGTTTTGTTGGCATACAATTACCACCAGAGTGTATACACATCTCCACACTACAGACAGCACAGCACATCTACATTATGGGATGTTTAGGCCTCCTTGAAGGGACTGTGGATGGTCATCATCATCTGCCCACTTGCTTTATCTCTTTTGCACCTATGCTGCCATCTTATAAAAGCAGTTACAGTCAGGGCTGGGTCCAGAGGGGGTACCGTGACACAGTTGTACCCACCGTTCCTTGGTTGTCCCCAGCTGAGCCTGGCTCCCTGTGCAGTCACTCCCCACAGTCCCAGCTGGAAATGAGCATGAGTGGCTCTGAGCTCCTTCTGCCCCCAGGTCAGCCAGGATCAGCAGTGTGGGAGTCTCCCCTTCCTGTGCATAGAGGCATAAGTAGATAGGGTGAGGGTGGAAATGGGAGAGGAGGTGCCACTGCTGAGCACAGAGGGAAAGGGAGGGGATGCCGAGAAGAAGGGGGTTCTTACTTGCTTCCAGGACTTTTAAAAAGTTCCTGCTTGCTGGTCCTGTGGTACGGAGTACGGGGTGGGGGGATGAAGTACAGGCAACCCTACAGCGTCAGTTGCCGCTCCTACGACCCCTTTTTCAAAATCCTGGATACCTATGGCTGCAGTCACCTCCCCTTATCTGGAGGTGGGTTTCAACAGGTTCTCTTGTGTGACCCAGCCCTTCCTCATCACAAACCATGCCATGCTTGTGTGTGTCTGCACAACCAGGAAGAATGGCAGCAGCACTGGGCATCCATGCACAAGCAACATGCAACAGACAAACAGCAGACACTTCAGTCAACAGTGAAGAAATGTTGGCTTATAGAAACATTCACAGAGAACTCGAGTACCATTGAGTGCAGGAGACTAGCACGGATTGGTGGGATCAAGTCATCCTGCAGATAGAGGACACCCAGCCGTGACCATAGAACCTTCACGTGTGCAAAGCCACCCATCTCAGTCTGTTTACCAACCTAGCCTCTGTGCTGTGATGTTTTGCCTAAGAACAGTAGCTCTACCTGTTGAGAAGCACATGGTAATCATGCTGTGGAAACTACCCACCTGGGACCTTTACTGATTAGTTGTGAAGCAGTTTTGTGTCAGAAGTAAATGGTTGGGACTGTTGTGATCGAGGTGTGCAAAGTCATCCAATATGTCCTGAGGAAGTGTAACTTTGGCCAACATCAACATAATCCAGGAGTTTCAGGTGATGGGACATCAGAAGTGGGGTGGAGTCAAAGACCTGACCTATTCTGGGCCCCTGCTCTTGGCTGTTGAATGCTTCACTGGGAAGGGATAGGATCAAAGGGAAGCAGGACCTCCCAAGGTCATCTAGTCCAGCCACCTGTTCAAGACAGGATCATCCCTGACTAAACCATCCTAGCCAAGTCTAGCCTTCTCTTGAAAGCTTCCAAGGATGGAGGTACCACAATTTCTCTAGGTAACCTGTTTCAGTGCTTGACCACCCTCAGACTGGAAAGTTCCCCCTAATCTCCAGTTTAAATTTCCCCTGCTGAAGCTTCAGGTCATTGTTTCTGGTTCTGTCCCCTACAGCTACAGAGAAAAGATCATCTCCATCCTCTCTGTAAATGCTCTTCAGATATTTGAAAACTATTATGAAACCCCTGCCTATTTCCCCCCTTTCTCCCCAAGTCGTCTTTTCTCTAGACTAAATAGTCCTAGGTCTTTAAATCTTTTTTCATAAGTCTTGCTTTCCAGGCCTATATTTTGACACTTTGCACTGGAATCTTTCTAACCTGTCTACATCCTTCTTAAAATGTGGGGCCCAAAACTGGCCACAGTATTCCACGTAACACCTCACCAGTGCCAAACAGAGTAGAAGAAGCACTTCCCTTGATTTGCAAGTGACACTTCTGTTAATACAACTCAAAATCCTGCTGGCTTTTTCCCCACTCTTGGCTCACATTCAGCTTATGGTCAACTGTAACCCTCAGGTCCTTCTCTGTAGTCCTGCAGCCTAGCCAATCATTCCCCAGTCTGAACTTGTACATGCAATTATTCCATCCCAAGTGCAGGACTTTCTACTGTCCTTGCTGAATCTCATCTGATTGATTGCAAACCATTCCCTTCAGTATATCCAAATCATCCTGAATCCTAGCCCTTATCTGTGGAGTATCTGTATGATGCCTGTCTACCCAAATTGGTGTTGTCCACAAGACTGAGTTCCTTAGACTTTGCCATGGGCGGCCACACTTAGAGTCAGGCAGAACAAGCAGAATTCAGATGCGGACCAGGTCAAGAAACCAGAGGGTCAGTCTAAGAAGCCAAGTCAGGAAGCCAGAGGGTCAGGCAAAGTGAGAGTCCAAGGACAAGCCAGGCTAGGTAGTCAAGAAATCAACAGCAAACAGGTAGAGGCACACCATAAAAAACAATGAGGCAATCTGGGTAGGAGATGAACCCTGTTGCCCAGACACTTGCTCTTCTGTGTTAAAGGTTTATATGGGATAGAGGAAGGTGTCAGCTGACCGTGACTGGCCACTCTGGTGGTGCAGAGTGGGTGGGTGGCTAGGCTGAATGAAAGTTTTCAGCCACATGTGTCTAGTCTGAGTAGTCAGCTGGAGAGGCAACAGATGGAGACATGTGGCCAATCTGGGCAAGCAAGATCCTGGGTTTGGGACTGCTACCTGACAACTTAGTGAGAATGTCACGGGAGACAGTGTTAAAAGCTTCCTAAAGTCATATCCACTGCTCTCCCCCATCCACAGAACCTGTCACTTTAGTATAGTAGGATATTGGGTTGATCAGGCACGACTTGTTCTTGGTGAATCCATGCTAGCTATTCTTGATCATCTTGTTCTCCTCTAGGTGCTTCCTTGAGGACTTGCTCCCTGACCTTTCCAGGTATCAAGGTCAGGCTGACTGTCTGTAATTCCCCCCCCATCTCTCCTTCTTCCCTTTCTAAAGACGGGCACTATATTTTCCCTTTTCCAGTCATCCAAGACCTTACCCAACCTCCATGGATTCTCAAAAACAATGGCTAATGGTTCTGAAATTAACTTAACCAATTCCTTCAGTACCCTACAGCGCATCACAGCCAGACTTGCCAATTTGAAAGCACCTAGCTTCTCTAAATAATCCCTAATCTGTTCTTCTGCTACTCTAGGCTGTTTGTCTCCTTCCCTATTTTCCTGCCAATTGTCCTTGTCATCTGGTAGCTGTGGGGGGCCGAGAAATACCTGAGGAATGGGGCTGCTGATAGAGTGGAATTAGTTGCAGAGAGGCAGCAGCGGTTGTAACAAAAAAAACTTTACTTACAAGCTGTATACACAAGGTATGCAGTGTAGGCACAATCTGTAGACAAACAGCAAACAAAACTGTAGGCAAGCACACTGATGTTCACACTCACACGGGATATGGGGTACGTCATGGTAACCACGACAGGGAGTCGTTGGTGGTTGATCAGGCCCCTCCGTGGCTCTGAAGTACACGTGGGGATCTCTCCGTATGCGCATCCGAGCTCTCCTCCAAATTTGAGCAGGTACCACCCTTTTGTACAGCCAGCGAGCCAATTGCTGACCGCCACGCATGCATAATTTACACCAAGGCAATTGAAAGCATGCACTCGATGGTGCAGCTGCAAGCTTTTGGCAGGCTCTGATTTTGCACCAAGGATTCTTTCCCGCCTTACAGAGGAAATCCCTGTACTAGGGATTCGCAATGTAACTAAACACAGCTGTGCCGAGGCATCTCTTAACTGTTCAGCTGTGACAGTAGCTTCCCCTGTTTACAAAGACTGAAGTAAAAGAGGTATTAGCCTTCTCTGCATCATCCATAACTAGACTGTCTTCTGTGTTCTGCAATGGACCAGTGGTGTCCCTGGTTTTCCTCCTGCTTTTGACATACTTGTAGAATTCCTTTTTATTGCTTTGCATATCCCTTGCCAGATGCATCTCAAATCATACCTTGGCCTTTCTATTTTTCTCCCTTGATGCCCATGTAATACTTTTGTACTCTTCCTTAGTACTATGACCAAGTTTCTACTTTTTGTAAGATTCCTTTCTGAGTTTCAGCTCATTGAAGAGATTCCTGTCTAGCCAGCAATCTCTCCTATTACACTTCCTATTCTTCTGTTGCATCAGTATAGCTTGCTCCTGCACCCTTAGAAGGGCCTCTTTAAAGTACAGTCAGCTTTCCTGGACTCCTTTTCCCCTTAGACTTGCTTCCCAGGGGATCCTGCCCACCAATTCCCCAAGTTTGTTTATGTTTACTTTTTTGAAGTCCATTGTCCTTATAATGTGGTCTCCTTCCTTTGTCCTTTTAGGCTCTTGAAGTTTTTCATTTCATGATCACTGTCACCCAAGTTGCCTTCCACCTTCACATCCTCAATCACTACCTCCAGAGGGCTTTCTGGATGTTGTCATCCCCTCTCCCTGCACCCTCGCCCTGCACCCTCCTCCAAGGATAAGAGGGACTTTCTGGTAAGCAAGCAGGACTCTCTACCATTTACATCAGTACAGAATGATGGTAGAATTCGGTGCATCAGGATACAATGTAAAGCTGTCAGTATACTGAGTTTCCAGCTCTGAAAGACATGGTCTGTATTAATAAAGAGAAGTCATGGATGACAGCATGCTGCAGCTGCAAATCTTTATTGGACCATCTCATCCTTTTTTGGCTAGCTGCCATTTAAAAATATTTCTTGGAAGAAGAGGCCTCTCCCATCTCTGCCAAACATCTTCCTTACTCTGTCCAAACTGGAGAAGAAAACACAGTAAAGCTGTTAGTGATCTGAAACAGATTCACGTGCCCTGGTGTTAACGCTAACAATCCTTTGGATTATTTAAACTTGTTCATGGTCTCCCATTATGATAACATGACAGAGGTCATATTGTAAAAGATCTCAGAAGGAAAAAAAGGTTGCATAACAATTTGGACCTTAGGAGGTTGTGACAATTTCCTTTATTGTCTGTCATAAACCTGCCCACTGGGGACCTCCAGAGTTCCAAGCTTCTCCCCAATGAGCTGCCACTTGCCCCAAGAAACCAACTGAGATTGCCCCAAGATAGCTCTCTATCCTAGCACCTCAGATCCTCTGCCCTTACCTGGACTCTTCAGACACAGTGAAGGAATCTCTGCCAGCCCCAAGTGGCTCCCACTTCTTGTTTATGAAAAAGGAAATAAAAGTCCCCCTCTCCGGGAAAGGGTCAGCTCGGAATATCACCTGCTCAGAAGTCACTCCTTCCACTGGCAACCAGTAAGGAGACAAAAACAACGCTGCTTAAGCGTTTTCTTTATGAAAAAGAAAATCAACCAGTGCTTTACTGTCAGATCAGTATGCCCCCACACCAACAGGCATCATGTTAGTTTGACCTGCCCAATGTCTGTATAGATTGGGCACTTCAGCAGGGCTTTTTGATGCTTTTATCTAATAGCTTGTTAAATCAGTGAGCTTCCCCCACCCCCATGTCTAGCCAGGTGGGTGGTGCCTGTGTGGCAGCATGGGATGGTGCATGGTGGCGTTCTGTCCCTGCCTGCTCGCGTATACCCCCTAGTACCTTCTCAAGTACTGCTGGGGATAGACATACCCCCAGTTGACAACCCCTGCTATAGACAGACTTAGGCATCTTTGCCAGTCTGACTATTAATATGTGTCACCCCTTCATTTCTAGAGGGCTCACACTATGCCAGTAACTTCCTGACCCCACAAAGGTGCATATTTACCAGACTACTTTCTTGCATCCTGTTGGACATGCAGATTCCACCATCTCATGTTTGACCATATCTCCATATGACAGTTTGCCCAGGCAGGTGTCAGGCTTCTTTTAAAATATAAATTTTTCATTGTCTGGTGAGGCCCAGGCTTCTCTGCCTCTTAGGATGGCTACTTGGAGACCAATACACAAGCTGAGAATTAGCATTTGACTCAGTCATTGATTGTTGGCAGTTCAATTTAATCATTTAATTGAATTAATCAATAGAAGCATTAGGTGCAAGATAGGAATGTCTGGTTGCCAAAAAGTCGGCGTACACCTGGTGGAAGTGGGGGGCTATCTCCAAAGAAAGTATACCTCCACTGCAGACATAGAGCTAGGACTAGAGTCCAAGATCAAAGATAATAAAAAGTCCTTTTTCAAATATATAGGGAGGATGAAGAAGGCACCGGGAAACGTGGGACCCCTGCAAGATGCGCTGGGCAATCTGGTAGTTGCGCCAGAGGAGAAGGCAGACCTCTTTAACAAATTCTTCACCTCCATTTTCTTGTGCAGGGACAGGGACTCCCCCACCATGTTTCAAGACGGACTCGAGGGGAATGCCTCAAGACCTAAGGTTGAGGAGGACTGGGTTACAGTGCTTCTGGAGGGGCTGGATGTGTTCAAATAAGCAGGTCCAGATGCTCTCCACCCCAGGGTGTTGAGGGAGCTAGCAGGGGTTATTGCTGGGCCCTTGGCACGGCTTTACCAGTAGCCAGATAGTGCTCAGGCCAGGTGCCAGATGATTGGAAGATAGCCAATGTGGTCCCCATCTTTAAGAAAGGGAGGAGGGAGGACCCGGGCAACTATAGGCCTGTCAGTCTTACCTCAATCCTAGGGAAACTTTGAGAAGGTCATCAAGGAGCAGATCTGTGATGGGCCGGCATCAGGAATGATGCTCAAGAGCAACCAGCATGGTTTCATTAGGGGCAGGTCATGTCAGACCAACCTGATTGCCTTTTATGATCAGGTCACAAAAGCACTGGATGCAGGTGTCACCGTGGATATAGTCTTTCTGGACTTCAGCAAGGCCTTTGACACTGTCGACCACCCCATCCTCATTAAAAAACTAGGCAACTGTGGCATTGATGCCTACACAGTCAAATGGATTGCTAATTGACTAAAGGGTCATATTCAGAGGATGGTGGTAGACAGGTCATATTCGACCTGGAAGGAAGTGGGCAGCAGAATCCCCCAGGGCTCAGTCCTTGGGCCCACACCGTTCAATTTTTTTATCAGCAATTTGGATGACGGGGTGAAAAGCAACCTGTTCAAATTTGCTGATGATACCAAAATTTGGGATGAGGTGGGCACGTTAGCAGAGAGGGAAAGACTGCAAAAATATCTGAATAGATTGCAAGGGTGGGCTAACAAAAACAGGATGTGTTTCAATACGGACAAGTGCAGGGTGCTGCACTTGGGCAGCAGTAACTGGCAGCACACTTATAAGATGGGAAACTCCCTTCTTGAGAGCACGGAGGCAGAAAGAGATCTTGGAGTCATCACCGACTCCAAGGTGAACATGGGCCGACAATGCGAGGTCACAGTTGGCAGGGCTAATCAGACCCTATTGTGCATCCACAGGTGCATCTCAAGTAGGGCCAAGGAGGTGATCCTCCCCCTCTACGCGACACTGGTCAGGCTGCAGCTGGAGTACTGTGTCCAGTTCTGGGCACCCCACTTCAAGAGGGAT
>JAGPOW010001296.1:44987688-45010510 GCA_030014935.1 Caiman crocodilus | reverse complement strand
ACTTCCTGTTGTCCTTGATCCTAGTCGCCAGGCGAAGCTCTACTCCCGCCTTGGCCTTCCTAACAGCCCTCCGACACGCCCGAGCACAAGAAGAGTACTTTTCTTTGGAGGCTGCTCCCTTCTTCCAAAGATAGTAAGCCTCCCGCTTTGCCCTCAGGGACCCCCGAATATCCCTATTAAGCCCCGGGGGCTTCCGGGCACTTTTACCTATCTTGCATCGGCTGGGAACGGTCGCCCCTTGAGCTCGGAGGATCGTCTCCTTGAGGAACACCCACCCTTCGTGAATGCCCACGTCCTGAACCCTACAGTCCCGCAGCTCCTCCTCGACTAGCCTCCTGAGCTCTCTGAAATTGGCCCTTTTGAAGTCTGGGACCATAGTCATAGTGTGGGCCCTATCTACACTACGCCGGACAGCAAATTCTATCAGACGATGGTCGCTGTCTCCCAGGGAGTAAAAATAAACTGTTCTCCCCGTCAGGGAATTGAACCCCAGTCTCCCACGTGACAGGCAGGGATACTGACCACTATACTAATGAGGACAACTTCTAAAAATGTACAATAGTTTTTTAGATGTTTTTTTTAAATGCAGCAAATGCAAACCCCAGTCACTGTCAGGGAGTCTTAACCGATTTTCTAGTTCACTGCCACCACTTTCTTATAACCTCTTAAAGGTTAATTAATTGTGAATTAATTGAGCCTTCTGCATCATGTGCATCAGCGTCCCCATGTCTCTATGCTGAAAAAATGGTGGTGGGGCGCTTTGAAATAAAACACATTGGGCTTTAGTTCAAAGAGCCACACCACCATTTTTTCAGTGCGGGGTTATGTATCAGCATCCCCACATGTGACACGCAGATGCTTTTAATGAGTACAGCTTCCTAATTAGAGTGCCCAGGGCTGCCTGTCACAGTACATGTAAAAATGCCCTAAGATCCACCATTTTCTGAGGGATTCCCCAAGTCTGACGAGGGGTGTTGAGAACCACTATTCTACAGTCAACAGCACACAGGGGAGTCAAGTGGCCAGCATCACACCTGGCAACCTTTGACTCCCCAGACGGGGTTTCTAGCTAGAGTGACTGGAGTTATCCTTTGGTGCAATATAGAGCAAAACTTAAACTCATGCCTCTGAAACACTATCAAGACACACCATAACAACTTTACCACCATAACGGGAAATCCCTCACAGTTGAGGATGATTGTCTTATCTGTGGACCCAAAGATGGCTGATGAGGCCGATCTGGGATCAACAGGCTGCAGCAACTTGGGTACATGTTTCTGTGCAGGCTGGGTGGCTGTGGATTCCTGATTTCAGTCCACACCATGCTGTTCCTGCTGTTCCCACTTCTCCATCTCCTGTTGTTGTCATGAGGTTTCAAAGTACTGAGATCTGTGCAGCAGACTCTTTTTCTCCATTTGGAGCAGTCCCAGGCAATAGTCTCCCACCAGCTGATGTCACTGCAGCATTTTTTTTCAAGTTGGCCTTAAAGACATCTTTGAAGAGCTTTCTCTCCCCTTCTTTTAAGCATATACCTTGACTGAGCTGGGAGAATAAAGCTTGCTTCGGGAATATGGAGTTAGACATCCGGATGATGTGACTGGCCCAGTAAAGTTGATGCTGGATGATCACTGCCTTGAAGAAATCCCAGATGACCTTAGGGATGCCATCATCGTGACAATCTTCAAGAAAGGAGACAGGTCCAACTGTGGAAATTACAGAGAGATCATCTTTGCGGCTTAAAGGAAAAAGGAGCAATAGAAACTGAATTCTCACCCTCCTCCCCTGTAATTTCCCTTTTTTCATATTTCTAAATTTGAGAAGTGTCAAACAGCTTTTGGACATATCTACCCTGTGGTAGCAGTGTGTCCCAGAAGAGATACTCTCAAATACCTTTCGCCTAGCTATTTCCCCTTTGATGCTCCGAACTGGACGCGCGCTAGTGAGGTCAATCGGGGATGTCCCTGCCAGGATCTGCCGCTATTGCTGTATAGAAATACCCTTTCAGATGAGAAATGATAGGCTTCTTTCTAAAGGCTTTACACACACCCAAACCAACTACATTAGAGGGAGAAGTTTCAAAAGAACCTCAAAATTAATCCCAAATAATGCTCACTCCCTTCAACCTGAAGATAGCTCTGTAAGGTACAAGGTACAGTTTCTCTTGTATACATTATGTTTAATAAACACAAATTTCATAGATGTTAGGGCTGGAAGGGACCTCACAAGATCGTCAAGTCCAGCCCCCTGCCCAAAGGACAGGAAGTCAGCTGGGGTCATATGATGCAAGGTAAGAGTCCAGGTGTTTCTTGCTACAAGAAAGTTAGGGTTGTACAAACAACCGTATGTATGTGTAAATATTTAGCCCCCTCATGTATGTGCTTTGTGATGCAGTCTTTATTTAGATAACTGCAAGCTAATTTTTGCTAGAGGTAACTTGCTTCACTTGGTGCTGCTCTTTCCCCCTCGGGTTTGGCAACTCTTTTGTTTCTATGCTAAACAAAGAGTTCCCTCTACCTCCTCCCCACTGCCTGGGTACCAGCTGGGGGGTCATTGCCAGCAATGGCCAGTGGCCCCAAGTATAAGAAGAACTGTAAGAAAGAGGCTGCTACAGGTGGCAGCTAGGTAGATCACTTGCAAGGAAGGGCCTGCTCAGCCTGGGTCACCCTGGGCTGGGGCATGCTTGAGACCGGCTGTTGGCCTGGCACACTGAAGCCGGGAGGAGGCGGCGCACACTTGGTGCGGACTAAATTTTTGGAGAATTTAGGAGCCAGCTTGACATGAGTCTACTAAGCAAGTGAGATTTCTTAGAGGTTCATAATGATCGCACGATCCAATTTTCACAGGGACCACACTGTCCCATTCCTGACACCTGACCAGGGCGGGATTAACCCACAGGCAAACTAGGCACATGCTTAGGGCCCTGAGCTGGGCATGGGGTGGGGAAACTTTCCTTTCACAGCAGCGGCACAAGTGGCCGCATCTGCTCAGCAACATTTGCACAGGGGGAGAGGGTAATTCAGAGCTGCCTCTCCTTCCCCTCTCACCCCCACTACCCCAGACCTGCAAAGAATTCAAGGGTGCGGTAAGGAACCGCTGAAGCTGAGCTCACCTCTCTCGCTTGGGGATGGGGGGAGATGTGGGGAGTCCTCCAGGCCTGAGAGGAGAGGCACTCGGGGGGCTGCAAGTCAAGCCTGCGGCAGGGATGGGGTTGGGGAACCGCCTCGCGCGCTCCTGGCCCGGGGGGAGCGCAGCCGCAGTTAGAGGCGCGGGCCAAGCTGGACCCCGCAGCCACAGCTCCCCCAAGAGGGCGGCGAGGCCGTTCTCGGGCCCCGGAGCCGGCCCCGCTATCAGGGCGGGGGAGGCGGGCAGAGGCGAGAGAGAGGAGGAGCGGAGTCGAGCCACCAGGCACAGGCCGGGGGCGCGGCTCTGGCGCGGGGCGGGGCAGCGCGGGTGTGCGTGGCAGGAGCCTCCCCGCGCTGCATCGTGCCCGGCGAGGCGCGGGAGCCCAGGTGCGAGCGGTCGCCACCCACCCCAGCGCCGGCATGGCCTCGGCCCGACACCGCAGCGGCAAGGGCGGCGCGGAGCGGGGGGCGCAGCCCGGAGGCGGGGATGACGTGGCGAGGAAGCAGCAGCAGCAGCAGCAGCAGCAGGCGGCGGCGGCGGCGGGCCCGGGCGGGCGGGGGAGCAGGGCGGCGGCGGCGGGCGGCAGCCGGGTGCTGCGGGCGCTGCTGTGCGTGGCGCTGCTGGCGGGCGCCGCCGCCGCGGTCTGGGCCGGGCAGCTGCTCCGCCAAGAAGTGCAGCAGCTCGCCCAGGGCCACCACGCCTCGGCCGCGCAGCGGGAGCAGCTGGCCCACAGCCTGCAGGGGCTGGCGCAGCAGGTAATGCCGGAGCGACGAGGCAGCCTGGCACGTGGGGGGTCCTGCCAGGGCAGCACGTGCCATAGCAACCTGTGCGGGCAGCACCCCCCCCCCCCGAGAGAGGGCTGAGGGCGCCAAGGCCAAGGTAGGAGCCAGGAGGGTGCTCAGAATGGCAGGGAGCGGGAAATGCAGGCGGGATGCAGGTAGGAGCCGGAGAAGTGGGTCCCATCGCAGCCCTCTGGGCAGCAGAGAGCGGGGCTCACTGATGAACCCAGGCGGCAAAGGAAATTCTCCCCCCACCCAGCAAAACGCCACCACGGCTGGGCACCCCTGACCCACACGTGTCTCCTTGATCCAAGCAGGGTCCTGCCTCCAGTGCAGAAACGAACTGGGAGATTCAGTTGGCAGGATGGAGACTTATAGCATAGGCCAGAGATTTTTCACCTGGGTGCTGTTGGTGACCGGACCCTTCAAGTGATGAGGAGGACCCCTGAGATTGGATAGGATGGTTTGGAGAGGGATGGCAGGGGTTGGACTCAATTGGCATTTCTCCACCCATGAGTTGTGACCCAAAAGTGGGTCGAAAGACCATAGGGAAGGGTCATGAACAAACTTTAAAGATGGACTCTCCTTTAAAGGAGGAAAACGTGGGAAGTCGTGGCTTTTCCCTTGCAGGCTGGCAGAGCTCCAGCCTACTGGGGGGCCCTGCATGCCCTTCTCCCTGCCCCAGGCACTGTGAGGGAGGGGGAGCTGGGGCATGGAGGTAGTGGGTCAGGAGTGAGGGGCACTGGGCCAGGACTGGCCATCTACATTTGCAAATGGTCCTGGTACAAATAAGGTTGAGAACCACTGGACTAGATGACCTGTGGAGGGCCCTTCCAGCCCTGCTTCTCCATGGTAGGAAAGGTGTGAAGAGATGAGCAAATAAGCCAGGCTGAGGTTTGTCTTTGCTTGGTCACAGGAAGGAGGTGAGCACTGTAGCCTATCTATACACCTTACTTTTTAAGAAATTGAGTGCCCCTCAGTTCACAAAAGTTATGGAAAGTTGCCTCAAATCCAGTGAGGTTAACCGCAAGCATGTACTCTTTTATCAGAGATGTCTCCCATCCTCTGCTGTTCCAGTCCTGAGTCTCTTATCCATTGAAACAGTTAGTTAGCAGTGTTTGGGCACATACTAAGAACAAAAATGAGACCACAGTCTTTTCATGCACTGTTGTAGGCATGATTTGAACATAGGGTGGTGAAACCCAACTATATTAACTTACTCTAACGTCTAACTTATTCAGTTGCAATCCACATAGTTCACCTGTGTTATATAATAAAATTAAATATACTTTGAACTTTCTGGTAAAAGGGCCAGACCCACATTTTTTGGTAGTACAGTTTTAGTGTCTTGGATGTTAGTACAACATAACTAAAATACACCAGAATATGTGGTTTTGCAGTCATATGATTGCTGCTTTTTACATCTGGGATGGCACTGCAGGAGATAGTGCTGTTGTAAAACTTTAGTGAAACATGCCCTCACTTTTCCACCACTGGTGACCACTTCTGCTGCACACTATGGAGAACAAAAATCCCGCCTGGTTTATAGAAGAGTAGAGGCACAGCCAGAACCGCTGGGTGACTCACACTCCTTGAATACAGTGCCTCCTAATTTCCTGCATTACTTCCAGCCAAAAGCAGAAGACCCAGGAGCTATCATTGCATTTGATGCTGGGGAAGTGTAATGAAGTAATCTGCAAGGGGTGTGGTCCTGCTGTGATGAGAGAAACATCCCTGTTCTTGCAAAGGATTTTTTTTTTTGTGTGATTTTAGGCTAGGGTTTCACACGTGGCAGTGCATTACATGCATTTCTACACCTTTTCTTTTAAAATGTCAAATACGAGGGGGGAAAGCTATCAAATGAAAGCCATGTCAGAAATTATAATGCCTTAAAAAGATATGGGAGGCAGGGGGGAAGTCCAACAGTTCATTTGCTTTGTTTTGTACATTTGAGAGCAGTTTCACTGCCCTGTGTGTGACTGCTCAGATCTCAGTTCTGCAAGTTGGTATATAGGGTCTGATCCACCCGTCTGCGCAGAACTCCACTGACCTTTTCGTAGCATCCCACATGAGTGTGAGGCTCTGCTTACATGGGTCAGCTTGCAGGATCAGTAGGGGGTCTTAGCCATTTTCTCATGTCGGGTCTTTCGCACACCATCATATGTAGGAAACAGACAAAATGAAAAAACACTTGTAACGGTACAGGGAATGTGTAGTCTCTGTAACTAACTTTAAATTCAGTTTCTCATGCTAACTAGATTTCAGATTCACAGGATACTGACAAAGTTCACAGGCCCACAGTTAATCTCATCTAATAGTTTTTACCTAGCTTAAACAAACCAAAAAATAAATCACAATTTGAAGGAAGGGAATAGATTAAGTTGGGCATGAGTATACAGAAATATGATACATAACATAGTGAAGAGCTTAGATGCCTAGATTATGCATATAATTCTGTATGTTTCATGGCACCTATTGTTTCAAAATCAAAGCACCTCGCAGACTTCCCTTGCAACATCACTGTGAAGAATGGAAGTTTTGTTTTCCCTATTTGATTGTTAGGAAAGTGGCATGGGCAGGTTAAGTGATTTGGCCTTGATCACATGGAAAGCCTGTGGCAGCACCAGCAAATTGGGTTCTGGCTTTGAAGTCCCAGACTGGTTTCTGAAACAGAAACACATTCTTCCTCCCCCTATGGAGAGAAGGTATACATTGCATTGTTCACAGCTGGCAGGAGTGTTAAACAAATGGTAATCCAGATCTATGAAATATTTGGCACAGAATTCTTCCCAACTTCTATCCTCAGTTGACTCACCAGACAGAAGCTGTCTACAAGATCAGACAGACTAAGGCTTTATACAGACATTACAGCTAGAAGTTCTGGGGGTTATATTGGATTAAAAATGTTTCCCTGATTTAATGCCATAATTAAATAGATGCTGGGGGTCTGATTTAAGGTAAATTGGGGTAGGTGGTGGAACAGGTAGGGTGGGGGAGATTGGGGGGGAAGAGGGGCTAGCAGGGTCTGCAGGGGACTTGGGGGGGGGGGGATGAGAGAGGCTTTCTGATCCTTCCAGTCCCCCTGATTAAAGTAAATTGGGGTGAGAGTGGGAGAGGAGTGGGGATGGACTGATGGCTTTGCAGGGGAGGTTTGGTGGGAGGGGAGCCTCTCTCCCCTCCAACCAGGGAATATTTTTAGCCCTCCCAATCCCCCAAAGCCAGACAAACAACCCCCTTCCAAGCAAACCAATCCCCACTGGCCCTCCCCACACCCCAATTTGCTTCAGTCAGCTCCCTGTACAACTAAATGCTGGTAAAAACTGGCACCAGGAACAGTTTGCAGGATCAGTGAGTTGGTGGGGGAGGCTGGTTTGTTCATCTGGTGATGAGGGGGTTGGCTGAGGGGCTAAAAAGAGTCCAGTGCTGAGCAGGGGGAGTGTAGGAAAAGCACAGCCCTGGGGCTGGGATGAACACGTAGTGGCCAAGCTTTCCCAGCCCTGGGGCCGTGCTCAGAATGTGTACAGAAGTTCAAATAGATTGGTTTAGCCAAACCCAATCTAACTTAGTGCATCTCTGAGGTACAGTTAAATTGGATCAGATTTGCCATTTCTTGACTGATCTAACCTTCCTGGAACTTCTGTACAATTTGCGCTTAGATTGACATAACTAAAGATTCAAGGGTAAGGCCCATCACCATGGGGGAAAACTAATCAGGTGGCCATTTTTAACACTATCTAATCTCCCCCTAACCTCCCTGAACATCTGGATGTACCCTTAATCACATGCACACCCATTTCTCTGTTGCTAATGGGCAAGGGTACTTACCTGTATCTGGAGCCTCTAAGATTGCTGCAGAATTCAGTTTGCAGTGATTTGTTTAAGATTGCAACAGATACAGAATATTTTTCAATAGTGTTTTTCTTCAAAGGAAGGCAATAGAGAAAATCCTTGGTGGTGCCTCTTTTTTTCCATTGCTTTTGAGGTTTCCATTGCTTATGAAAAAGAGACCGTGGTTGTTAGAAGTATCAGCATCACTCCATCTAGGTCGAAAGAGTATTTCATTTGAGATTTTCAAAGTTAGTGAGAGTTGGTTGTTTAATTCCCTCAGGCTCCTTTGAAAATCCCAGCAAATCCTGACAAACGTAGAAAAACATACAGAACTTTAGAGTTGGAAGACTCTTTCAGCTGTCCATACAGATGCAGAATTTTCTGTTCCTAGAGTATCCCAGACAGCTGCTTATCCAGTCTCTTGAAAGAAGAGATTCCACATCTTCCCTGAGCAGTTCGTTCTAGTTTCTATCACTTATAGTTAAGAAGTTTTTCCTGAGATTTGATTTGTACAATCAGTTGCCTTCATCTCTAGGTTGCTCCAGACAGAACCATAAGTTTTACATAGTGCTCTCTAGGCAGAGCCATCCCTTGGGTACAGCGAATTGGGGCAACCACCCCAGACCCCATGCTTTGGGGGGGCCCCAAAGAGCCCGGCAGAGCAGCTATGGCCCCTCCTGTGGGGCCTGTGTGGAGCTGGCGGCTCAGCCCCACACCGCAGAAAAAGCACGGAGACCCCTCCCTTCACTTTGTGGGGGTATCCTGCACAGTGTTAAGGGGGCTGTGCACAGGCTGATTTGTCCTGGGCCCCAAACCCCTCTAGGGTTGGCTCTGTCTCTAGGAGTCAGGTACACAAAGAAAGTTGTAATTAATTAGTTGTTATGGAAGCTCCAAGTTCTAAAAGCAAATAATCATAAAACTGTTGCATGTAGGGGGTGGTTAACTTTTGGTATGCATTTCTTAATGCAAAATAGAGCATGTAGATCATGTTGTGTTTCAGTCAAATACTTAGCATAATGTTAAGTCTGTTCTGTTGGCACTTAAGAGCAAAAAGGCTTGGTATTAATTAATTGCTGCACTCCACTATAGAATACTGCACTCTACTTATACAGCACTTGCTGTACAGCCCATTGGGGGGAGCACTCCCCCCTTTTTGGTCTTCTGCCATGCAGTGCCGTTGTCATAAGTAAGAGTTATATAACCTCATTGCTTTTCACATCAGCTGTAAGAGGAGAAAGGAAATGATGTGGAAAGTTGAGTCACAGTACAATATTCAGAGGAGCCAAAATTTTCTGACATAATAAATACAGTCATAAGATGGCTGGTAAAAGGAAAAAAAAAGGGTTGGCAGATAAAGAATATTTGTCTGTTTTATTCACAAGATTAAACCTTTTGAGGACTGGGACTCTATTTTATGCCTCTCCATCCAGAAATAGCTGGCAAGAGACTACATCTCTTTATAATGAACATGAATTATCATTTTGAATTTGGGTGGTTGCAAGAGGCTTATTAAGGGGCTAGTTAGCTATTGTTTAGAAAAAAATGAATAGAGAACGTAACAGGGTAGGTAAGATTAGAAACTAGTCCAGTTTGACTGTTATGTGCAAGGGAGTGACTTTAATTTACACAAATAGCATGGAGTCCCTCAAGAATATGCAAGTAGAGAATTGGTTTAACACAACTACAGTCCATCTTTCCCCAACACTCCTGTTCTTATGTCAGAAATCTCTTTCCATCAGTAGAGGTTCCCCCCTTCTATGTTGATGAATTACCTGTTGGTCACTGCTGAGCATTTTTTTTCTTTGGTAATTTTATCCCTTGGGTGGTACAGTTTGAATTTAGCAAACTGGATAAACTCCCTTTTACAGTACTTTTTGAAGACAAATTAATTAACAGGGTGATTTTACCAGCTTAGTTTAATTTTGATATAGATTCTATCTGTATCTGAGTTAAGTGTGTAATGGTTTCCTTGCATTGTATAAGGTTTACAGACATCTAATAGGTGACATGTTAGTGATAGTGCTAAAGAAAAAATAAGCTTGGTACAATGGCATAATTTGAATAAAAGATCACTGGTGGTAGCTTAGAATAATATGATTTTGTAGATTTAATGGCCATAGCCACACAGGTGTTTGTGAAGGATTGTAACCCCAATTCTTTTCCTACTTGATTTATTTTTAGTTTTGTATAGCTTTCAGGTCACATACTATTAAAGAGGCAAAATACTTATTTTATTTTTTAAAAACTGAGTTGAGAGGAAACCAATGATGTTATTTTTGGTTCTGTGTAATGTATAAAAGCTGGAGTAAGGGGGCCTTGACCTTTTGGGGGAACTGTAGTGTTTAATCGTGCCTAGCTTCCCAAGGTGCTTTTCCACACTTTTTTTTTTTTTTTTTATTACAAACATCAGGTTTTGCTTTCCCTGATATTTCAGAAGAACTGAAGAGCCAATAAAAGTTGTTACATCAGAACAAATTAAATTGAAAACTTAAGCAATTAAAAGGAGTTTTTGAGCAGAAATTATGCCTGTTTATCTCAAAGTCCTGTCAAGTTTTTTGGATAAATGTTTACCTCTTTTCTTGAAGAGGTAAGGGTGCTTGTCTCTCCAACCACAGGCTGAGAAAGTTCCCTCTCTAGTTCATTAGTTCTTTAGCAAACACAAGGAATAGTGGTAATATTTTCCCTAGTATTTCTAACATTAAAAAATAAGTGGACTTTAAAAAGTGGGGGGAGAGAAAATTCTTACCCCTTTTCTGTGTACCAAGAGAGAAAGGTGGGGGGGGGCAAAAAAAGGTTAAAAAGTGAGTAAAGCCACATTTCTTTTGCAGGCTGTCTTGAAAACCTCAGGGTTACTTGGTTCAATACATAGTAAATCAGGAGTTTGTATAGAATCCCATTGGAGATGTTTCAGCAGCAGCAAGGTGAGCAGCTGCATTTAACCCCCATGGCTCCCTGAGTCAGTGCCAGCACTGCCAGCCTGCAGCGCTTAATGCTGACATTGCTTGCCATGCTGCCAGAAGTGGATCTGGATCTGGCACATGAGGAGCCCTATAAGACAGGTCCAGCCTGGGGGGCTGAACACATCTGACATCCCTATAGTAAGTCATTCAGAGCTTGCATTCAAGAGCACAGCTCTTATCCAAACCCTGCAGTTCATGCTCAGTTCAGACCCCCACTGAGGTGAAGGAAAGTTCAGTCTGAGGCCTTAATCTTGTCAACATGCATATGGGTCA
Source organism: Caiman crocodilus (assembly GCA_030014935.1). Classification (NCBI taxonomy): domain Eukaryota; kingdom Metazoa; phylum Chordata; order Crocodylia; family Alligatoridae; genus Caiman; species Caiman crocodilus. Next base: position 44,999,547 of record JAGPOW010001296.1, on the reverse strand, counting down.
TTTAATGATTAATTAGTAACTTAATTGACTAAGTCAGTAAGAAGTGTTTGTGGGATCAGAAGCAGAGAAGACTTCAGAACTCAAAACTAAAAAGAAAAAAATCGTATTCAGTGAAATTATCTAGTTATTAGATAGATGAGCTACCCTGAAACAGTGTATCACACATGACAGATTGTGTGGTAGTTCTCATTATTATACACCTCAGGTGTGCTACACAGAGGCAGGCAAAATAGCAGGCATTACTCAGCACTGCTGCATACCCAAAGCCTAAAGGTATTGTAGGTAATGAATTTCCACTGAAGTCAGTGGGAGTTTAATTGCTTTTTTTATTTTCCATCATGTTAATTTAGTGCTTGTGATGAATACCATTTTGGCAGCTTTGGAGACTCAAATTGGTTTTTATACATGGACTGGGAACAGCAGATGTAGTGGCAGTACATTCATGTGCCCACACCCTAATTCTAAGGTGAAAGCGTGCTTCATTTTCATACTCATTCAACCTTTGTCTTTTCTGCTGCTAATGCCAACAACTGTGTCCATTAGTGCCCTCTGTGAGCGTCGTTTTCAGGATGGAGGCACTGAACTGGACTGAGACCACCAGCTCATAGTACAAAGGGCCCAGGTCAGCCTGCCCAGCAGTAACAACAGAGGGCATTAAATAACTGAAATATTTTAAAAAACTAAACGTATATTATCATCATACAACACAGTTTGGGAGAAATAGAAAAACTAAAGCTAGCTTACAAAATGAAATATAATGAAAGTCCTAGATATGTCATTATTACTTTCATTCCTCAGTCCATCCCCCATTTTTTTCCTTTAAAAGATGCCCTGTCTTATATAATTTAACACTCATTTATTGTTCAGTTATCATCCTTTCAATCACTCTGATTTAAAGCTTAAATTGATAAAGATGCTTTTTAAAAAAGTGAATTTACAGAGGCCCCAGGCTCACAGGACATAAAGCAAAATTATTGCAGAACTGGTGTAAGTTTTGTGCAAATAAGGACTTAAGGCCTGTTAGATTGAGTCCAAGATAAATAAGATTTGATGGTTTGAGAGCCAAGTCAAAGGATTTGGATTCAATACCACAGGTCTTCTGAGAGACGCTGGGAATGTCACTTGCATGGAGCTGGTCCCTAGTTTACCATTTGTAAAATGCCATAATAGTACTTCCCAACCTCAGCACGGGGTCGAGAGGCAGGAAACATAATGGATTCTTATGTGTTTAGCTTTTACACTCACGGAAGCTCTAAGTACCTTTGAGAGATGCATAGGATGTCATTTTAAGCTATAATATATGTGGATTTCTGTTTCAGGTACAGTCCATTCAGGCTACAGTTGGGGATTTTGATTCCGCGATGAAAATAGGTCAGCAGAAGCAAGAAGTTATAGAGAAGACTGTTAAGCAAGGGGAGAATGAAATAAATCGCATCAGTGAAGTTCTTGAGAAACTACAAAATGAAATCTTGAAAGACCTGTCTGATGGCATCCATATGGTAAAGGACTCAAGAGAGCGAGATTTCACATCTCTTGAAAATACTGTGGAAGAGAGACTAACAGAGTTAACCAAGTCTATAAATGATAACATTGCTGTATTCACTGAAGTCCAGAAAAGGAGCCAAAATGAAATCAGCGATATGAAAACAAAGGTTGCTTCAATGGAAGAAAAAGACGCATATAAAGATGAGCTAAAGGTGCTGAAAGATGCTCTTGATGATGTGCAAGCATCCATGAAAACCAAAGAAAAGGACATAGAGTTGCTGAGAAGTACAATAGATTCAATGGAATCTGATGTTTATACTGAAGTCAAAGAACTAGTTAACCTCAAACAGGAACATGAGAAATTCAAAGAGGCTGCAGACACTGAACACCTTTCATTAAAAGCTTTACAAGAGAAAGTTCTTAAAGCTGAGGAATCCCTTACACAGTTTCCTGATGAGATTAAAAGACTTGATGAAGACTTACTGTATATTAAAGCCAACCTCAAACAAGATGTAAACAAACCCCCAGAAAACATACCAGAAATCCTTGAAAAGAATCAGGAATGGTTTGAATCCAGGTTCAGACATGTAGAAGACAGTCTTGAATCCCTGGCTTCTGCTACTACTCACTACACTGGAAAGATGGAATCCCTTCTTTCTAGGCAGGAGGAGCATGAGAACATGCTAGCTTCCTTAGAAGAAGGCATTACAGCTCTACGGGGCACCTCAGGTGCTGATACAAGTTCAATATCAGACACTCTGAGAAGTCTCAGTGAATCTCAGATTTCATTGTTCAATGATATCGATGAATTGAGAAGAAGTGTAAGTGACCTCCCAAACTCTGCTGATGCCCTTCAGAACATCCAGAAACAAGTTAGGGCTTTGCTGGATCAAGAAAAGCCTAAGATGGATCAAGCACAACCTCAAGAGTATATAGAAAAGCTGTCTTCTGTGGAAGGCTCTGTCAGTGATTTAAGGTCTTCTGTCAGTCAGGTCGATACTGACTTGAAAATGGTCAGAACTGCAGTAGATAGCTTAGTTGCTTATTCAGTGAAAATTGAAACTAATGAGAACACCCTGGAGTCAATGAAGACCACAATAGATGACCTAAGGAATGATCTGGAAAGATTATTTGTGAAAGTAGAAAAGATACATGAAAAGATTTAAGGAACAGTGCTAATTAGGCAAGTATCGGATTTTTTTAGAAAATTAGCTTTTGTATGCCCCCTCCTTTTTATTTTTTTACTCTTTTTAAAGATGAGTTGACACCTCCAAAAGAAAACAAGAATGCTTTTACAGTCGGATACAGATCTGCTCATTTCCTGTACTTTTCTTCTGTGCAAAATTTTTTTAAGTTTCACAGGGGTTTAAATTACTAAAGGCTTTTTTTAAATCTAGAATGATGTTTTGCTTCAACTGTCCTGTTTTAGTTAGTGATACAGCCCCCTTGCAACTCCAGCCATCAGACAGCGTGGTCTTGGTTATAATGATATAAGGTTACTTTATAAAAGTACAGCTATTCCTATAGAAAAAGGGGAAAAACTGCAAGGCACCTTTATATTCACACATGCTAGAGCAGTGATTCTCCAAGTGCTGTTGCACCCCAGGGTCCATTGATAGCTATTTAAAGATGCTGTGGGGTGCCATGCAATACTAGCACCATTAAGTGTGCAAGCATGATTCACAAGATAAGTCCAGAGATTTCAAATAGGAATCCATTCTGACCTGCTGTAGTCTTTGATTTCTTTGCAACAGAAGAATTGCTCTGTTTTATTTCTGTAGTAACAAACTGAGTGAAACCTAAGAGCTGACATTTGTCAAGGGATACCTTGAATCTAAAAAAGCTGGGAACAACTGCACTAGAACTTTTACCAATTTAACTGTTTTTGTTGAAGAAAAAAGTTTACATACCTAAGCAAAATACTCATATTGGTAAAAGTTAAGTATAAGCTAAGCCTACAACAACCCATCAGTCTCTGCAGTTTCCAGTGAAGGTAAAAAAGGAGTGACTGCTATGCATACACGAAAACCCACAGAGGGAGGGAAAAGGCAGGGCAACCAATCCAGCTTCCTAAAAGCCTACAGTGAGTACCTTCCCCCAACACCTGCAAACCCCCAGGTACAGACTGTCTGCTGGACAGCGCAATCTGAGCGGGAGGATGCAGTTTACTGTCACTCAGAATTCAGAGTGCACAGTAAGATTTGGTCACATTCCTTTGGTGTTACTAAGATTATTTGGCAGATTTTTCCCTTCAAGTCCTATTTTCCCATTTGTAACATCACCTTTGTTGTGGGGATGATCTGGAGTGTGGACAAGAAAAACTAAAAAATCCTGTTTTCATCTATATGAACCATGCTGTTAAAAAAAATAGAGAAAGAGAAAATACAGGATGGCATTAGCAGAATTGCTTCTAAATATAATGCCTCTAAAGATTTCCCCTGAGGTCACAGTCACTTGAATTAATATCACTGTATTATTTTGTGTAAGGGCTGTACCAGAGAGTCAATGGGAGTTTGCCAGTGATGTCAGTGAAACAGAATCAAGCCTCACACTGGTTAAGAAGCAGAAAATGTGTTAGATATTTAGAGCACACTAAACGTTGCTGTTCATGTGAAGAACCACTTAGACATGGAGCTTTCTGTTTTTGTTTTTTTAACCTATTGGAAAGGATTTCTGATGTTAGTTCTTGCTAAAGTTTTCAAATGTTGTATAAGTATTTTAAAAGGTGTCTACACATAGATGCAGGTCATTCTGAAGATGAGGTTATCTGAGAATATAGTGCCCAACCTGCATTAGATACTTGGCTGCAGTAGAAAATAAATTCATACAAATAGCACCTCTAAAAAATGCTTTGTTACTGGGGACAGCCTGGGCAAAAAGGACTGTTTTAGGTACATAAGAATAAGACATTCAACCAATTTTAAGGATGTTCCCACTGCATATCAGAAGAGGTTGCTAACTGTTCAAAAAGCCTTAATAAGTAAGAAGGATGCACTATACTGAGATAGTATTGTGTTTCCTTTTGAGCTGCACTGTTCCTTGTTGACTTTTCCTTTCAATTTTTGAACAACTGTTTAGATTACTGTGAAAAGAACTGTATGGCTTATTTGCAGTATTTTTAATACGTAATAAACACTTGGAACTTTTGATTTTTTTTCCCTCCTGTGTTGCTTACTTTCACTTTCAAAAACATTTCCTGCAGAGAATAGCAGGAAAGAGGAGTGGAACAGTTTCTCACTTTTTCTCTGGAGTCTCAGCTTTCATATTAAAAGGAGATCCCCATTATAGTTCCAAAGACAACCTTAAAAATGCTGACCTATACCATTATACTCAAAGGTCTTTGAGTCTTCAGAGAACTCGAAACAATAGCTTCTAGGAGTGAAATACATTATTCATTTCAGTGCTGACTCAGTCACAGCACTGATGCTTTCAAATGTCAATGTTGTTGACAATTTCAGTGTGGACAGCCAATGAAACAAGTGTCAAATGACATAGATCAGGGTGGCCAGCCTGTGGCACAGGTTCCACAAAAGGCCCAGGTGCTCTCTGTATGTGACATCTGACAGATCAGGGAGGGGACAGGTGGCAGGCATGGCAGGAAACAAAGCAAAGCAGCTAATCAGGGAGGGAGCAGAAAGAGCGGTAGTTTAGACAGGGGAAGGGAATCAGAATAGCACTTGGGGGAGGGTGTGGGACTAGTTTGTGGCACACCTGCAATAAAGGTTGGCCTGCACAGCTAAATCTATACAACTTGTCTTAAATGGCTGCTTTTGTTCAAGGATTTTTTTTGTTATGGGGAATGCAGCTGGTATTACTTTCAAAAAGTTCAGCTTAAAAACTTTGGGAAATGTTGATTTAAGTGTTCCCCTTAAAAAAAAAATATATAAACCCAAATTTTATAATGCAAATTTCTCTGAATTTGAGGAATTTCAACCCAGATTTGAATATCACAGTTTACCTCTGTCTTGGAATGATCAGAACTAGAAACCAAACCTCACCACAGATCTGAACCTGTCCCTTTTCCTACCGCAAGCGTCAAGCATCTAAAATATAGATCAGAATTTCACAGCAAAGAACCATCTCGGGGGCTCTCACAAGTAGTAGTAGAGGTGCAAACAATTTTTATTTTGTCTTTAAGAATGCCCTGGTACTGTTTTTCAAATGAAGGGATTCACTATTGATAGAGTCCACTCCTCTTATTTACGACACAACTGTTCTGATAGAAGGTACCACCAATAGAACAGTTGCTGCTAAGAAAATGAAAATTGCACTTTTCTGTGCTATGTTTTACCTAGACCGGGGCCAGCAATTATTTTGGGCAGAGGGCCACTTACTGAGTTTTGGCAAGGTATCGAGGACCACACGACAGGAAGCCGGGGGCAGATAAATACTAACTTCCTAAATTTTTTAGGGGCCCCATGGGCTGGATAGAATGGCCTGGCAGGCCGCAGCCAGCCCGCAGGCTGTGTTTTACCCACCCCTGACCTAGACTGATGTCCGTAATAGTGTTATACCAAAGGATTAGCAATCATTTTAAGGGCTGACCCCTCATGAAACATAACATTTCAGGTAGAAATATGTGTGCCACATGCAAACTTGTTTAGTAAGACAATGTGATGTACTTTGCCTATCTGGAGTAGTTATTTTCAAAGTGTATATGGCAGCTATAATATATATTTCAGATCTTGGCACCCAGTCCAGCTGCTGTTTGTTTTCCTTTGGGAAATAAAGCCAATGAATTAGTCTTAATTCTGGATGGTCCATAATTCTTTTACAGTCTTTTATAGTTTAAGAATACTTGATTGTGTTCAGTGGTCATGACTTGAAACAGACCGGAGGTTGCTGTAACTTTTGCTGGGAACCAGGTCCAAGAAGTACAAATTTAAAAAAGTCTTCTAGCTACTTTATCCCTTTTATCTGGGCCAGACCAGAGCCTGTAGCTCAAAGACTGCAGGAAATGCTAAATCTAACTCATATTAAATAGTACAGTGCATTTCTCAGAATATAATTGATTTTCAGAGCTGTTGCAAATCATGTGCAAACACTGATTATAGATCTCATTGCAGGCTTGAGTCAAAGGAAAACATAAAACTTACCTTATGTTCCAAACAAAAACCCAAATCCTTTCTACCTTTTTAACTTGGCCCCAAATTTTACACCTGCAGTTATCGTAATGCTTAACAATGTTATCCCAGATTCCAACACACACACTGGAAGAGGTTTTGGTTCTGTCATGAGTGTTCCCTGATGTGGGCAATAATTAATATTTAGTACTTCAGTGGTGAATTTCTGGGACTCCCCAGTCACTTCATAAACATTAACATAATCAGTTCTCAGAATGCCTGACAAGGGAGCCTTTTATCTTCCTTTTAGGGAAGAGCAGCTACAATATAGCTCTTGACTACACTTAAGTATAGGCACAAACAAATTAACATATAAGGTGAGAGGGTGTGAACTTGCAGTACCTTAACTAAGCCACAGTCGTGGCTCGTGTGTACAGTCTGCCTAATGGTGAACACAAAGTAACTTGTCCCTCAGTGAAAGACAGGTACACTCCCCCTCATTTTCCAGAGATAAGAGCCTAGGCACAAGTAGTGACTGTGAATCAGCTGACAAAGCTGCAAGTTCACATTTGCATAACTTGTGATGGTTTATGCAGATGTATGTACAGTGCTTACCAATTCGGCTTTACTCTTATAGCTACACCAGCAACCCTTTCCTCAATGCAGGCGTGTGTGGAGTGGGGACACAGCTCAGCAACCCTTTCCTCAATGCAGGCGTGTGTGGAGTGGGGACACAGCTCTAGTGTTACGAAGTTGAGAGCCCCAGGGTGAGAAAGGAGTGGCTTTTGCTCCCCTTCCCTGCCAAAAGGGGGAATCACCAGCATTCACAACTATCCATTTTCAAAGGAGCTGCCAGGCAAGATTGAATCTAACAATATATGTGGGAACCTTGGGTATATATGTAGCTCCTTAACTTTCACCCTAGGCACCCTAAAGGATTAAGACTGGTTGGGATATTTCATAATATTTGAAATGCAGAGCTCTCCTGCGGAGAGTAGCCCAAAAAAGAACTTGCTCTATGTTTTTTAAACCAGCATAGGAGGCAACGTCTAACTAAGAGTGTTTTATTAGTGCATATGTGGGCAAACTGCTGTGAGCCTGGCTAATGATATTCTGGCAAACCTGCACTTCACACCAGTCCCATAAAACCATCTCTGCCACTGAAAGAAACAATCTATCCTGGCAGAAGCACAATTTAGACTGAAGTGTAACTGTGTCTACATTAAGCAATTCTGTTGGCATAGCTGTCAGTCACAACCAACCCCAGATAAAAGTTTGCTATGTAAACACAGCTTGGAGATTCACTTGTAATGAGTCAGTCAAGCCCTGCAACGCATGCACCAAAGGCATCTGTTTTTTGCCTTCAGCCTGCCTTCCACAGCAGTGCTGAGATTAAAAATGGTTTGCAGTGAAGCATTAGTGGTTTGCCAAACTCCAGCAGCAGCAGCCTTCATAGTAGTTAGAAGGCATGAAAAAAAAACAGAGTTACTGACAACAAGCCATTGTCTGCAGCTGACTCCCTTCTTGCATCAAGGCTACACCACAGTTTTAGGCCACACTGCCTCTCATCAGGCACCTCTAATGTATCAAGAAAACACCACACGCCCCTGTCACTACTTTTCATCTGACTTCCTCTTTTGGAGGAGAGACTCTACTAACCTGCCAGAAACAGAAGCAGCAGCAAAAGGCAAAGCATTTAGACCTCTGGTTCAACCAGCTAGCCACCGCCAGGGTGAGAAGCAGCTGCAGTATGTTTTGTGTCTGATCTCTGCCTCAGTCCCTTTCCCAGCCAATCTCAAATCTCACAGCTGCTACAAGTTTTAAAGCAAAGAGGTGAAGATTAAAGCAGTTCCCCCTCACAGGAGTTCATGTTACATAAATCCTAAACCCTCCCCTCTCTGAACTATACACATATCCACTAGTTTGCATTAAGTTTCAGCCCTCATTTATCTTCACTCCAACTATGCATGGAAAAATCTCCATTCTTGCCTGGATCCCATTTACACATCCTCTTTTTCAGTCCCTACATAATTGATGCTACCTAATTTCCTGTGCTTCATCGCTATTTGTACATTGATTTCAATATAATTGGACATTTCCACCATCACTTGCCCACTAGGGTTTGCAGCCAGAGCAGGACGATTCTGGATCCCCTCTCCTTATCTTGACTTGTGATTCTGCTCAAGACACTAAACCCTGATGCCTCAATTTATTTAGCAGTAACATTAAGATAGTGATCACTAATGTTTCCCAGGGATGTTCTGAAGTTTAACTCCTGCCTGCAGAAAGCATAGGACACCTTTGATATAAAAGTGTTTTTGGACAGTGAAATACAACACTTACTATTGTATGGTGTTAAAAAAAGCGCACATTCCTAAGAATGATTATAACTAAAGTTGTGCGGAGTCATAGACTCACTGCATCTTTGATTATGTGAGACCTCAGGGGTGTGGACCATACAGTAAGCAGGATTCTAGCGCTACCAATGCACCAGACTTTTGGGGCCACACAGTTGGCCAACTTTACAGCTTTTGCTTTTGCTGTTGTCTCCTTTGTCCCATCAGTGTCAATTCATGCATTCTGGCTAGTCCACCTCTGAGCTGCCAGACATGTATCAACCAGTCTCCTGCACCTCACTCCAGATCCATCTTGCTTGGTGACCGTTTCTCTATTCTGCTTCTCAATTCACTGGCCATCCCTTCAGCTGCTGCTCTTTCAACCTGCTACAGCAGCCTCTTACCTTCTTCCCAACTCTCCCCTCCCTCCTTTACTCTTCCTGCTTTTCCTGGTTTCCTTTACTATCTTCTTCCCTTCCCCCAGTCCCAACCACAACCAGTCTGGTCACCCTCATCTTTTGGAGTGACTTATCTCCTTTAAGCGAGAAACTCTAGCTGCTTCCATTTCCTCCACAAATATGGGTTTTTTTGTTTTTTTTAAATGAATTTGTGGGTGGATGACTTCACAGGAAAATATACACAACTTGCTTTCAAAATCAATTTTGTCTCTTCAGCAGAGCACAAACTTCTTGAACAGCTGAAAGCCATTTTCTGATTAAACAGCTGAAACCTGCCATCTAGTGACAGTATTTTATGATAACAACACCTTAAAGATGTGTTTTGCTAAGTACTAGCAGCACCTAAATAGCACTTTTAATTTCTAGATCTAAAAAGGCAAGTGAGAATTAATTTTCAATAGTACCTGCACATCTTGGACATATTTCCTTCACATTACTAGGTGTAGGGTTTCAGGACTTATATGCAGGGTGAAATTTTTCAAAACAGCTCAATCTTACAATCTTAGGTAGGCATTTTAACAGGGACCAGGTTTCTACAAGGGCATTTAACAGATCCTATTCAGAGTAGCTTTAAACAAAAATAATCTTTTTATTTTCATTTATATTTGGCCCTTATTTATATTCCTACATAGCAGCTAGGAGCTGAGTTCTTTAAAAAAAATCCATCCCCTCAAAATAACACCTACTCACATGGAATAGTTATTCTTCTAAATATATGTTATTTAAAAGTAAATATTTAAAAAATAAAAGCATCAGGCTGCAAGATATATCATTATGCAGGGATGCATCCTGTAGTTCAGGGGTCTCAAACTCACCTGACCTGTGGTGTAGGACTGGTCTACAGGCCAAATGAACAGCATGAGGTGGGTCCCAGGGGCTGGATCAGGCCTACAGTCTCTGCTCTCCTGTATGCCAGATACACTGTATGCCTATTTTAACCAGCTCAGGACAGGAGCTACATGTAGCACTGGCCTGAACTGTATGGTGTGGGCAAGGGCATTGCATTGATGTGGTTTGTATCCCAGATCAGCCAGAGTGGGTGCTATGTGCAGTGCAAATCCTGACCTGACTGGAATGGTAACAGTGTTCAGCATACATCCCAGGCCCTCTGTACAGGGCTGGTCCAAGGGCTGGCCCAACACATTGTGTGGTTCAACTATGATACCCAGGAGCAGCACAGGGGGTCAGATAAAGAGGCTGCATGAACTGAATCTGGCCTGTGAGCTATGTCTTTGACAACCCTGTTGAAGCTCATTGCTTTTCTTTAAAATTAAAATGTATTGAGAAGAAAAGTTACTTTTAAGATGGATTTTTACACTTCAGTGCTTGATAACCTTAGGGCTGTGCGAAACAGCACCATTTTGTTTCGACTTCCATTTTGCCATTTCAATGGGACAGTGTTTCGTTTCAAGTTTCGTTTTGAAAGCACTGTTCCATTTTGTTTTGTTGAAATTGTTTTGCTGTTTCACCATTGTTTCAACGTTTTGCCCATAGGCTATAATGGAGGAGAATGAAACTGTCTATAACTTTGTCATATTTTGGAATAGTTGAATGAAAACAGCAGAGATGGTAGCCCTTCTGAGACCATTAAGTCTGCCAAGTTTCAAGGAGATAGGTGCAGGGCTTTCTGGGGCACTGCACCTCAAATCTTGAAAACAAAACTCATGTCACGTATGTGTGTTAAAGCACAGTGTGCTGCAGGCATGGTAGCCCCTGCTGAGGCTGCAAAGCCTGCCAAGTTTCAAGGAGATAGGAGCAGGGGTTTCTGGGAAACTGCACCTCAAGCTTCTGACAAGCAAAACTCATGACACGTGTGACCCTGTGTGTGCATGTTAAGGTGTGCCCTCACTGGTGCTGGGGCCTCTACATGAAAAGGTAGTACAATAATGAGGTCTCCTCCTCCCCTGCAGCCTCAATATGGTCCCCCACTTTAAATAACAACAGGTAATAGTAACTTAGTGAGCAGCACAGTAGCATCAGCAGCATCCCAGGCAGTCAAATTGTCACAAAGCCTTTCTTTACTCTCCTATAAGAGCTTCTTCTCCAGCAGCTGCCAGAGAACTGTCCCTGCCAGCCCCAGCCCTGGGGCTTAGATGCGCCCAAGGCCAGTGGCAACACATGAGAGTGGTGATGCATCCCCTGACAGGCAGCACTTCCCGCTTAGGTGATAGGCAGGGGGGACAGGTGGGAGCACCAGTGCTCTCCCTGCAAGCACTGGCCAGCAAGTGGGCATGCTAGACAAAGTGCTGCTGGCACTTCTGGGAGTGCTGCTGGCATACTTCCCGGTCAGTGAGATAGGCCACAGGGGGTTGTCCCCACCCTGGTTGCTGACTGGCCTCTGCAGGGGCCCCCCCTCTGAAGTGCCCCCACTGATTCAGGTGGTGGCTGTTGCCCCCCTCGACTCATAGTATCATAGTACCTAGGGTCAGAAGGGGCCTAGAGCAGGCCATCTAGTCTGACCTCCCGCCAATGGCAGGAACGAGTGCCAGGGTCACAGGACCTCAGCCAAGTACCTAT
>JAGPOW010001296.1:44887191-44987588 GCA_030014935.1 Caiman crocodilus | reverse complement strand
GTAGCAGACACCCACCATTAAGTCCCTTTCCCCTTGTCCTCCTTGCAGCCTGACCCAAATCACTTCCACCTGGTCCTCAGTCGCCCCCAAGTTGACGCTCAATGCAGAGAAATGCTCTTTGACCTAGAGCGCAACCCCTCTGCCTCTTTTCCCCATCCTGTCCTTCCTGAAAAGGGCATAGCCATCGATGCCTATGGCCCAGTCATGAGTCGGGTCCCACCAGGTTTCCGTGAGCCCAACCAAATCTGGGTCTTCCACAGTGGTTTGTAAATTCAAACAAGCACTGAACCTCGCTAACCTCATTACCAGAAGCCAACTTCCTATATCCCAAAACACACTGAATGGATCCAGGCCATGCCACAACAAGACATGTAAAACCTGCCAACAATACCTCCAGTATGGAGAAATCATCACAATACAATACATATGTCTATCAGGGCCACCAAGTGCCCTGATGGAAAATATGTGGAGACACCAAGCAACAACTGCGCACCAAAATGACCGCACACTGAAAATCTATCAAAGACCAGAACAGAACACCACCTGTCTCCAATCTCTCAGGCCTGATCCTCAAAGGGAATTTACAAACCACTTTTCACAGATGAGCCTATGAACTGCATTGGTGCAGTCAAAACAGCATTGAAATGAAACAGCCACCGAAATTTTGCACAGCCCTAGTAGCTATCATTGTGACCTGATCCCTTATCTTGATGTCAGAGTTATGAGATGTGGACTCTATTCCTATCTGGTACAGACCTTCTGTGTGGCTTTGGACCATTCGCATCACTTTTTTATGCTTCTGTTCACTTGTGTTATATGGTAGAGAATCATCATTTTGTCCCCATCTATGGGACATCTATTACAATTCTAACTGCTTTGCTACAAGTTCTCACTCCCATTGCTATGTGCGAGGCACACCTAGTTATACAACAGACTGCTCATTATGGACGCAAGTAAAAAGTCTCTATGCCTGGAGTCATCCCAGTGCAAAAATAAGATGGATAGTAACATCTTCTATAAACCACACACAGGCAGCACAGTTAGAGGGCAAGGAACAGCTTATCACCAGTGAAAGGAGAATGATACAGGTCATTAGGTGAGCATTGATTCTTCTTTTGCAGAAGCGTGGGGAGAAGTTTGGAAGGCTACGAGTGCATGTTGACCAGGGAAGAGGTGACAGAAAGTGGAATTCAAAAGGAGCTCAGCAACTGACTAGACATGAGCATGACTAAGGTCTGTCCTGGTCATGTAAACTAATCTTTTTATTCTTTCCCCTCACTCTTCTGAATAGATATGATCAAATACCTGTACTGGACTAGATTACACTTGACATTGTATTAGATATCTTTGATTTTACTAGATAGCTAAATCAGCCCAGCCTATCTGCAGAAGAGATGGTATCTTCCCCTTGGAAAATAGACAAGTCTCTATCTGCAGAATCCAAGAAACTCATTTAGATCCTCTAGCTTCACAGCTGGGTGACCTTGACCTTTTTGGTTCATGGCCCTATCTGTCTGTTTTCTTACGAGATGCAATTTCCTTGAAAACTGTCCTTATTTATGACTGCAGCATTTCCCTTCTCTCTTAGAAAAGTTGGGTCTTTCTGCTTTAAGCCCTGATCCTATGCAGATGTTTCCTTATGCTTTCATGGTTTCATGCTGATTCAGTGCAAGATCAGGATCTTCAGAATTAGCTGTAGCACATGGAAGTGTCTCAGGTATAGTCCCATGGAAATGATCCAGCATTGAGCTAATTAAGGAATTTTCTGCTACTTCATATACCAGATTAATTCACCTCACTGTTACCTAGTCCTTGTCTCATTTGTGAGCTCATCATATGAATACATTGGTTCTAAGATCTTTGAAGCAGGGGCTATACTTTTTTATTTCCTGTATAGACAGTGAAGCTCAGGGTGCCTCTATAGTATTGTTGCACCTTCTAGCACTAGAGCCCCATTCCAAAATCAGTATTACCCTTTACTGATGAGTAGCCACATTGCAGGTCAACCTCCTAAGAAGGAGAAATCTGTGATGCAGTTTGCATGTATCCTGTAGCTGTCATTTCCTTTAGCTATATGCATACATTGTTCCTGACATAAGATGGTCAAGCTGCACACAGGGCAATCCTTTTTTCCAGGAATGTTAACCTGATACCCATGCCTACTTGCCAGGGAAAAACTCTGCCTCAAGATTTGACTCAAGTCATAGATCAAAGCAGCAAGTAACCCTCCTGCTGCTCACAAAACCCCACCATAAATCCTGGTAAAACCCCAATGTGGTCTTTCCAAGAGTCAACACTTGCTCACAAAACTAAGACCCTCAAAGTACATGTGTAATAATGCCAACTGGTGATGCCTGCTATAACAACAGAAATGCATAAACAACAATACAAGTAATAATTAATGAGTAATGAATAGGTTAATATGGGAGGCATAGTCCATTAAACTTAAGACAAAGAAACCAGACTACTTTTCAGATAGAGCTTAATCAATTTATGGGCATGGATTTTATGGTAGTGTTGTCTATGATAGTTGGGGACTGGCCTCTATAAGCCAGGAAGTGTTTTCCACCCTTTGCCAATTAGAAAATGTGGGGTGAATAGTTATTTGGCAGGTATGTAAATAAACATATTTGACCCAGAAATCATTGCTGAGATAGTTCTAAATTTTGCTGATGGGACCATTTACACATATAAGATTCTAGCTTTGCTATGGAAGAAATAAAACCAAAGGAAACCATTCCAAAACATGCCCTTTTGGAAAAAATATTTCAAATGAAAGGTTACCTATCTTCTCCCCACCCTCAGCTTTCACCCACAATTATAGAGGAAGGCGCTAACAGAGATGGGCCAGACCTTGCTTTCCTCAGGAGGATTTTCCTTTTGGCAGATCCAGACAAAATTCCTGTGGCGAATTCTTTCTTGTCAATACTGCTTGGGTTGGGGTTGGGATGAAATCCTACAGCTATGAGTAAGGATGGAAAATATAGTTAGCAGACCAAGAATCAGAATTTCCTTGAAACTCTTTTAGCACTTTAAAGTTTTGTTTTGAGACTTTTGAGATCAGAATGCAGTTTCTATAGTATTTTTCTAAAACAGCCCATTTTCCCTCCTGATAAAATGTCATGCAAATTAATGTGGGCTAGGGGATTGGTAACAGATTGTACATATTGCTTGTTTTACAGGAGCACCTAGAAACTACAGTGAGTATTACAGACCCATTTAATTAGGCACTGAAAAACACATACTATCAGTACCTGTAGAAGACTTAATCTAACCAGAGAGGAGAGGTGAGGAGTGGGAGAAAAGAAGAATTATCATCAAGATCTGGGCAGAAAATGACAATTCATTTTTGGGGAGGATTTTGCCATTTCAAAATCTTGTTTTGCTCTACTTAGAAGCAACCCCCTAAAATCTGAACGTTCTCAACAAAGGGGAATAGTGCCCTAGCTTCAAAGCAATCTGCCTTGTAGCTGCCTGAAGCCAGGCACCTTGGGAACCTGAGAATCCCTTCTTCCAGAGCAGTCCTCCTGACAGCCTGTTTGAGAGCCATAGACCCCAGAAGCCTAGGAGGGACTCACTCTTTTGGGGAGTCTTCATGGCAGGTTTTCTGGGCACTGTGGATCCTGGAGGAATGGACTTCCCAACAACCTGAGCTCTGGCAAAATCAGATTGTCTTTATGAAACAATAACATGTCATCAGAATTTTTCTGATCGTCTCTATTATTATTTCTGTTTTACAGATACTGAGACTGAGGCACAGGGTGATTATGATCTAGCTATCAATGAAGTCAATGGTCAAATTCCCACTGACTTTACCAGCAAAAGATCAATCTCAAAGTGATTTTCCCAAGTCATGAAGTAGGTTTGTAAGAAACCCAAGAATTGATCCCAGATCTCCAGTGACTTTATCACCAAGACCAGTTTCCTTTGAGAACAGTTATAGCTTTTGGCAAGTACAAGTCATAACTAAAAGTTGTTACCATTTTGAGTCACTTGTCTTTAATTTCCCTGTTGATGAGAAAAGGTGAAGGTGTTTAAGGTAAGTGTACCCCCAGCATCTCTGTAAGGAGTAGAGAGAAGGAGTGGCATCACGTTGACCAGTGTTCATGATGCACTTTCATAAGGGGAGCTGCAATGATGGATAGATGCTTGGATGCTCCAACTCCATATCACTACTATGGGCGGTGTTTTGAAGGCATTGTATAGTCTCTATCAACAAAATCCTTGTTCCATTGAATGCAGTTTTTGCTATCATGGATCACACCTGAAGTATGTCATAGAAATGCAGACTTGTAGCATTGGAAGGATGTCTTCCTAATCATCTTATGGATGTGTAATGCCCGCATCTTCTTGGAAGCCACATAAGTAGGATAGCAAAGGCATTGCCTCTTCAGAATCTGGTATCCCGTTTCCTCAACCAGTCATTCACCCCCATTCTAGAACATCAGGACTTAGGACTCTATTCCTATCTAATAGTCTACAGGGTGTCAGGGCAACCTTATGAAACCTGTGTGAGCTGGCAAAGCTAATTTTGGCTTCTCTTCCAGCATCTTCCAGTGGACCCAAAACAGGATGGAAATTGACTCTTTCATCTCACTCTAGCAATGCTCCCTCTTCTCCCCACCAAAAGGACACAGCTTTACTAAAGAATCAGGTTTTTATTATTTGAAGCTGGTATCTGAGCATCCAACCTTCACTGAAAGTATGGAACAGCAATACTCTGATAGCTGACAGTAATGTGGATGAAGTCCTGTGGATTCTGAGTCTGACTTATATTTTCCAGAATTTGGGGACAACCTGGTACAGCAGACTAGAAATTCTGGGGCAGAGACATTCAAATGAACTTTCCATTCTGTGAATTTCATAACAACAATGATGATGATGATTCAGAAAAGAGTATAATATTCAGTGGGTTTTGTGCTGTTCCCAAATACTCAGTGAGTGTGTCTACACGTGCACTGGACTACACAGTAACTGGTGTTACTGCACAGTCCCAATGCTCCATAGGTTTTTTTCCACGCCACTGTACAGTAGTAATGTTCTACTACACAGTAGCTCATTGCTACTGAGCAGTAGTATTGGCATCACAGTTTGTGCCTGCCAACTCTACATTGCCATAGCAATGTGCCCGCCAACTCTATGTTGTCATAGCCATGAGCTCCAGGGACATAGCTCATTGCTACAGCAACATAGTGCCTCATGTAGATGCACCCCATAAGTCACAGATATTTGCAGTGGAACTTAATAATTGCATTGTGGACACTGTCAAATGGAAACAATGACAAGCTAAGTGACAACTGGATTTTATGACACCTGAAGAAGGAGCATGAGGTTACGGAATAAGCATATCTGCTGGATGTTTCCGAAGAAATGATCAGAAGTGAAGTACTTAACATTGTAGCATTCAAACTGTGCTTTACAGATTTCAGAGTTAAGACCCCATTCAGATGAAAGAGACAGTTTACTCTTCTTGGACTTATTGTTTCAAACTATCTGGAGACTCAGCGAACAGCTTTGAACTGATTACACTGAGTGTGTGCATCACATTTTTTCACAACCCTAAGAAGCAGGAACAAAAATAATACTGACTAATCTATTTCCACTGCCCTTAAGAATAATGCTTTCATTATTACCTTTGAGTATTGCCATAGTTCCCAGAAGATCCAACATTGTACCAGGTGCTGTACAAATATATAATGAGCAGTCTCTGCCCCAAAGATTATCATAGAGTACCAGAAAGGAACAAGTACTATAAATGGTGGAAAGTGAATTAAAATTTCAAGAATGATTTTGGGTTTAATTATAAAAGCTGGGGTTTTTGTATGCTTTCAAATCTGATAATGTCTCTTTCGGCAGTAGCCAAATTTACACTTCCTTATTCCACTGTAATCCCTAACCCTGAAAACAGGCACGCAGGTAGCTTTAGCTCTGGGAATCTTCCTATTGACTTCAACAGCCCTTAGACACAGGAACCCAGATCAGTTCCATAGCACTAAGTACTGCGTAAACAAAGTAGGAAACCATCTTCGATTTCAGAGCAAACAGTCTGAATAAACAGAAAGACATAAGAAAGGTTTTTCACAGGGGCAAGGTGACATGTCACCTTCATGGAGCAGATCCTCAAGGAATCCATTTCTAAGCACTTTTGGAGGAGAAAAAGGTGATTAGAAACAGTCAGATGGATTCATCAAAAGCAAGTCATGCCTGGCCACCCTAATTGCCTTCTATGATGAGATAACTAGCTCTGGATGCTCAGAGACCAGTAGATGTGGTATACCTTGATTTTAGCAAGGCTTTTGATATGGTCTCTCACAACATTCTTGCAGGAAAGCTAAGGAAGTATAGGCTGCATGAATGGACTGTAAGGTGGATAGAAAACTGGCTGAAGCATCAGGCTCAGAGAGTAGTAATCAATGGCTTGATGTCTAGTTGGCAGCTGGTATCAAGTGAGGCATCAGTCCTGGGGCTGGTCTTGTTCAATGTTTCATCAGTGACCGGGGAGATGGCATACAATGCACCCTCAGCAAGTTTGCAGATGGCACCAAGCTGTGGGGAGTAGTAGGTATGCAGGAGGGTAGGGCTAGGATTCAGAGTGACCTAGACAAATTGGAGGATTGGGCCAATAGAAATCTCATGAGGTTCAACAAAGACAAGTGCAAAGTCCTGCACTTAGGATTGAACCATCCCATGTACCAGTACAGGCTGGGGGGTTGACTGGCTGGACAGCAGTTCTGCAGAAAACGACCTGTGAGTTACAGTAGACAATAAGCTGAATATGAACCAACAGTGTGCCCTTGTTGCAAACAAGGCTAATGGCAGGCTGGGCTGCCTCGGTAGGAGTGTTGCCAGCAAGTCAAGGGAAGTGATCAGTCTCATCTCTTCAGCACTGGTGAGATCACATCTGGAACACTGTGTTCAGTTTTGGGGCCCCCTCTACAGAAAGAATGTGGATAAGTTGGAGAGAGTCCAGCAGAGGGCAACAAAAATGGTGAGGGGGTGGGGGACATGACTTATGGGAAAAACCTGAGGGAACCAGGCTTATTTACTCTAGCGAAGAGGAGACTGAGAGGGGACTTAATAGCAGTTTACAACAACCTTAAGAGAAGTTTGAAAGAGGATGGAGCTAGACTGTTCTCAGTGGTGACAGATGACAGAACAAGGAGCAAGAGTCTCAAGTTACAGCAAGGAAAGTTTAAGTTAGATATTAGGAAAACATTTCTCACTATAAGGATAGTGAAACACTGGAACAGGTTACCCAGAGAGGTGGTGGAAGCTCCATCCTTGGAAATTTTTAAGACCTGGGTAGACAAAGCCTTGACTGGGATGATCTAGTGGGGGGTGGTCCTGCTTTGAGCAAGGGGTTGGTCTAGATGACCTCCTGAGGTCCCTTCAAACTCTAATTTTCTACTATTCTGCGATTCTATGGCCAAGGTCATGTAGCACATTAGTGGAAAGGACAAAAATAGACTCCAACTTTTCTAGAACCTAATTCAATGCTCTGTTGATTAGACTGCACTGCTATTCTCCTTAGACAAGAAAGTGTCTGAGGATCTGAGTCCAAGAGAACACACAAATAGATTGAGAAATCAAAGTCATGCAGTAAACACACTGCTACAATGAAAAAATAATACAAATTTTCAAAGACATACTTTTGAAATACCTAGTTTATCATTGTGCTATTTTGTTCTGTCCTTTTAAAGTTTCATATTTAGAGTGCCACGTAAGGTGGATGCAGTTATAAACTGCCTGTGAGAAACAAACTGTTCTGGTTGATAAAGACAGCAGGTCACATAAAATGTCTGAAGCTGTTTTAATAACATACTAAGTTTTGGAATTTTAAATTATTTTAAATTTATGTACCAGATTGGTATAAGTCAAGGTAGTTCAACGGAAGCAAATAGAACAGGCTGATTTACCTGCAGTGCAGAATCTGACTGTGGATGTTATCCTTTGGGTGAGATGAGTAGGGTATAATTGACTTCAGGTTCACTTGGACTCTGGAGCATCATCCTGACGACATCAGGCTTGAGGCGTGAGAGTTTCTAGAGGCTGTTGCATACATCCTATTACTTAGTACACATCTGAAAATGTGGACAAGAGAAGAGGATAAATTTATAGGAACACAAATTCTTTTTTTTTCCACTTTTTTATGATCATATATCTCACTATAAATTGAATGTAACGTATAGGAAATACTGCATCTGGATCAGCACCCTTCTGTTTGAACCCTGCAAATTTTCAGTTGTACTGATGTTTTCATTGACATCCTGGACCAAGTCAATTCTTGGTACAACTCCACAGAATGAATTCCATCCCAAATACTGGTATTATCATCTAGCATTAACCCTTGCCCTAGTACCTCACTATCTGTGAAGTAGTCATGCTGACAGCACTCCTTGTAAGGCAAGAAAATGCTATGTCCATTTTATGGAATGGGACCTAAAGATCAGAGAGAGACCAAACCCTGATACTGAAAAGTGTGTAGGGACATTTCTACACATTCATTAATGTGCTTTTGCTACTGTGCATTAAGTTTAGTACCCATGTTTATACACATGCTCTGGGAGTTGGGGGGAGCATTTTAATGCTCTTTAATCTCTAATGCTCTTTAATTTCAGAGCCACTCTAATTGAAGTGCCTGGAGCTTCTTGTATATCAGCATCCTTGTGCTTCAAACAAGCTTTGAACAAAGTGCCCCCACAGCCATTTTGAAGTGTAGGGATGCTGATACATGAGATGCAGGAGGCTGCTGGAGCACAGTAATTGCCATGCTCCAGCAGACTTGATTAAGCGAGTCTGCCTGGCACACTGAAATTGCAGCATGTCAGAGCAGCCTCCCAGATAGGGCATTAGGCACCCACTTTTTTAGTAACACTTAACGCACAGTAGCCTAATTTTACTGCACATTAGCATATTAGCATGGGTTTTGCTGCAATGCTCTAATGCTCAGTAAAATAGGCTACTGCACCTTAAAGCACACATGTAGACAGCCCTAGGTGTCCATCCCCCATTGATTTGAAATTGGTGACTCACCCAGGATCACACAGGAAGTTTGTGGTTGGTAGATCAGGGGATAATTGCTGGCTCTTTCAAGTCTCTGGCTAATGCCCAAACCACTCATCAATCTTTGCTCATATATAGAGAGCAATTAAGGAGTCTTTCTGCAGTTTATTTCATGGTAATAAATGCTCAACAACATCAAGCTAAGGCTTTATCACATACTGACTGAGGAGTAGGCCATGTTGTCCATAACTAGAGACCTTACCTTCATGGTCCTAAATGTACACATTGGTAGTTACCTGATTTGGAAAAGTACTGAGCATCCAAAAGCTCTCACTGGGGCACATTTTATATGTCTAAATATGGATATATGAGTCTACCATTAGGTATCCCATTTCGATAATCTTGGCCTTGTCTTTAACCCATGCTACTATTCTTACAATCAAATTTTAGAGTTGCTAATATCTCTATCAACTACTATACAGTAGCACAACTAATGGTGAATGACTGGGGCATGAACCCTGGGTGCTGAGTTAAAGGGGGCACCAGTGATGAGAGTCAGGGTGACACTTGGGGAGGGGTGGTACTCAGGGCAGGAGGTTGGAGTGGCACTCAGAGAGGAGTTATGGTGGTACTGTTTGGGGGCAAATCTGGCTGAATTTATTGGTGTGGTGTCCCAGTGCTGACAAGGTTCAGCAGCACCTCCCTCCATGGCCGTAAAATCTTCCAGAGGTGGGGAAGGGCCACTGGGGTTTGTGCCCAAGGCACAAATCTTCCCAGTTACACCTCAGCTACTTTGCATTCTTACCACTATTCAAAACCCTCCAAGAAGAGAAAATAAATTACATTCCATCTTGTATACAGTGTGTTTAAAAAAAACACAGGGCACTAGAGAAAGAATACTGCATGCAGAGGAGATATTTATAATACTTGCTTTGCTATTTGTGAACATGGCAGTTGGAGAAAGATAATGCTTTCTAGGTAATCTTGAATCTGAATCCTTGTAATTAATTAATAGAGACAGTTATAATAGCATTTAGATTCTTGAATAATCTCTTTATACCTTACTTGAATGTTCCATGATGGCTATACACTAATTTTTATTAAATAACAGTATGCCATTTCAGAGGAGCTAGCAAAATTCCAGTAGTGGCAGGTTGCATGGCAAGATTTTAAACAAAAATAATACATATTGTGGCAGGATTCAATGTCACTTTAAGCATGTCACCTAATCATAATTTCCCAGCCACCTAAGTAGCATTTTGGCACTTATGTACCCTTTGCGATCCTATTACCTATAAAGTACAGATGCTTGTGCATCTATGCAACTGCTGAGCATGTGCAATATAGCTGCACATTGGCCAGACAGGTATGTGCCTCTGTGTGCACATATTCTGAGTGATCATAAGTCACACAATCTTTTGTAGCAAAAACCCATGACTAGCTTGTGTTAATATTGAGGCGAGTGGTGCTGGAACTGTGATGGTCCAGAAAATAAGAGAGAGGCATAGATATTTGAGGGGAGGGGAGCTGATATCTTTTATTGGCCCAGTTGCATGTTTGGAAGAGATTTCAGGCAAGCTTTCCAGCACAAAGTACTCAGAAGAGGGGCCTCCTTTCTATGTTTTAGCACAATAGCCAAGTGGTTGGGGTACTTGCCTAAAAAGCAGGAGATCCAGGCTCTAGGCTCCCCTCATCCAATGGGGACTTGAACTTGCATATCTGCTTCATAGAGCTCAGGCCACAGGTTAAGCATGGTGCACAGTCCTTTCTTTACACTGCATGGGGAATAGAATCACAAACTAAGTGTAAGTGGCAAAATGCTACATATTTGGCTGCAAAACTGCTATTTGAACACACAAAGTAAATTTGTGCCCATATTTTACAAGTCGCTTATGTATTAGTAATAGTAAGGAATACCAGAGGGGCTCACTCAGGTTCAAGGTTCTAGTCTGCTATGTGTTGCACATGCTTATAAGAAGCTGTCTCTACTCTGAAGTGTTTAGGAGCTAAACAGATAAGAGAGAGGAAGGTTGGGAAGGGAAAACGTGCAACACAGAACATTTGAGTAGAAGGATGTAATAGTTCAGGGGACAGTTGGCATTTATGTCAATTATGTTTTTTAAATGTCATTTTTATGTTTCCCCTTTCATTTTCCATCTGTATCCATTGGGACACAATCCAAAGTCCATTGAAGTCAGCAGGAACCTATTAATTAATTTTAACAGACTTTGGTCAGCTGCACAAGCTGGAACAAGCTGATGTGATGGAGGATGAAAGGAGTTAATTACAAGTTCAGTTGAAGTGTCAGTAGCAAATCAAATTGATCCTTTCCATCTTCAGTTTTTTGGCTTGTTAGCTTTTGTACCGTGGCCTCATATTTTCTCCAACATTTGGGGAGACACTTTAACTTGGCTTGTCATTTTTCCAGAGGAAAAAAAGCATAATTTCCTCTAATGTGTTCCTTCAGTACGAACAGAGAACCCTTCTTCAAAGTTTGGCATTAGGTCAAATGCCAGTATAATTTATTTTATAATGAACAAGAGGTATTTTATAGTCAAGTCAATTAAGATGTATATTGAGATATCAGAGGCCACAAACACATCTTCCAAATACGTTGCTCTTACGCTCCAGAAATGTTGGCAGATCCATAATCTGTTGGAAACCACTAGCTGGAACATTGTGGGCTAGACCCTCAACTGGTGTAAACTGAAGTCATTTCACTGACATCAATGGAGCCGTGGTAATTTACACCAGCTAAGACTCTGGCCTTATATTTTGTTCCATTGCCATTCTGTGAGCCACTGATCGCATGCAGTCTCACTGCTTTTCTGCAAGTTTCACAAATAAAGCTGGAAAAGAGTCACATAATATTTTCAGGGAAGTCTTTGGCCTGGATCCTACTATTTACCACAGGTGACCTGACTCTGTATGGAGCATTATTGAGTAAAACCATGTTCTGTATAGATATAAGGAATCTGTCCTGATATTGTAGTATAGCATTTTTCTATGTATTCTTCTCCAGTCACACTTATCCTTTGTTCATTTCCTATGTGTCTTTCCTTTTTTCCACCAAGCCTTTCAGATTTGTCTACTGAGAAATGGTGCAAATCACTAACCCATTTATAAAATTAATTGAATAGCTAGGAGCTTATATAACAAATGGTTAAAATTCCAGTTGCTTGGAATTGATCTGGAATTGATTTTCTGTGCAAGAAAGTGCCAGAACTAAAAGTGTCTATTAAAATGTGTAAATCCATTTAAAAAATGAGGGAGAGGCGTGAAGCAGAATTTCATTTATCTCTGTTTTCTTTAGGCTTCACCTCAGCAACAAACTGTCTTGTTCTCAAAATGTTGAGAATAATAAAATAATAAAGGAAATAAGCAACTTGATAAAAGATGCAGAATAATGAATGTCTGGAAGCTTTTGCAGTCAGCACATGCTCTTTTTGTCTAAGATACACGCTGGAAACAATTGGGAGGTAAACAGGGTTTGATTCTTAGCCCCTTCAAGCGGTCAGAACAAGCAACCTGAAGCTTCATTTGAAACTGAATTTCTTAGGAAGGTCATAAAGGCCAACTCCTCAACCACCTTTAGCATGAAAAATAAACTGGATGAAACAGCCCCTAACAAATCATTAATGACTTATTAAAAAATCCACCTCTAAAACTTCATTCTTGATGTTATGAATATAATAGAAACTCTCTTCCAATTACATTTTGCCTGAAAGCTTTTTTGTATTTGCAGCTCTTCTGTCAAAGCACATTTAGGGTAAGGTTTACATTAAAGGCACAGGGCAGGAGTAACCCTGGAGATGCTGGGATTCAGAGACAGCTCCAAGGTGCAATTCCTATCCCTCCTCCACTTCCTTCTGGCTTCCAGAAGGTGGGAGTAGTGATCTACAACTGGCTTAGAGCAGCAGTAGCATAACTGGGGGGAATCTGGGGGTGGGAGAGGAGAAGGGATTAAAAAATAGCTCCTGCTGCAGCTTGTGGCTTCCCTCATTGCTGCTGCTAACAGCAAAGCACCCAGTGCTGCCCCACGTACTGTCGCTCGGAGGGTACAGATTTGCCCTTTTGTGCCTCTAAAGAGTTGCAAAGAGGCAGGAGCTAAGGTTCCTGCTGTTCCCCACATTAGCCCAGTCAAAAGCATCAAAGCACTTGAGCCCATGCTTAATTTAATAGTTAAAATGACTCTGGGTAAAATTTAAGTAAGGGATCCAAGTGCTCTGCTGGTACCTCTTGATAAAAGGCTGAAGCAGAAGAGAACTTTACTTGACCTTGCGAGTGAAAACAGCGGGTGAATGAAGCACTGTCCAGACGAAATATCCCTGAAGAGGGGAAACAAATCATATATTAACTGGATATTTTTTTGTCATTTACTGGGAGAAGTTTTGCTCGCTGAGTTGAGAAATGACCTCCAGCAAGCAATAAATGATGCAGGCCTCAGCCGGTGGCTTTGGGCATGACAGCTCACTACTGGTCATTTGTTCATAGGATCCTTGCAATTCTTTCCTTGTTTTCTTTTTCTTTCCTTACACTTTGCTGCCTCTTTGCACATGTGTTTGTAATTAGTTGTACTTAAAAAAAAATTTCCTTCTTACATCCTGCCCTGTTCCATTCTGTCAGTTATGTGTTTGGCCACATCCAAGGTCGTAAGCATTCCTCACCGATATTCTCTGTCATGTTTTTACTAAGGAAGAACCCCCTCCCCCTTCTCCACCCCCAGGTAACCCCCCCACTCTCTTTCTCCAAATTGTTTCCACTAAATTAAATGTCTAGCAAGTCCTCTACAGTCAAGGAAAATTCTCTCCTGGGAATGGTCCAAGGTATGGTTAAAGACTTGAGACCACTGATTAACCTGCTTCCAATAATAACAGGAGCCTGTAGAAAGCAGTTGAAGCTCTTATTGTAAATGTTGATCTCAGTAATTATATGCACCTTTGTGATGATGAAAATATCCTGCTGACCAGATTTTTGAGTCTCTTCTGTAGTAGTCAAAAGAAATGTCTGCTGAAGTTCAGGTTCTCTTGCAAAATCTACCAGTAATGCAAGCAGTATGTATTTTTAACTACTTTTTTAGTATCAGTCCAGGTTTTGTGGTATCTTGAAGACTCCTGTGCTTTCCATGCTGTCAGTGAAATATTTCTGACCTTACTTTGCACTAACCATCACTAATTAACTGCAGGGATTTGTCTGCAGTCTGCTCTTCCTCTGAAAGTGCATTTGTCAAGTACTTGTTGAAGGAACTGGGCTCAGCTTGCCCTTTTGCAAAGACAAAAGTAACCATGTTTAGCCTATGCATCAGCTATCTATCAAGGAACTCCTATAGACCTGGAAAAATGGTTAAGGTACCACTTTGTGCTGTAACCCTGTCAGATGAGGCTGAGTATTTGAGTAAGCACAATGCTTGGATGAGACCTGCAGGGAACTGGTAGATTCTGCAGGAACTGGCAATGACTAGTTGATATAGGTTCTCATGTGTCAGTGGTGCAGCGTGACATTAAGAAGTACTGAATTGGTAGAAGTATCTTTTGGATGAGATATAATGTCAAAGGCCAAAATCACTTCTGGAGCCTGGTTTGTTTTAGTACCAACCCCTTTTATTGTGCTGGTACTATAAAGGCACTTTAAATGAGGAACAGTCCTGTAATCAGGAAAAATTCCATTTTCATCTGACTGATTCCATGGCCCGGCAGAGGCTCCCAGGAGAGTGGACAGCTTCGGGATTTGAGCCAAATTTCCACTGTTGACTGCATTTTGCTGGCTTTTACATTCTCAAGTTGAGACCATGTACCACACTGCTTCCCCAAAGCATTGCAAGTTCAGCAATGACCATGGCTCAGCCTACAGGTGGCCTGTGCTCTGTAGCAGAGGAATTGGTTGGTTTCTGTGTATAGTTTGCATATCAATCACTGAACAATACAGTTCAGTGATTGATATGCAAACTATACACAGAGACCAATCCCAGCATGTACAATTTTCCTCAAGTAATGAGAAGTATCTAAATGATCTTTCTAGATAGAAGACTGGCTTTTATGGGCCTGGGCTTGGCTCTATACTGCTTGAAAAATCATAATATTTCACTTAATATTCATTATAGTATAATGCTGTTTGTTCACTTTTATAGCCTCTAATTCAGGTATTGTAATAAACAGTATTAATTCAGTATTAATTCAGTATTAATCCTGCTTCATGGAAAATTCAGAATTTACCTTTTGAATGTTTTTAAAGGATTTTTAAAGGAGCCCAAGAAGAGTTAGCTGCTCAAACTTTATTGCAATTTCATGGGACTCCAGCACCTAAATCCCTTAAGCTCCTTTGAAAATCCTAGCCTTGGTCTCCATGTATTGCTCAGCTAGATGATTTGTACAGCTCAGCTAGATTGGTTTTGGTCTAACAGGAGGGTACTTGTCTTTGGCTGTCTCAAATAGCTTCAGATTGATGGATGTAATGTAGGAGTTTTTCAGGAAAAACACATCAGACAAGGAAGGAAGGAAGGAAGGAAGGATGAAAGGAAGTTGTTTTGATAAATACACCCAATCCTTTGTCACTGTCTTGGAAGAACTGAATTATCCTGAAAGAATATAAGGGAGAGACATCAAAGAGAACATTTGATGTAACCAGCATGAAACTATTTAAACAGTGGTAACATGATGAATACAAAGCCTTTAAGATGGAGATTTAGATTCCTAAGTCAAGTTCTGAGATATCTCCGTTTAAAATTGGAATACAGTAACTTGATTAAGGCAAGGGCATTAATCCAGATTTTTGCTGGTGAAAAAAAGATGTAATTTGCCTCTTGAATCCTAGTTACTGCTCAAATTCTCACCAACCACGAGGTTCTCATTAACGTTCTTCACGCTATGCCCCAATTAAAAGTATGTTTTATAACCTGGCATCAGGAAGAACCATGAAGCACAAAACCCAAACCTGACACCTGCTGCTTATATTTTATGAGGCAAGGAGTTGATTGGCTCTACAGAGGGCTCAGGAATAAAATACGCTTAATAGTCACAGTGGGGATTTAATATTAGTTTTATGTATTTTTCACTTCAAAGCCCAGAACTGTACAGCTTGTATGTGTTGCTTGCCACTGTTCCATTTTTATATAAATCACTCTTTCCTCTGAAACTTTAAACTTAGTGCCAGATTCTGCTTCTACTTATACCAGTGCAAATCGGGACTAAACCCTTAGAAGCTAGTGAAATTATTCCAGATTTACAATGGTTTAACTGAGAACAGAATTGGGCCCTTACACCTTTAAAGCTCCACGTCGGATGAATGCAACCCAGCTTCTGACTAATACTAACATTCCCTATGGGCTGTAAACAGCATGGCTAGAAGTGGTAGGATAGATAGAGACAGCCTAAGGTGGGGAATGCCGTGTGCTAGACACCTCTGACAACATTTCTATAGCTGTACGGGGCCAAAGAAAGTATTTGGGGCCTTTCATCAGACCCACATTTTGTTTTTAAGAAGTGGAAAAATATGTATGTGCAGGGTGACAGCAGACTTGTGGACCTGTAAATGGAAGTGACAATAGCCAGGATTCTTTACTCAGATCCCTCATCAGGATTCTGTGATGATAACCCCCTGACGGGGAAGGCCTCTTCTGGGCAGCTGGGAGTTTCATTTGTTCTTTGTTCCACCAAACCAGCTAAGAACTCTAAAGAAGTGGATTTTCTTTACAATATTCTGAGATGCACTGAAGCATGGGAAGGAGGCGGAGCACCAGGTGTCTATGAATGAGCTAACGAGGGACCCGTTTGTGCATCTCTCTCATTCCTCTGCCCTGTTGTTCTGCCCTTGGAATATCACATGAAGCTGCACAATGAGTCAGTATTAGCCCAGGCACAGCTGCAGAAGGTCAGGCTCTGCCCTTTTGTATGGGGTGTCTTTAATTTAGGCTCCTTCGGGACTCATCTTTCAACATATTCAAATGCTAACACTATGGCTGTTAGGGGGGGAAATGACATCAGTTGGTGAGACGACAGCCATCTAATGGAGCCGCTCCTGTTTTAATATTTTAGGCCGGACCCTTCAGTATGACAGTCAGGTAGTCAGTCCTGCCATGATGTTTAAGAGTGTATAAAACATCAATCATTCAAAACAGCACATTCATTCTGCCCTGATTTTTCAGAAACACGAAGCTGGCTCCTTGAATTAAGAGAAAAAAATGTTTTTAGCAGAATTTATTGCTTGTTAGAATCTGGTGGTGGAAAGAGTAATAATGAAGTAGGCAAATATGAATGTGTGCTTACATTTGTCAACTGGATTGTACATAATTTAAGATGAGATTCACTCTCCCTTACGTTCTGCTCCACAGAGTATTATCTCTCTTTGATTTGTTCTGACAAACTACAATGCTGCCTTCTATAGTCTGGCCTATTAGGGCCCCTCTACACATGCAGGTAAAGATGCAATGGGATCTAATGCGTGATCCACACAATTGTGCCTCCTGACGTGCTATATGTGCCTGATCCCAGACTCTCACTTCACCGGCGAGATGCAAACTCCCCTGGCTCCCATGGCTGGGAGCTCTCTCAGCTGACTTGGGCTTCCAGCCACAGAAGTGCCCTAGAGGTCCCCACAAGAGGGAGACCACAGCAGGCATGGGGGCTTTTATACAAGTGCTCCGGGGGGAGCGGAGAGGAGGCACTTTAATAATTAGAGTGGCTCTGAGACCCACTCTAATTAAGGCGCCCAGACTATCACATGTATCAGTGTCCCCAAGCTGAAAAATGGCATTGAGGAGCATTAGTTAAAGTGCCCTTGCTGCCATTTTTCAATGTGGAGACACTGATACACGTGATGCTGGAGTCTGCTGGAGCACAGTAATTACCACGCTCTAGCAGACTCAATTAATCAAGTCTGCTCTGACACACTGAATTACAGAGCATTGGAGCAATCTCAATGAGTGTGTGTAGGCACCCATTGTGTTTCAGCAGTGGAGGTGTATGGAGCACCTGCATGGCTGGAAGCCCTGTCAGCTGATGGGTGCACATGTGCTTCTGTGGCTAGCAGCCAGTGTCAGCTGGAAAGTTATTTTCCACCTACTTTTATCAACATGGCTGGTGCTATTAACTGCAAAAGTTAATCAGAGGTCTATTTCTCAAGTAAAAATTAGATAGCACAGCCAACTCCCGAGAGAGAGGGGATTGCCTTGTGCTTGTGAAGCATGACCCCTTCCCGTCTCCCCACCTTTGGATAATTAACAAATGGTAATAATGGACTGAATTCAGTGCTTTTCGATTAGAAGGCTGGCCAGCTGTGATGGCCTACAGGGGAAGAGGAACTCAAGGTGTGAAAACAGAGAGATGTGGACTTGGGAAAGAGTTGCAGAGGACTCTCTATAAAATAATATTAGATCTTGGCACTACAGGCCCAATTCTCCTCTTATCCCAGCTGAAGTAATTCTGGAGTAACTGTACAAAAATCAACAAAGCTAAACCAATGAAAAACTGGTGCGATGTGGGAGAAGAAACAAGCTCTATATGCTGTCATCTGGCATGCATGCTCAGACAGAAGAAAATTTAGCACATGGATGATGGCGTCCCTCTCATTTACATGGCCATAAATCAGAATTATGTATACTAAGGTCAGTGGAGTTACACTGGTATAAACACAAGGAGAATCTAGCCCTTATATAAAAAAAGGTTATGTGCTAAATTTACCAGTGATGTGAGTACATACATCATAGATATCCATGGAGCCAAGCCTGTTTGTACCAGTGATGAGTTTGGATCATTTTCCTTTAAGGTTTTTTCCACTTTTAGTATACATCATGCAGACAGAATCAGGGGCTGGAATGGCTGCCCAGCTAAGTATTAAAGTGGTCATTTGGCCCTGGTTTGAGCAAAATGGTCTGCCATTTCACTGTAATCATCCTCCACTTACAGTGCTCTCAAAAAGAAGTGTTCTTACTCTCTGTTCTTACTCTCCCTTGGCTTCATTATTTTCTGAGTCCATCTCAGCTCACTCACTTAAAATATAGTTCAAAGGATATTGTCCATTTATAGTCAGGTACAGGGCGGGCCATCCTATCCTGTGGAACCTGCAGCCACAGGGGGCCCTGCAGCCAGGGGGCCGTGCCCCGCTCTACCCCTGCCACCCACACCATGTTTAAAGGGCTTGATGCAGGCAGGGAGCCCCTTCCTAGCCACGCTGGGGAAGAGTTCCTGGCTCTGTTCCTGCCCCAGCCCCAGTCCCAGGGAAGAAACCCAGGCAACCCGAGCACATGCTGGCCCCCTGTGCTTTCCCTGCAATGCAGCCCACGTGTGCACAGCCTGGCCTCAACTATTTTATTTTAGTAAGTTTATACAGCAACTAACTGCAGTCTTGATTTTTTGATGGATCAGGGGGCCCCAAAACTATATCTTGCAGGGGACCCCAAAAATTGTGAGCCAGCCCTGGTCAAGTATAACAAAATATATTTCACACATCGTATCCATAGCCATATCTGTATTAGCTTGCAATTGATTGTAATAAACCCTCAGAAATTAGAAACTGTATGCCCCATTTAGAGCATATAGAACCGTATTTTCAGAGTGTATAAGCTCCCATTAAATGAAGATGGAACCATGCATATTTAGCTGCTTTGAAGATTATGTCTGAAAACTGTAGAACGTTGTACATGGCTAGCATGGCTACTGCTGGGCTGCTGCCACACACACACACACACGTATATACATATACATGTATGTGCGTGTGTATACACATACACACACACATATATGCCTAAGAATATGTAAATCAATAAACACATTCCTTTGGCAGCATGGTGCCTGGCAGGGAACTCTGGTGCCAGCTCAGGAGGCACATCAGAGCCCCAGGCAAATCAGGCTCTAGCAGCCCTACCATTTGCAGTTGCTGTTTCAGAAGAGTTAATATTCAAGGTTTCACCTTTGCTTGAGAAGGCCTCTTTGAGATTCATCTGTTATTCTGAAAACATATTTCTAGAAGCCTAACACTGTCATCAGAAATTCTAGGTCTCCTGCTGCATTTCTCAGCAGCAAGGCACTTGAGGCATCTCAGACTTCATTTTACTTTTGCATATGTAGGCAAACTGAACAGATATGAAGCAGCTGCTTTATTAAACAGAAGACTGCTGGTCTGGCCAGAGGGAGTATCCTGTAGTCTTTCTATGGACTCTTTCACCTGGGCAGCCACCTGTGATGGACAGAAAGGGCTTTGGTATAACATGTCATTGAAGAAGACTATTGACCATTGCAGTGGAATGGAGTAATTCACTGTATAATATCAATATTTGCTCTGATGAATGCAAATTCTGGTTTCCAGTGTAAACCTATGACTCTCTGACCAAGAGGCAAGTAGCTGCTAGTCCTAGTATTACCTACAAACAATTACAGCAGAGGTGACAGGAGACATGTAGGAGCTGGGTAACTTATTATACAATAGACATTATGGAAGGTGTAATTGTTATAAGATCAAAAACTTTGGCCCTGATTCTGAGTGTCCTTACATTAGCTTTATATACTGGTATAACTTGATGGTCTAATTCAGCATAATATATTTAGTTTTCTATGGGACAGATTTTCTGGCTCAACTAAATTACCAGCAGTACAAGACAGGGCTGAGGAACCAAGGCTGCTTTAAATGGTGTGTGCTGCCAGCTGACCCATCTTTTAATCTGTTTGTGCAGCATGTATCAGAAGTTCTGATCCATGACTGAGGCTCCTAGGCCCTACTACTACAATAATAATGATTACATGTTTTTTTCATCAGATGTTCTCATACTGGTGGCTGGATCTTTTGAATTCAACATGTCTGATTCTCTCAACTGGCTCTAGTGAAGTTCATCCTAATTTAGATTTATGCCAGTGAAAGAGGGATCAAGCCTGTTGCTTCAAAAAGTGAAAGGGAATTAATATACTGATATAGTTTACTACGTAGATACTTGGCCAATTGGTTGTTCTGCAACTATGTACACCATTGTTTCCAAAGTGAAGAATACATCTTTAGTTTTTGGTGAATGAGAGGCATATTCCAAATCAAACCAGATTATACTGTAGGGAGAAGCATGATGTTTCTACTCTGATTTTTAGATTATTTCTACAGGAAGGTCAAAGATACAGAAACCTACCTGGCATTATTTCCCCTGAACATGTAGTAAGAGTTATGATCTCAGTCACTTCCTCATGTATCAGATATTTGATTTATCTATTTGTAACAGAGCTGGGAGGATGCTGAAGAAAAACTGTCCCATAAGCATGTATTTCCTTTTGTTTAAAAATTAATCTGTTCTGTGTCGCTTTGTGTGCTTGCCTTCTACAACATTGCAGCCTTCACATTTTTATTGCACTAGTCCTTACAGAAAATGAATTTCCAGCTCTCACACACAAGTATTCATATTGGATGTGACACAGGTATGGGAACATTAGTCATTTCAATCCCACTGAAATTCAGTTGCAGTTGGGCATCTAATTCCTTTAGGCTCCTTTTAAAATCCTAGCCATATTTTGCTTGGATGAGATACCACTTGGCACACAGGATGGAAGGTGACTGAGCACAGCTTAATTCCAAAATCCCTCTTCCACACCCAGATGTTGGCACAGAAGCAATTAAGGCCCTGAATCATCAAATTTCAAAAGCCTTGAGTTTTGAGTTGAAGAGGTCAGTGGGTGCTTCATGCCTGCTGCTTCCTCCTGGAGCTGGTGGGTGTGGAAGGGGAAGGGATGGGTAGCTTAGTCAGTGAACATCCTCTGCCAGGGGAGGACTGGTTGGAAATTTGCTTTCTTCTCAAATAAAGCAATAGCTAAAACAACATGTAGATCACATGGTTCCTCTTGTTAGCACAGGATACAGTGTTTCATAGACCACCAACAACTCTGTCTTTACTTTCTTAAGCCATTAAAATAAGTTTATTTCATTCTCATAATACACTTAGTATCAACTAAGCATTCTGCAGGTCTGATGAAGTTTTATTTTTATATCATTCTTGTAAGGCAGGGTAGAACATCCCAGTTCTGTAAAGGTAGTTTTAGACATTGAGGCAGATTTGTACTCAGTGAAGCAGGGAATTGTGCTGTGAGTCATGGTTCTCTGATTTTCTGCCTGGCCCCAGATTACACCACATGTAAGACCAGGGTAGGCATGACTCTCACATGCAACAGCTAGCAAGAGATCATCAACCAACTAAAAATAGTGAGAACACAGTATACCCTGTCTCCTTTTCCCTGACCCTAACATTACCCATCTCATCCTTGATAGCTTCGCTATAGTGGGCACATCTACACATGCGCCTGATCGCGGAGTTGTTACTGCACAGTCACTTAGTACTTGCTTTAGCTGTATAGTCCTGGTGGTGCACGGATTCTTTCTGACCCTACTGTGCAGTAGCAATGAGCTACTGTGTAGTAACTTGTTGTTACTGAGCAGTAGTGTTGGCATCGCAGTTTATGCCTGCCAACACTATGTCACTGTAGCGATGAGCTACATCTCTGTTGCTTATTGCTACAGTGATGTAGCATCTCTTGTAGACGTGCCCCAAGATCTACAGTGAGGTTGTGTCTAAGCCTTCTGTGGACTCTCCAACCCTGGGAATTATTTTCTCCTGTGTTTTTCTACTCAGTGGAATACAGTACTTATGCATAATGAAATCTTGATCGTGGTTGTCACTTAGTCAAAATGTCTATTGATTTAAAGAGCTACAAGTACCAGGCAAAGGAATTAAGGATGATATTTCAGAAAGATGTCCTGGAAGATTTACATTTGTTTTTTGGGCATCAATACATAACCAGATTAACTTACCACTTAGTTATTTTTTCCAGCTCACTGCCCCAGATTTCTAAGACTTATGTGTACCTCAGGGGGATGGGGGTGGGGATTCATTCTAACCTATTGGTACATACACCACAGCCATAGTATTCTGTTTACCTCTCTTTAACTACTGTCCATTAAATTATGATATTGCTAAATTAGATTTTATGACTTCATTTTACGTAAAAGTTGTAAATAAGCCTGACTTTTAAAGAAGTATATGGCTCCAGACAAATGAAAAGTACATGGAATTAAGCTAACAGAAATATGTATCCTGTGCTCTAAATGATCATGAATGCATTTTCTAATTTAATTTTGCTTTGATCTTGATAAGTCTATGGTCAATGAAAAAATAATGCAGACAAAATTGCCAGTATGAAAAGAAGCCATGATGCATATTGTGTGAAATTCCAAGAATCTTTAGTAACTATCCCAGGGACCAAGTTTATTTGGCAGCAATTGTGTGGGAAGCAGCGACTGAGATATGACTTCATAAGGTTGGGTGGTGTCCTTAGAACACTGCCCGGGATAAGGAGTGGAGAGCTCTACTACACAACTTCACGAACAACCCAAGGTTTCATAGATTTCATACATTTTTTTCATAGACTTTTTAAGGTCAGAAAGGACCTCAGTAGATCATTGAGCCCAACCTCCTGCTCTGGGCAGGAAAAAGCCCAGGGGTTAAATGGCCCCAGCCAGGGGCTTGTCCAGTCTCCTCTTAAAGACCTTCAAGGTAGGGGAAAGCAGCACCTCCCTTGGAAGCCCATTCCAGATTCTGGTAACCCTTACCGTAAAAAAGTTCTTCCTAATGTCTAATATAAATCTGCTCTCTGTCAATTTGTGGCCATTGTTTCTAGTTACTCCAAGGGTTGCGGAGTTGCGGGCGTGGGTAAGGAGCTGCCTTCAGCAGTCCACAGTTCTGCCCGTTTCCCCTTCTCTGCTGGCCAGCAGGCCATAGATTTAGCCAGAATGCTATGTGTGGGAAAGGAAAAGCATGGAGCCACTACTCCACTGACTCCCCAAACAATACTCCAAAAAAAGAAGTAAGCAGATGTGTAATGGCTCTTTGCTTTTGTATACCTGACCAATATCCAGGCACCCTACACAAAGGCATAAGTGACAGAGTCATTTATATTGCCCATTTACTGTAAAGAATGGTTACTTTTCTCAATATATGATCATGGTGGGCAGATACCTAACAGAGGTAAGAGGTAGCCTCAGCTACCTCCCAGCAATGACTGATAGCCCCATATCTCTATCCGTATGGGGAGCAACCAACAGACACTCCTGAACTCTTGGTTATAGGCTCACGGGCTATGACAAGGAATGCAGGAATGGTGTGACTTTTATTAATCTTACAGGGGTTCTTCTCTGTGTTCTCAGTGCAAAAGATGAAGATGGGCCCAAACATTCCCTGGTAGACCACCAATTCCACTAGGATAGGGGTTGATGACTTACAGCCTGTAGGCCGGATCTGTCCTAGTTAGTCATTGGATCTGGCCTGCAGAGCTTGGACTTTGTTGGTGTTCAGTGGTGAGGGCTTCACTCATGCCACATCACAGCTGGCTAACAGGGAGAAGTGGTGATAGTGGCAGCTGTTTCCAAGCACCAGCTTGCCTCAGGCCAGAACTAGGCCATTCTGACCCACTGACACAAAATATTTCTAATTGCTTCACTAGGAAATCCAGATTAGGCTAGTTTTGTTCAAAACCTATTATGATCCAAAGGTTGTTTAATGCCATATGTGAAGCAAGTCATAGGATTATCATTTGTTTAGTGCCTCTCAGCTCTAAGAAATATATCTTTTAAAAAAAGATGAGAAAAGGCCACAAATATACCTACTTCCAGCTCTTTTTTCTAGGTCTAGAACTTTAAGAGAAAATTGGTTATGTGTGTAATTGCTGGGCTTGTACATGGAAAGATTTGTACAACCGTACAAGATTCATGAGTCCAATTATCTTATCAAATAGCTTGAGCAAAAATTAAGTTTGAACTTCATCATAGGCATCAGTGCAAAGAATATATGCAATGCTAAAGCTCCAGGCAAGCCTGGAACACAGCACACGATAATGGAGCCTTCCAGGGGATATGACATCATGATCAGGTCAAACTGACCAGGGATTCCCAGATTCCTAGTGGGATTATTTGCTTCATCTCATCTCTGAGTCACCAGGATGAAAAGGTCAGCCTGACAAAAGTTCACACTTCCACATTATATTCCCGTGTAGAGTTTTGAGTTAAGGTTCCTAAACTTCATGATCCACCAAAGCAAACCAGACCCAGCAAATAAATAATTAGTTAATCCATTTGAGGATTCAGCTGTACATTACTCTCATCAGCCTCAACTGGTTCCCAGGCATGGTGGATAGGCACATAGCTCCACTCTTGTCTGGAACAGCCATCAAGCACCCCTGAACTCCATCATCTTTTACTGGTTGTAGGTTCATGAATGATGATGATGAATGCAGTGATGGTGTGACGTTCAATAAACTCACCACATATGTCATTATATCAATGCTTATAATTGACTGAGGTATAATGTCAAACTGCAGAGTGTAAGGTAAGTTTCTCTGTAGAGTTACATGAACACGTAAACTCTGTTAGTGACTGTTCTAATTTTGGGTTGAAATTCGGGGCAGAACAAAGAACTGATCTCTGTGTGTGTCTGCGTGTGCTAGTGTAATGCATTGATGGCTAGAAGTAAGGCTGGCTGTTGATTGTTACAAGACTAGAAATATAGGGGTGATGGAAGGGATGTAATTGAGGATAAGAAAGGGAAGTGACAAGTGGTCCATGAATCAGTGTTGAGTGACTTAACAGCTTATTTCCTTGCCTTTTACAGTTTGTATTGATAGGACGTTCCATCAAATGATAATGAAAGATGGAAAGTCAGTTTTCTTTATTACAGCCTGCTGACAGGTCTGACTTAACATTGTCAGAATTGATGCCCCCTTAGATTGTTTTATACTTTGTACTGTATGCCTCATTTCAGCTATAAAAGTAATATTTACATAATTCAATAAACACTAATGACAGCCTACAGTTTTATATGCATTAAAAAAATATCTACATAGAGGAGAGTGGGAGAAGCAAGAGCTCCCACTGACCTGAGTTGGAATCAAGGGTGTTCAGCTCTTCTGAAAATCAGGACTGGTGTCTCTAAAGCAGAGCACTCAAAAAAGCGATGTACCCATGAGAGTTTTGGAAAGTTTTTGGTCTTAACTGATCTATCTATGAAATAGTGATACTACTTCATAGGAGCATCATGTGACTGAATCCATGAATGGCTGGAAGGTGCTCAGATGCTGCAGCAATGAGGAACATAAAAAAACAGTTTATAAGCAAATAACTAAAAAGTTGGTGAGGAGTCATTCTAAATTCAGCTGATAACTGGCCTTCCTGGTGTAAAACCTGTAGGTACTTCATCATCACCTGTGACTGCAATTATAGAGATAATCATTATTTAGAAGAAAGTAGAATTCATTTATAATCTGATCCCTCATTTACACTTCTGGAAACATGTTTGAAATGTGAGACTGGGATTTTCCAAGGGGCCTCCTAGCATTAGGTTCTAGTTCCTGTTGGTTCCTTAACACCTGAAAGGACCTCCCGACCTAGACAATTAAATATCTCAGCAGAGAAGTTCTTTCATGGTCCATAAAGCTCTGTGATGAGACCAAGTGTTTATTACTTCACTGAAATATTATGTTATTAGTGAAGTGATATACCCTGGGCAAATACAAAACACTCTGGCTTAGCCACAGCTGAAAGGAGCACAAATCCCCTGACATATGTATACACGCACGCGCGCACACACACACAGTTTGTTAGAGAGAGTTTCAGCAGCATGTCCTTTATCCCCAATTTTCTTGAAGCTCATCATTTTTATAAAACACTTTTATAAAGAACTTAAATGCCAAGAGACGATGTGACCTGTCAAGGCAAATAATATATGGAAAACTGCAGCAGAAGACTGATGCCAGCCCTTTCAGTTTCAAAAGGATTATCCCTATAATTTAGTTGAACATGCTACTACGTTCTCATTTCAACCTCCCCAAAAGCTGTAATGCATTTAAATGAAATGAAAAGATGTACTGTTTGGTTTCTCTCTGATTTTCTATTCTAGTGTTTTCACATATGTAATTGCTTAAGGTTTGATTCTTCATTGCATTGGGCACTCTAGCCCGATCCAGCAAAATGCTTAAGCATATGTATAGCTTTAAATGTGGAATAGTGCAACTAGTCACCTGCTAAATTTTAAGCACACAGATGTTTATCTGGAACTGGACTGGAATGCTCATTACTGTGCAGGATTGAACTCTAAGGGACCAGTACATCAGCCTGGGTATATTATACATATCTTTATATAACATTGTGATTTATCTCTCTCCAGTACTATAATGACTTTAAAGGCCAGTCATGCCATGTAAACCAACTTGCCATTGTGCTGTGTCTTGTACTTTGGCACAATAATAATACTACTTAAATACTTTGCAAACATTACAGTGTGATTATGGCCAGAAAATAATTACATACAAATTATGCCTTTTCGCTTAGCAGGTCTACAATATACATAATTGCTGCACGGAAAACACTTGGTACCAGCATTGAAAAGAATCATTTGTAGGAAATTACTTTGAATTTTGAAGATTAATTCCTCCCACTGAAATACATGGGAGGAATTAGATGTCAGCGTCTATGAATCTTACAGAACACAGCAAATAGAAGGAATTGTAAAGGCACTTAGGCAGAATTGTTAAGCCTGAGCGTCCAAAACTAGGTACAGAAAAGAAAAAGTAAAAAATGTCTAAAGGTACTGAGCATCTACTGTTGCCACTGACATTGCTTGGAGTTACAGGTAACTCTTTGTATTCCTAAGCTTTCTTAAGTGACAGACTACTTTTCAGATGCTATGAATGGACTTGCAGAAAGCCTTTCTTTGAGAAGGAGCATATTTGAATTTGTTGTTTCCCTAATGTTATTACATTGCATATCTTTCCATTTGGGGCACATAATTGATCCCATTGTACTGTTCAGGATGTACGATGGACAGGAAACTGATTGTATCTGGCTAGCAAATTCCAGTAGAGGGGGAGCTCTCCAGCAGGCTAAGATTGGTGTTCCTACACCTTCCTGCTCTCCTTGCCAAAGGTGAAAGAGGAATCATGTCTGGAGAACTGCAGCATTCCAGCAGATTGCCCACTGATATAAACTAGAGCAGATCCCAGACTGCTCTAACTTTTTGTGGCTCCAGGGCTGAAGAGGTGCAGACTGAACAACTAAAGAGCTGTAATCATCTTTCTATTAATCCACTCCCTCTGCCCTGCATCCAGCGAGATCTAGATACAGGAGAGAATCCTATCCAGTTTTTCTACATTTTATAGTAGACATATTTTTTCTTCTTTCACCAAGTGAACAAAGGCAAAACAGTTGTTCAGTTCTTCCCACAGCTCTGGTGCCCCCCCCTGGAAACTCCCCCCCAAAACAAAAGCGAAACAAAAACACAGTCAGCTCACTTCCAATATGTCATACCAGTCTGTGGAACCTAGACAGGATTTCCAGGATACACATCACACTTGATTATCTTATTAAAAATATTGTCTGGAGGTGGCCTTTAGATTTCTAAAGTTTAAGTCCAGTGGAGATCATTATGACCCTTTAGACTAAATTCTTGCATAACAAAGGCCATACAATTTCTGTCATAGGTCTCAAGTGTTGTAGCTGTAATGGTCCAGGAAATTGTGAGAGACAAGTATTTCTTTTTTTTAATAATATCTTTTACTGGACCAACTGTGTGGTTGGGAGCTCTTGGACAAACGTTCAGATAGCAAGTACCCTTGCTCAGGTCATCCTTCCAGAGATTACACTGGGGAGAAAAAAAGGGGCACACAGATATCCTTTCTTTTACCAGCACAGAATAAATTCCCCTTTGCCTCCCTTCCTTGAGGGAAGGGCTAGTAAGTCTCATGCTTCAGGATTTAAGTCAGTCTTTAACTTTAAAAGATGAGGATGGAATTTAATGTGAGTAGCCATTTTGCCTTCTTCCTCTGAAGTGTCAGCTGTCGGCCTCCACTGGAAACAGGAGACTGGACTGGATGGGCCTCAAGTTTCAGCAGCATGGATGCTCTGATGTTTCAAAGATGGAAGGTGCAGAGTCAGTGGGTACACAGGGACCTGTGCTTACACATCAGCCCATCAAGTTAGTGAGGCTAAGCCAGTAACCTCACCAAGGCATGCTCCTTTTTCTTACTGCAACAAGCTGCAGGTACTCCTCCAGGTTCCTAGCAGACAATGCAGTGAAGTTTGGCACCCAGGGCAAAGACTGCAGCGGCAGCCCACCCTTGCCCCGCACAAGGATCCAAGAGGCACATGTGCCCCCCATACTTGCTCAGGAGTTCATGCAGCAGTGGGAGCTGCCCTTTCCCCATCCCCAACCCAACCCGGAAATGAGCTGTTCGCAGACTCATCCCGTGCCCCACTCTGGCTGTGCAGCGCCTGTTGACATCCCTTCACTTCTGCGCCTAGGGTGGTTGCTCTGCTTGCCCCCCACTTTGCTACAGCACTGCTAGCAGAATGAATCCTTTCATATACTCCCAACAAGCTAGGGGTGCTGCACAAAACACTTCACACCCCTGCACTCAGTCATCACAACATGCTAATCTTGGCAACTAAGTGACCTCCCAGGGAGCTGGGTTTTCACATCAGACCAGCTACTTGGAGGTGCCGAGCCAGTAAGGGCAT
Organism: Caiman crocodilus; assembly: GCA_030014935.1. NCBI lineage: Eukaryota > Metazoa > Chordata > Crocodylia > Alligatoridae > Caiman > Caiman crocodilus. The sequence goes on along the minus strand of JAGPOW010001296.1, from coordinate 44,958,065 downwards.
ACTTGTGCCTCAGCATTGTCTCAGCAAGCAAGGAGGAAAGAGCTATGGTACCCTCAGCACAGTCTCTGGGGTGCCTCCGCAGGCCCCAGAGTTTGGCACTATGTTGCCCCGAGGTAAATCAGAGCAGAATTTGGATGCTGGGTCTTCAGATTTTCCTAATAGGTTAAAAATACTTGCCTGGCCCCTAAACAGGGTTACAGTCAGTGCACTGTGCCAATAGGGCAAGCCAGCGGGTGCCCTCTGTGTCTCGAAAAGTTCTAATTACAGAAAAACCCTACAGAGCTGTTGGGCTCCGGGGACATGTAATGGTTTCTGGAAAAATTTTCTAGACATAAATGACTACAATTTTAGCTGGGCCTTTATCCACTCCCTGTGTGTACCCACGCATAATTGTGCGTGCATCTATTGATGACTATGCACTGCAGGTTCAAGCCCCTCAACCCACACTGCAAAAAAAAAAAATCAAAAAAAAAAAAAATCCCCGTGTAGGCACCTACGCTGTCAATTATCCGTCACCAGGTTTTTCTTGTCCTTTCATTTTTTTTTGCAGAGACAAATTTCAATCGGTACTCACTCACGCCTGGAAGGTGAAGTGCTCGCCTGCGTGCGCTTGCGCCTACAAACTGCCCAAAAGCTGCTTTGTATGGGGGGAGAGAGGCTTTGTGCTTGAAGACATGGGCTGAAGGATTGTTTTAACATAACCTCGGTATTTCTTTGGCCACGAGCATTGGGAAAGCACTTGGAGGCACTGCAGGAAAGCAAGGGGGCAAAGAAAAGGCCTGGCTGTGGGTAACATCACACCAGCCCCGGTGGGTCTGAGAAGGCAGACGCCCTGTCAGCAGCATCGGGTCTCTGGGTGGGGAGTCCTCTATTGTCCAGTTGTGCCCCGCTGTCCGCCTCTTTCGGTCCCTCTCAGGCGGAGCCCCCGGCTGCTCCGCGGGGCGTCCCCGCTGCTGCCTCTCCCCGCCCCGGCGGCCGCCTGCCCGGCCCACGGCCCGCCCCGCGCCTGCACGGGGGAGCGGGTGGGAGGGAGCGGGGCGGCTCCCGGCTGGAAATCCGCTAGTCACTGGCTCGCCCTCGCCTCCCCGCCCCAAGCGCGGCCAGAGGCGAGCGCGGCTGCCGGGCCCCGGGCAGAGGGGCAGGGAGGCAGCCGCCCGCCGCCGGCCGCGCAGCGGGACTATGAAGAGGCGCCTCCGCCTCCTGCCGCCGGCCCCGCTCCGGCCCGGGGGACACGGGCGTCTTCTAGCTGCACGTGTGTAGCCGCCACGAGCTTTGCACAGCCCCCCCCCCCGCGCGTGTGTGCGTATGTGTGTGCATACGTGTATGTGAGTGTACTTAAACGTGTGCCCTGTGTGTGCGTGCTGCGCGGACGTGTGTGTGTGTGTGTTGTGTGTGTACGGACACGTGTGCTGCGAGAGCCAGGGGGGCGCTGTTTATGTGCATGCGTGTGCGCACACGTGTGCGGCGAGTGTGTGTGTACATATCCGTGTGCTGCGAGTGTGCACCGTGTGCGTACGTAGAGGTGCGCAGTGAGGGTGCACGCGCGTAGTGTGCGCGGTGAGTGTACATAGCCGTGTGCTGCGTGGACGTCCAGGTGTGCTGTGCGTGTGTACGGCGAGTGTGCGCTCCGTGTGTGTGTGTACGTGTCCGCGTGGTGTGTGCGGGGAGTGTGCATACGCGTGCTGTGTGTGGTGTGTGCGGTGAGTGTGTGTGTAGATCCGTGTGCCGTGCGGGCGTGTGCTGCATGCGCGCGCGCGTGTGAGCGCGGCGGGACCGGGGCCGGGGCCGGGGTCGGCGGATGCGGCCCCCCGCCGGCGGCCGGCCGGGCGCGGCGCTGAGGGCGATGGAGGGCGCGGAGCCGGCGGGCGGCCCCCCGGAGCGGGGCGCGGAGGAGCCGGCGGCGGGCGAGGCCCCCGCGCCCCGCAAGCAGCAGGGCGTGAAGCGGCACCACCACAAGCACAACCTGAAGCACCGCTACGAGCTGCAGGAGACGCTGGGCAAGGGCACCTACGGCAAGGTCAAGCGGGCCCTCGAGCGCTTCTCGGGCCGAGTGGTAAGGGACCCCGCGCCACACGTGTCCAGATGTGCAGGGTGTTTGTTATGCCGCAAGCCCTCTGGGGGCGGGAGGGGGGAGAGAAAAAATAGAGTAGGGTGGATTGGGGGTTGTTTTTTGGGTTTTTTTGGTGGCTTCCCACCTGTTCCCACCATTCGCAACCTCTCCAGCCCTTGCCCTGCTGACCCGCATCCCCCTTCTGCCTCTTAGCAGGTTCTTCCCTCCGGCCTGCCCTGCTCCAGCAGGAGCTGCCTGCGGCGGCCTCAGCTTTGCTGACACCTGCAAATAACGCCCGGCCTGCCATGCAGCCCCGTTGATTGCAGCCCAGTGCCTGGCTCAGCTGGGCAGGGCTGGCTCAAGTCCTAAAGTCAGCCCTGAAGTTGCTCTTTTAATAACTGAGTCTTGCTTGCTGGCACCTTGTACCATGTCTGGAATAACATGCAGCAGACGCGTGTTACTCCTAGTCTTTGTTTTTCTCCCCCCCACCCTCACTGAAATGCATCAGGAAAGGGATGGATGGCACAAAGAAGGGGATGCTTTCCCCAACATGCAGCTTCATTTGGAAGTAGGCTGGCTGATCTGCAGTAGATGGGATACAAAAGCAAGACAGCGTCCCAGCCACAGGCAGGTTGTGTTTCATTTATCTTTTTGTTTTGGTTGTCTGCACACTCAGCACATACCCAGACGCAGAAGCAACAGTAAGAGAGGGAGAGAGAGAGAAAGAAACCTGCCAATGAGGTGGCTTTCATAATGGACATGGCTTTGCAACTGTATATCTTTGTGTCCGCAATGAAAATGAGAGAGGTTCAGCCAAGTTGTAGAGTTGCATTATATATACTTTCATTTTATGAGCTCATTTGGAGGCTGGCTGCAGAGAAACCAGAGACGAACATCTCTGCACATGCTCACTCCGATTCATGATTTTTGGAGTTTGCTGCTTTGGCTGGTTCATACTTTCAGAGTAAGGAATGCTCATTGCTTACATAGAAACCTATTGATATTTAAAAGTATGCCTTTTCTGAATTGTATTTCAAAAGTACATCCCCTCCCATAAGCAGGCATATTAACCCACAGGCAGAACTACTTTTTAAACACAAATAGTTGAAAAATGACTAATTTTAAAACATGTTCAAGGGACTTTAATCAGATTTGGCTGGAGAGAAAGGCCTCTTCTGAATTGACTTTCTCTAGCTGAGGCAATAAAAGCTCGACAAAATAGGAAGAGAGTGTGAAAATCAAAACATAGATGGTTTTTAAAGGCAGATTGTATGCAACATTTTATTATTCATTGTTATGTAGAATAAACTTATTTATAGGAGTATTTTTTGTAATTTATGTTGTAGTAACATTACTCTTGCATATAGAAATACAGCATTTATATTAATTAGGCTATACTCAGGTTCTGACATAATGTTTTTTGTCTGAACCATCGTCATTGAGTGCGTGTAAAATATCTGCATTTTGGCTGTTCTTAGAGGTATTTACCATTGACCTGAAGTTAATGAGACCTGAAGTTAAATAAGAATGACTTTTTTGCATTTTCCTACCTCTCCTTATACTTGGACCCTCAATTTCTCACCGAAATCAATTCACACAGAAAAGGAGAATGTTTTTTTTTTTTTTTAAACAGCAAATCAATGGTATGTAAATATTTGAAGCTGTACTGCAACAGATTGCAAACCTGCCCCTTGGAAGCAACATCACATTCCCAGTAACCAGCCCTGTTCAAGTTATCTGAATATTTTGCCTTTCCAATTTTTGTGAGCTAAATTTGGGAGGCTAACAAAAAGTTCAGCTACACAATGTTTTTGCTAAAGATTCTTGAACGATTGAAAAAACTCCCTTTCATACACAACATGAGCTTTGCATTTTCTCCAGGGTATAGGGCAGTAATAAACAACAGAGAAGAAACTGGCAGGTTTGGCAAACTGAACCCATGATTCTGATCTCACTTTGCTGTAAACTAGAAATAACTCCATTAAAGTTAATGGAATGATCCTAGTGTAAGAGGACAGTTAACTCCATTGTTTGTAGGCAACTCAGTGTTACTTCAGTTAAAGTTAGTAGCAAGATTCTTGTGGACTTCAGGGGGAGTAGTATTTGGTTCACTTTTAATAGTTTATGGGTACTCTGTTTGCTACTGTGTTTTTATTTTCCTTCTTTCTGTTTTGCATCAAAACATGTCCATAGAGGGACCTGCAAGTAAAGCCATTACGCAGACTGTATATTTAGTTTGTTGTTGGAAACAATTATTTAAATGTGTGTACTAGTTACTACAGTTACTACATAAATTGTTGTTGTGTGTTGTATGAAACAGTGAAATTAATACCTACTTCATGGTACATTGGGGCACCCTGTTCTCCAAACAAGATTTCCTTACTTAATACTGGGTGGGAATACCCTGTACATCTCATGACAGTTAAAGTAAAAGTGCCTGTAAGCGTAAGAAGGAAGAGGTGATATAGAAAATGTGTGAAGTAGCATATACATTGACATTTTGTGGGTGTTTTCTTCACTTACCCTCTTGCACATGTACAATAGCAGAACAAAACTTTGCTCATGTATTGTAATCTATGGTGTGTCTACATGAGATGCTATGTAGCATCTGTGGGCACAGACTGTGATGCCAGCGCTACTGAGCAGTAGCAACAAGCTACTGTGCAGTGGGGTCAGAAAGGAGCTGTGCGCCACTGGGACTCACAGTAATGGCAGTCACTGCACAGTCATTTCGTACTTGTGCTAAAACAAGTGCTGTGCAGTTGGACATGCATGTAGTTATGCCCCACAAATGCCTAATGAAGAAATCCATTCCAGTCGTATACCTTTAAGACACACTAGGTACATCTACATGTGCACTTTACTGCGGAGCTGACTAATTAGCTTCACCATCTACCTGTGCACTTGTATTAGGATGCAGTAAATAAATTGTCCGGGAAAAGTACTGTCCTACAGCAGAGTTACATGTGCTGCAACGCACATGTAGATAGTGACTAAGGCTGGCTAGGGCATGAGGTTGCTGCAGTGTGGAGGCTGCCTGCTGGCTAGCCCCATAGTGTAGCAACCTTGTGTCCCATCCTGCCCCTCTGTAACATGCTGAGCCAAGTCAGAGCAGCTCTGGGCTTGTAGGCTGATCCTCTGGACCTCCTGCCAGCTGGGGATGCTGTGCCCTGGCTCAACATGCTGTGTTCCCAGGTGCACAGCCCAGGAGCATTAAATTCCCATTCCAGTAAACACCACTAAGTCTTGTGTGTGATACATCATCAAAGTAGATGTTTCAAGATGCTTATGCAAAGAAACACCATACTCCTGGTAATTTACTCTACACTACTGAAAGATCTTTTCAACTTTATCCCATTCTTAGTGTATTTTTATCTGGAATTACATACAAGGCAGTACAGGGTACTGTGCTGATATTGTGCATGTTTTGGTAACATGAGCAAAAAGGAGGTGTGGCTTTAATCATGGAAGGAATGCAGCTGAAAGCCTAATACTCAGCCTGATGCATCCAAAACAGAATATAATTTGTTTCTTCGAAAAGAAAACATATTAGGAGCCTCTGCAGATTTGGAGAGTCCTCCCTCTGTCATGTAGTCCTTTCTTTGCAACCCAGCATATTAACTGTGGTTCTTGCTGTCCACTCTCCCAAGCAGTTTCACCCAGTCTCCCTCCATCTCAGCCTTTGTCCACAGTACAGATCTTTCTCTCTGCATGGTCTGGATCTTCTGTCTGTTTCTCTCTTTCTTTCTATCACAGGCAAGCTTAAGATAGCAGGAGCTGCAAGTGTAGATTTTTTTTCTTGGTTCAATCCGGAACCAGGGTTTCTTTTCTTCCTCCTGGCCAGCAGGGGGCAGGCAATACTATTTTTCTTTCCCTGCTCTTCTGACAAGTTTTATTATTCTGAGAATTGAGGGCAAGCTGCAGCACAACATAAAACACAAACATTTTGCACCTATCAGTATAGATGTTTACAACCTATTTACCTTCCCAAGTAGAAATGCACAGTGCAGTGCTAAGGTATGAGGGTGCTAACAATGGCAACGTGATTCCAGATTCGCGTTTCTTAAAAAACAAACTTTTGTGAAACCTTTTCTTTTTAAATCAATAGAAACACTTGCATAATTAAAAAAAATCAATCAAAAACCTTGCTTTAAAACAAATCAGCTTCCCCCCAACTCCATGCTGAAAATGCAAACATTATTCCCAAGAACCTGAAAGTGGAACAGTCTCTTTTAAATATTTATGTTTAAAAAGGGGGAAGGGGGAACTGCCTTCACTGATTGTCACAGTCCTTACACAGAGAAATGCAGAACACTAATAGTGAAAAGTAAATTGGATTTTTGAAGTTTTGTCATTTTAATAAATAAGGTCTTATTTCTAATACAGATAAATTGGTTTGTTGACAGCATGGCTTTTGTATGGAGAATGACCCAAGTTAGGAGACAGAGCAGATTTGTGAGTCATGAGGCATAGGCACAGCAGAGTAGGACCTTTGCCTTGGTTTTTCATCCTGATGAACTGATTTCAAGATAGCTATGGACCATGTGTATGTGGGAAATTGGCTGTGTATTGTTGAAGCTTTTCAGCTTTCTTAACTCAGGGCCTCCTTAGCTTGTTATTGACTGTCCACACGTGTATCCTTCCATGTTCTGCCATCCTCTGTACACTGAGGACCAAGAAGGGACTGGTGCAGAGCTTTTAATTACATGATCATCCACCAGTTTCCACGGAACCCTTGCTTAATTCAGTGAGTGGTTGGCTATTCAGTATTGATTTATATTCTCACTATTCAGGATAGGCTGCTGTGCATTGTTTGCTGCATAATATCCAAACCCATGGGACTATCTGTTCTTTTCCTGTAATCAGGGTTTGAATTATGGGGGAGCTCAGGTGGGCTGAGTATGTGAGGTAGGAGTTCTATGAACAGCCACCTTCCTCACTACACAGTCCTGCTCTCTCCAGTCTGTCCCTCTGTTCTCTTCCCCCTTGGCTCTTGCCTCTGACATCCCTTCCCTTTTTATTTCTTTCTTTGTACCACCTGGATGTCAGGGAGTACTGGAGAGAGAGTTTCCTTGCTGTCAGTTCCTGTGCCCATAGACTGCCTGGAGGAGTAGTTGCAGTCCTGCACATCCCCTGCATTCAAAGGATGAAGCATGCTCAATGAGTCCATCGAGGCATTTCATGGACACTCCAGTTATCACATAGGACCTGCGGTGGACTGGAGGTCTCTCAGTGTAGATGGACCCTTTGGAGGATTTATCTTCCAAACTCTTAAGAAGTCTTTACTGAGCATGTGCAAACTGATTTCTTAGCAGCTTATAACTTAGTTTACAGTGGGCAAATTTTCACAAGAAGGGCAACAGTTATAGCCCTGATTGCAGGGCAACCCCTGCTAATTTTCAGCTCTCTTTTTACAAAGCATGGAGGTGCTAGAACATACTATGAAAAGTTGAAAGAATTATTTTTTTTAAACAAAACAATGCATTTTTCCCTTTCCTTGTTCTTGGAAATGCCCAGGCTGTTTCAGCTGAAAATTTCCAAATATATTCATCATGAGGCAGACATACAACATGGAAAATTTCAGTCAGAATCTTTTAAATTTACAAATTACAAACAACTGAAAAACAGCGTCTACTAATGGGAAATGCAATGGCATCTTAATGATAGGCATAGCTACCTCCACCATCTATAAGAAAGATGGGTTTGGGGTAGATTTGTTGTGCATTGGTTCTATTCCTAATTATTATGCAACTGTTCTGAAACATTTGCATGACTGTTCTGATTAAATTCAGTGATGTATATATTTTTTTACCTAATGTCCTTCATAGCACAGCACCACATATTTATTATGGAGGAAGCTCTCATGAGGTTGTATCAGATGGCTACATCTAGGGCATTGGTTACCAACCCAGAGATCCTAATCGATAGGTAGATCCCAGAGCCTCTTTGAGTTGATCCTGGGCTGGGGGGGACAGCTAGATGCGTGTGCATGTGCACACCTGCTGACCCCAGCCCCAGCAGGTCAATCTGTGGGGGAGGGAAAGGGCAGGGGCCAGATCAAGGCCCTCGTGAGTGACTGACCATGAGGCCCAGCCAGGAGCGAGGGAAGGTAAGTAGGGCCCCAGCCCAGCCAGGTGGTAGGAGGATTGGAGCCCAGGGGGCTCCTCCAGGAGTGTGAGGGAGGCTTCCTCTCCATCTCTGCGGGGGTGTAGGCAGCAGAGGCAGCTGCTACTGCATCTTGAGTCCCACTGCAGCTGGCCACGTGGACACAGCTCAGGTCAGCAGCCGGGACTCATGTGGGGGTAGCCCTGACATGGCTGGGTCTGGGAAGGTTTGGTCATCCAGGGATGCATGGGGGTGCTCCTGCTGCTGCGCGCATCCCGGTGGAGGCTTCGGGGGCCTGTGTCCCACACACCTGTGCTCTGGGCACAGCGGGCAGACAGCAGCAGCAGTTGCCTCCTCCCGGAGCACCACAGGTGGGGGGCGCACAGACACCGGGCTGCACTCAGTGGTGGGAGCCCCCTTCACGCGACCCCGGACCGTGGAGAGTCCCAGACCCGGCTGCCAGGTGCTATGTTCATCTGGCCACCAGGCAGGCATGGCTCAGTGAAGCTGCAGCACAGAAGTGGGATTGGGTCTGGCTGGGTCTGGGACACTGTGCGGTTCAGGGGTGCATGGGGCAAGGCAGGAGAGGTGCAGTAGATCCTGGGATGCCCCTTACTTCCAAAAAGTGATCTTCACCATAAAAAGACTGGAGATCACTGAACTAGGGCTATATCTTATTTTACCTTGACATGCCTAAATGGCACATAGGTAGTTACACAAGTGTAATTTTTGTTACCTACCACAGGATTCTATTCTGGATTCTATTTCCATTTGCATTACTACACTTACCCTGCCTTTCTTTTCCGAATATGCTAAGAAGGCTACACTATGTCTCTGTAAGTCCTGGGGCAGAATACAATTGCCTGGGTACCTGCATAATGCTGTGTCAGTCCCACAACTCTGATCAGAGAAAGTTTGACAATAGGCTAGGCATTGCACAGAGTGCTTTCATTTTGAAACTGGTCACTTGGTAGCCAAGGGGAGAAGATGTGTGCGTGGCCAGAGGAAGGAGAATACACTAGAAGGAAGATGGTTCAGTGAGATGGATGCATCCGTGGCAAGGAGGGGCCCCATATTCTGGCCCTACCCCATCCCTATTCCTATCCCTGGTTTTTCTGCACCTTGCATTTAAGATTTATGGGATAAAATGATTGAACCGTAGAGAGATAGTTTCTGCCGTATTTGCACAATAATGGTGTAAGAGCTGTATCAATGAGTAGCCAAAAGGGAGTGGTCTCATATTTGTTTTTAATCTTTTAATTAAATCAAAGAATGAAATGCTAGCTTTTTTTTCTTGGGTAGGTATCAGGTGATGTTCACTGGAGGATCTTGGATTCTTAAAGGAATTGATTACAATCAAGTGATTTTCAACCTTTGATCCATGGACCCCTGGGGTTCCACAGACTGTGAAAGATAACTATGATCAATCAAAAGTATGTGAATACCCACAGTTGCAATTCAGAGGGGTCTGCGTCTCCATTTGACATTTCCAAAGGGGCCTGCACCTCCATTTGAAATATTTTACGTGTCCGCAAGTGAAAAAAGGTTGCAAACCATTGGATTACAGAATGCCTGGATTCTGTTCCTGCATCATTTAACCTTTCTGTCTCCTCTCTGAGCAGGGACAATACTAGTTGATGCAAAGATGTTATGTAAATTAATAGGCCAACCTTGTTTTATGCCCCATGCCATGCAGTTGAATTCATGGTTTAATTTGATCTAATCTTTATATGATATTTTGTCCTTAAAGAAGTCCACAGTTAAAAGCACTGTAAAACTTCTATATGTTATTAGTAATGGTTTCAAAACACCACATATGTGAGAAAACACAACAAAATACATATTGGTTGTAAAAATTCCCTTTCCTTATACATTGATCAACTGTACTGTGTTACTAGATGCGTGTGATTACTTTTTACTTTTAAGAATCACAATTAGGATATGACGTGGAGACAATTATGTATATTGTAGTTTGGAGTGATATATGTTGGATAGACTATTTGGAACATGCAGTTCCTACTGAAGAGTGCTTATTCTTTATAGAATTATAATAGTCTATGTTTTGTCTGGTAAATAAATAATTAGAAAGTCTTTGCTGAATTCATGACCCATTAAGTGGCATGTGGCAGCCATAACAATACCAGAAGAGAAAGCCATATATGGGTTAAAAACATGGACAGTATTTGGCAGATGCATGAACCTTGGTCACATCCAGGTCAACATGCTGAGCCATGAAAATCAATGTCAAAAGACTATGGGAAACATTCCAGTACCCTTACAGCATACATAGATCGGCTGACATTTTCTCTTGCACCCTCTGCCCCCTCCCAGCCTTTCCCAACACATGAGCCAGAATTGGGCTCTAAATTGTGAGGGCATGCCCCTCACTCTACAAAATAATATTCTTGTTACACCTCTGATGGAACAATGTACCAGCTATAGCTGGTGTTCCCAGGAAAATTGGCCTCAAATTACTACTCCTGTTACTAAATATGTAAGCAGTATTTATCAGTGTATCCTTAGCTATCTTTTAGCAGCTGTGGATACCATGTGGGTCCATTTAATAAAATAAACTAAAAACAATTTCCACTTTGCTAGATATATGGGCAATAGTGGAAGGGAAAAACTACAAAGCAAGGTAAAAACTGCATATGTGTGTTGTTATATTTGATGACCAATTCATTAAAGCCATAAGTGTTTCCAGGCTTTCAATAGTGTTCTCCTGCTGTTGCTTCCTGTACTCCCTGGCTATAGAATCAGGCCCTATGGCTCTGATTTGTCTAACCCACATGAAAGCCTTTGAGCATCTGTAAGTTATGATTTGAGAAGTATCTGCTTTTAAACAGAACATATTTATCACCATGTCTGCCCAGACAACATTGTACATTGTATAAATTAGAGAATCCTAGACCTTTGAGCACCAGGGGGCTGGGTGAGATATTCCATGAGACTATGGTGTCTGGCCATACTGATCAAACATCCTGGCCCCACACCAAAATACCAGATGTTTAATACATGTAGAGGCCCTTCTGTAACCTTTAACTGCATGGTAAAATGGGAAAAATGCAATCATCCCTTGTTGAAATGTCTGAATTTCTGGTTGCAACTTAATGTAATTTTTATACCAATCACTTTGAGTACAAAGCAGGCAGTTCTTAAATCATGTTAGTAAATTAATACATATTATTAATATTTGTAATATCCTGGCTTTCAGAAGGCATATAACTTTTGCTACTAGTTTTGATGGTTCACACAAGATATCAACCCTTAAAACTGTCACTGATCCAGGATTTGATATGAAACTTGCTCAAAAGTGATTTTCAGGCTCTGTTCTTAAACACACGGAGGAAAACCATATTTTTATAGGCCGTTCCTTTTATTTAAATGAAAAGGCAGCTGTAGGAAAAGTGTTGTACAGGATTGGAATGTAGAGACTAGTCCTAGTGGAATAAGAATAGCTAGCTACTCTAGGGTGAACTCAACGCTGCAAAACAAATGTAGCTCTTTTCTGGGGTTAATAACTTATTTCATAGGTGCAGAGTATATTCCCCCTGAAAATGATCACATGACCACTATACAGATATATATACCTTACCAAAAATTTTAAAGCAAACTGTTATGGTTGCTTAGGTTAAATTCCACCAAATGGTGGATAAATCTATCCAGCTACCTTTGAAATCTACGCCCTGTTGCTCAGCTACACTTGTACTAGAATAGTTTTCTCTCCACAGTGCTGTTTTCCACTGCCCACCACATATTTTTGTTTACTTCCATGTCTCTTCCTATATCCCTTTTCAACTTTTCATGGTCTCCCTGCATGAGCCACTTACCACATCCTCAACCCAATTGGTGTATTTGTATGATACACTGAGAAATCAAAGAGGGCATGAAGTGGGATGTGAGAGAAATTGAGGGCATTTGGGATTAAGTAGGATCAGGAGAGTGACAAAGGAAGTCGGGGAACCAGAGGGGAAGCAGACTGTATGTTGTGTAGAGGGTAGCTGAAGGATTTGCTGTGATTCTAATATTTCAATATTAGAGCTGCGCCTTAAGTATTCGGGGTAGGTTCCTCAAAAGTACCAGTCCCTTGGCACAGAGACAGTGGTTAATATATCGTTGGCTGAAAACGTAGAACATTCACTTGTTCTAGCAAGAGTTAGTATGCTAAATTTGGAAACTAAATTCAGTTATGAATATCTAAGCCAGGAGGGACCTTTGTTCTGCTTTAGGCAGACCTTGCAATGCAGCCCTAGCTATAGAGTTGCTACCAATATATACACAATTTATTTCCCATGCTGAAAAGAGATTTAATCCTTACTATACCTTCCAATCTCAACACAGTCCTAGTGCTAGATGTGATAGGGTGCCTCTGTAATGTTCACTTTATTTGAAAATTATTGGTTTGGTTTGAAAACAAGTGTGAATAGTGCTCTTGAGTTACCTATTACACAGCTTAGTAATGGGGGCTGGATAAAATACCACTGTCCCATGATCATTCTCTTTATATTAAGCAAATGTTGCTTTTAATTAAGAACAGTGTTTTGAGTTTTTTTCTATTTATTACTGATACACATGGTTAAATCAGCATCTGAGCAAAAGTTTAATGAAGAACATGGCAGGTTTTTGTTTGTTTTTTTAAACCTCACTGTCGTGTAGTTTTGGGATTTCCAGGCAGGGTGGGGAGGGGTGGAGTTTGGTACTATGGAGATGTAAAAATTCAGTAATTTTTGGTACTATAGCAAAGCTTAATTGTGTTTGTCACAACAAGTGAAATGAGTGGATTATCAAATAACAGTCTTGGAATATAGAATGCTTATATATATAAGCATTAAAACCAAGTTTTTATAAGTTATATATATAAGTTATATATATAAGTTACGCTTAAAACCAAGACATATCTCATAATCACCTTAGCAGTGGTGTTTTGTGGTTTGCTGTTTCAAGTGGAACATTTTGGCGTAGGAAAAAGTGACCATTGGGAGAACACTGAAGAGTGAAACCTCCCTGGTATTTGAATGCTCAGCAGGGGAAAGGTTTCCCCAAAGCTGTACTCCCTGGTGTTTGAAATGATCACATACCAGTATGAAATATTATAGCCCATAAAAATACCAGCTAAAACACAGTACTACTGCCTGACCACAAGAGCATTTAAGATACATTAGTAAGTGGGACATCTAGACCTACACCAGTTGGGTAAAAAAATTTTTGATAGCTCTATTGAGATAGCAGTTGATAAGTAGGAATTTTTGTGTTTCACTTGAGGTTTGCTTTTATGGCTCATTGGTCCAAATCATTGGAGAGTGGGTTTTCCATGGCCTTAACTGAATTAGATAAAGGTGTACATGAGTGGCACTTACCTCACGCTCTCAGGCAGATAATTTTTTAACCAGGTCTGTACACAAGTTATAAGGTGATTGATTATCTGTTCCAATATGCTCAGCTGCTTCTTCCTTTACATAATTTGACTTTTCCTCATTCGTTTTCATTTAGTTTTTTTGCGGCACTCTTTGCCCTAATCTCTGAGTACTTCACAAACACTGATATTTCTCACAATATCACTGTGAGGGAGGAAGAATTGTTTTCTCCATTTTACAGGAAAGAAAATGAGGCCTGCTTTATACTTAAAAGTTTTGTTGGCGTATCTATGTTGGTTAGGAATATATGAAAAACTCACACCCCTGATGAACACCACTCTGCTGGCAAGAACTCTAGTATAGTTTCAGTTATATAAGCAAAATGTCCTTTTGCTACTGTAGATTATTTTGTTTGGGAGAGTAACATACAATTTGCCAGCAAATAAAACTCTGCCAGTTTAAGATGAATGTCCATTAGGGGACATTTTCCTATTTGCTAGTATTATTTTATTATATTGATAAAAACCTTTCTAGTGTAGACAAGACTTCAAGTACTGATAGTTTTATACCAGGGTTTTCCAGCTTGGGAGCAGCTAGGGACCAAATGCCTTCAAGCCCTCCTAGGCTACAGGCTCCCTAGTCTCCCCAGACTATACCTTGCCCAACCTCCAGGGCTGTGAGGAGGAAACAGAAGCTGGATGAGGGAGGAAAAGTTCAGAGACCCCAACAGCAGCAGCAGGAGAGTGGTGGAGGAAGTGCACTGGACCAGGAGCCTGGGGACTTTAACCCTTGCAAGTGGCTTTCAGCTCATGGTCCACTAGTTGGACATCTATCATTCAAATGACTTAGCTAAGGTCACACAGAGGAAGTCTGCTGCATGAGAAACAGAACCCAAATCTCTCACCATTTCTTGCCTTTCTCTCTTTGATTATATGTAGTAGCTTCATGTATCTTAGGGGAAAAAAGCCTATCACTTTCTTTGTGACCAGTAAAGTGAGTGTATCCCTTTGAGTTTATGGTTATAGTCCCATAAGTGATGGAGATGTCATCGTTTTTCTGCCCACATAATGTAGCCTCGTATTCATGTCCATACTCTTCCTCATGTCAGGTCAAGTACTTAAGGCTTAGAATGAGCAAGGGACTTCCATTGAATTCTGCAATATATTGGCAGCCAAGAAGCCTGCTGTTCTTTTTTTCCAGCAATAATTTTATTCCAAGTATAGTCTGACAGTTTTCTATACATCTCTTTATTTCAGTGAAATAAATATATTCTCATGGTTCATCCTGTCTGGCATTTCATTATGAAAATGTATTCTAACAGGACTTATGAAATGCTTCATTGTGGAGTTCATATTACTGTAGAGAAATTCATTAGGGAGAAGAATTTCATGACGTACTCTAACCTTGCCCTTTCCAACCTTCCTAAGATGAAAAGGAAAACTGGAGCTTTGAGTGTTACTGATTATCATTATCGGATATCATTATTCACTCTCCAAGCGCAAAACAGAAAATCACATTCCTTGTGATGCCTTTGGACAAAATGCTACCCTCAGTTATATTACTATCACTGTAAATAGAAAAGCAAGATTTGGCCCTTTATTTTAATTGAAGTATTTGCTTAACACAGGCAAGAACTAAACAACACACTTGAAAATGATCTATACAATTGTTTGTAGAACAGAATTTGTGTTTTATGAACTGGCAGATCATAAAGGCAGCATAAATCATGTAAAGCAGTCTCATTTACTTTTTCTCTTTTTTGCAGATGGGGCTCACAGAGTAGAATTGCAGTCAAATGTCTGCTTCAGGATATTTTAGTTGAACTGTACAAGTCCATTAAACAAATGTAATCGCTTTTTGGAAAGAAGTGCTATATGTTTGAAACCAAATGTTTTACATAGAGAACATCTGGGAAGTTCTCAGTTTATGTGTACAGCACATCAGACAGCAGCCTTAGTAAGCTCAGCTGGGAGGCTGCCTGGGATGTGGTTGTAGGATATGACAGTTCAGTTGTTATAAGAAATAATTTGTATGAAGTATTGCCATAAACCAAATGTTTGGCACAAATAGCTGGGTCTTTGTTTCACTCTACACCCAAATTCTTTTCATTGTCTGCCCAACAAAACCCACTATGACACTTTAACAGCTTATTATATAAGCTAATTTCAGTGTTGGCACATTCTGAGTTGTGGCGCACACATGAAAGCACACTTCAGAAAATAGTCACACTAAAAGAAGAGCTCAGATTGCTTCATTTTGAGCAAGAAAACTGTTAATCTGTGTCATGGATTATCTGATGCATTTGTGATATTAATACAGTGCTTGCAGGCATTAATGAGAGGGTGAACTGGGAAAGATCAGTAACTTGATGGTAGTCATGTGTATTCTTGTTTTGAGGAATGTAAAAGTAGAAAACCAGAAAAACACTTGCAGTTAATACAACACACAGGTTCATCAAGCGGCTAATAAAATAACTTGTTCCTGGAGTCAGTCAGTCAAATGTAATGAATTTGGGTTTATTTCAGCTAAATCGCAGTTAATACAGGTAGGCCTAGGAAATACAGCTGGTAATCTAGGTGGAAGATGTTGAAACATTTAATTTTAAGTGTTACAATTAAGTTACTTCTACCTTTTAGTGGAGGAATGCGTGACTCAAATTATATGAAAGTTGTTGTTAAGTTCCAGACTACCTAATGGAGCCTCCCCTTTCCGGGTAGTTTAAGCAAAAAGTTAAATTAAGTGGGTTAGGCAGTCTTTTCTCATTCCCTCGTGAAGAGCAATTCACATTGCACAACACCACTTAAATAGTTCTACGCAGTATGACATGATTTGTGGTATTTGCTGAGATGAAATTCTGGACAGAGTAGCTTGTGAGGGAATTGTTCTTTACTCTGGGGGATGTGGTACATCCAAGTCTGTGTTAAGGTCACTGGCAGGGTGAGGTGGGAAGTTTGTATTGCTGCTGTTGCTCTACCTAACTTCTCACATTTTGGCAAAGGGAGCCCAGAAATTCAAGTACTGATACTCCTTTGTTCACTTGACCTTGGCCAAAGTGAATGCCAAAAAACAGAGCTGTGTACATGAGCTGGAAGGAGGGGGCTGCAGTCCTAGAGATTATACAGTCTGAGTGGGTTCTTTGCCAGAAACCTTTTACTTGTTCCTTCATTGTGGAATTCCGAGTTGACTTTTTTCAGACCTAATTCTCTCCAAACTGCTTATAATAATTGTCTTGATTGCTGAATTAATTTTAGATCAAGGAGAACAGGTATCCTTCTCTGATGCTGCAGGATCATGTGAAAGGACAATTAATTTTTCAGCCTGCCATACCTCAGTCAATTCTAGATCCCCCTGGCCTTAGGAAGCAAAAATATGCTTGTTTCTGTATTACTGTATCTAATGAGCCATTCGGGTAATTTTCTTTTGATAAACAGCAAGCGGTAGCTGCAGGTTTCTCTACCTTCAGGAATACTGACATTTCCTCGAAATGAAAGATGAATGGGAAGAATGCAAGCTGAGTACTTGTCTCTCTGCATATCAATTCTACCAAATTTTGTAATAAATTTCAAGATTCTGTTACTAAAGAGGGCAATTAAATTGATACTGTTTGAGCTATACAATATGATACTAAAGCAGAAGCTGTTATGAGTACAAGAGAAGAAAGTTTAATATTACAGTGATCTGTAGGCCCGAGAGCAAGCAAAATCAACTGGTGAGATGTAATCTTTCACAGTTGCCAATACTTGAAAATATTTTCCAGGAGCCGTTCTCCAAGTAGGATGAGGGACTATAGTTTATTAGCCCCCCGCTACAAGATTCTGTTTGCATTCTGGTTTATTTTAGATTATTTTAGAAAATATATCTTAGTCATAATGTCTTTTGAGCCTTGTGTGATAACCAGGGTACTCTCTTTCCATTTATATGTTTTTGCGCACCATGTGCCATGTTTTCTGCACTGTACATGACCCTTATAACTTAGCATGCCGATAGTGGTCATTGGAAAGCACTAGCCCTAAACCCCATTTTTGAAATCCATGCTCATCCAAAATCCCCTTTGATTTAACTAAAATTTTTAATTGCTCAAGGAATGTAGGTGGGGGTTCAGATTAGCACAGCCCTATCCAGGAATATGGATTCTCTAAAAAGAAAATTCAAAAAACAATTCTTTCTGCTTTGTGGGTCACAGGCTGGAAAGAGACTTTCTTTTCCATTTTAATGAGCCTGTTTGTAAGGACTACATTGTCAAAGGAATAAAACAAAATGAATGCAAAACCCAGGAAAAGCAGGATAAAAACAAATGCAGGAGCACATGAAAACCTCTGCAATTACATTTTAAAATGACTTATCACTAGTGATAGGAGAAAACAAAGATAGGTCTGTGATTTGCTGAGCGCTAACAAGTTCTGGGGCTTCTTTAAATTCACAGCAAAGTCCCAAACAATAGCCTTTGGTTCATCACCTTCTCAGACCCCTCTGCCTGTTGTAGTGGCTTTATGGAGGGTGGCAGGTCCCCTCTTTTGCACTAGCCTGCCTGTTTCCCTTTCTCCACTATCTTTGGGGGAGACCAGTGGACCTGTTCCCTCACTGGTATCTTCAAGGAGTATTGTCTTCCTTTCACTGGGTCTGACCAGCTTCCACTGAATTTAGTAAAGAAACTGAAGTGACTTCAGTGGGTGCTGGGTTGTGACTGTTTAGCAGGACGGTTTTTCCCTCCATGTTCATTTTGGTACATCTTTCTTTGGCAGATTACTCTTCAGTTTCAACTCTCTTATATGAAGAGACACATTGGTATCGTCATTGAGCTGTCAATACAGTGGATCTTGTTAGCATGATAAAATTTAATGATCTTAGTGGCAATATACATTGTGCGTGTGTGTGCGTGCAGATATACAGACACATACATACATTTTTACATGAGAGAGAATAAGGAGAAGGTTTTCCTTCATGTAAGAAGAATTCTACTTGTTGATCTAGGCCACCACCACTTAGATCTGCCTTTTGATATGAAAATGCACCTGTGGGTGCTTACAAAATGCTGGCTAATTGTAAAATAGAGTTTAAACAGCAAGGACTGGCACATGATATGTTTATAATAAGTTTTCCTCCTTAGCACATGTGCTGAATGGTGTGCTGTATTTGGAAGCTGATGATCAATAATGATTGCACAAATATAACCTTATTTAAACTATGATATAAACAGACACAAAAATGGATGCTACAAGTTTTTTTCCTACTTATAAGTAAAGCCAGCTTTTTTTCTTTTGGTTCCAATAAAATTGTAACCTGGAAGGAAAGAAGTTAGACTGTGGAATCCCAGTTTGATGTAGCATTTGGCTTCAGTAAATGGAAGCCAAAAATAAACATCTGCTTGGCAACTTACACAAAGTTAAATATAAATGCAGTTTCTGTTCTTTTCAGTGAATTCGGCATTCAGTATTGGTTAATATCTATTCAAAAGTAATGACTCCATAGTTAAGGTTATAGTGCTGTTTTTTTTAACATTGTATTATAATATGTATTATCTAGTACTTTCTTGGGATATATAAAAAAAAATCTATATAAAATTTCTCATGTCCCCACAGGTGAACTTTGTAAGTTTAAAGGTAGTTACGTAGGATGTTTTTGAATATAGAGACTTGGGGAAATAAGTTGGTTATCACTTTTTAAAATTGTTCTGACATTTTTTTCCATTCACAACCCAGGAGGAACTTGATGTAAAACTTTAAACTGTGTTTTTTAACTAGTCTTCCCACAGAAATAGAGCATAAGACTCTATTATGCCTGTGCTCTATTATGCTCTATGCCTGTGTTTGAATCAGGCATGAGTACCAAAATTTTAGGTATGAGGAGTTGCAGTTTTTTAATGTTCTTGTGGCAGGTCTGGGTGACGGGTACAGGTTAATCTATTTAAGAGTTAAACCTCTAGCCCTTTTTACTAGGAAGATAAACTTTGGAACTCACAATTGCCAGCTGGCAGGATACTTGGTTTGAATTCTGGCTCTGTCACCTCACCACTTTGCACTTCCCTGTTTATGCAGGTATAGGCCAGGGGTGTCAAACATATGACCCATGCAACATATCCAGCCTGCAGGGCCTAATGGGTTTTACCCCTTCTGATATAGGCTATGTTGGATCTCTGTAAGCAATGCCACTGAGAGAAAGTGGCAACTGTCCCTTTCCCATATCCCATACTGCCATTGCATTCTCTCTTTCCTGTCTGAGGGACACACAGTTTTTGAGAGTCAGAGTCACTGGCAGTCCTTCAGTTGGAGAATGACAGTTTTCTATTAAATAAGGAAGTCATCTATGAATCTGTAGGTGATTGAGGAGGCCAATCTGAGATCTGCATCTTTGAGTGTAGATGTGGCAAATAATTCCAGAAGGAAGGAGTAGATCCTGGTGATGTCAGGTCACAATTTTTTCCCTTTGACTCTCTTGTCTATCTCCCTCTGTAGTGACGTGGGTTTGGTTGGAATGATGGATGCGTTGTCATACATCATGGCACCATTGAGGATGATTCACGACTTCAGTCTCCTGGAATTGATGTTAATATTACATTCTTCAGATTGGCCTTTAAGGTATCCTTGAATCTCTTCTTTTGCTGACCTTTAAAATGGTGAGCATCAGTAATTCAGGAGTATAGGATCTGTTTAGGGAGCCAAGTTTCTGGCATTCTTCTTATGACATGTCGTGTCCAACAGAGCTGGCCCCGTGTAAACGTGGCTTCAATGGCTGTGGTATTTTCTTGCGCCAAAATGTTCTTTCTTCTGTCCTTCTAGTTGATATGGAGGATTTGCCGAAGATATCCCAGATGGTAATGTTCCAAAGCTTTAGGGTATTTCTGGTATGATGTTCAAGTTTCACACCCCATACAACAGGGTAGGGGCCTGGTAGACGAACAGTTTGGTTTGGGTCCTGATGTCATGAGCATTGAAGACACAATTTTGGACATGTCCAATGTCAGCACTGGCAGATTTTGTCCAGTGTTGAATATCATCATTTATGTTTACTTTTTGGAACAGGTAGCTACCAAGGTAGGGGAAATGATCAACATTTTCTATCCACGGATTGCCCTCTAATTGTAATGTGTGGAGGAACTGCTGCTTGGTTTGGGGTGGGCTGGTAAAGTATCTTGGTTTTCATGAAGTTGTCTTTGAGTCCAAGCATTTCATGTGCTTCGCAAAAAACATCAAGAGTGACTTGAAGGACTTCAATTGAGGGAGCACACATGACAAAAACATCAGTGTATTGAAGATCAGTAATGGAGGTCTTGGGTTATTTTGGATTTGGAACATAACTGGTTCATATTAAAACTATTCCTGTCCATGCAGTATTGGATTCTGATTCCAGATGGAAGTCTGTCAGCAATGAGATGTGGAATAGTTGTCATATAGATAGAAAAGAGTGTTGGTGGAATCACACATCCTTGCTTGATTCCAGTTCTAATAGTGAAGGAGCACCCCCTGACTATTAGAATTGGGGTCAGGGACGGATGTTTGGACCCCACCCCCTTCCACTTTTTGAGACCTATCTGATGCTGTGGATTTCAAGGAAACACATGAAAAGTGACAGCATCTGTGACTTCTGTTGTCACCAAGGCAAACTTACTTCACCTGCTGATCGTGCAAGAGGAAAATGCTTTTGGATTTTTACTAGCATGCCTGTTCTAATGTAACTTTGTGAATAGGTTTTGGAAGATAACTTGTGTTGATCCAGTTTGAAAAACTGAATACTTATAGTTATTAACATTCATTAATATACATTAGGTCTTTCTTTCAAACATATGCACTACTGTAACTTGATGATTTGGTATTGCTTAATAAACACCTTTCCTGGTGGAGGAGGTGGCTTTCACTAGGGTTATAATGTCCATCAATAGAAGTGATCATTTGGGGATGTGCATTCTTGTTCTCTACAAAATGTGAGAGCTATCAAACAACATGTGGTTTATGCTGGATCTGAACCAGTACACATCTAGAAATGAAAGCTTGTTTTTTATCATTGCCTTAGACCTTCAGTTTTTTTCCCTTTTACAAGTTTCCCTCTACAAAAAGACAAAAAAATAAGTGAACCACCAACCCATATTTTAAATGTTCTTTGAAAGGAGTTCTAAGCCAAATCAGTTGCCTTTTACTTTTGAGGGTTAACTTGTCTTAAAATGGTCAGTGTAAGGTTGTCAGATCCAGTTGAAGATAATGAAAAGGCAAGGAAGAGTACCATTTGCGCATGAGAAAAAAATGAATTGTCCAGAGGACGTTGGTAGAGGATGCAGAGCAAACTTATGCCAAGCTTCATTTGTGTAGCACAGGACAACAGATACCAAACAGTGAGAGGATGTAGATTTTCCAGCAGACCGTTAGTTTCTCAGGAAATAGGCGCATAAATCCAGTTAACATATATCATGGATGGAGAGAGCACCAAAGGGGAGGAAGGGTGTTGTACATGTATCTCCTGTCACCCACTTTGTGCATGTGCAGCATAAATTTCTTGGTCTGAACGCTTCTGGTACTCAGGAAACTTAGTTACACGACAGGCAGTTTCTTAGTTTGTGAATATAGGCGGCATTATAAAGAGAATGAAAATCTGCCTATGATTTATGAGTCACTAATTCCTTTTGCTGAATCACCACTAATATAATAATGACATTTACAGCCAGCAATATTTGGAAATGAAGAATTAAAACATAGATAAAAGCATCCTGGCTCTTTCAAAAGGCACAGGCAGGCACACACAATATCAGTTTATGCAAACACCATTTTGATTTGACATTTATCATCTAGATCCAGAACTTTCAGTGCCTGAGTGGAAGAATGAGTTTCCCTTCAGGCAGCAATACAGCAGCCATAAATCACCTTTAGTTTTAGGAAGCAATCTTTTTTATGTGACACATTGGGAAGTAGAGAACTAGAGGAGTTAGCTACAAATGGGGTGGGGGGGTTAAAATGTTTTTACCATACAGAATGAACTTGTTGGAAAAGGTACCTTTCCCTTTTTAGAGAGAAAACTTAGAGGTGCTTAAGTAGCCTCTGTTGGCATGATCCTGTTTGCCCTTCTACACTTGTTGATGCAGCTGCTTGCTCTTAAACAACAACATTCATCTTTGTAAATGTCCCCATAATGACATGAAGAAACGTGAAAAAATAGCAAAAGCACAGCAGCCTTGAGATTTAAATCAGCAGGGATCCACTTGGTACGCATTGCCCCATTACTGTTTAGAGAGAAGTATTTAAGCAACTTCCTTGATTGTTGCATAGTTTGCCAGTCTACTAAACAATGGAGTTGGGTCGTTTATAAATAATTAAATAGGATTTTGCTGCCTGACTGTCTCTGAAGGAGCATTGCCATGGAGATGATCTGGCTCATGGGATCTGAAAAGTAACAATTTCCAAGACAATGGTAGTGCGTTGGCTTTAACCTTCTCTGCACAGAGAAAAAGAGCACTCAGAGACAGATCAGCTTGATGTTTAAAACTGTATACTAATTTTACAGCACCTTGCAGTGCTCTTTTATCTGACTTTTCACTCAGTGCATTACATTTTTTCTCTGTCTCTGTGGAAGTCTCTTGTAAAACTGTTTGCACTATATATTCAATATAACTTGGAATCAGATTGCCACTCCTGCATCTCAAGCTCACAAGCAGGATTGTGACCCTGTCATCCCTTTATAAGTTAATGCCCACAGGGGGCTCTTAGGGAGGAAATCAATGCCATTAGGATGTTCTTGTGGATTTCTTTCCTCATTGCTTGCCTCTTTCAGATGGAATAGTTCTCCCCCTACCCTAAAACTTGGCAGATCCCAGATGACTTATATACAGCGCTCTTGATCCCTGGCAATAGAGCTCCAGTGAAACTGCACTGGCAGGGACACCCTTGGGACTTCCCTGTTTCACAGCTCTGTTTCCCCTTTTCTTCAGTTCTTCAGAGGGGAGATGATATGTAGGTCAAGAGCCACAAGTAGATACCTTTACAAAAAATACAATATAGTCCCAGGCTTTATTTTTCCTGCCTAAGTTCCATAGGAGGAGGAACAATATGTTCTTCCTCCCACCATCACCTCACGTACTATACACATCTGCCTTTTTTCCTGTCCTGCCAGTTATTGCCACCTTTTCTGCATAGACCTTACCTCCCACCATTGTGAGATCTTGTCCTATACACATCACACTCTTCTTCCCACCTGGGATTCTGGGAGACTGAAAACATCTCTGAAACTAGCTGGACCCACTCACTTCCCGTCACAGGATGGAGAGATCTCTTCTGTTCACAGCTCTGGGGAAATACAGGTCTCTGTATATTTCACACTTCCTCCTCCTTCCCTTCAACAAAAGCTTTAAATAACTTCATTAAAATGCATTTTTAACATATTTCCTAATACAAGTATTCAATCTCCCTCCCTCAGGAGATTGCATTCTCTCCCAGTGTCACTTCCCCTGCACTCCAGAATGCTGTTGCAGTAACAGATTGGAATTTGAGGCAGACTAGAACTGGTATGCCTAAGAGCTTGAACCAACCTAAAATTCACTGCCCCCACAGGAAAGGAGGAGACTGGGGAGGTAGGGGGAATGGGCAGAGGCTGAGGAGCAAGGGGGAAGAAGCAAAGACTGGGAGAAGTTTGGGGGAAGGGGCAAAGGCTGTGCAGAGCTGGGAGTGTGTAGGTGGCAGGGGCGGCAGGAAGGCGGCAGCGGAAGGAGTGGGCAGGGCAGAGGGCAAGGGGGCCACCTGACCCCCCCCTCCCTTAGCCACTACTTTCCCTGCTGTAGCAATCTGGGTAGGGAGGGGTGGCAGGATTCAAGACAACTCTCCAATACTTAGATTCTATACCTGGAAGATTATAAAGGATTTATAAATTTCCATCTATAGAATCTAATTACTGGGGGGTCATCTTGTATTCAAGGTTATCTTATATTTGAGCAAACACAGTAATTTGCTTATAAGGCAAGCTGAAGCTGTGGTATATAGAAAGTGCTGGAGGAGGCTTTATGAGAGAGATCTGACTAGATCAGTGGTGCTCAACCTTTTTCCCTGGGGAGCCAAATGGGCAGTTCCTGGTCAGCCTGCGTACTTGATCCAGCTGGTGGTCCCAATCCAGTGCCTGGGACAGGCACAGCAGGTGCCATCCAGCAACAGAGGAGGGCAGGAGGCAACCCAGCCCTGCCAGGGAAGGGGCCTGACCCAGCCTTGCAGGAGGAGCAAGGGGGCATGGCTCCATCTAGTGGGGGGAAGAGGGTGTGGCCCATCTCCTACTGGCCCTGGAGCAGGTAAGGGGGATACGGCCCAACCTGGCAGTGGGGGGAGGCGGTATGGTCCAGCCCCAAACTGGCCCTGTGGAGGAGCAAGGAGGTATGGCCTGACCCTGATACAGCTGCAGTAGGAGGGGCATGGCTCAGCCCTACAGGGGAAAGGGCATGGCCCTAACTGACCTCGTGGGGCTTAGAGTTTGGGAATTTGGCAGGGGGGAGGGAGACAATGTTAATGGCTACTGCTCCCCTATTGCCAAATTTCCCAACCTGTGGGGAGCTTCGTGGGCCAGATTTGATGGCTCCATGCATCATATTTGGCCCTCAGGTCAGAGGTAGAGCACCCCTGGACTAGATGATCACAAAGTTTATGTATTGCCTTAAAATCAATGACTGTGTGCAATAGGGCAAATTCTGCTTTTGATCAGATGCATGCACCCTCAGGCAGAATTTGGTGCGTTACCATTTATAATCAGAAAGAAACAATTAAAAAACCCATTTATTCTTTGATGAAAGCATAGCTTTATTATTCAAGATGAAGTCTGGGATTTTCTCCATATTCATACCTGCCAATGAAATGATATAGGCAAGATTATACCCACAGAGATGCCAGTTGGGTACTGAATGTGTGTCCAGGAGGTAGATGCTGACTGATTCCCTGTGCTCTTTGCCAAATGTTCATAGTCCATAATATTTTACTGAGCATAATGCTCTTATGTCTTTAAAGGAAAATTCCAACTACAGTATTTTGCTTTTGCCCAGCACTCTGGAAGCTCATAAAAGAAGAGAAACATTTCTCATGGAGGTAGTACTGAATGTACAGAAAGCTTTATAACTATCATGAGCTTTGCAATATTTATAACTCAAGACAAATTATTTGTACCAAACAAAAGCAAGAAAACATAAAATGTGTTGGAAAACATTGTCCAGAGCTGTGTGTTTCTTCAGGTCTGAAGAATAAGTATATATCTTCTTTCCAGGAAAAGGAGATAGGTAATTTATTGAAGCCCTGAAAAAAGCATTAGCTTACTTCCCACATCTCTGCCCAGCCAGATCTACCAGCCAGTCCATTAGGGGTGAAACTATGGCTCCATCCCCTCTTTGCCTACCTGGTTATTAAAAGGGGAATAATGGCTGCTTTGTGGACCCACTGCCATAATGTGATCGGTCTTAACACAGCAGCACAGGAAGGTGAAGTTGAAAGGACATTATTGCCTTGCATGGCTGCATAAGGGTTAGTGATGATCTGACCCTATGTGTTCATAACTTCATAGATTGAAAACTTAATTTCCAAATCCATTTCCCCCAGATTGCTGAACTGATTGAGGGTATCTGGGGTTTTCTTTTAGACAGCCGTAGTGCATAAGTTGATACTTTAATGTTATTCTCTTCTGCACATCTTTTCTTAGTTTTTGAATGAACTTAGTCTTTCTGAAAAGTTCAGGATTTCAGGGTCATTATGTGCAGTGTCTTGTTTTAGTCTCACATATCAGATTTTGACAAAAGGAGCTTACAGTACCTCTAACATTAAAAGCACACACCTGCTTTAGGAATGACTCTTTGTTTCCTGAACACGTTTTTTAATAAAATAAATTTCATAAACATAAAATCCATTAGCAGAATTTTGGAGAGAGGCTCATTTTACTTTTGATGCCATAATGCAGGGATCTTGTTTTGTTAATTGAGACTAAAACAGGGCAATGTACAATAATTTTCTAAAATGCGAGCAGAGCACTTAGAAAAAAACAGAACACATTTCAAATGAAAAAATTCAAACACAAAAAACCTGAAAATCTTCAGGCCAGATTCTCATTTGTGTTGCTCTCTCAAACTAGTGGACCTGCTCCAGGTGCCTGGGCTGACCTACTCTGTGACTCTGATGCTGATGAGGTGCCTGACCCCCAGGTTTTTGACTGTAAAGTGTCACACTTCAATGACACTGAAGTCTCCTTTATATCTACAGAAGAAACCCCAACATGGGTGGATGTTATGAGGATTAACTAGAGAACATTTGTACAATGCTTTGAATTTCTAAAGTACCCAGGAAATGCTAAGCAACATTATTATTATTAAACATGAGTATACAGATTCTTCCTCTGTCACTTGCACTGAATAGTACCATACTACATATACAGACTACTAATGGGTAGTACTGATACCTTTTTTCACATCTAATATCCAACAAGCTATTGCTACATTAAAGAGTGATAGAATATGACCCAACATCTGGCTAAGTGTTCTGGGGCAGAACTTCAGCTGATCTAAAATGTCACATCTCTGTTGATTTCAATAGAACTATGACAGTTTACACCAGTTGACTATCACTGTCTGTCTCTGTCACTTTACACATGTATATTTACATGTACAGTTAATGTGACACAATAAACTCCAGTGCCATAGTGCTTTGCACAACTAATATTGAACCCTAAAAAATGTTTTCAAGAGACATTTTTTCCTTGGAATTGTAGTGAAATCCTTGCCTTTAGATAGAAACTTCCAGTCAATTTCATAAAGTCAGGATTTTACCTCTGGAATTTAATCTAATGTCTTACATATACCAGGTACATTTTTTAAGACAACCCATAAGCCTCGATTTCAAAATTAACTTGAGCACTTAGTAGTGAAAGTGATTTTCAGTAACACTGAGGCTCTCAGGCATCTAAATCATTTTTGAAAACAGAACTGGCCTTTCTAAGTCACAGAGGTGCAACACATTTTGTTGTATTAAAAGGCAGATGTCTACAAGACAACTGTCATTTAACTCAGTCATATGCGTATTTAAAGAGTACGTATTTTCATGTATTATATTTTTTCAATAGAAAGTCCCGTTAGGAATATTAGCTCCATAACTCATGTGTCAATTATGGAGTCAGAATACTGGCAGACTGTCACGCGCTCCTGCGTGCTATTATTCCCTTACTGACTCTGGATGTTGAAGAATTTGCTCCCTGTATGTTTGACGATAAAGTCCTGAAATTCTTCTGACAGCCAAGTGCAAGGCTGCTTTATAAAAAAGACCATTTTTTTATTCATGTCTGAATATCCTTCTTGCAAGAGTGCATGCGCTGCTCCAAGAACCACTCACACTTCCTTACATACAGGTCATACTGCAGCCTGTCCCAAAGGAGGCAGATAAAGAGGGAGCAAAGTCAGGCTTTGCCTGCTGGTATGAGCTACTTTAACCAC
Source organism: Caiman crocodilus (assembly GCA_030014935.1). Lineage (NCBI taxonomy): Eukaryota > Metazoa > Chordata > Crocodylia > Alligatoridae > Caiman > Caiman crocodilus. Next base: position 44,930,137 of record JAGPOW010001296.1, on the reverse strand, counting down.
CTCATTGGAATAATTTAAATTTGTCCCACTCACTCTTCTCATAGAGACTTACTTTTTTCACCTTCACTAGTTATGTATGGGTCCAGCATTACTGGTGTACTGTTACTTTTAAGCCTCTGTCCCAAGCTTTTGTGTTATGAAGCTGTTTGATGCCTTTTTAACCTGCCATTCTTTCCGGCTTAGTTCCATTCTGTTGTACATTCAGGCGTTGGATCAAGAGAGCGTATATTCACAAGTTATCTTCAAGCTATTGCTTAAGTCCCATGGACTTTGGTGGCCTGTGGGCACATGATTAAGGGTTTTGTTGATTAGGGATACTTTCCTGAATTGAGGACTTTGCAAAAAACAAAACAAGCAAACAAACAAAAAACAACCCTGATTCTTTAACCCGTGCTCATACTGTTCATTTTAATACTATTTTATGTTTCCCCCAGTATTCTGTAACATAATTTAAAGGACACCAGTAGTTCCAGTTAGGAATTATTGATGTAGCAATGAAGTAGTTTTTTGGGTTTTTTCCTGATAGGACCAAAGACTATTTATTGACAAGACCAAGTGTCTTCTCAGGACGGTTCCATATGATAAGTTAGCAGACTGACAAAAGCATTATTTACTCTCCTTCACAGGTCAGAGTTAAGGTCACTGGAGGGCACTGTAGGATAATGAAGTTTGACCAAAGATTCATCTTTGACCCAAAACTAGTTGATAATTTATTCCTTGCACTCTGACTTGAAGGGCATGTCTGCATGTCACCCCATATCACCTAGCAATGTGCTATGTTGCCCTACAGTGGCTACAGCGATGTAGCAATCACATGGGTTTGCACGTGATTAGCAGCTATGTTGCCGTAGTGGTGCGCTCCCCCATTTTAGTGCGCCACTACAGCAACGTAGCGGTGAAATGTAACCGTGCACTGTGTGCATGGCGTAGTATAGGCAGTTACTGCACTGTGCTTTAGTACTTCCAAAAGTGTAGATTTTGGACAAGTAGACACTCCCCCCAAAAAGAAAAAGAAACCCAGACAGCTTTGGGGTAGATGTCTGTGACAAAAAAGCTAGCACTGCCATTTGCTGTCATTCAGAATATACATTTCCCCCTCCATTAAGTTCTCCCCATTGCACTTTTTCATATATAGTATGATCTGACCTCAGCGATTATTTATGAGCTTGTTCATATAAGCCCTTTCTTTCACAGGCAGCACACACACTCACAAGGGCTTTTAGAATCTGAATTTATATTGCAGGTTCAGCTATAACTTCCTTTGTTCCCACCCTGCTTTTTGGAAAGATACCTAGTCACATGATGTGCTTGTAAAAGGTGGCTGATTGAGGAAGGATGCAGGAAGGATATGGTTTTGGAGTGATTGCAGTAGTGCTGTATAGGACATGAAAGTGCAGGGTTTGTACAAGAATGATTTTCAAGGCAGTGGTTCAAATAGCAAAGGTTTTTTCCATTCTTAGCTAAGGCAAATCTCCTGGCTATTTTACAGTACCATAAAACAAATTTATTAATTCAGTGCTTGTATTTAAATAGTCCAATCATAATTTGTTACTGGCACCCTGGAAATTCATGATTTTTCTTTGCAAAAGAGATAAGATTTCTGTTTGGAATCAACTAAAGCTTCTGTGTGAGATTGTCAGAAGCAATCAGCTCTGATCAAATTCTGCTTCTGTAGAAGACAATGGAGAATGTTACCATTTTCTTTAGCTAGAGCAGATTTAGGTCAATGTAGAATGCTTTTGAAAATCCCACCCTTGTTGCAGGATAAAGGCTTATGAAGATCTCAGAACTTAATGTCATTCATTGCTGTGTTGAGAATAAGTTTGTTATGATGAAATGAGAGACAGGGTGTGGGGTATGTATTTTAAGTTTTGTTTGGGTCATTTCACAATCTGCCAACATCTGACATCTGTATTTATTTTCTGAATTCTCCTTAATGGATTATTTGCATCTGTTCAGTTCCAAGAGTAATGTTTGATTTCCTGCATTTATAGGTTGCAATAAAATCCATTCGTAAGGACAAAATTAAGGATGAACAAGATATGGTTCACATCAGGCGGGAGATTGAGATCATGTCATCCCTCAGCCACCCCCATATCATCACTATATATGAAGGTTAGTGACTGGAGTTCTTTTTACTGTCTGTGTTATTTTGTTATTTCAGACCTGCTCTTCATGGTCTTTTAGGTGATGGATAAATTTCCCTTAACCTTATAGTAGAGAAATTGTTTCATGCATCATCTTGTCTCCAAATCGCGCTCCCCTTTGCAAATATGCAACACCTCTTTAACCAGTACAGTAATTCCTTGTGGGATGGGAGTTGTATATAAGTGGCCGAAATGCTACGTTTGCATGTTTGTGTGTATGACAGAGAGAGAGAGAAAGAGAGAGGGAGAAGGGAAATGTTGCTAATACACCATCCCATCTCCCTGTTCCCACCAAAAAATTAAAAAATTCTCCCCCACACAAGTTCATGATCCCTTCCCACCAAAAACATAGTAAATCCCAAACCATTTTTTACGCTGACTCCCTAGGACCCAAACTGAGTAATCTTGTATAGTTGAGCCCTAGTTCCTTCTTTGCACACCAAGTCCTCTTTCTGAGATTCTCCTCTTGCCCCATGGCATCTTTGTCCCTTGAGTCAAAGCCCTTGTTTGTTGGCCCATACAGTACTCTAATCTCTGCATCATCTACTCTAATCTACTCAACTGGCTTGTTACTCCAGTATCCCAGTCCAATTCTTTCTTCCTGCCAGCAACCTAATTATTTTCCCTCTATTACACATCAGTGGGCACACATCTACACAAGACATTTACTGTGGAGCTAACTGTTAGCTGTGCAGTAAAGTTTTAATAGCTATATGTGTGACCCTATTAGGCTACAGGAAACTAATTAACTCTACCTGAAGTTAGTACTTGTAAACAAAAGTACTCTCCTACTGCATAGTTCTTTAGTGTGCAACAATGCACATGTAGACACTGACAGGGTTGGGTGGGACACAAGAGTGCTACAGCATGCGGGCTGCTTGCTGGCAGCAAGACCCTCTGCAGTACGCTGAGCTGAGTTGGAGCAGCCATGAAATCCCCTTCTCTTCCTCCTTCCTTTGGTAGGCTATCACATCCTGACCAGAGCTGAGTACTTCAGGCAGTGTATATGCTAAAAGTCACAGGTCATGCATCCTGCACACAAACCTTGACTAGAAAAAGAATCAGACAGGACCTGTAGAGTATGATCCCCAGAGAATTTGGGGGAGCTGGGCACAACAACTTTCCCTGTTTATTCACTTTTTTTTTCACATGCTCATCTGTAGAGGGGACAGCCTGCATTTGACCCTTTAATATTTACATATGCAAAGAATATGTTAGGTGATGATAGGTATACGGCAATGCCATTGTGAGAGTCAATATGACTGATTAAAACAAGGTCTGGCTTGGAATAATGTTACAGTATCACATATTGAGTTATTCAAAAGCATGTTCTTTTACTTGAAAGAAGATGAATATCTGTCTTTTTATTGAATAAATTCGCAACAGCATCTGGGAACAGAAAAGGGGAGGGGTGCTGTGTCAGCATGTGGGTTGCAAATGGAACAAAAGTTATTCCTAATGTGTACTGGAACTAAAAAAATTAAGCACGCTACAATGCTTTGACCAAGCAGATGCTGAATTCTGTCCCCCAGCCTGCTTTAAATAATGCTGCTGAGTTAAAACGTTGTACACTTAGAAAGAAAAAAGAGAGAGAGAACAAAACCCTTTAATAGCAAGACCTTCCCTCATAACCTTTACCCCCTCAACCTTTTTGAGAAGAGCCCTTCCCACAGCTGAGCCAGTGTAATTTTGCACTACAGCAGTTGTACCCTCTCCCTCCCTCCCAGTAAAGCCGTATATGTCAAATGACATTGTTCCCCTCAGTAAGATCCTTGGCTGTTATTCTGTGATGACTCATCAGCCAAAAGTGATGCATATCTACAGCTAGCTCAAAGTCAGCTTTCTTCTGATCTTTAGAGGGTTTCCAGGGCATTTTCCTTGTACTACTGTTTGCTTCCTTTTAAAACAGTCCCATAGGAAATAGCTACTCTGTTATTAAAACAAAATAATTATTTATAAACTAGAGCAGTCTGTCATGTCCTCCTGCATTTAATTCATCTCCTAAAAGGATGTATGGTGGGATTTGGATTGACGTTGCAACTTTAATCCATTGTAACAACAGCAGGAAGACACAGGGAGCAGAAATATAGCGTCACATTTTTCCAGGAAGCCAGAATAAATATTTTCTCTTAAAACTATTGCTGTAATGTGAGCACTGAAATGCAAGGTCCACCTGAGGATATATAGTCAAATGTGTCAGAGGAATAATGACATAATCCACAAGCACTTGGGCAAGGGACAGAAGTTATGCATAATCCAGTTTAAGTGATCAGAAGCTGGTTTGAACTTGTAACAGAACAGAAGTTTTGTGCACATAAATCAGTTTTAAAATGGCCAAAATTAGTTTAAGATAGATCTGGTTGAATGTAGTATCAGACTTAACTGATTTAGGACAAGGTGGTTTATGTCCTTATATTGAACCTTTTGTCCCAGACCCCTTTCTGGTTCAAGTTAAATCACAGTCCCCCAGCATCCCAGGATGCTTTGCAGCCCCGGACTGAGCTGTGCTGTCTTCTGGAGCAGAACAGGGTTGGCCCCACCCCTCCATTCTTTAGCCAGAGCAGTGAAGGCTGGTTGCCAAGGGGTGGGGATGGGAAACCCAGGTGGGGACACAGCCTAATCTGTCTGGCAGAGGCACAGCAGCCTTTGCCAGACTTTTCTCACTGGGGTGTGGGACAGCAGGCTCAGGCAGAGAGGGCTTAAACCCTCCTGCCTTCCCTCTCCCATCAGGATGGGATACCAGCTGTTTGCAGCGCAGCACAGCACAGCCCAGGACCCCCAAAGCCCTCCTCCCAGCTTGGGGGCAATTCCACTGCACCTTCCCAGCACCAGGGCAGGGGGTTTCACTTGGAGCAGGCCAGGAGCAAAGGCCAGATTGAGGGAAAGATGGGAGGAAAACCAGTCCGAAGGCAGTGTGGGAACATGCACAGAGCAGAGCACAGAGGGATTGCGGCGGTGGTGGCTCCATCCTGGATGTGAGCCCTGCTGAGCAAGGGACCCAGGCTGGGGGGCAGGAGGGACAGGGAAGGGGCTTGAGTGTGTGTCCATGCTAGCCCAACACAGAGCTGAGCTGAGCATGCAGCTAGGGGAGCAGCTTTTGCCCAGAGGCCCCTTCCAGAGAGCAACATCCAGGCCAGCCCTAGCCCTGGCCCCTGCAGTGGGACACATGGTGCGGGCTCGCATCAACAGCTCCTGGAGTTGTACAAGAGCACCAGGAGGCTGGGCAGCATGATGCTGGAGGCCAAGCCAGGCCAGGTGCAAGTCCCAGGCTTTGCTGAGCCATGAGCAGGGGGAAAAGCTGAGCAGGCACCGGCTGGGGTCCTGTGCTGGTGGAAGAGGGGAGGCAAGGGGGTTAACCCCCCTCCCCTTCCTCCCCACTTTGTCTGAGGCACTGTCTAGGCTACTGGCTGGCCATGCCCCCTGCTTGCTCAGGGATAAGCCTGGCAAGGGTTATTTCCTCCTCCAGGCACACCCTGGCTGGGATCCCTGCAGGCCAGGGATGGGGCTTTAAACCCCTCCCCAGTCATACTCAGTAGCCAAGGGAGGGCTCGCTCTAGGGCCCCCTAGCTTCTAGCCTGAGCCACTGCAGACATGTGCCTGCATTTCCTGAAGCAAAAGTGAATGTCTATTCATTTGTGTGTCACTTCAGTCTATGCAGGTTAGACTAACCTGCAAAGATTGAATCAATTCAGACTTGAGCTTTTTGAATGTATGTACTTAGCCTTGAGGCACAGTTCAGCCAGGTATTTAAGCACATGCCTCACTTAAAAGCAGTTTTAATTAAGTGGATTACTCCCATGATTAAGGTCTGCAGGTCCTTGCTGAAGCAGGGTTTACATTCCAGTGATTCATGAAGTGAGGTACAGTAATGGTATTCTTCATTCTTTGCTTATTTATTCATTTTATTCTCTCTCTGTCTCTGTCACACACACATGCACACAAACACTTTCTTGCATACAATGTGCCCCAGAATAAAAGACACCTTATTTTTGTAAGGTAGAGTGAAGGAAAAATGATTTTTCCTTGTAGGAAGTAACTGAGTAGCAGCAGCTAGAGAGTTTATTCTGTTCCATGCATTGCAGACTTTTTTTCACTTTTGCCCTCTAAGCAGAACTCCTATTACTACATTTCTTGGATAAAATATGCACCCCAACTAGCAGCAGCTGGCTTTGGGGAAAAAACAGTGCATTGTATATGAGAAAATATGGCGTGCATGTGCACACGTATATGTGTGAGTGTGTGTGTGTGTGTGTACATGCTCATGCATGTGCAGGGCCAGATTGACACATAGGCAAACTAGGCACATGCTTAGAGCTCTAAGTGAAGAAGAGGCCGAGTTGTACTTATTTTGCAATGGCAGTGCTGCTGCTGCGCCGCTGCAGTGCCGCCCAGCTCCTTTTCCCTTCTAGAGCTGCACGCTGCAGCTCCAGGCTGTGGCTGTGGCTGCTGCTGCTGCTTTCCAATGCAAAGCAGCTAGGTCCATAGTAAGTTTGTCTAGGGCCCATTAAGAGTTAATCTAGCTGCATGCACATGCGCAAGTGCATGTGCACGTGTGTGTGTATTTTTCTGCTATGGTTATTCAAGGATGAGTAAGTCATCGCAGCCAGCATGCTCCTCTGACATCTGCAGTTCTATGTATAGGGCTGCATGGTGTCTGCTTAAAATGCTTACTGCTCTCTCCCTCTCTGGAAGATTGCTGATGGGTTTTACATTGTACTTACAAACATGTGTCTTCCTTACATGGCATCTATGTTTATGTATCCTTTTGACCTGGCTGGCAAAAGGTGATTAACCTCTGAATTTGTCAACTCAATGTAAACAGAAGCCATCAGTTTTTGATGCTAAGGAAATCCAAATGTTTTTATACAGGCTTTCTAGTTTGGTGATATTTTTTGTAACCTAATCAAAAAGAATTTATCTTTCCCACTAGCTGCAAGAGGTAAACCCCTAGTTCTGAGTCAGAAGAAATTCCATCTTCTCAGCAGGAAGGTAATTGGCAATCTTGAGAGTGCAGCTGGAAGGGAAATGCTCTTTCTAGTGACTTTAAACTTCTTGAAAGGGACGGAATAGATGAAGCCAGGTTTGCTAAAAGTGTTCTGATTTCAGGGCATAAATTTTAACTCAGAAAGCAGTCCCCTCCCCCCCTTGAAAGCCTCAGGATTCGATAGTTAAAGCCTTTTGAGAGCAAACATGGAATTCCAGGGGTAGTCTTCCTGTAAAAAAAGAAAAAAACCCACAAAAACATGCCATCTGGCAATACTTTACTTTATACAAGTTAAAATATAAGGAGAGTTTGGGGCCCAATCCAGCAAATGCTTACACAAGTGTAGAACTATTCATCTGAGTTAAGTTCCAGATATATAGAACCGAGCCCTTGGGTCTCTCCTTCGTGAGGCAGAAAGTTCTGTAAGAGTTTCAGTTGTGCAAGTAGTGTTCCTGCTGCATTATAATTAGAGATGCCAGTGAAATTATTTGCAGACAAGTTTGTTGTGAATGTTTCAACAAAGATTTAAGCTAGAGAATGGTTGGACACTAATCTGTGCTTGATCCAGTATCACTGAAATGAATGACATTGTTACACACATACATAAAAAAACATGTGCTTAAATGCTTTGGCCAGGCAGCTTAGAATTCTGTGGGACTGATCACCTTCCAAGAGCATCGCACTAAAGTTGCATTTATCATAAAAAAGACACTTCCTTAAGTCCTTGTAGTTGCACTTATTTAGCTGGAAAAAGATTCTTCATGTATCTTGAACATAAAACGTAAGCAAAACTCAGACTACACAGTTTATCAGAGTACACACTATTGTGCTGTCAGCTGTAGCCTCACTGCATTATTGCCTCTTGCTAGGAGCACTTGTGCTTCTGTGTGCACCCTGGGGCAGGCCAGTTAGTGAGATAGAGCACCATTCAACTCAAACTAGAGATTTCTGCAGGTGGATAGGAGTGTGGCTAGAAGCAGCAGTCTCATTAGGCCTCAACCTAGGTGTAGGACCTGCAAACTCTATCAGTTCCACTCAATGTTTTTCAGTAATAATAAAAAAAATGTTAGGTTACTAGACCCTGGGGATAGGATGGACATTGCACCTAACCCGGTTTAAGTGATCAGAAACTGGTTTAAAAACCTGTAACAGAACAGATGTTCAGTGTACATAAGCCAGTTTCAAAATGGCTGAAACCGGTTTGAGATAAACCTGGTTGAATGTAGTATCAGACTTAACAGATTTGGGTCAAACCGGTTTCTGCAATGCCTGTCCCAGACCCCTTCCTAGTTTAAGTTAAATCAGAGTCTCCCAGCATCCTGGCATGCTGTCTGGGCTGGATGGGGCTCTCTGCTCCACAGCAGGGCTGGCCCCTCCCTTCTGCTCCCTGACTAGAGCTCCGGCACAGACTGCAGGCACAGCAGGGTCTGCCTTTTTTCCCCCTGCTTTCCCCCTCCCTGCCCCTCCCCACCCCCGCTGCCCAAGCAGAAATCTGCCCCCTCCTCTCTTCCATCTCCCACAGCATGGACAATGGACCCTGGGCATGTGGTATGCTAGCTAATACTGAGAGGTGTCTGTGTGTCTCCAGTTTCACTTGGACAGGCAGACAGGGCATTTTGGAGCTAATCAACAGGTCATCTGGTAAGCTGTTTAAGAAGAGTTTGAACTAATAGAGAAGCTATTTGTCCCAGGGGAACCGGGACGCCAAAGGGACCCTGAGGTAGTACGGGGTCCCACTCACCTCCTACAGGGCCGGAAGCGCCGGGGAAAGCAGGCAAGCCGAAGACGCCAGCGCGAGTGATCAGCCAGGCTTTTATCTGGCTGCGGCAGAGCAGCGGGGATGGAAGACGCCTCCCGGCGAAAATAAGTGGCTGCGTCGTGACATCAGGGTAGCCGGAGAGGAGGGACCATGGCGGGAAGCCCCAATGTGAGGGAGCTCCGCTGCCAGTCAGGGCTACAGCGGGAGCGAGGGTTGGAGCCAGCTCAGGCTCCGGTAGAGCTGACAGCACAGCTAGCAGCGCTGCTGGCAGTGAGACCAACCCCAGCAGCTGCAGAGGCAGAGGCGGAGGCGAAATTGACTATGGCTCGGGCAGTGGCGCCGGTGAGGTAACGGGCAGCGTCTGGAGCCATAGAGCCTTAGGGAGGAATGACGATGGGGTGACCAGTGGTGCCGGTGAGGCAACCGGCGGCATCTGGAGCAGTAGAGCCCCGAGGAGGCGTGACGGCGGGGCGAACAGAGGCGATGGGGAGGCAACCAGTGGTGTTGGGAACAGCAGAGCCCCGGAGAAGAGGGACGACGGCGCGAGCAGCTGCGCCAGTGAGGCAACCAGCGGCACGGGAGCTAGCAGAGCCAGTGAGGGAGCTGGTGGCACCGTAGGCTGCAGAGGTGGTGGAGGAACCAGTGGCGCTACAGACAGGTGAGCTGGTGAGGGAACCGGCCGCTTCAGCAGCAACCCAGTCTGGGCCGGGACGAGCGGCCAGACGAAGGAAGGGGCCGAGGCAGAGGGCCAGGGCTGGTGGCCCTGGTGGACATCATATTGAGCCAGAGGCCGGAGCAGGCAGCCGGCAGGAGAGAAGAGAGACAGTGGCGGGGCTGGGACATCGAGGAAGCTTGAAGCTGATAGGACCGCAGCTGGCGAATGGCTGGGGTGTAGGGGAGGATGGAGCCCCAAGGTCACCCACCGGGAACCCACACTGGTGGCTACCCAAAGGGGGGGATCCCCCACTGAGATTACATTCAAAGTCATGGCAGGCGAGTTTAGGGGTCCCCGTCACCAGCAGAGGTAGACACCAGGTCCCACCTTTAAGCCCAGGGCCCCCGGGATCCAGGGCCCGCACAAAAGTGGCGTGGGAACATCTAGAGCGAAAGCGGTCACACTATTGTTTTGCTGATGAGATGATAAACGCTGTTATCAGCTCCTGTTGGCTTGCTTGCCTGTCAGTTTGCTGCAGACAAAGAAGCATGGAGGGGGATTGAAAAGCTCGATATCATTAATAGATGCATGCACTGAACACCACCCCGCTCTTGTCTCTCAGTGTAGCAGGGGTCTGGCAACACTCCCACTCCTTGAGCAGCCAGCAGGGGAAAGCCTGAGATGGTGCAGGCAGATTTCCCTAATCAGAGGTTCTGCCAGGGCCAGGCTATGCCCCCTCAGCTCAGTACTGTTGAAGGGAAGGGAAGGCTGCTCTAGCACCCCCAGCCTTCTAGGCTGAGCCACTGCAGGCACGTGCCTGAATTTCCTCAGTCCAGAGAGAATGTCTGTCTGCATACAAAGCAGTTCAGCCTAGCCAGGTTAGACTAACCTGCAAAGATTGAATTAATTCAGGCTCAGGCTTTTTGAATGTTTGTCCCTAGCCTCAGTGTACAAAACACACTCTGAATATAATAAAAGTTCTGTATATGAAGAACTGAGCTTTCAAGGAGAACATCAGAAATTGGAAAACTGGAATAATTTATTTTAATTTATCCAAGAGAAAGTATTTCAGTCGTGACAGCATTTAGTGACATTTCTAATGAGCTTCCTTTAGTTATGTAGCATTTTGACCTTTAAATGGATTCTTTCCATTACTTTTCATTTGATAACATCCAAGAATATAAAGTGATTTTTCTACAGTCTAACAATTAATAATGAAACAAGTATAAATGAACTTAACTCATAGGTTATCATACCCCACTTTTTTTAATTTCCTTGCATTCAGTATGATTTAACACCTCTAAAGCATTCATTCTGACATGAACCTACGTTCCTGAGAACACCAGCAATTTCAAATCACATTCTAAAATTGTCTCAAACAGCACTGAAATGTATCTTGTATTTCAATTAACCAGGCTTCCCCACCTGTCTGGTAGATGTTTGTCTGAGGTTCTACAACAGGTTACAATCATAATTTTAAATACGTAATCAACCCCTGCATTCCTAGGCAAAAATTCGAGATAGTGGATCAGAAATGTGCAGTGTAGAAGTTGAATTAGTGATCTTTACATTTTGCTTGGCTTCTAAATAGATGGTAGACCATCAAATTCTATGTTTCCTCAGATGTGCACAGAAAGAAAACAAAATTGTCAAGAGTAATGGTTCTAATGTTGATTTAATCTACTCAGTGGGGACTAATTTCTAACCACAGACTGATCTAAACCGATTATTACAGTATCTTAACTGCATTCCTTAAATTTAAAAAGAAATTATTTGCAATTCCACTGTATAAGGCTGTGATTCAGGAAAGTTATGTAGCACATGCTTACCTTTAAGATGAATACTTTAAATTCCATTGACTTCAATGGTAATTAAGCATGTGCTTAGAGTTAAGCATAAAGGCTTTGCTGAATGGGATACTGAAAGAGGAAGGCTAATAGATGTTTTTCATGCCCACCACATGCTTTATTTAAACAACTGAAAATAGCACTAGAATAGTAAATAACGTTTTCAAAATGCTGTTTGGGGGTTTATAAGCCAAATAACTACTAGATTTCTTGCAAATTATCACGAACACATAACATATATTTGAATGTATTTCTTAGGTGGAAACTATTTCCCATTATTCCAGTGTCTTTTTAAGGAATCATTTATCTCTTTTATTATATGAGTATATTAATTGGGATTTGCACAATATTTCTGAATGAAAAGATTATTCCAGCCTGCGTCCTTAAAATTAAATGACAGATTTTTTTTCTTTTGATCTTGCTGACCTTTAATAAAAGACCATTTTGTAGCAGTGAAAAAGGTACTTCTGTCTGCGGCTGTTAGGAGAGTAATAAAAATACCACTGAATGGAAAGACACCAGATGGAAGGAATGTCAACATACTGGAACTAATTTAGGAGATTGCTCTGATAGAGAGCAAAGGCATGAGGAGAATTCAAATGGTTCCAATGCGCAGAGATTGGCTTCCCCTCTTAAACCAACAAACTAAAATTCTTACCCCAGGGTTACATGTAAACCAAAAGAAATCGGCCTACAAGGAGGTAGTGCTTTAAAGAAAGAAGAATAAAACCCAGAAAACCTGGACGCGCGCACCCCCCCCCCCACTCAGCCTGACTTTAGCATCGTATAAAACTCAGTTATAAAGGTATGAGGGTGTTTTTTCTTAAATTAGATGTGAACTAAGTTCAACATAAACTGTCATAATTAAAAAAAAGATGTCCAAAATACGCTTAGATTGGTGCTTGCAAGGGCATGTTCATATCTGGTTGAAACATTTATGACTAAATTTCACTTGGCAATGCCCTTGTGTATCTCCCATCTATTGGTATGCATGGTGAATGGTTCAACCAATGGCAGCATTTGGTCTGTGAAGTCTCTCTGGATCCATAACTCTTGTGCTTGTAGAGGGGAGAACAGAAATAGAAGAGAAATACTGGGAAATGAATAGAAAGAGGTCTTTGAAGTAATAGTGTTATATGGGAAATGTAAAGCTCTAAATAGAGGCTGCGTTCAGAATTATTACTACAATGGAACAACCTGATGTAGCCTAATTGTTGATATTACAAAATGTACATCAGTTCAGATGCGTCTTTGGTCATAAAAACTTACATTCTTTTCTACTTCTACTTTTGTATTCTTCAACCAACCCCTAAGTGTTGATTTTAATATCTGTTCAGAAACATGGGTTGTTTTTTTAAAAAAATATTGTGCTGTAACAAATGCTCAACTGAATATCTGAACACAGGCACCTTTCACTGGTTGTACAGAATCCAGCTCTTGCTTCATTGAAAGAATCCTTGGAATGGAAGGAAGACTGACAGAGATTTATAGCCCACGTGGAAAATATTTCTTCTTACTTCCTGATGCATTATTGTGCTACTCCTTCTCTACCTTTGATACACTTCGACAGCCTTCCCCTTTTCCCCCAACTTCCTGATACAATACTTTGGCACACCCCAACATCGTGGTTAATTACTGTGGCACTCTCCCCACTATCCCTCAGAACTTCTTATACATTCTTACCACACTCCTGCGTTTACCATGTGGGACCTTGCTGCAGCCTTCCCAGGCTCAAAGAGGAGGGAACTAAATAAACACCGGCCATGTCTACATGAGTCACTGACTGCACAGTAGCCCATGACTACTGCTTAGTAGCATTGTGTGGCAGAAAGCGTGACGTGATGCAGCTGTGCAGTAGTCCCAAGCTACTGTGCAGTCAGCATCACAAAAAAGCCATTCCTTGGCGCTACTGTGCAGTAACTCTGGTACTGCACAATTACATAGTACTTCTTTATACAAGTACTAAATGACTGCACAGTAATGACTGCATAGTTAGAGTCTCATGGATATGTGGCCACTATCCGTAAATCTAAGAGAAGAATGAAAAACCGCTTCAGACAATGTGTTTCCTTCATTTCTTTCTCCTCTAGCATATGGACCCTTTATTTGTCCCTAAACAAATCTTCTCTCTTGATTTCTTATTGACAACAGTCCATTCATTGACAACCCTCCTTTTATTGCTCTTGTACCACTTGCAGAATTTTCCTCAAAACAGTTCCATACCTCTTCTGCATAAATAACCTTTCCATGGCCCTTCTCATCAGCTCAGGAGCAGTTCAGGGCAGCCTGGCTTCCCCATCATTAGCAGATAATAGAGCTTTCCCAGAGGAAGTAAGGAATGGTAAGCACTGAAGGATAAAATAAAAAGTTAAAAAAATAATTTAAAAAGAAATAGAGGAAATAAACTACAGAAAATTGCATATTTTAAGAAATTAGGCTTTGGGATTGGGGTCCAGGGGATGCTGGTTGTGCTTCCCAAGGTGGGAGCAGTGAGGGAAGGTGCTTTTGGGGGAGCTATTGCCCCTGGGAAGGCAGCCCCAGTTCATGGGGACCTGATCCAGCCCCTAACTTGTTCTTCTCACACCTTCCCTAGACCCCACTTCTGGACCCGTCTGTGATTTGGCTAGCTGGCATGTGCTCTGCAGACTTTTTGTACAGGGTTGCACCCCTGGGGATGAGAAGGTTGCACCCTTGGCGGGGAGGGGAGCTAACTTGGTGCCAGAACCTCCCCATGGGTAGTAGAGTTCAGGGGCTGGAAAGTCAGTCCACACAGAACAGGAGAGTGGGGGAGGGAACACTGCATCCTGAGGTGCTGGAGGACTGCAACATGGGTGTCTTATCTGTGGGGAGCAGCCCCAGGGACTAGGGACAGAAATTACACATAAACCGGTATAAGTGATTGCAAACCAGTTCAAATCTGTAACACAGCAGAAGTTCCATGCACATAAATCGCTTTTGAAATGGCCAAAACTGGTTTAAGATAAACCTGAATGGATGTATTATGAGACTGAACTGATTTAAGTTAAATCAGTTTATTGAACTACTGTCCCAGATCCCCTCCAGATTCAAGTTAACTCACAGTCCCCCAACATCCCAGGATGCTTTGCACCCCTCCTGCAAACCCCCCCCCCTTGCTGGGTGGGTATGCTAACCTTGGCCCAAGCTGACTGCTCCAGTTTTGCAGGGAGGCATACTGTAGCGCATCCTGGCTTCTGGCTCCTGCAGGAACGAGGCTGCATTTCCAAAATCAAAAGTGAATATTTGTTCACTTGCTTGTTGGTTCATTTTACACAGCTTAAACTCACTTGCAAAGAATAAACTGATTCAGCCTCAGGCTTTGACTGTCTGTTGTTAGCCACATTGATGGAACATGAGCTGGGTAACATTGATTCAAGATAAACCTGGCCTGGATTGGCATAACTTTAAGCTGCTTAAAGTGTGCTTAAAACTAGTTTCAGGTATTAATGTATGGAAAATCCAGGGGTTATGAGCTCCAGGATTACTGTGCCTAAAATTACTGTTTAACAAGGCTTTAGTGTCCTTCTCCCTCCCCCCAACTCTTGATCATATTATTTTCACAAGGCATATCTTTTTAGTAGTGTACTACACACATTTTATACATTATATATATTCTGTGATGTATTATGCTGAAAATACATGAAAATAAATGTATAGATATTTCTTTAAAAACACAGCATTCAATTAATATTTTATGGAGAACTGCTTAAGTTGGGCTCAGGTTACATATCCCACCAGTGCAAAACATGAAAGGCAACAGAATAGTTAAGTCATACAACTCCCCTTCTATACTCTGTTCATTTAGTCCTTTCCTTTTGGGTATACCTTTTCCACAGTCTACCCATCTCCTTTCTCATCCTGAATAACCAGTGTACAGATCTGTTTATTAGATGCACAGCTCATGTGTTTTGGGATTTAATGCTGGGTTGGTGTGTTTTGCATTCATTACACTGTACAGGAACTGGTATATTGATGTGATAAGTAAACAGAAGATGGCAGCAGGCCTTAAATAAGGCCTGCAGTATGTTTCTTTATAATATTTAGGAACACCTTTCACACCTTGTCAAGGTGTGAGCTACAACAGTGGTGGTTGTAAAGTTAGTACTAATCATGTTTAAGTTACAGAACTGAAATCTTCAATCTGTGTGCAGAGGTTGACTAAAGATGGTAGGAGAAAAGGGAGGCTGTAGAGGATATGGATCCTGGCATCTGTGCAGGGCTACCCAGTTGGGGTGGAAAGAGCTATGTACTAGGAAATCTGTGCTTGAAGGTCCCTTCTCCTTAGCTACTGGTCATTTTGTGCTTTTTCAGTTATTACTATGCTGAGATAGCTTATCTTATGGCAATCTAAAACAAAGGATCATTTCCCTATGATAAATCTCCTTTCAGTGAGAGAAATACAATGCATCAGTGCCCTCTTAAGAAGACACATCCTGGTTGCCAGTTACTGATATGCTGACATACTGTTTGACTTCAGTGCTTTTTTTCACTCTAAAAGACAAAATTTCAGTGTAGTGATTTAACATGTCTTAAATTTAGCTTTTCAGCTATTAGCCCTGTTAGATGGCATTTTTTCTCTCACAACAAAAAATGGATCTCTTTTTAATATGTACCTTTGTCCAAGCAAACGCCACCTGCATCTATTTCTATATAATTGAGGGAAGGTTTTCCGGACCAAGACTTGTACTGTATGTCGAATTTCAGGTTAGTGAGAAATTTAATCCTGGCATTATAACCTTGTGAATATAGAGGAAAATTTGACAAAACTCAAATGGTTGAGTTGTGAAGACAAAATGAATCAGAAGAAGGCTGAAGTCCACTATGCAATGCAGAGATGCTATGGCATATAATGGCTTCAAGCAGTTTGTTATCACATGGTAAGCTACGAGAGTGAAGGATGTCCAATGGGGTTGGCAGAGTCCAAGAGCCTTTGTATGCACATCGTCATGTTGAGGCTAACATCCTCCTAAGCGTAGGAATTGTTCAGTGCTACTAACCCTTAGGATGCAAGCTACGCCAAAACAGTAGTGAAGGGTAGCCATATGCTTCTGCACCCTTGTCAGATGCAAACATGCTATTAGAGCTGACTAGCCATAGAGGACTGAACATAAAGCTTACTGCCCCACCAACGTAGGAATTGAGACAGTGAGGCAACACCATGCCTCCTGGACACAGTGCAGTTACAAACCACTCTCTTGCTCTCAAGCAGCACATATGTACCAGTAGCATATTAGCTGGAGTATTCAAACTGGAACAAAGTGGTAACCTCCTTGGGATTAATAAATCCTCAGCATACAGCAGCACAGAGATGAGCCAGATCCACTCTTACTGTGAATGGAATTCCATTGAGATAGCTGGAGCTTTGCCCATTTATATTAGCGACTTATTTGGCCAGTTTTACTGGATGACACAGTAATGCCTGGTACAGTGTCTAGGACTGGTTTGTGAAATGACATTATTTCTGGTTAGGAATCATAAATGAATGCATTGTTAACATATTCTCTGAGTTTAAAGAAACTAGTTCCTTTCCTATGCAGGCTATCTATAGCAGTGGATTACCAACTGTTTTGGTGCTTAGAGAGTAGATACACTGGAGGATAGGATTCAGAGTGATCTAGACAAACTGGAGGATTGGGCCAAAAAAAACCTCATGAGGTTCAACAAGGACAAGTGCAAAGTCCTGCACTTAAGACAGAATAATCCCATGTACCAATACAGCCTGAGGACTGACTGGTTCTGCAGAAAAAGACCTGGGGGTTACGGTGGGCAGTAAGCTGAATATGAGTCAGCAGTGTGCTCTTGTTGCCAAGAAGGCTAACAGCATACTAAGCTGCATTAGTAGGAGCTTTGCCAGCAGATCTAGGGAAGTAATTATTCTGCTCTATTCTGCACCGGTGAGGCCACATCTGGAGTACTGTGTCCAGTTTTGGGCCTCCCACAACAGAAAGGATGTGGACAAGTTGAAGAGAGTCCAGCAGAGAGCACTGGAAGTGTCTTGGGGGCTGGGGCACATGGCTGCTGTGGAGAGGCTGAAGGAACTGGATTTATTTAGTCTGCAGAAGAGAAGACTGAGTGGAGATTTGATAGTAGTCTTTAACTACCTGAAGGATAGTTCCAGAGAGGATAGAACTAAACTGTTCTCAGTTGTGACAGATGGCAGAACAAGGAGCAATGGTCTCAAGTTGCTGCAGGTGGGGTTTAAGTTGGATATTAGGAAAAACTTTCCTACTAGCAGGGTGGTGAAGCACTAGAACAGGTTACCTAGATAGATGGACTGTCCATCCTTGGAAGTTTTTAAGGTCCGGCTTGATAAAGCCCTGGCTAGAATGGTTTGGTTGGGGATGGTCCTGTTTTGAGCAAGGGGTTGAACTAGATGACCTCCTGAGGTCCCCCCCCAACCCTCATCTTCAATGATTTGGTGTAGGGCTGTGTATTACTGCTATATCAGTAACAAGCCAGAACATTTTTGTATAGGACACACATTATGTTCTTTCCAGAGTGTATGAGCCTATAAGTCTTGAACAGGATACAGTAATACAGAGGTTCTCAAACTTTTTCTTATTGCGCATCCCTTCCAGATTTACCAGCTGCCTGTGTACCCCTACCAGCATATGTTTTTATTTTAACCCCTTAAATGCCAACTATTATGCTAATTAAAATTAAATCCACCATTACACAATTTTTTCTACATACCCCCGAGAGGTGTCTTGCATAATACCTCCAGGGGTATGCATATGACAGTCTGGGAACTCCCACAAAAGTACAGTCTATCCAGAGACAGCACTTCTACCTTTCAAAATGTTTTCTTAATGAGGATGCACGTAAGATGTAATCACTGGCAGGAGTTTCTGCTTCAGAATAGAGTAAGGCCAGCAAGCATTAAATGGGCATTTTTATTTGGCTGTTTCCTTTTGGTTTTATGGGAGCTACTTGGCTGCTGCTTGGCAGGGGTAGAAAGAACTGCAGAGGCTTTGGCATATGGGGTTTAGTTACAAGGTACAAAAGAACAAAGGACAAAAAGACGCAACTGAAAAATACCTTCATGTTGAACGCTGCAGCTACAAATCTAACTGCAAAAGTTGAAGTGTGTTCCTTAAAATACTAGCGAGCATTTGCTGAATTATGCTGGAGAGATACTAGAAAACACCATTCCAGTAGTGCTGGTCAAGACCAGCATCCGTTTGGAAGAACCCCTGTAGCCTCATTAATTTGTAAGAGCAGCTGTGTCAGCAGGGCCTTGCCTCAGCAGGCTGCCTTTAAGTCATAAAATAACAGGAGCTTCAACACTTTCCTGAGTGAACTGTGGCTATCTAGGGCAGGTAGAGTGTTTCCTGTGTGTACAGTATATTTTCAGAGTCAAAGCAGAAATCTTACTTAGCAGCCAAAGCGCTGTAGTAATTTGAAAGTAATCACCACTTGTTTTGTTAGCTTAAATGCTTAGTTGTCATTATCCCCCAACAAAGTCCTTGGCAGTCAATGGCACCTAGTACCTTGAGGCCTAAAGGAGCAGTCAAGCCATATCATGTAGTGACATGAACGTTCTCCGCACACTTTATGTGGAAGTCTGCCTCTGGGTCCCATTGCAGTTGGCTCTACACCAGTATTAGTAGGCAATGATGGCACAAAAAATCCTTGTTGCAAGGGCATTGAGCGCAAGCATTTTGTGAGGTTAGTGACAGTGGCATTCAGTTAGAGGAGGGCAGGGAAGAATGGATGAGTCCAGAATTGTTGCTGTGTTTCCATTCTGAACCAAGCTGGGAAGCTGGATGGGTCTAAAATGGAGTGTGCAACAGGCCACCTCAGAGGAAGGATAGCCCTTTATTGTTTCTTTTGCCCCAAGGTCTCAGGGTGATTTCTAGCTGAGTCAGCCACAATTGTTCTGGCAACTCCTAGTGCCGGGTGGCAGCTCATCACTTACCCAGGGTACATCTACACGTGCACTTGACTGTGGAGCTGACTAAGTAGTTCCACAGTAAAGCGTCACTGTCTACATGTGTGCCCATATTAGGGTATAGTAAATTAATTAATTTTGCTGTAGGATAGTACTGTTCAGGATAATGCACCGAGCAGTTACATGTACCAGAACTCATATCTGCATGGTGACTGGGGCTGCCTGGGGCAGGAGGGCACTACAGTGTTGGGGCTGCCTGCTGCTTAGCCCTGCACTATAGTACCGTCATTCCCCAGCCAGCTCAAGTGCAGCACATTAGCAAGGTTGGACTCGGGCTGGCAGGCTGAACCCCTGGGAGTGTAAATGCTGCACCCGGGAGCAATAAACTCTGGCATGAACTGTGAGGGAGTTAACTGCTATGTGCTAATTGCATGTGCAGATGCTCCCACACAGTGCAGAGTTAGTCATTAAAGTCACAATGGATTTGCTAATACTGAAGTGCATTTGCCTTTGTATAAGGCTGAATCTTTAAGGCAGCTAGTACGCACACATACACACAAACAGAGCCTGTACATGTTAGATCTGCCAGAAGAAGGCTTCTAAACAATAATGCCCTGATTTTCAGAGATACTGAGCAGTCAGCACAACACTGACCTTTGAAATTGTGTATGTGCATACGATTAATTGCAAAAGTTAATACTACAAAGAATGTTGACAGCAGTAAGACAGAGATATGTACTCCTCCTGTAAGAAATATAGGTAAAAAATAAAAGGAGAGAAATGGTCCATAGCTTCTCATAGTCCCACTTCATGCTAAATGTGAAGAACAATTGTTAGCAGGGGTGTAACCAGGCATTTGAGTGCCCCAGGTGAGAGGAGCATGAGAGGTAGCATTAGTGGTGGCTCTGGAAGCACTGCTGCTGCTCTTTTTTGCACCTTCCTGCCATCAGACCATACTGCACCTATCTCCCAGTACGTGCAGTATAAACTATACAAAATGAGCAGAAGTGTAAAGTGGTTGTCCAGTAGCTATGGAACTTCATGATCAGCCCAGGGGTGACCACTAATGTCTGGTTGTCGTTTAAATACCATGGCCCCAGATCAGAGCGTAAGGCTTTCCCTCCCACGTAGCCACTGAGAAAGCCAAAGTAGTTGTGATCCTCCTTCTTGTGAATTGAGGGTTGTGACCACTGTGTGGACACTTCATGCGCTTGGGCCTGCCTTTCTCCAGCTTGTTGGCTGTTTATTCAACACCTTTCCATGCATTATGGCATTAGTGTGTCATATACTACAGGGCAGACAAGGTTCTGTGGCTAAATCTGATATCTTTTATTAGACCAACTCAAATATTTGAGTTGGTCTAATAAAAGATATCAGATTTACCCAAAGAACCTTGTCTGGCTATGTCCTTAGACCAATACAGCTACAACCTACAACCCTCATAAACCTCAAGTCATTTATATTCTCATCTTCTTGCTCCACAGTACTAATTTGAAATGCATTTGATGGACCATCTAATTCCATTTTTTGTTTTCTTTTATCTATCCAGTGTTTGAAAACAAAGATAAAATTGTGATAATCATGGAGTATGCAAGTAAAGGTGAGCTGTATGATTACATCAGTGAGAGGCGGAGACTAAGTGAGAGAGAGACAAGACACTTTTTTCGACAGATCGTCTCTGCTGTACATTACTGTCACAAGGTAAGCAGAGGAGTTGTTGTTGCAATATCTACTGGGTGATTTTACAGTGAGTTTTATGTGTACAGAAAGGAATGGGGTTAGCAGTTTCCACTTGTTTACATGTGAGATAGCATTACTTCAGCTATATAGCAGGTTATCACAAGCATAAGTTTTATAATAGTTCCTCATTGGTGTTTAGAGACTATACACTTTATTCTGAGTTCTGCCCATTTACACCAGATAACTTATTGAAGGCTCCTAATTTCATCTTTGGAAATCTCCCCCTTTTATAACACGAGGGTTAAAAACAGCATGTCAACTAGCTTTCTGTATGAAGACAATTTTAAGTTCATTGTCATTGACCAATTAAAGGGGAAAGGAATAAGAGATTGTAACCGGAGTTTAGAAAGTGTAAGGGAATATTTTTCAGATAAGAATAAAGTAGAATATATACAATAAAAAAATCAGACCAGAGGTATAAATGTCCAACTTTAGAACAAGGAACTCTTTTGAGCAAAGTAGAAAGAAAGAATACTTAGCAAGCAGCCATTTAAGTTACCCTTCCAGATATAATAGGATCATCAGACAGCTTCCCTTTGATATTGTTTTTATCCATCATAGCATGTTTTCAGATGGCAATTAAAACCATGAAAGACAAGCAATTGTCTGTTTATTTTCATGGATTCTCCCTTGTAGATTGTGATTGCATAGAGCCAAAAGTTGCACCTGGATAGAGGCAACAGACAGCAACCACAGCCTTCTGTTAGAATTTTTAACATTTCAGTCTTCCTTTGAATTCTGTTAAGTAGTGGAGATTTGTTTGCACAGTCCTGAATGCACAGCACAGAAAGCCCCCATGAGCCTTCTCTGTGTAGGTAGTTTTCAGAATTTGTGGGAGCAGGCACTCTGACTAGAACACATCTTGTTAGTTTTTTCACTTAACAATTATAGGCACAAGAGTCTTGTAGGTTTATAACTTCCTTTGATTAAATGACTGTATACCGGAGGAATTGGAGCTTTTAGAAGGACAAACGTCATTGACAGATATTGTTTTTTGGTGCCTGGGAAGAATATATTGCTTTCACGCAGTGGGGGTAGGATAGGAGTTGGAATTAAGTTCCAGAAAGAATCCTCCTGCTGTTTTACAGGCTTTGTGGGAGGACAGATTCCAGTCATTCTTTTCTTAACCACACAGCAAGCGACTAATACATCTCCTGTCACTAGTCACTGGGTCGTGAGTGTTATGACAATGAAATCAGTCCTGAAATGTACATACAAAGACCACCCTGATGGTACAGTTCTTTAATTTGTCTAATATTTCCTTATGTTCCCTCTCCCCCACCCTGTGTGTTTTTCTCGTTTCAGAACGGTGTTGTGCATAGGGACCTCAAATTGGAAAACATCCTTCTTGATGACAATTTTAACATTAAGGTAGGGTTCTTTCTACTTCCTTCTCCAAATGTATTTGCATGTTCTGTAGCAATTTTCAACCAGGGTGGGGTAGTAGAATTCAGTGGTTGCGTACACATACTCACACAATCTGGGAGAATAGCCTCAGGTTTGTTTTCTCATAGGAAAACTTACCCAGAGATGCCTGAACAGACATATGAATGCTGAGCCCCTGAAGAACAGAGAGCTTTTAGTGCTGACACTATGCATCCAGGGGACTCCTGCACATCTCAGCATGCTCTGGAGGCTCCTTCAGTCTGCATGGAGACAAATGGCAGCAATACACAGGGCAGCCCTGATTAGCTGACCCAGATTGCTCAGGGTTATTCCACCTCTCCCTGCTGCACAATGTAGGGGTTGGAGCAGTTGAATGCAGTAACACATTTCTTTCCCTGGGGGATGAGATAGGAGCAAAACCTCCTGAGATTCTGGAGGACTGTGCTGTGGCTTCTCTTAAAAGATAACCGGTACAGACATTTGCAGTCCCAGGGAAAACTCTCCCAGGAATGATTCAATCCTGGTTGTTCCCAGGTTATTTTTCTCTCAGAGTATTTTTCTCTGGGAGAAAAATCTTGAACATCTCTACACTCATGGTTTCTGCTGTGAGAGCAATAACTCTCCCGGGAGAAACAATGTCGGGAGGTGGCCAATGTTAAAAGGTGGCCAATGTTAAAACAGCAATGCCTGCCATGTAACTAAAGGGGTGTATGATTGGGGAGGGATAGTACTATTTATGATTGGTTTTAAGTTCTCAAAGGAATCTTAAATAATACGGGGGGAAGGTCATCACACCACCCAGGAGGCTCACTTCTCAAAGCAATATCAGTTCACCAGTGGAAAAGAGCAGAGCGCTTCATGCAATCCAGTTTACTTTACAAATGGTATTATTCCTAGCTGCTACCGAGTCTAGAAAAAACTTTCTTGGCCTACAGGGTTCAAGTGCCTTCTACAGAACACTCCAAATGTCCTTTTGATCACGTTGAGAAAATAAGCAAATGGAGTTTCAAAATAAACCCAGTAAAGCACATGTGCTTCATTAGGAAATGGCCTTAGAACTCCAGACACAAATGTAGCTTTCTGAACTATCAGTGATGTCACATCTGTGTCAGTTACCCCCAGCAAAAGCATGGGAATGGCTTTTCTTTTTCTTTTCTTTTTTAATAATAGCCATAAAAAGCTAAGTAATAGAGTTCTGGGAGATCAGTGAAGTTTCTGAATGGCTGACCTTGTTTCACTTCCAACTTTCTCATTCCATGCTTATAAGGCATTTAGTCACCTTCCTTGCCCACATCTCCTCCCTCTGTGCAGCATAGGTAGTTGGGTGCAGAGACTTGCAGATAACCAAACAGAGATAGGTGATCAATAGTATCTGCTGGTTGTTGTACTTTATTAATTAATAGCAAAGCAAAGGAATGTATTTACCAACTGTTCCTACATCTCTCCTACAGCTCTCCACTCTGTCTTCTGGTTGTACACTGGATAGGCCTTATTCATTTTAAATGTGTGTGCAATGGAAATGGAAATAGAAAGTAACATATGGTTGTTACCATCTGTGTAAAACTGATGACAGAAGCTAACTTGGATTGAGTGGATTAAAGATACATAAATATGCAGTTTCTAAAAATAGCCTTTTACAGAAGGCACATCTTATGTGGTACTTGAATATTCGTCATTAACATCAGGGCTGTAATGCCTCTTCAGTTATATTCCAGCAACATCACTGATATTGGCAGCTTCCCTCCCCCTCTGTCTCATAGCAGAGCTGGAAACAAAAGTAGCCTTTATAGGGCATTGCTTCCGCCTGCAGGATGACTTCTCTTTCTACACTACTCACCAAGCTATCTTCCCAGCTAATCACTGAATTCTTGAGAGAAAAGAAGAATTTGGGGAATTTGTCAAATGGGGTGGGGTTAAGCAATAGGCTGTGATCATCATGTGGAAACCAATAATTTTCTCAAGCCTTCAGGAAGCTGGACTGCACCAAAAGGCTTGATTCCTCCCTTTTGTGTATTTTGTACCAGTTTAACTCTTCTGACTCCATGTGGATTTACACCCAAATTCTTTATGTAATGAAGGCACTTCAGAATGGCAACCTTGTTCTCAGACATTCCAGTGATTGCCACTATCACATGGAAATGGGTAGATGTTAATCAGAAGGCAAAGAAGTCCACAAGCCTAGAAATCTTCACCCAGTATCATGTTGATTTCAGTAGACCTATATATGTGAACTAGCAATCAAGAGCTCACAGGTGCTCTGATGAAAACTTTGCCCCACGGGAGTCAAATGGCAAAATCTCACTGTGTTCATTGAAGCCATGATCCCATCCTTGGGCTCCAGACGTGTAAAATACTGCTGGTGTCCCCTATTGTAAATGTCGCGTCCCTGGAATACCCGATGGAATTTTGGTAGCTGAAGAATCCTGTAATACTTATGCTTTCTCTGCAACTATCAGAAACAAATAACTTGAGATATTGATTGTTGTTCTTTTGTTGGTGTTCAACTAAATTCTGATCAACTTAAAATGTGTGCATTTTGCATACTTTGAGCCCTTTCTCAGTTGTTGCTTTGCTTGAAGTAGGGCACATCTTTGAGTGTATAACTATGTATGGCAGAGGTTTTCAACCTTTTTTAGTCTAAGTACCCCTGGTAGCCGAGTGGGGGGTGGAAGGTAGGTAGTGCACAGCATGACATGGAGCAGGGAAATGGGGATGGCACTCAGGCAGGCAGGGATGGAGTGCTGCCACCTCTGAGGAGCAGGGCCGGGGTAAGGCAGGGAAGCTCACCGGGCTGAGGTGAGGGCAGCAGTGCCCCTCTGTGGGGCAGGGAAGCTCACTGGGCTGGGGTGTGGCAGCAGTGGCCACTGCGCATGAGCTTCCCTACCTTGTGAAGGGGCTCCACTGCCCTTGCCCCAGCTCCGCTCCTGGAAGGTGGCAGTGCCCCATCCCCACCCACCCGCATATACCTTCTAGGACTGGTCCAAGTCCCCCCAGGGGTACGTGTACTCGCAGTTGACAACCCCTGACGTATGGGCATGCATATACACTCACAGGTGGCTACAAGCTGGCTTGCTGTCTCATGATGCTTGTATTTAAACAAAGAACCTCTTGAGGCTAAAGGATAGAGATTGGAAAACAGTTTATATTTCACACTCTAATTATCAACACTGTCTGAATTTGGATTCCTTTAAGAGAGGGTTTTTGTATCTTACCTACCGCATAATTGAGATCTACTTACGGCGCTTGATGTTAAACAGACTGCCACTATTTCCCTCGATGCTTTCAGCTTAGAATTTGTTATTGTGGTTTCTATGCAAGTAACACAGAGTTTATTTCCCCTTCTTCTCTGTTTCCCTAAACAATATTTGTTGGCAAGGAAACACATCTGGAACTGTAAATTATTTATTTGCAGTTGAGTAAATCTAACAGGCCCTGATTCTGAAAACATTTACAGATGCTTGAAGCAGAAAGAGAAATGTGCAGTTTAGGGTGGAGTGTTGGTTTTGAACATTCAAAAAACACATCTACTGAAATGGGAGTTTTATTGTTATCTGCACTTCTAAGACCTTCAGTCTCATGATCTTGTATTTATATTTCATCCAGCAGATTCCAGGGCCTTTTACAAAATGTACTAATTGATTATAAGAAAAGTATAATAAAAGGAAATAATTTTCTTCACTGGGCTGTGATCTATAATTAAGTATATATTTCTGAAAAAAGCAGTGTCCTCTATTTTAACTATAATTAGAACAAGCTCTGGGAAGATGTTAGAATGTTTTTCAGACAGGAAGTAAAGAACATTTGATCCGTAAAAAATTATCATGTGGTCTCATACAGTGAGTTAGCCAATTTATTGTGTTCTTTTATTTGATACATGGACAACTTTGGAGCTATTGAGAAATTTGATCCTGTTTAAATTAAAGTCATAAAGTAGTTGAGCAGTGCACAAAGAAATAAGTCAGTTTTTTAGCTTAATTAGTGAGCGAAGTCTCTGGAAACTTGATAGGTGTAATGGTGTGCAACAGGAAGCACCAGTGTTTGAAAACTGAGAAACATAACACCTTTCCAGTGCAATCAGGGCATGTGCTGCAGCGGCACAAATTTGGGCTACTACTTTGTGCCTCAGAGCATGCCCCTGCACGTGCCCTTTGTTGCAGGCTGTGTCCTGCTTCTCCTGACTCCTGGCCAGGCTCCATGTGTTGTGGGAGAAGGGGAGGGCAGCTGGGGCACAGGGCCCCTCTGCGCAGGGCTGGCTGGCAGCCCCCTTGTCTCCGCTGCAAAGCCCCAGTGCTGCTTTCTCCTCTGTTTCTGCAGGCTATGGAGCCCCTGTGCTGAGACACACTGCACCTCAGCCAGCCCCATTAACCTAAATAATGTCTAATTTCAGTCACTTGTGACATCAAAAGGGTGCCAGATCTTTTAGAGACAATGAAGTAAACTATCTTAGCTTTTGCTAAGATCTGATAATTACTGGCCTGTACTTCTGTACTTAATATGCTCAATGGTCAGATGAATTTTCAGACCTTAGAAAAAAGTTCTTCATGGTCAGGGTTGCCAGGATCTGAAATGGGCTTCCAGGGGAGGTGGTGCTCGTCCCATCCTTGGGGGTCTTCAGTAGGAGACTGGACAGACACCTGGCTGGGTTCACATGATCCCAGGTTTGGTGACCTTTTTCTTGCCTGCCAGGGGCAGGGGGGTCAGACTAGATGGCTCACTGAGTTCCCTTCCAATCCTAGAATCTATGACCTATGGGCTATATAACCAGTTTCTTGTTGGGCATACGGCAGGATAGGGTGGCAGTTCATAAACTAACTCAGTGCTCAACCTTTTGGTGCCATGGGGTGGATGAGTGGTGGGGGGCCTATCCACAGGTCAGATCAGGCCCCACATACCAGGATCAGACCCTCACACCACCTCCGCACCCCTACACTGCTGCATAGAGCCTCCTTATCACCTCCCACAGCCCTGCTCAAGGCTCCTTTCCACCTCCCTCAAGTCAGTGCCACCAGGTCAGGACCTTGTACCGCCTTCTTAGGGCCCACACTGCCAGATCAAGGCCCCATGCTGCCTCTGTCTAGCCCATGTGTGCCTAGACTGGGTCTGGCCCACTTCAGCATGTCAGTCTACTGTCCTGTCTGGCACATGGGGCTCCCCACAAGTCTAGAAATTTGGCAGCAGGGGAGTGGCAACTACTGCCTTCTCTCCCCTACTTCCAAATGTTTGGACCTGTGGGGACCCTTGTTGGCTGGATGGCATGCCTCTGTGTGCTGAGTCTAACCCATGAGTTGGGAGTTGAGCACTCCTGGACTAATTCAGAGATGCATGAAGTAGGCTGTAGCTTACTAAAGCTCACGCTGTCTAACGAGCTAGTCTATACAATGTGCTACCCTGCCCTGTCTTCTCTCTAACTTCAAATTACCATGGCTAACAGCCTCTCCCAGTTGCTTTTTAAATTGAGTCTTACTACAGACTCAGTGTAGAAAACACTTTGGTATATGAAGTGTGAGAACAGTGAACAAGAGACCTCTGGACTGAACCAGAGCTTAATTTTAGCCAAAAAGGTGATTTTTGTGGTGTCAGAAATAGTATTGACAGTACCTAACCACAGTGGGGTCTTGGTCCACACAAGGGCTCTGAGGTACAGGTGAATAACAAGCAGAGTAATACATGCAGATGAGTTGTTTTTAACCTAAGCCAGGAAACCTGATAATTAAAACTGAGAAAGCATCACCCCTCAAACTGATAATGAGATTTCCATGGATTCTTAGAAGGAAGTCAGGTGTTTGTATCCTGGACCAGGAAATAACAAGGCACCAAAACCTGCTAGGATGGAACAATGTTACAGACAGCCATACCTAGACAGAGAATAGTTAGATAGGCCAGCGCTGTGCCAAACCCCTAGTGCTTCTCCTAAAAAGGGTAAATTTAAAATTATACAAAGTGAGCACAGGATTGAAAAATCCAAATTCAGTAGCGAGAGTCTGTTGGCTGCTCTTTTTGTTGGGCTGGAAAGGAGAATGCATACCTGGAATCCTCCTGGGTTAGCAGGAGGTACTGAGTGGACAGTTAGTTCACGGTTAGGTGCTTGTACTTCAGGTGCGTCTCTCGGAAGGTGTCTTGTACAGCACAGAGCTGTCATCTGTCTGAGTGGACCAAATTATTTGTCGACTTTGAAATATAAAGAGAGATGGATTTTCATGTGGTGCAAACTGGCAAAGTGCAAACTTCATGGAATTTTATACTCCATGCTTAAATGAACCGATAAATTACATCTGGTTTATTGTAGTTAACAGTAAATATGAAACATGCACCTCCTGAAGCTAAGGGAATAAAAGTCTGCTTTCCAGCTCCTCCCAATTTGGGAAGTTTTTTGAATTAATGCTTTATCTCCATTTAAGTGCCAAGAACATGAAGTAATCTTGGCTTCTTTTAATCTTGTTTTGGGGGGCATGACAGTTTTAATGGGAAAAGCTGATAAGCATCAGTCTGTGAGTATGGGAGTGGACTGTAATATAAATACTCTTTTCCTGAATGGCCAAAATGGAAACATGAATGCCCAAGTCTGGGAGTTCTTTGGTATGAGGAGTGGTGCATATACCCCTCTACATGCTCATTTATATATCCACACATTTTATACATTCCAGGCAGTTAAAGGAATGTGTTTTCTTAAGGAAGCATACTGTGCAGTATCCGTCTCTGTCTTAGCTGTGTCCTGAACTAAAATAAAACTCAGGGGCCAGCACAAAAGTTTTAAACAGTGAAACGGTCTCATTCGTCTTTTGATTGACAGGGCACACTTCATAAGGCTTAAGACCTACTTCCTGCAAGCCAGTTAGGGTGACTTGATAAGAAAGTGGAATTTAGGGCAATTAAGTGCAATTTGAGCCATGAGAATACGTTTGCAGACTGCAATAGTATACCAGCTGCTTTCAATGACATTCCAGGCATACAATGAAGATTTTACAAGCCAGGCTTATTTAAGTGTTGAATTTTGCTACAGCAGATTGATAGCACAGTATTTAGGAGATGGAATAAATTCAGAGTATAAATGAACTATGATGAGAAAAACTAATATTAATGAACAAAAAGAGCTGCTTCATCACCAGAAATACTTTAGGAGCACCAAATATCACTAAAGCATATTCTGTCTCTCTCTCTCTCTCTCTCTCTCTCTCCCCCTCCTCCCCCCCCACGACATATCTACACGTGCATTTACGCTGGCTTAAAGTTATAGCACGGTAAGTGAGAATAGGCTTATATCTACACATGCAGGTGTTAAAGCACATTAACACTGTGTGTGCACTAACTTGGAACTAAAGTTAGTCCCAAGTCAGTCCATACACACAGTGTTACTGTGCAGTAGGGCATCTACTCAGTGTGTTACTACTCAGTAACTAATTGGCAGGGCCAGCCTGTCCTATCCTGCGGAAACTGCAGCCGCAGGGGGCCCTGCAGTGAAGGGGCCCCCTTCAGCTGTGAGCACTCTGCCATTCTGCACTGCTGCCAGCTTCAAGTCCAGTTGCTTGCCACTTGCCACTGCTGCTGCTGGCAGCTTCTTCGGCAGCTTGCTGCCCCCCTCCGCTACTGCCGACGCTGGTTTCTTCACATCAAGGGAGCCCAGAACAGTCTCTCACAGGGGATCCTAAACATTGTGGGCCAGCCCTGCTAATTGGGCATAGATTTGATACCTATGCCCAAGTGAGATTAAGTCACCATATTTACTGTGCAGTACAGGAGTACACATGTAGATGTGTGCCCATACTGTGCAATAATTCTGGTTACCGTACAGTAAATGTGCATGTGTAGACATGCCCAGAGTAAAGCAAAATATTAAAGCTGGGTGATAGAAATTGCATGAGAGAGATAAGGCTTTAAAGATGTCCTACAAAAGGTATTTTAAAAAATCAGGATTGTGTTGTTTTTAGCCTGTTTCTGATATATAAAGAAGACCTGCAAAATCCTTCCTGTCCACTACCTCCTATACTGCTCTTTTCTCTCTTTGTTCTTTTGTTCTCTGGTTTTGTTGCAGAACATTTTGGAATTGAGGTGGATTAAAACAAGGACAAACTTTATCCCAAGTATTCATTGAGCATCATAGTTACATATAAGTTAGTAGCAGTAAACACATATTTGAAACATTCTGTCAGAAAAAGTCCTTTTTCCATCTGATGGCTTTACTTTTGCTTTCCTGTTTCTTGTGAAATCAGAGTGCCACTACTTTCCCCTGGAACGTAATTTCTTCATGGTAGAAAAAAAAAATTTTTATTGTGAAGTGAAGAAAATTCCTGTTTTGTATATGTTATATATTTTGTTGCTGTTCTGAAAATTACCTCCCAGATCTTCTTCATACTTCCGAAAGAATAAAAAATGGTTGCAAGTCCCCTTTAAGACATCTTTAGTAAATAGCAGGATTTCAGCTGCCAGAACTAGCCTTACATCTAGTGTGCATTCTCCCTATACTTCTGGTACCATGGCAGCCACTGTTGTTATGGGTCCATGCAGCACCTATTCCAGTTCTTCTCCCACATCACCTCCCATGCCTTCTAAACTGTCTTATGCACTGTATTGTCCCAACTTCTTGCCCGTTTTTTTGCTGCCTACTCTTTCACTGCTGGGGGAAAGCCCAGCATCTGCTCCTCTTTTTCCCAGGGGTTTATGCATGAGGAAGAGAAAGCAGCTTCTGCTGTACTGTGGTTCTTTGGGACTAGGTTTTATAACATAGTTTGAATACCACCAAATAGGAAAAAAAATCATTAAACCAACCAAAGCTCCAGAGCTTTATGTAACTATATCCTATAGCTGCGGATATTAATCCATTCCCTACAGAGGATCCCATATGGAGAAAAAAGCTACCTCCTCCACAGGATCTCAGGTTCAGGCCCATATCTGACTCTCACAATCTGCCCGTGGCTTCAGTGAGACTAATGTGAGTGGGATTTGTCCCAAGAAAGGATAGGTTGACTGTGCTAGAAGCTACAGGGTGACTCACAGGATTTCTAGGATAGCCTCATGAAAAGCTATTGTTCATGGTGTTATCTGAGTTTTGCAGTCCAGCATTTCTTAGGTCAGTAGCATGCATGAATAAAATAGACTGGGCAACAGAGATGTTTGGGTAAAAAATGAAATACAAATTGAGGCATGTTTCCTTATGCTGGAGAAAAGTACCTGGGAGTTTTTAAGGCCACACTTTTGTTCAGACTTTTGTTTTTTTAACAGAAAAGAGCAGAACATTGAAGTCACAAACAAATTGTGTGACCCCAATCCTGTAGTTCCTGCACAGGCAGACATGGAGTTTTGCTTGTGTTGCGAAGGTTGGATTTGGGCCCGTTGTTTGCAATTAGGAAAGGACTCCTGTTTTATTACCTTATACCCATGTTCTTGTCTACTTGACCTTTGGTTTCTCTAAATGCCTGAATAATCAGAGCCTGTTGAATTTGGAAAAGTTAGTCAGTATCGTACTCTCTTGTTCTCCATATTGTACTTGGTGCTGAATAAGATAAAGCTTGTGTTCTATAGGGCACGTCTACAGATGGCTACACAGTGCCTTTGTTACTGTGGTGTCATTCAGTACTTCCCTTTGGAAGTACTAAATAATGGTGTAGTAAGAGCCTGTACTGTGCCATGCCGGCTGCGCTCGGTTATTTTTGCCTGCTATATCACTTTAGGAATGCACTATAACAAGGGAGTGCATTGCTATGGCGATGTAGTAGTGGCTTCAAAGTTTTTGCCATCGGACGCTACAGCACTATAGGATCTTGTGTACACACACCCTATATGTATCTTATTTATTTATTTTATAAAATGAATACCAACCCTGCCTTCTTGCTGAATAAGGCACCATTTTCTTTCAGGATATTCTGTCTTGGTCCCCATGAATTCACTGCTTCACTTCTATTGGATTTTAAGGACCACTAGCCAAATACAACTGTGCTACAAAATCCAAATAGTGGCATTTTATCATTGATTTGCTCCCATGCAAATAACCCTTGCAAACATATGCAAGGCACCCAGGAGTAAGTGCCTGACTCATCTTTCCAGTATATCAGTTGCTGAGCTATGACTCTAATCCAAGAATCCTGGCTCCCAATCCTGATGCTTTAACTAATAGATCTTTCTCTTTCCCTATTATTTTCATTAGAGAAATGTCCATACCACAGAACTCTCTTGTAATTGTCTTTACAGATTGCAGACTTTGGGCTTTCCAACCTTTATCACAAAGACAAGTTTTTGCAGACCTTCTGTGGAAGCCCACTTTATGCCTCCCCTGAAATTGTTAATGGAAGACCTTACCGAGGCCCAGAGGTAAGGGCAGAGGGGAGAGAAGGAAAAAGTTTAAATACAAATTTATCTTAACTTTTGTTGGTAGAGTGGGATGGGATGGAGTGGCTTTGGCAATAATGACCATGTAGGTTAGCCCTATACAGATTGTACTGTTTGCATGGACTACACTGGGTGTTTCTGTTGGACGTATTCAGTTGACCTTCTGGTGCATTCATTTACTTTGCTTACAAATGATATTAAATATTTGTATGTCCAGAAATATGCACAGTTTGGCATTATGTTGCTTTTCTGGTGCTAGTGGTTTAGAAGGCTGCAGGAGTCAGCTTTTCTAGTCTTCATGCTCTTTTGTCTGTGCATTTTAGGTTGACAGCTGGGCCCTAGGTGTATTGCTTTACACGCTGGTATATGGAACGATGCCCTTCGATGGCTTTGATCACAAAAATCTAATCAGGCAGATCAGCAGTGGAGAATATCGCGAGCCAACACAGCCCTCAGGTATAAAAAGGAAACAAACAAATGTGGGTGTAATGCACTGAGATCACAGCTGGAGCTCTGTATGACTGGTCTGTCTTGCCTCTCAGCAAGGTAGATATGCACCTTATAGGCTAACTAAATAAGATAAATATATATAGTTAGTCAGTTATTTGATTAGTTTATAAGGTGCATATCTGCTTTCTGCCTGACTTTGGAGTAACATGGTTAACTGCCTCCTTCTGCTCTGCCTCTACCACCATTTTCTGGTGTCTCTTTAGAAAGAAAGACAAAGAAAAGAATCTCCCAGACTTCTCCAAACTTCATCTGTTATCAATTCCCATCTGGATTGAGTGTTTTCCCAAAGCCCTTTTGAAATGAAAGTTTTATAGCATATAGATTTTATTGCCTTAGGGAAGCTTTAACAAGCTCTTTTAACTAGATCTATGACAGTGGAAAGTCTGTTAGCTATTGCAAGTGGAATTGTTCAGACAAGCTGTAAACTGATACATGGTACTGATACAGATCAGTCTTCTAGTCTAACTACATTGTGGGATATAGATATCAAAAGCAGAGAGAAGATAAATAGTCATGGAGAATCAATCACTTGCACAAGAACCTGGTCCAGTGTCTGAATTCAATACCTGTGTGTTCACAGATATTTCTGAACAAGGGGATCACACAATGAATAGGGCCCTGATAGAAAATTACCAAAAGAAATCTAGTCCAGCCAAATGATCTTAGAAATCCTTTCTGGTTTGAAAATCTATGGACCCATTCATAAATTTCACAAGACATTTGTCTCTCATCATTTGTTTCCCAACATTGTTCATATTTTCCCTCCCAGTTATTGCAATGTCATTTGTTTTGTGGAAAATTAAGAATGCATAAAAAAACCTATATTATAATGCATTTTACTTCCTTTCCTCCTGTTTAAAAATGATATTCACAAAAGCAATAATGGAGGTCATATAAAATACCCTTGTTCCCTTTTGTTTTCCTCTAAGGTTTATAATAATCAGGGTTGATGGAAAGGTCGGTATCTACATTAAATTCCTTCACTAATATGGAAAAACACTCAGTTATTTGATGACCCAATGGTACATTCATCTGGGTAGATCATATATCTTCAGATATGGAATAGCACTTAAGAGCATTTCCCCCATGCTGAGAAAATGGACATACCCTTACCCTGAATAGCACCTTTGCTTTATCTATTTCGAGAAATATCATTTCTGCTTATCATCCTTGCCCACATTTCTATTTTAAAATCAAAATGGAAGTCTATATTTTAAATGTCATTGTCTCCATAGATGCTCGTGGTCTGATCAGGTGGATGCTGATGGTGAACCCTGAGCGCCGAGCAACCATTGAAGACATAGCCAATCACTGGTGGGTCAACTGGGGCTACAAGAACAGTGTTTGTGACTGTGATGCCATGAGGGACTCGGAGTCCCCACTGCTGGCTAGGTTTATTGATTGGCATCACCGTTCTACTGGCCTCCAGCCAGAGACTGATACCAAAATGAAGTGCCTTTCCAAACCCAAAGGTTCTGAGGTCATGTTAGAGCGACAGAGATCTCTGAAAAAATCAAAGAAGGAAAATGACATTGCACAATCTGTCCAGGATGGAGGGGCTGAAAATGCATCCAAGCCAACCTCCAAGAGACCCAAAGGCATCTTGAAGAAAAGGAGCAACAGTGAGCATCGGTCTCACAGTGCAGGGTTCATTGAAGGAGTGGTCAACCCAGTGTTACCTTCCACTTTTAAGTTAGAGCAAGAACTGTGTAGGACTGGTGTTGCCATTAAAAACGTTGTGGAGGGAGACGTAGGAGGCAAATATGGCACTAAACAATCTTCCCTAATGCCAAAAAAAGGAATCTTGAAGAAGACTCAGCAGCGAGAATCTGGATATTACTCCTCTCCAGAACGGAGTGAATCTTCTGAACTTTTGGACAACAATGATGAAACAGAAAACAATGACATTTCCCCTGGTGTCACTGAAACATCAAGAATTGGGTCTCACAGCCACTCCTATAGGCGTAAGGGTATCTTAAAACATAACAGCAAGTATTCCACTAGCAGCACTGAGTCAGCTTTGGTCAGCCCTGACACACCTACGCTGGAAGCCATGGAGGAAGTGGTACTGCCTGGGGATGGCCTATCTCGAAGTTACAGTCGCCCTTCTAGTGTGATCAGTGATGACAGTATTCTGTCCAGTGACTCCTTTGACTTGCTGGATTTGCAAGAGAATAGGCCAAACAGGCAGAGGATACGGAGCTGTGTCTCTGCTGAAAACTTCCTCCAGATCCAAGATTTCGAAGGACTCCAGAATCGCCCGCGACCACAGTATCTGAAACGCTATCGAAATCGCCTGGGGGACAGCAGTTTTTCCCTTCTCACAGACATGGATGATGTGACTCAGGTTTACAAGAAAGCGCTAGAGATCTGCAACAAGCTTAATTAGCAGAGTGAAAATGGTGAGGAGGGAAGGGAGTTGTCTTGTGTACCTTTATGATGGAGTTAGCCAGGTTACCTATTTGCTGACAGTGATAGTGTTTTCAAAATGGGTGTGAATGTGCCTACTCAGCTGACACCCTTGAAATATATATAAATCAACCCCAAATCATCTCATGATCATTATGCAATCTCTCTTCCCATTGGTATTATCAAATTACTACCTAGCTGCTTTCTCCACCAAACTCTTTTTACATGTGATGTAAACATATTAGGACTGAGCAGCCAAAGACAGAACAAAGTCCAAAATGGCTGGAAATGGAAGCTAGGCTGGAAATAAGTCAGACATTTTGAACAGCAATGATAAGTAATCGTGATGGCAGCACTACAAAAGTATGTGGTAGAATCTTCACCTATTTGAAATTTTTGAATTGACATTAACTATCCTTTGAAAAAGATACGCTTTAAGTTGAGCTTGAAATGATTATACTCAGTGAAGGAATTGCAGGTGAATATTTAGATAGACTGAATTATGTAGGAGGCCAGACTGGATGTTTGCAGTGTTACCTTCTGGTTTTAAAATCTATGAGTTACTGAACTTGTTATGGGACGGGGACCTTTACATAGTCACCCTCAGTACATGGTGGACATTACCAAAAATGTTTGAAGCATAGGGCTTAAGACTCAGATTTTATATATACCATGAGATTGCTGTTCATTATTAAGGAGCACATATTCTTTCTTGCCATCAACTCTATGAAAAAATACAGCAACTGAAAAAGTAGTCTAAGAAGCTAAAAGATGTACATTTTAAGAGGCTTGTTGATGTCATTCCTTTGATTTGTGAGATTTGTGATGTTTTCCAGATTGCCAGTCAAACAAATACTTAAGAAGAAGTATGTAATAAGTTCTCTCAGGGGTTAAATAAATATGATTTCTATATGCCAGTCATTATCACTGTCAACAAATGGTGCCACTTTGCTATTAGCATGTCAGATCAGAGTGGTGAATAGTTTGCCTCTAGAATGTTAGCTTACGAGAAGGCTATAGCATGTAGTAAGTGGACAGAGGTCTGAGTGTCAGAAGAATGTGCCTTTCTCCAAGTAAGAGTGTTTCTAAGTAGGTAGTAATGGAACAGAAGGATTTGGTATATGAGCACTGAAATAACAGTAGACTTAAAGGATTTGGTGTGAAAATGCAGGTAGCTCTGTGTGTATTAGTAGATGGTACTGCTTAAACAATGGTATTAGAAATGGTATTGAAAAGGGGAGGGATATGTAGATGTATCCTTAGACATATCTAAGTATCTAGACTAAAGGCTTTAACTCCCATAAAGGTACCATGTGGGTCTACTGGATTACCTGAATGTAAGCCTATGTTAGAAAGGCGCACTATGTGTTTGACAGGCCTGGGCAAACTGGAGTCTTATGGATATTATTTTGGATCTCATTTAGCCAATGGCCCTTGGTTTCACTGGATTCCAGTGTGACTAAAGGCAGATTTTGGTAAATCACATCAATTGGATACAGATCTAAAAGTCTGAACAAACAGCCCCATTGACTAATCATGCAAGCAAAAGGTAACAGGGTAGATTTTGATTGCTTTTTATCCTCATGACTTCAGTTGAAACAGAATTTGGCCCATCATCTCTGGACCTGGTCTAAAATCCTAAAAGCCATTGGGAAATAGTGCTCAAGAGATTCCTTTTGGGCTTCTCTGAGATTCTGCAACACCATCTCAAATAGACAGAAGCTGTTTCCCAGCTGAAACCTTTATTGTGCCATGGTCTTTCACTTTGTTGGTGCCTTCTTAAAAACCAGATGGATTAGCTAGCATAAAGACAAACTCCTGAATCAAGTCATCTGTCTTTAGGGCTGATACATCTCACCTGTATCCATCATTAGACATTGGGCCAAATTCAGCCCTTGTGTAAATGACATTGAGTATTATGAAATCCTGGAGAGATGTACTTCCAGGCAGCAAAGCTAACTTTGACTCACTTTTATAAGCAGTGAAATGTCAGTCCACTTCTGCATGACACACCTTTTAGTGCGATGCTGAAACATCCTTTTAAAACCCTACTTACTTGGGTTTTTGCCCCTCCAAAGTGAATGTGCTGTTTTGCAGGGTACAAAACTAACAGGTTTGCTATGTCCTCTTACTTCAAGTAGAGTCTGTAGTGTTTCAAAAATTTAGGTGAGTTTTCCAGTCATGGTCAGAAGACACTCTTTAATTCTGTACTCTGGAGATAGGTGCCAAAACCTCAGCTGGCGTAAATCAGCACAGCTTCATTGACCCAATGGAACTTGACTTCAGTAGAATAGCCCTGACTGACATGGCTCTAAATGTTTAATTGATATATATACAATTAAAGATGATGGAAGTGGGACTC
Source organism: Caiman crocodilus (assembly GCA_030014935.1). Lineage (NCBI taxonomy): Eukaryota > Metazoa > Chordata > Crocodylia > Alligatoridae > Caiman > Caiman crocodilus. The sequence continues at coordinate 44,892,109 of JAGPOW010001296.1, read as the reverse complement.
AGCGTGACCTTCTGGAGAGCATAGAGAGGAGATTTACCTAGGCATTTGCCCAGGCCTGCTGTCTTGCATACAAATGTGAATGAATGATTGACTGCTTGCTGCCAAACTGGAAATGTTAAGTAGGGATTTACTGGCATGTTATCATTCCTAGAAGAAATGGGAAAAAAAAAACAAAAACAAAAAAACTTGACTGCACATTGTTATTATTAGTGTTGTGATTTTTATTTAATTTTTTTGTAATACAAAGTTGACTTTTTTATTTGAATTTGTCTTTTTTTTTATTTATTGGTCTGAAAGCCATTTCAAAGGTATAATAATATATTTGGTGTAATTTAATTGGTTCAACATTACAGCTCTGGCCAAAATTGTCTGGTGATTTGTTTTTTTCTTTTTTCCCACACATTGGTTGGTTTGAGCTTTTACAAGGCACACAGGGAAAAATGCTGGATAATCATCCAAAGTGTTTGTATTTTTAATCAATACTGTTTTTTTATTAAATAAAAATGAACTTAATGTAACTGGGAAGGATTTTTCTTTCTCTTCAAATAAATGCAGATCAGCTGAACTAAATAGACATCTCATGCACAAATACATCAATGTTTGAGCAAGTCATACCCTAGTTGTTTACTCCAAGTTTTTGGTTTATTCATGCATTTGAAGATCTTGTGGGTGGCCACTGAGATGTGCACGCTATGAAAGATTTGGCATCAGGAACTATTCAAAGTTTTCAGCTGTATTAAAACACCACAGAGAAGAATAGCAGGGTAGGATTTTCTTTCCTGGAGATGAATTAGATCCATTGGCCAGGTGTGCTGCAGGTGAGAACTGGCTATCTAACAGCCAGATATAGGCCTGGTGACACCCTATCACATTCCCCTTTCCTTTCAGCTGGGAAGAGGAAACATATTATTTTTTTTTAAAATCTTTGTATTGCTGTAATCCAAGGCCTGTTTAGACAAAAAGCTGTTGGCCATCTGCTGTTATCAAATGTGTGGTGGTTTAGGTTATATGGCTTTCGGCAGGCAGAGCAGTAGGCTGGTGAAAGGCAAACACAGAGTCCATTTTCAACATATTTTGTTGGAGACCACTTGGAAGTAAGAGGCTAAAGCTCCTTAAAGGTGAAATCTTGGTGTTTCCTTTCCTTGGAAGCCTTGGGGCACCGGAAAGGAAACTGGAGATTGGGTATCCTGTTGAGCATAGGAAATGTCCAGATATTGGCTCTGACAGAGCATAGAAAGCATCTTGCTTGATTTAATCAGGATGCCTGTTTTTTATTTTGGAATTTTTTAGGGTTTTACTCCTAAGAGGTGTGGATTTGGGCCTGGAATTTGTAAGTCATGCAAAACAACCTTCCATTCTGTAATTCTACCCTGATCTTATTAAAGCTAAAGAGACATTGCTTTAAGTGCACATCTAAATTAGCCTATCTGGGTCCAGGTGATCACAAACCAATAGGGCAAAAAGTCAAATACCCAGTAATACATTTTAAAGGGAATGATTAGCTGGCTTTACATTGATTGATCTAGGAAAGCATTAAATGTGTATTCTGAGTCAGTCATTGCATCTACGTATCTGAAGTGTAATAAGGACTAAATTGTGGGTGTGGGGTTTAGGACTAATTGATGATGGAGATAATGAGAGGAAGTCAGGGATGATGGCAGAGCAAGAGTGTTCTGTGACAGTTGTTATGAAATTTTCAAGATCTTTTTCCCTTAGGAAAAGGAAAGTTGAGGGAACAACTTATTTTTCTTTCTTAACAAAAAAAGGAAGCAGTGAGTTTCTACACAAGTGAATCTAGTGCAAAGAGCCAAGATCACTTAGTTAAGATCTGACTGAGCCTATCACAGCCCTTTGACCCAGCACGGTTAGCACAGTTTCTTCAGCACACATAAAGGAGCAATGTGGCTAGCATCATATCCAGCTACTTTTGACTCCTAGCCAAACAGCCAGGTCTTCACTTACAGCTGGGTGGACTGTCAGTGTGGTGTTTGGTATAAGGCTTGAATTCACTATGGCTCCAGAGCCATGAAGTGCCTTTGCCACTTTGCTACTCTGCCTCTTAGAGGTTTAATACCAATTACAAATCTGCTCTGTCAGTTATGAGCAGGTTTAAAATCTCCACCTTTATAGTATATGTGTATGTTCTGAAATCCACCAACACATCCACTTCACAAAAGTGGGCATTTTATTCTCATTTTACAGCTGGGATACATAGATTGTAAGATCAGAAGGGACCTCAGAAGATCATCAGGTCCACCAAGCAGAAAAGATAACTGGGGGTCAGGTGACCCCAGCAAGGTGACTGTCTAGTCTCCTCTTGAAGATTTCCAAGGTAAGTGGTTGCACTACCTCTGGAGGGAGATTTTTCCACAGTCTGGACACCCTGGCTGTGAAGAAATTTTTCCTAATGTTGATCTTGAATCAATCTTCCAGGAGTTTGTGGCCATTGCTCCTGATTTTCCCCTTGGGTGCCCTGATGAACATTTGCTCACCAAGCCCTTGATGTTAGGTGCCTGTTGGGGTTAGATTCCTGAAAGTTCCCATGGTTGGCAAAACCATGGTTGGCAGGACAAAAGGCTTATGAGAAAAATGGCAGGTGGCAGGCTGATGCACAGCCATGGACAACCATGGTTATTCAAAATTGTATACTGTGGTAGCCGAAATGGTATATAGAATATTAAGTGTGGATACTCAGAACCGTGGTTGGCAAAACCATGGTTGGCGGGGTTAAAGCCAGATTAAACCATGGTTTAAAGCCGGATTAAACCATGGTTCGTCAGGGGACGGGGATGCAGATAACAGAGAGAATTTAGGATCAACAAACCATGAGCCATGTGCTAGAACAGCCCACATAAGTACTAAGGGGCCTGATGGGCATCAGGCAGGGGGGTACCCATTGCGGGGCTCAAGCGTCTCTGTACTGGGAACATGGGGAAGAAGTAGGAGGAACTCACACTCCTGCTTGCAAACAAGAACTTGGACATGGTTGGGCTAACTGAAACTTGGTAGGACCCTACCCACAATTGGCCAGTAAGCATTGAGGGCTATTCAGATGTGATAGAATAGGGGAAAAAGTGGAGGGGAAGGTGTTACTCTCTATGTCAAGGAGCAATAAACATCTTTCACAATCAAGATAGGACCAGAGATGGGGCAAATTGAGCTATTGTGGATCAGACTGCAAGGGGGTCGGGGGAAAGGGACTTGGTAGTAGGGGTCTACTACAGGCCACCGCATCAGGAAGATGAGCTGGACCTGGAATTCTCAAGGGACATGGTTGTCATGGGTGACCTAAACCAGTATTTCTCAACTTTTTAAGTAACAAGTACCTCCTAACTTTTGAAAATGTTAATAAGTATCCCAACACTAAATTTTTCAGGGGATTTTATATTTACAGACTAATGTGTGCCATATGTTGGAAGAAGAGCTGTGTATATAAGGCCGAGATATGACAGATGTCTGATCTGGTGTGGGTAGGGTTGCCACCTTTTACATCAGGAAAGCACAACTCAAGTATGTACCTGGGCTACAGGTGATGTTGGCCAAAGCTAGGAGGCCAACTAAATTATTACTGCGGAATTTAAAGTGCTGTGCAATGTGTGGTGCATCAAATTTTTTGCCACAGTTTTGAGAGGAGGAAGGGGTGAGAGAGAGAGGAAAAGAGGGTGAGAGAGAGAGTGTTGGGTTACCTGCATACCCCGACCCTGTGTTGCGTACCCCCAGTGGTATGCGTACCACAGGTTGAGAAACTATGACCTAAACTACCCTGACATCTGTTGCGAGGAGCACTCAGCTAGATCCAACCATTCACATAGGTTCTTAACCTGCATATAGGACCTTCACCTAATGCAGGAAGTATATGGTCCCACTAGGGAAAACGCCTTACTGGATTTGCTACTGGCTACAAAGGATGACTTGGTGGGGGATCTACTGACACAAGGTAACTGAGGGGACAATGACCATCACTTGACTGAATTTACTATCCAGCATAGGATGGGGAAGATAACCAGTGGGGCAGAAGTGCTAGACTTCAGAAAGGCTAACTTCAGTGTGCTCAGGAGTTTAGTTAGTGAGACACTAAAAAACAGGAGTGTTGGTGAGATGGGAGTCCAGGAAGGGTGGTCATTCCTAAAGGGAGCAATCCTACAGGTGCAGAAGGAGACAATCCTGTTGATCAGAAAAGGGGGCCAAGTCGCCAAGAAACCCTCTTGGCTGAACAGGGAAATCCAGGAAAGTGTAGAGGCAAAAAAGAGGCATATAGGCTGTGGAAGCAGGGGGTAGCTATCAAAGCTAAATATATCTATGTGCCCTGCACTTGCAGGGAAGCAGTTAGAAGGACCAAAGCAGAAATGGAACTTAGGCTAGCAACGAAAATTAAAAACAACAAAAAGTCCTTCTTCTAGTATATAGCGAGTATAAAGAAGACACAGGGTAGCATATGACCCCTACAGAACAAAGTAGGGAAATTAGTGACAGATAGGGAGGACAAGGCTGAGCTCTTCAATGAGTTTTTTGCTTCTGTATTCCTGAACACAGATCAGGACATATCTCTCAATTGGATCATAGGCACAAAAGGGAAACCAACTCACCGTTAGTGCTGACTTAATGAATATATAGGGAGTAAAAGGAAGGCCCAGGGTGGTATGGGACTAGGGTCCCAGATTTCAAAAGGACCAATTTCAGAGAGCTCAGGAGGCTAGTTGAGGAGGCGCTGCGGGACTGTAGGGTTGAAGACATGAACGTCCATGAAGGGTGGACGTTCCTTAAGGAGACGATCCTCCAAGCCCAAGGGGTGACCGTTCCTGACCGATGCAAGATGGGAAAAAGTGCCCGGAAGCCCCCATGGCTTAATAGGGATATTCGGGGGACCCTGAGGGCTAAGCAGGAGGCATACTATCTTTGGAAGAGAGGAGCAGTCTCC
>JAGPOW010001296.1:44875471-44887091 GCA_030014935.1 Caiman crocodilus | reverse complement strand
TCCTGTGACCCTGGCACTCGTTCCTGCCATTGGCAGGGGGTCAGACTAGATGGCCTGCTCTAGGCCCCTTCTGACCCTAGATACTATGATACTATGGTATAGGACCACTACTGAACAGGCAAAAGCAATTGTTGACAGACAGGGGAGACAAGGCTGAACTCCTCAATGGGTTCTTTGCCTCAGTGTTCCTAAGCGAGGGGCAAGACAAGTCTCACAATGGGATCATAGAGAGACAACAGTAGATCACCAGACCACCAAGTGTTGACCCAAGTGTTGAGTTCAGAGTCACTTGGAAGGACTGGATACATTTAAGTCGGCAGGCCCGGATGAGCTCCATCCAAGGGTACTGAAGTCACTGGCTGATGTCATTGCACAGCCACTGGCAAGAATATATGAGCGCTCATGGTGCACGGGCCAGGTCCCAGACGAGTGGAAAAGGGCCAATGTGGTCCCTGTTTTCAAGAAGGGGAGGAAGGAGGATCCAAGCAATTATAGGTCAATCAGTCTCACCTCTATTCTTGGTAAAGTCTTTGAAAAGATTATGAAGGCTCGTATATGTGAGAGCCCAGCAGGAAAAATTATCCTGAGGGGAAACCAGCACGGGTTTGTAGCAGGTAGATCATGCCCACTAATCTAGTCTCTTTTTACGACCATGTTACAAAACACCTGGACGCAGGAGTAGAGGTAGACATCGTTTACTTAGACTTCAGGAAGGCCTTCAATACATTATCCCACCCCATGCTGGTGAACAAATTAAGAGGCTGTGACTTGGATGATTACACAGTCCGGTGAGTGGCAAATTGGCTAGGGGGTCGCACCCAGTGAGTGGTGGTGGACAGGTTGGTATCAACTTGGAAGGATGTGGGCAATCAGGTCCCGCAGGGCTCAGTCCTTGGACCGATACTCTTCAATGTCTTCATCAGTGATTTGGATAAGGGAGTGAAGTGTACTCTGTCCAAGTTTGGGGATGATACAAAACTGTGGGGAAAAGTGGACACACCAGAGGGCAGGGAGCAACTACAAGCAGACCTGGACAGGTTGGACGTATGGGCAGAAAACAACAGAATGCAATTCAACAAGGAGAAATGCAAAATGCTGCACCTAGGGAGGAAAAATGTCCAGCACACCTACTGCCTAGAAAATGACCTGCTCAGTAGCATGGAAGCAGAAAGGGGTCTTGGAGTCCTTATGGACTCCAAGATGAACATGATTTGGTAGTGTGACGAAGCCATCAGAAAAGTTAATGGCACTTTATCGTGCATCAGCAGATGCATAACGAAAAGATCCAAGGAGGTGATACTTCCCCTCTATCGGGTGCTGGCCAGACCGCAGTTGGAGTACTGCTTGAAGTTTTGGGCGCCGCACTTCGAAAGGGATGTGGATAACCTGGAGAGGATCCAGAGAAGGGCCACTCGTGTGGTTAAGGGGTGCAGGCCAAGCCCTACGAGAAGAGACTGGGGCACCTGGACCTCTTCAGCCTCCACAAGAGAAGGTTGAGAGGCAACCTTCTGGCTGCCTATAAATCCATCATGGGAGCGCAGAAGGGAATTGGTGAGGCTCTACTCACCAAGGTGCCCCTGGGTGTCACAAGAAATAATGGCCATAAGCTAGCAAAGAGCAGATTTAGACTAGTAATTAGGAAGAACTTCCTCACAGTTAGAGTGGCCAAAATCTGGAAGGGGCTCCCAAGGGAAGTGGTACCCTCCCCTACCCTGGGGGTCTTCAAGAGGAGGTTCGATAGGCATCTAGCTTGGGTCATCTGAACCCAGCACACTTTCTTGCCTATGCAGGGGGTCGGACTTGATGATCTATTGAGGTCCCTTCCAACCCTAACATCTATGAATCTATGAAGGGACACTTGGAGGGGCTGGATGTGTTTAAGTCAGCCGGCCTGGATGTGGCTAGTATTGAGAGGGTCCAGAGGAGGACCGCTTACATGGTCAAGGGGCAGTGGTGCAGGCCCTATGAAGAGAGGCTGAAGGGCCTGAACCTATTCAGCCTCCACAAGAGATGGCTGAGAGGGGATCTGGTGGCCATTTACAAACTCACCAGGGGGGACCAGCGAGAATTGGGGGAGGCTCTGTTCCCTGGGGCACCACCCGGGGTTACTAAGAATAATGACCAGAACTTGTTAGAGAGAAGATTCAGGCTGGCCATCAGGAGTCATTACTTTACAGTTAGGGCTGCCAGGCTCTGGAATGGGCTCCCAAGGGAGGTGGTGCTCTCTCCTACCTTGGGGGTCTTCAAGAGGAGGCTGGACAGATATTTGGCTGGGGTGATATGACCCCAGCACCTGTTCTTGCCCGGGGCAGTCGGTTGGACCTGATGATCTGTTTACGTCTTTCCAACCCTAAGCACTATGATGCTATGACTAACCATGTTTCTTTTTATGACTAGGTCACAAAATGCTTAGATGCAGGAGTCAAGGTAGATGTCACCTACTTAGATTTTAAGAAGGCCTTTGCTATGGTATCTCATCCTAGTCTCATAGATAAACTGAGCAGCTGTGAAGTAGATGATTATATGGTCAGGTGAGTGGCAAATTGGCTTAGAGGTCACACCCAGTAGGTGGTGGTAGATGGGTCGGTATTGACCTGAAAAGATGTGGGAAGTGGAGTCTCACTCCCTGACATCGACATCTACTCTCTGATTCTCAGCTTTTCCTTCTCAAGTGATATTGCAAAGACCCACCACTCATGCTGCTTCTCTTGTACAATGATATTTAACCATTCAGCTAGGTTTTATTTCTAGAAAGCAATGTAGGGCTGTTTTTTTTTTCTTTCTTCTCAAACCAGGAGATCTTTGTCATAAATGAATGCCTAGCTGAATTTTACTTTGGCAAGAGCTTTCTTGGATTACCTCCCAAGCTTTTTTATTTTGGGCCAATGATCTCTATTCTCTCCCAACCTTTGTTGACAGAATATTTTAGAACTTCCCTTAGTGTATGCATTATTTAGTTTACCTGCCAGTGGAGCATACACAGTCCTGACCATCTTTGGCAATAAAGACATCATGCCCATCCCTGTTTGTGCATGCATATAAATGTTTTTTGAGATAATATTTAAAGGTTCAACTATATCCAGTCCAAGATGGTTCCTTTATGAACTCTATCTATTTGTCGGTATGTATATGGCCCTTGTCATAGCAACATCGTGCATACTGCTTGGTCAAGTCCGTGGCAGCTTCAGGTGCTGAACACTTCTCACAATGTGTCTCAAAATGAACTGAATGACCTTCCTGAGTATCTGCTTCTTTCCCAAACCTAAGGAAGGGCACTTTGTGTCCACAAGCTTATCTAGCATCTCTCCCCACTATAACACTGGCCTAACGCAAACTATTATTTCCCTTCACAATTCAGGCTTCTCACATATTTCATCACACAGCACTACTGTAGCTATTCAGGATGAAAACATCCAGTAACAGAGGCTACTTGAAACCACCTTCTGGTTTTGCTTTTCCCTTTCTATCTTATACTATTTAATTTCCCCAAGGAATGGAGGCCTTTGTTAATTTTAACTTAGTCTGTTATTTCATCAAGTTTTGTAGCAGGGCCTCAATGATACCTTGTCATGTGTTGGGTTGGATTTTACAAAGTACATTCTTTCTGGATGCTTGCCGTGGCCATGATATTGAGTCAGTAATTGGAGTCTCCGTTTAGATCACTGGCCTAAGGCAAGATTTTGCTCTGCCTCAATTGCTGGTGCCCTGTATTAGGTCATTTTTCTCTGTGGATGTCAAAGCAGGAGAGGACCCCTGTGAAAGAGACCTAGAGCTAACAACAGTCTATTACCTGAAAATGAGACTATATGGAAGAGCAATTTAAAAGCTAGGCTAGACCATCAAACCGACTAAATATAAATTTGCAGAAGTTATGATGAGATTATAATATCTCAGCAGGACTCTATTTAGAAAGCCACATTTTTTCCGGGACTGGGAAGATACAGTTGTGTTCAGAAAATACAGAAAGCCAAGCAAAGAGCTGCCATAGAAAAGACCTGGATAAAAAGTGAAAGCAGAAGATGCTGGAAACAGGATTATACTATTGCATTCCAATGACATAGTTTATTAACCTACTGTGACCCTTCTTTTAAATTGCAGCCGTGGAGGTAACAGGACAAGGAATATTGTAAATAGAAACTAAAGGAAAACCAATTTAAAGCAGACGGCAAACCTTTTTCTCCACATATAAAAAGCCCCAACTGCATATAAAGCCTTGCCAGGCAAGTTTGCAGGGACTAGAGCATGTGCAATTATGCTGAGTACACTAGGAATTATCCAAAAAAAAAAAAAAAGCTTGGATGGTTTTTATGTTCCCTTAAAGTCTTTTGTTCAGTTTAGCAGTGCTTGTCAGATCTCCATCATTAAAGATGAAGAGTCTGCTGCCACTTTAGGAACAGGGGTTTTTTAAAGTTCCTGCTTTAACTCGGTGCAAGTGGTAGTAGGGTTAACTTCAGCCTTATGGAACAGAGGCCCACAACAGGGCACCGTGATTTTAATATTTTGGATTCCTATTTTAAATCTTTGGGTTTATCTTATGAATCATGTTTGCACACCTAGCAGTCCTAATGTTGCATAGCACTCCACAACACTCTTGGAAGGTTCTCCAGACACCCTGGTTGAGAATCACTGACCTATGCTATACCTATCCTGTGAAGAGGCAACTGCATCTTGTGTGCTGTCAACATGGTGCTTTTCGCCAGTACAAACATAATTTTTGAGAAGTAGCAAATCAAGGTCCTGAATTCGTAAAGCTTTCTGCATGTACTTGCATTTATCCCGCACAGTGTCAACTGGAGTCACTGTCTGAATCAAGTCACTGCTCACAGAGCATAAGTTAGTTTTCAGACAGATGAAAGGCCTAAGTCCTCAGTTCCTGTGAGGAGCAGGAGGTGACAGGCAGGGCTTGTGCTGGAGCTGGGTGAAAAATGCAATTCATCTCCCTCTCGGGGTCTATTCTAAAATTGGACTGAATTCACTCATAGATTCATAGATGCTAGGGTTGGAAGGGACCTCAATAGGTTGAGTCGGACCCCTTGCATAGGCAGGAAAGAGTGCTGGGTTCAGATGACCCCAGCTAGATGCTTATCTAACCTCCTCTTGAAGACCCCCAGGGTAGGGGAGAGCACCACCTCCCTCTCAGGCCCAGTTTGTGTGCCATTTCTGTGTAGTGCATTCACAATAACACTCCTAAAAAAAGGACATTTTAATTTCCTTCACTTGAATATTGGTAGCAGAAATGCAATATTGTATAAGACCAGGACACAGCTTGGTACAGAAGGAGGCAGGGTTTCCCATATCCCCTGTGCCAGCCCTAGCATAAGGCAATCCAGGGAGGGAGGGATCAGAACCAATAACGTGCTAAATGGGGCTTTCAGCGAGACTCTGTGTTCAAGCTGCCACTCAAATGACAGGAAGGCTTGGATATTTTCTCTCCTTGGCAGATTTTCTCCTTATGCTGGCTACCGCTGGCTCACCCTTGCCACAGAGCCTTCCTCTAAAAATACTTCTGAAGAGCATATTTTTAGAACAAACCAGATTGCTTCAAATAGCAGGCAGGCTAAAAACAATTTTCTTGGGGAAAGAAATATCCCTGGTATGCAGAACCCAGCATAGGCTAAGCAGGGGAATGTTTTTATGGGGGTCCCTTGCTAATGTATTGGCAGCACATCACTGCTCTGACTTGCACTCTTCACAATTAGGAACATACATGCACATGCAATTACTTTGTGTCATTCACTGCGGTGTTGGCATAACATTTAAGACAAGTAAATGCAACAATGCATTTCATATATTTTATCTGGTATGGTACGCTGCTTAGGATCCCAGCAGGAGGAAAGGAATCCCAGAGCCTCTCGCTGGAATCCTGGCACAGAACCAGGCAAGGATCTGACCTCTCCTTTGCCAACAGAGCTGCACACACGCAAGTACTTACATTGGGTGAGTGGAATGAGACCAAATTAAAACTCTGCACCCAGCCATGAAGCCACAGAAAAGCTTGATTTTCTTAGTCATGATAACTTGGACAAGGCCAGCGTGATTGAGAAAAGAGCTTAAAATGTTTTTAAAAACCTCTCTAATCTGGTTTATATGCTTGTATGCCTTATTTTCTCTGTTACTCAAAGACAGTCAAAACCTCTCATCAGCTGCTACAGGACTTTCATCTGATAACAGAGGTTATACTCCTTCAGTGCTGAAAATGAGACAGTACCACATGACTTCTGTGATCAAGAGCAACAATCCCAAACAGCTCGAATTTTGAGTCTTGACTATACTCAAATTTTGAGGTAGCATGAATGGTTTGTGATCAAGTGATGGAGGGGAAAAAATCTGCTGAAAATATATGAAGCAATTTCAAACCAAATGAACTGGAGGAAACTGCATTTTTCTACCTGCTGTGGTAGTACTGGATTGCTATAGCTTGGATGTTCCAGAAAATATGTGAGAGGCAAGGATTTTGTGGGTGATAGCTCTTCTTGGACCAACTACATAGTTGGCAAAAATCTAGATAAGCTCTGAGGCACAAAGTATCCTTCCCCAGGGCCGAGATGGAAGCAGATTGTGATCTGAAAGAGAGGGTAGATTAATCTGATGAACGATCTTATCTCAGTCACACTCCAAAGTCCCATGGAATTGGTTGTATTCTGAAATGACAGTAGAGTCCACAGAGATGCTACAATTAGCTTTTCCCCTGAAATTTCAAAAGAAAAGGCTGACCTTTCACCAGGAAAAATATCCATGTTCCCATTCACATGCATGTGAAATAGAAAGCCTTTGTTCAGATCAAGCAGAGAAGAAACAAGAGTATTGTTAAAAGGTCGTCTCAGCTTGCTTTGAGGGGTGGGGAAGAATTACAAGAAATAACCAAATGTGGGTTTCTGACAGGTGATTACAGATATTTTCTTTCAGCAAGACAGATCTGTTTTGTTAGAGAGACTTATTGTTTAATGAAACTGGATCATTATAGGTAGAGGACCAGTATGTTCCAAAACAACTAGTGATTTTTGGTGCCACAAATTCTCAAGTGCCTTTTCTGAGGTTATCTTGCACAAATCTGATTTTCAGAGGGTGAGTGGCTCCACATTTTCTGAATATTGGGACCTATTCAAATATTTTATATAGCACATCAAAAAACAAAACCCAACCAACCAACTAACCAACCGGCTCCAGACTGACTTCAACAGCTCAGAGCATTAGTAGGGGAGGTGATGCGGGACCAGGAAGGGAAGGTGAATGGGGTGTATGAAGAATGGTCATTGCTCAAGGATACGATCCTTGAAGCACAAAAGAAAACTGTTCCTGCAAAAGAGGAAAGGTAGCAGAAGGGCTGGCAAGCCCTCCTGGCTTAGTAGGGACATTGAGGTCCTCTTAAAAAAAAAGAGGTGTACGCACAGTGGAAGCTAGGGACGGTCCTCAAGGAGAACTATACATTAGTGGCTAGCACTTGTAGAGAAATGATCAGGAAAGCCAAGGCAGCGACTGAGTTTAGGTTAGCCGCGGGAGTTAAGAACAATAACGAGTCCTTCTTATGGGTGTGGGAAAACTGGAAGATTGTGGGCTCAGCTGCTCAGTGGTTCAGTGGGTGGGAAGCTGGCTACAGGGTAGGACCCAGAGAGTTCCCATAAATGGATCTGTGTTGTCCTGGCACAAAGTGGCCAGTGGTGTCCCTCAGGGGTCCGTGCTTGGACTTGTGCTTTTCAACATTTTTATCAATGATTTGGATGGGGGAGTAAAAAAGCTCGCTGGCCAAGTCTGCGGATAACACCAAGTTATGGGGCAGTGTGGTCATGCCAGAGGATAGGTTGCAGATACAGGTGGACCTGGACAGGCTCAAGAGTAGAGCAGACCGGCACCAGATGAAGTTTAACATTTATTTCCAAGTGTAAGGTGCTCCATCTGGGGGCAAACAACGCTCAGCATACATACAGACTTGGTGGTGACAGCTGGACTTGCACCATGGCGGAAAGGCACCTAGGGGTAATGATTGACCATCACATGAATATGAGCCATTTGTGCGATGCAGTGGCCAGCAGGACAAACAACACACTGGCATGCTTGAACCGATGCATCTCATGTAAAACTAAGGAAGCGATACTCAAGCTGTACTCAGCACTGATGAGACCACAGTTGGAGTACTGCATCCAGTTCTGGGTGCCGCACTTCAATAAGGACATGGAAAAACTTGAGAGGGCCCAGAAAAGAGCCACCCACATGATCAGGGACTTGAAAGGTAATCCATACAAGGAAAGGCTGCGGGACCTGGGCCTCTTTAGCCTAAAGAAGAGAAGGTTGAGAGGGGACTTGATAACGGCTTACCACTATATCAGAGGAGTGCATCAGGAGCTTGGTGAACTAGTGTTCACTAGGGCACCCCTGAGGAAGACCAGGACCAATGGATACAAACTCCTGGAAGGCTGCTTCAGGCTTAATACTGGGAAAAACTCCTTCACAGTCCAGGTGTCCAGACTGTGGAATAAACTCCCTCCAGAGGTGGTTCAGTCACCTACCCTGGTGGTTTTCAAGAGGAGGCTGGACAGTCACCTTGCTGGGTTCACTTGGCCCCAACTCAGCTTCATTCCTCTCTCTCCTCTTGTTGTGTTTTGCATTCTTCAGATGCTCCCCAGCAGCTATCATAACCCCCCATTAGTTGACACTTAGCCAAGTTAAACATAATGAGCTCTTTTAAATCTTTCCCCATAAATCCAATTTGCTTTCTTAAAATCTGATCCTTTGTTGCTCCTGTGATCTGTCTGACCATGGTGGAGTCAAATACTTTGTGGTCATTTCCATCAACTATCCCTGCTACAGGGTCCTCCTGCCTAGAGTGGTGGGGGCTGGACCAGATGATCTGCGAGGTCCCTACCAGCCCTATACAACTTATGAATCTATGAAACCATGGGCACTTCTATAAATATTGGTGCTGGTGTATTTCTTTCACAGTGGTGCATCTACACATGTTCCTATGGCGCCTTTGTTACTGTACCATCATTTAGTACTTCCTTTTGGAAGCACTAAATGACAGTGGAATAACAGCCTGCACTGAACCGTACCGGTAACACATGGTTATTTTTAGCCCCTATGTCATCATAGCAATGTGCTATAAAGAGGGAGTGTGTTGTTACGGTAACATAGCTGCAGCGTCATGGTTGGTGCCCACCAATGCCATGTCACCATAGTGTGTTGTTATGGCGAAGTAGCATCATGTGTAAACACGCCCAGCATAGGCAACATGTAGAGGCTGCACGGGGGTGCACTTGCACCCCCTGAGTGAGTGCTGTCAGCTTAGGCAATGGGCAGGAGGGCAGGTAAAGTGCTGGTGCCCACCCCCCCGTCCCGAGAAGTGTCGCTGGCACTTTCAGGCTTGGTGTCTGGCTGTGATGGGACCCCCACCCCACTGCAGCTGCCACTGCCATGGCTGCCTGCAGACGGTCCCCACTCACGCTGCCCTCACCGCTGACACCCGCGTTGCCACCTGTGGGTGGTCACCGTGCCTCCCAGCCTCAGGAGGCACATGTGACCTATGGCACCCAGTGTACTATATGTTTTAACACCGAGAAAATCATGGAGCTACATTACCAGTAAAATAAGAAATATAGAACCCCTTGCCAATGCTTACCCATACTAAATACTGGCTTGTTGCACAATTTTGCCCCAAATAACTAGTTCATCATAACAACACTGGGATGGCAGCAGTCATATGAAGTCCATATTCCTGAAGAATACAACTTCGCACAGAAGAGTTTTGTTGTGAAACTTTAACCATGGTGTTCTCTTTTTAAGGAAAAGAATATGAGAATTTGTTCGCATTTCCAAACTTCATATCTGAAGGTACTTTCAGTCCTATCATGGAGTCCTCCACCTTCTCTCTCTCTCCTAGACCAACATTCAGTAAAGTTCTTGAGCCTGAGTATAACTTAAAGCACAGCTGCCGTCTTTTCCAAATTGGTGGTTTTCATTTGAAGTTAGGCACATGGTTAAGAACCTTGCTGGGTCAAAGCCGTGGTACTTTACCTTACAGTGAAATGCTATCCATTAAAAAAGAGTAAAATTTAAGGAGACTGATAACAACTTTCTCCCTTCCCTTCCCCCCCACCCTTTTTTTAACCCAAACTTCAAGAGGCTGTCAAAAACTGGTCAGAAGTGTTTTTTCAGGAACTGGATGAGGTATATTGTATACAGATCTATCAGCAAATCCCAAGTTTCAGGACAAACAACAGTGTGTATGGTTTTTGACATCTTGTTATGGTCTGGTCTGAATATTTCTTTCAGAGAATAAATGACATTTGGGAAGTAAATCATTCAAATCGCTCTTGTGAACAAACAAATCAAAACAAAAGACACTCAGCAGGGGGTCTAACACTTCCCCACTGAAATCAGTGTTAATACTCAGTGCTTTGAAAAAACCCCACACACAAATGCTTGGAGGCTCTTTCTGTGTTATGGCTGCTTAAGCCTATGGCATATCTTTGTCCCAAATTTAAATTTGTCTAGAAATGTTTGCACTTGGAAGTGTTCTCCACTGTAGTTGTTGCATGCAAATAACACATCATAAATTGTTTAGAAAACCATAAAATAAGGATACTTCATTTATAACCATAGACCTTGCTTTTCCATATAGGTTTAGAATCAATTCAACCAATATGAAAACTACTGATATCACAGTTGCAGTGGCCATTTGGGATTTGTCCAGAATATTGCTCCCCTCACATCTGCCACTAAGGGAAGTGGGTGTTCATTTGCATTATATAAAAATCATACCTGGTTTAGTTGCACCTGCATCTAAAAAAATGGGCTGTACATCTTTATGGGAAGCTTTTTCTTTCCCAAGTGACACAGACAAGCTCTTGAGGTCATAGTTTAAACTTCAAAAACAATTAAAGTGAACTTTGACCTGTTTGGTTTTTTTAATGAGCCCAAGCAAAACAAAGTTTATTCAGGAAAGAAAAGGGAGGAAGCTAGCGCTCAAAAAATGGGTACGCTTAAGAAATTTCCCTTAGCTTGTACATTCCTGTGGCTTTCTCTGTCACCCTTAGCACCAAGTAACAAGTTTGAGGACAGGGGTTGGCTACCTACGGCCTGTGGCCTGAATTCAGCCTGCCAAGTGATTTCATCCCACCTACAAAGCCTACATATTGGTGGTATTTCGGCAGGGCAGGGATTCAGCAGTGGTGGATGTGGGGGGATTCTGCAGTGATCCATGACAGCCAAGTCACATGCGGGTGATGGCAACTTGGCACCAAGGAGAAATGACAGCAGCGGTGGCAGCCAGATTGGGAGCACTGAGCCAGGTTATTTTAGCCCACTGCTGTAGAAAGCCTGTTGACCGCTATCCCACAATGTGAGCAGCTGTATCGTAAGTGTCAGCCCACAGAAATCCACTTCTATGAGAATGCTTTTCGCAGGCATTTTGATGCATTTCGAGATGCATTTCGAGCCGGTCCAAGGCAGTGATTCTCCCCCTTTATGCAGCGTTGGTCAGATGGAGTACTGTGTCCAGTTCTGGGCGCCGCACTTCAAGAAGGACGTGGACAGCCTCGAGAGGGTCCAGAGGAGGGCCACTAGATTGATATGCGGGCAGCAGGACAGGCCTTATGAGGAGCGTCTGAGGGACCTGAACCTGTTC
>JAGPOW010001296.1:44850980-44875371 GCA_030014935.1 Caiman crocodilus | reverse complement strand
GATAGGTACTTGGCTGAGGTTCTGTGACCCTGGCACTCGTTCCTGCCATTGGCGGGGGGTCAGACTAGATGGCCTGCTCTAGGCCCCTTCTGACCCTAGGTACTATGATACTATGATAGGCCTTCTTATTTGAGAAGCTGAAGTAGTGGGTTCTTGCAGAGGTGGGGAAGCTAGGGCCAGCACCTGGGGTCCTGGGGGCCTCCTGGGGCTCCAGCAGCTGCAGTCTGGGCATGCACAACCTGGCTGGCAGCCAGAGTGTGGCTCTGCCTGGTCAGGCTCCAGTTTCTGGCAGTGCATGTTCCCTCCACATGTGCTGCCCTGCCTTTTTGACGCTGGGATTTCTCAATGTCAAAACCCACCATGCTGGAAATCAGCAGCGCAGCAAACACCTGCATGTGCAGTGCCTGCAGTTTGCAGCACTTCAGACATGTCTGCAGAGCTGCAAATCATATGTGAATGCTTGTCTGTACATGCCCTGCGGTTGTACTTCACTGTGTAAAAAGTCCCAGGTAAGAGGGGTGGCTAGACTACTCTTGAGGACAGGAAAGATGAACATCTAATCTGCTTCCCTTGCAGAACATGAGCCAGTCTCATTAAGGGTCCATAACTTGAGCTACAACACCTCTTTTAGAAAATCCTTCTATCCTAAGCTAAAATTCCCAAGAGATGAAGACTAATCACAGTCTTTAGTAAGTCATTTCAACAGTTTATAACCAATAATATATAATGCCTAGATTTCAAAGTCACCTGAGAGCTGAGAGTCTAAATCCCTAAAGGCAGTTGTGAAAATCTCAGCCTAAATTTGCTTCGTTGCTCATTCAATCCTGCTGTGGTAGAATGTGTTTGTTCTGGAAAACATTAATCAGTACCTTAAAGTCACTGTGGCTTAAGAAGAAATGTGATGATACAACTTCTTGGACTTATATAGCATCTCTCATCAGACACTTCAAAGGCAGGGAAGCATAGCTGTTCACTAATAAAATAGGAAAGCCAAGCACAGGGGGAGGGGGGTAAATGATCTGGCCAAGGCCTCAGTGAAAGCCAGCACCATGTCAGATGACTTTCATTAGCACTATGACATTTTGTCTCCTGCCCTAGGGTCCTCCAATCTTTCATGTAAAGTTCATAGGCCAGGTCCTTGCTGACTGATATCGCTGGAGTGATGCCATTCTATCTGTCCACTGAAGATTACTTTTATGTCCTTATTCCTGTAATATTTAAGCTGTCACCATCTCCAATGTGTTCATGCTAAATAGGAGTAACAACATGTTGAATAGCCCCACCCGCCATGCCTAGTAGTAATGTACGTATCTTAACTGGCTAAATTTATGAGCCACGTAGTAAAATTTGCCTTATGTACAATAACTCAATAGGATAGTACTACTATCTCCATTTTACAGATGGGGAAAACCAAGGCACAGATTGACTGCACAACTTCCTCAAGGAAACAGGTTTCCCGAGTCTTAAGTTAGTGCACAAACCACTGAACTCTCCTTTCTCTCCTCATTTATTCCACTTGAGGGTCTGGCCACATATTTCCACAGTGACCGGGGAAAGAAATGGGCACTCTTTGTGACCACATCTGTTCCCTATGAAGGAAAGATAGACAAACAGACGTCAAGCAAAACTCTGAGTAATGACATTCCTGGAGGGGGAGACTTTTCCTTGTCATTTTTGCAGCTTTGCACAGAAATCAGACTCTGAAAAAGCCCAACAAATACTCAGCACTCACTGAGACTGAGCTCTGCCTTACCCAGATGCAAAATCCAATTGCATAGTTGCTAACATCATCAGAAGGCCTCAGAGAGCGGGGAACTCAGGTTGAATCCAAGCTACCCTGGATCTGTTTCCTAGCCTCGTGAGGATGCCTTCCTGCCTGTAGCAGGGATAGTTGATGGAAATGACCACAAAGTATTTGACTCCACCATGGCCAGACAGATCACAGGAGCAAAAGAGGATCAGATTTCAAGAAAGCAAATTGGATTTATGGGGAAAGATTTAAAAGAGCTCATTATGTTTAACTTGGCTAAGTGACAACTAATGGGGGGTTATGATAGCTGCTGGGGAGCATCTGAAGGATGCAAAACACAGCAAGAGGAGAGAGAGGAATGAAGCTGAGTGAAGGTAAAAATAGGCTGTAAGCTAGGAATAAAAATACTGGGAATAGGATCTATTAAACCAGGGAACTGTTTTCCAAGGAAATTAGCAGAGATCTTATTCAGGAGTGGGCTGACACACATACAAGAATAGACCACAAAAGAATAATTCTGCATTGACAGAATGATGGAGCAGGAAGCTAACAGGTCATTTCCTTCTCTAATGTATATGATACGACTAAAACCATGGGGTCATCAGGCCTATTTTGTCCAGAAGCCTTAGGGTTCAGCCTTGATAGTAGGAACTCTTGTACAGTGAACTAATTAATTTCACAGAATAATTGTAATATGAGAAGAGTTTCACTGTATAAGGACTTGAAATGAATGCTGTACAACACTTGAACTATGAGGAAAACTTCAATCTCATTTCAGCAATAGGATTTCACTGTATATGCCAAGGTATGTCTACATTGTGGAAAACAAAAGAGCTTTACTTTAGGTTTCACAATAGATTTGGACTTGAGCCCACAACCTGAGGTGAAATCCAAGTTGTCTTGTTTTCACTGCTAAAATAAACAAAGTTAACAAATTTGGATTACCCAGCCCAAGTCAACAACATTTTTTCTTTTTGTAGAGTGGACACGCTTAGAATTCATTAAAAGTAGGTGTAATTTCTGTATCAAAAATGCCAGCTGGGAAGCATGATCAGTTATAACATTTCACCCAAGGAGGGTAAGCAACTGTCCATCTCCTTAATTTTGATCTCACTGGAGTTAGTGAGGACAGTGTTGAACATTTAAAAATAAACTTGGCATGACTAGTGCATTATCTCAGTTTTATCCTGATACAACTGCTTTGAGTTTCACTGGTCTAAGCTGGAGTAACACAGTGGTGACTCAGATCCAGCATGTTTACTATTCTTGTGCTAAATTTATACACTAGACAAGAGGCATTTGCCTTATTTGCGATAATCAACGTTCTCAGCATGATGATCTGATTAATCATCAGGAAGTTCATTACATTTTTGCAATGCCTTTAATCCTGAATATTTGCAATGATTTGTATTCAGTATTTATTTAGGTAGTTACTGTTGTTAATATATTGCAATGTACAGCATGGTAAAGCCCATCCTTGCAGCAAAAGAATAATGGACATGGCACATCATGCTCAGTACAACATTTCAGTGATGCAAGGTTGCACTGTTTTTATGACAGTCACAGGAAGCTGGGCTGGTTCACATACCAGAACAATTCTGTTCAGCAAGTAAAAGCATCAAAGGAAGCAGAATTTTCTCTACAAACTTCCTCTGAGCAATTGGTTTACTGGAAGTCTGAGAGGTCATGAATGGCAGTTTTAAAAATGTTATACCGGACAAAAAAAGGCAGGAAAGCACACGGAGGCCTGGATCCAGCAGAGAGGATATATAGCAAGTGTAAATCAAAGTTGCAATTAACTATAAATGGTAGGAGTGGAGAATTTTCTTGTTTCTGACGTATTTGCTCCAAAGGGGCTTCCAGACTGAAGCCGCTCTCTGAGCAGTGACACATTCTCTTTTTTTTTAAAGCCAGAATGAATAAGAGGGAGGAAGGAGGAGGTTGCTTGCACTCAGCATATGGCAAACAACAGGTAGAGGACTTTGAATCAATAATGACCTCTTTAAAACAATCCTCCATCAGTCTTGTTACAACTTTGAGCCTAAATAGGGAGAGCACATGTAACCTCTGGGTCACTTTAAGCACAGACATGTCCTGAGCAGGAAAAGAGAATCCATCTTGCTAATGGAACAAATCAAGAGATCTCAGAGACATATTAGCGCAGTGATTCTCAACCAGGGTGCCATAGCACCCTGCAGTGCCCGGAGGTCCTTTCGGCTAGGGACAGGCATTACACATAAACCAGTTTAAGTGATCAGAAACTGGTTTAAACTTGTAACAGAACAGATGTTCAGTACACATAAACCAGCTTGAAAATGGCTGAAAGGAGTTTGAGGTAATTTTGGGTCAATTTAGTATTAGACTTAACTGATTTGGGTCAAACCAGTTTATACAATGCCTGTCCCAGATCCCTTGTTGGCTTAAGTAAAATCAGAGTCCCCCAGCATCCTGGTATGCTCTGTGGGCTGGGCGGAGCTCTTTGTTCCAGGGCAGCGTTGGCCCCTCCCCTCTGCTCCCTGGCCAGAGCTCTGGCAGAGACTTGCAGGCACAGATGGCTTCTCCATGCCCCCCTCTTCCACTCCCTCACTGCTTAAGCAGGGATCCCTTCCTCCTGTCTGCCACAACACAGACAATAGCCAGCATGCAGTATGCTAGCTAATGCTGTGTGAGGCTCCAGCAGAGACTGTAGACACAGCAGGGTCTGCCTGGTTTCCCCTTGCACTACCCACCCCCTTTGCTGCTCAAGCAGGAAATCCCCCCTCCCTCCCCACCATCTCCCACAGCAAGGACCCCAGCCCCATGGACCCTAGGCACGTGGCATGCTATCTGATGCAGAGAGGTGTCTGTGTGTATGTCTCTTCAGTTTCACTAAGGCAGGCAGACAGTACCTTGACTGCTTAGGGCTGTTTGGAGCTAATCAACAGGTCAGCTGGTGAGCTGTTTAAGAAGTTTGAAGTAATGGAGAGAGACCATTGTTTTGATAATTGGGTAATAAAGACTGTTATCACTATCAGCCCCCAGCTGACTTGCTTGCCTGTCAGTTTACTGCAGATAGTATGATGAAGCAGGGGGGGAGACTGAAAAGCTCTGGATCATCAACAGATGCATGTATTTCTCCCTGCCCCCTACCCACTTTCCTCAGAGTACTAGCCCAGGGCTGGCAGCTGGCAACACTCTTGACCCTTGAGCAGCCAGTGGGAAAAAGTCCAGGACCATGCAGGCAGACCTCTCTAATGAGAGAGTCCTACCAAGATCTGGCCATACTCCCCTCAGTTCAATTCCCTGCAGAAGGGAAGGGAGGGAGAAAGAATGTCTGTCCAGGTTCAGACCAGTTCAGCCTACCCAGGTTAGATTAACCTGCAAATATTGAATCAGTTCAGGCTCAGGCTTTTTGAATATCTATCCCTAGCCTTCAAGGGTACTACAGGGTGCCAAGCAATGTTAGCACTGTTAGGTTTGCAAACATGATGTACAAGACAAACCCAGAGACTTCAAATAGAAATCCATAGTTGTGGGCTGAGTTCTTTATAACAGAAAAGCTGCTCTACTATTTTTCTGTAATCAAAAAAAGAGTGAAAACTAGAGCTGGCATTTTCAAGGGTTTCCTTGCGTCTATCCAGTTGTGCCTTGAATAGGTGCCTCAAGTCTACAAGGCTAGGGACAGAAGTTGCACATAATCTGGTTTAAATGATCAGAAACTGGATTAAATTTATAACAGAACAGAAGTTCAGTGTACATAAACCAGTTTCAAAATGGCTGAAACTGGTTTAAGATAAACCTGGTTGAATGTAGTATCAGACTTAATTGATTTAGGTCAAACCATTTTATTAAACTTCTGTCCCAGACCACTTCCTGGTTCAAATTAAATCAGAGTCCTTGAGCACCCCAGCATGCTTTGCAGCCCAGGGCTGGGCTGGGCTGTCTGCTTCAAAGAGCAGGGCTGGCCCTGCTCCTCTGCTCATTAGCTGGAGCAGTGAGTGGCTCCACCGGCTAGCTCACTGCCCCTACCCCTAAGCAAACCCCAGCTGGGGGCTGGGGTCAGGGAGGGGGGAGTTAAACTTCCCTTCCCCAGAGTACAGAGCTTCCCTGCCCTGCTGGCTTACCTAGTGCTGGCTGTGACTCTTGACTACAAATCCCAGAGGCACCTGGAAGCACAAAGAAGAACTGATGAGGAACCTGGGAGAGTCCTGCTGCTGTAATTGTGGACTGTAAATCCCAGAGACCTCAGGAGCAGCAGGATGAAGCAGCAAACACACAGCCCATGCTGGCTACATGCCAGAGAGCCGTGCTCTGGCACCCCCCAAGCTTCTGGCTTGAGTCATTGCAGGCATGTGACTGCATTTTCTGATTCAAAAGTGAATTTCTATTCATTTGCTTATTGGGTCAATCTTTTCAGCTTAGACTAACCTGCAAAGATTGGATCAATTCAGCCTCAGCCTTTTTGACTGTCTCCACTTAGCCAGAAGCCACTATTAAGAGTTATTCTTGGCTGCTGTGTCAGTGCCATGGACTGGGGAGGAAAATACAAGCTAATTTATTATCCTTCAAACTTTCAAGGTTGACAAAATTATTCCACTGTTTGTCTCCAGACAGGTCACCTTGCTATCCACCATATGGTAGCAGCACCTACTTGCTAAAGCCAAATATTCATGTGGCATCTGTGGATATGTGTGGAAAGCTCACTACCTGACCAGCCTTTCAACGTTATATGTGAAAAAAAGAAAATAGTTAAATGATTTCTTCAAGGTAACTTTAAGTCACACCAAGGAGAGTCTCATATGCAAGATCCCTCTTGTGACTTCACATGAGAACTTCATAATGTGCATCAAACAGAGCAATGCAACCCAGCCAGTTTGTTTACCTAGGATTGTCTGAGAAACACATGGAAATATACTTATCTTAAAAAGGTTTCATGGCAAATCTTACAGGACAATAGCCTGGGCTTATGTATTCTCCAAATGAAAACATAAGTCCTTTGTTTATGTACTATTGATACAGATTCCTGACTCTTCGCTGAAGTGAAAAGCAACTGTATCACATCTCTACAACTCCAGAAGCAGTAAGCACAGCTTGATCACTTGGCCTGGTTTGCTGCAGTTAACATTAATATGTAGACATGTCCTTAGCTCAGAGGTGCTGACTTCAGTGGAGTTATGACAATTTACACTGGCTGAAGAATCTGGTCCCACTGTCTTGCAGGAAGGAAGAGTAGGCTAGAGTCCTAGTTTGCCTCCCCCCTTCATAAGGATTCTCGTTTCTGCCTCCGTTTCCTGTACTCCATTCACTCTTACACTCCAGTGACAGCAGTGGAACATAAAGGTCAGAGTTCCCAGCTTTTCCAGGCAATAGAGAAAAGAGATGCTTGTGGTGAAATTCACCTGTAGGTCTTGGGCTAGATTAGAACCTCTGCTGTGGAATACATTTCACCACAAGTTCTCAGCTAAATTCATTCACTTGAGGGTCCTTGCTGCTCCACACCATCTAAATACAACAACAATAATTATTCTCTCCATATAAAGACTACGTCTCACATCAGATGGTGGCAATGATGGCTGCATGGAAATGATCCAGTTGGATGGTAGGGACCTACACAGCCTTCTCTCTTTGATGCTCACTGCTCAGCAGGCAAGAACAATGAAACTCCCGAGTTCTCCTGAACACAGAATCTTCTCCCTGCTAGTGCCACACCCTGAGGAGAGCCAAGTACCTCAGTGGGGCTATGGGCAGAAGGCAAGTTGCAGGGTCAGTACCTTCCTCAGCATGAGGCAGTCATTAACAGCTACAACCTGACCATCCAAGGTGATCCTTAGGGCTAGAGACAGATAGTCAAAAAAGCCTAAGCCAGAACTGCTTCAATCTTTTCAGGTTAGTCTGACTTGGCTAGGCTGAACCAGTTTGTAACTGAACAGACATCCCCTCTGGACTGAGGAAATGCCTGCACATGCCTGCAGTGGCTCAGGCTAGAATGCAGGGGGGCACTAGAGCAGCCCTCCCTCTCTTCCACAGTGCTGAGCTCAGGGGGGTGTAGCCAGGCCCTAGCAGGTCACTCTGACTAGGCCGGTTTGAGTGGAATTAGTTAAGTCTGAGACTACATTCAACCAGGTTTCTCTCAAACCAGTTTCAGCCATTTTCAAACTGGTTTATGTGCACTGAACCTCTGTTCTGTTACCGGTTTAAACCAGTTTTTGATAACTTAAACCAGTTTACGTATAATGTCTGTCCCTAACTCAGGGGTTGAACTGTAGTTGTGTTGTCTGATTTGAGACAACAGATTACTGAGGACTGCAGTCTTCAGTAAAATCGCCAAGAGTAAGGGACAAAAATAAGCAATGGGGCAAAAAGAAAGTGAAGCAGAGGAAGGAGGATGGGATGGTGCAGGAACTCTATGCAACTTGGTAGAGTTCCTTTGAATTTTCACTTGTGCACAGGACACCAGAATTTGACTCTGCATTTTCAGTAACACCTGAGTTTCTCTCACTCCAGACCAGTATTATAATGAGGAACTTCAGAAGCCTGCCAATTAATACTAATTATTATATTATACTGCAGATACTTAAAGTGGCTGCTAATAGGGCTCGGCTGAGCTCCTGAGCTGATGCTGGCGCACACACTTCTAAGGAACAATGCTATTATTGGTTAACATGTCTGGTTATTTTATAGACCCAGTTAACAAGAAAGGGGGAAAAATCCCAGCATTGTGCAAAGAACTTTTTTTCCCCCTGTTGGTTGGATCTTTGCCACTGTTTAAATTTAAGCAAATTTGCTATCCTAACATCTGCAGTTTGATTATTTGACTATTGCTTGGCTCTCAGTCAAACCACAGCAGAACATGCTAGCCTATGATTTACAACCCAGACTGTGATTATAATGATTTTATTTCAGTTGGACCCCTGTTTGCAGGCTCATTTGTATTTGCGCACAGTGTTATAACAACAATGGTAGAATTATTAGGTCTCGCAGTAACAATTGCGCATAGTAAAGGGTTGCAACTCACAGTATGCTGGTTAAGTGCTCTAGCAGCCTGGTGATATCTGTAGCACAAGGGTTGCCATTTTAATAGCGAGGTGTGGGGGTGCAGGAGAAATGTGGTTATTATTAATTCCTTTCTAAGTAAATAGAAAGGACGTGTGTTTCCTGGATTAGCAACCGAAAACAAATGCTATGGGGAAAAAGGCTGGTGTTTCCTTTAGCAGGGTTATGTAAGGTATCCTGCTTCAGTACTTAAGGAAGTCACCTGACTCTGAGACATGCCGTAAGCTGTGCAGAATGTTATTTATGTTATTGAATACAGAGACGCTCTAACAGCCACCGGGAGGTTTGGTGTGCAGCTAAGGATGTTCCCATCTCACTGGAGGTGAAAGGGAACCGTCAACTGCTATAGAAGTACAATCCCAGGCACAAAAGCCACAGAAAAGCATAGGTGAGAACAAATAATAGCTCATTTATATTTATGTCTGTCTTCAAGTGCTGGCACAAAGCACTGTAAATCACAAGACTACTTCATGGCTACATGGGCTTGAGTCAATGATTTGCAGACTTTAATGTGTTTTGCCTAGGGACCAATGTCTCATGAAAACTTCCGTCTGTTAATAATACTAAGGCTTTCCCTTTGCACTTCAGGAGCGCTAATTAATCAATCCTCACAGCAAGCCTGCGAACCTGGGAATTATTACTACCTGGATTTTACAAAAACATCAGTGCTTGAAAATTAGGGCGGCCAATGTTCCACCATCAATCCCCTGCTACTCAAATCCCCTCCCTTCTCTGCACCCCACTCTGCTTACCGGGTGGGTGACACCAAAGGCCATGGCAAATGGCATATTTGGCAGCAAAGGCACAAAGCAAGTGACTTTAAATCCATTGTTTCTGCTCATTTCAACTGGTTCTCCTCCACACCAAATCAGACCTTCCCAGGCTGGATCCAAGCTCTTCCTGAGCAGATCCAGACCGTAGGCCATAGGTTGCTGACCCCTGTTTTAAGAGACTCCCTCAGCACCAGAGAACCAGTAGCAAAGCTGGGGTTAATCTGCAGGAAATCTTGAC
Organism: Caiman crocodilus; assembly: GCA_030014935.1. Taxonomy (NCBI): domain Eukaryota; kingdom Metazoa; phylum Chordata; order Crocodylia; family Alligatoridae; genus Caiman; species Caiman crocodilus. The sequence continues at coordinate 44,865,578 of JAGPOW010001296.1, read as the reverse complement.
TTTCAGGACTGTGCCTAGATCACTAGACAATTCTGCTATATTTTGCAGTCCACTTCTAAACCAGTAAAACAAACTTTCCTCCACCAGTCACTGCTATCCTTTAAATTATGGCATGGAGAAAACAGCTCGTCTCAGACATAGGCCTAAGCATTTCTCTCCAGCCCTGCATCAGGGATGTGAGTAACAAAAATAAATAAATAAATAAAAAATAGCTGGATCGTTCAGTTTAGTGTGGACAAAAATGGCTAATGTCTTTATTACTGAGAAGGATTAAAATCTCGTTTGTAAGTTTCCCCCATGTACAAAGTGGCAGATTTTAAGTTGAATTTTTGTTCTAATGTTCAAAGCCAAAAAAAATTCTTGGTTGGAGCTGAGAGAAATTAAAAGCACCTGTGACAGGTGAAGCTGAATGGCAAGGTGGCTTAGCAGATTTCAACAGGGAAAAATTTAAATTCTGCTAGTTTGGTCTGTAAGGCTGGATAATCTGCTTCAAGCATAAGTTTGGGGTAAAAATAACTCAGCTTCAAAGGAAGTGGCTTTTTTCCTGAAAAATATGCTCAAAGTAGAACTGGGAATACACACAATTTATATCTTGGGAATTCTGCCACCTAAACCTATACTTATAAAAGTACTCATCCACATTTTGTGTGTCCTTAGTAATGGATGCATTTTCACTCATGATTTTGAAGGATGGTTTTTCTTGAGATTGTTTAAAATGGTATCAGAGTTCAGTAAACTCAAGAAACAGTAGCACCTTCTTAGTAAAGAATGTGGTTTATATAATGAGATACTGTTAGACAGATTGCTAATTCCACATTTTCCAAGGGTCTCTAAACACACACAATTTAGTAATGGCCTCTGGAAACATGTCCACAATATTTGCAGCTGTATTTCTGTGAACATCAATACTTGTCCCACATAATAGTCTGTTAGGCTTAAGAGCCTGTGGGTACAAGAGCTGAGCTTTTACATATTGTAAGCGAATCTTGGAGACCCTTTCATAGATGCAGAGATTGTAATGCTAGAAGGGGCCTCAGAAGATCATCAGGTCCAGCCCCCTATACCAAGCAGGAAAAATAACTGACCCCAGCAAGGTGACTGTCTAGTAGTCTCCACTTTAAGATTTCCAGGGTAGGTGATTGCACCACCTCTGGAGTGAGCTTATTCCACAGCCTGGACACCCTGACTGTGAAGTTTTTCTTTATGTTGACCCTGAATCAGTCGTCCAGAAGTTTGTTACCATTACTCCTAGTTTTCCCCTTGGCTGCCATGGAGAACAGTTGCTCACCGAACCCTTGATGTACTCCCCTAGTGTAGAGGTAAGCTGCTACTAGGGCCCCTCCCGGCCTTCTTTTCCTCAGACTGAAGAGTCCAAGATCCCTCAGCCTTTCCTCATATGGTTTGCCATGCAAGACTCAGATCATATGGGTGACTTTTCTTTGGTCTCTCTCAAGCTTGTCCATGTCCTTGTTAAAGTGCAGTGCCCAGAACTGGATGCAGTACTCCAGCTGCGGTGTCACCAGTGCTAAGTACAGCAGAAGAATCACGTCCTTGGTTTTGCTGGAGATGCATTCATTGGTGTATGCCACAGTATTATTTGCCTTACTGGCTACAGCATTACACTGCCAGCTCATATTCATACTATAGTCTACTATTACCCTCAGGTCCCTTTCATTTGTGATGCTAATCAGTTTGATGCCGCCAAGCCTGTAGATGTGTTGGGGGTTGCACGTCCCAAGGTGAAGCACTTTACATTTTTCAGCGTTGACTTTCATCAGGTTCTAATCCTCCCAAGTTGCTAGCCTGTCAAGGTCCACTTGAATCACCTGTAGCCTATCTTCAAATGTGACCACGCTTCCCCATAACTTGGTATCACCTGCAATGGCCAGTGAGCTCTTCACCCCCACATCCAAATCGTTAATAAAGATGTTGAAAAGTAATGGAGCAAGCACAACCCCCCCCGGGATGCCACTGCTCACTTCTTGCCAGGATGACACAGATCCGTTGACTATGACTTTCTGGGTCCAATGTTCCTGGCATCCATACCAAGTGGGCATTCTACAATGTGTGTGTGTGTGTGTGTGTGTGTGTGTGTGTGTGTGTGTGTGTGTGTGTGTGTGTGTGTGTGTGTGTGTAGCAGGGCACTAAGTTGCCTGCTACTGAGAGAGCTGGGAAGACTCCTCAGGTGCCGATTGCTGAGGCAATTTGTGGGAAATAATGACTCACACCTGCCTAGCCAGCTGATGAGAAGGGGCAGGGCCTGGCCCACCGCAAGGAGGAGGCCAGGTGGCAGTTGCTGTCTGGCAGCCAAGTAGGAGGAAGCTCTCAGCCATGTTACAAAGGAGAGGCCTGAAAAAGGAGCTGCATCGGATACTGCGGAGAGAGAAAGGATCCCTGGTAGGATCCCTGGTAGGATTGAATGTTGTTATGGCTGGGCGGCTTCTGTTTACACTGTAGCCAAGAGGCTTGTGTTTGTGTTTGCTATTTGTTACACCGGTGGTTTAGGTGAGGCTATTAGGGAATAGAGGAGGCCTTATAGGGGACTCATAGTAGACTGGGGACCCCAGCACCAGTAAAGGCGCAGCATTCAGGGTGCATAGACCCCAGCACAGAGAAGGACAGTGTTGCAGAGGCCCCAGTGAGGGCGTGGTGTATACATAGAGTATATGTATATGTTTGTGTGTGTATATGCATATAGTGTGTGTGTGTGTGTGTGTGTACATACATATACTGTATGTATGTGTATATGTAAAAGATATGAGAGCAGGAAGAGGCTTTGAAGAAATTACTACAGTAGCACTGAAAAACACTTTAGGCTCAGCTCAAACAAAAAAAGTCTGTCACGTGATCCATTGAGAGAAGCACCTCCATCGGAATGTCAGCCACAGATAAAAATGAGAAACACTTCCTAATTCCTCCTCTATCAAAATGAACTGCTTCATTTAGAAAGCAGACAAATGATGTGCAAAGTAATGGGAAACAAGGAGACTGACAAACTGAGTGATTTCAACATGATATCTCAGGCTAAGTACAGACATTCAAAAAGCCCCTGGTGGAAAGAGCTCTATTGCACATTACTTAAAGTGCTGTAAATAAGAATGCATTATGATTTACAGACATTTGCTGTTAGGTGAGGGAGGGTCCATGCCTGCCTGCACTGACCAAAACCAGCAGGTGGGGGTGGGGTTCTCCTACACACCTCCCAGGAGGTTGCTGGTGGGTGCCTCACCCAGCCCTGCCATTCTGCCAGCTGGGGACTGTCACCAGTTGCTGAGGGTCCGGTGGGGGGAAAGGGATCCACACCCCCCAGCCCTGCACAGACCTGGCCTAGGCCGTTCTGTCCCCACCAAGACCCAGGTCACCCAGCAAGCTGTGGGAGAGGGATGGGTTACTGGTGCCTCCTGAGTCTGGGGCAACATGTGCAAATGCCGCAGGTTGTGTCAGTGGGGGGAACGGAGCTGGCAAGCACCCACAGATGCCACTGGCAGCATTAGTAGTGGGGACAGCCCTGTCAGGGGGAAACATGCCTCCCCTGCTGGAAACTCTTCCAAAGAGGCAGGAGTGTAAAGGGCTCCCCCTGCCAAGTGCCCCCTCCTCCTGCCCCCATCTTCCCAACTTGGGTCTTGGCAGGGCTAGGCCCATACCACTCAGGGGCTTGCTATAGAAGGATACCTGTAGGGCTAGAAGAAGATATTTTATACCCCATGATATTAGTGTGGGATTTGCCCAAGATTTATTATGTAGTAGCAGCCCAGGGTGAATGATTGGAGACCCTCTGGGTTAAAATCCATGGGGAACACAGCACAGGGGACACAATGGTGGGAGTCTTTTACAGACCCCCCTACCCAGGATCAAGAGCTTGACCAGGAGTTCACTAGGGAATTGACTGAAGCTGCATGATCCTGGTGCATGGTTGTCACGGGAGACTTCTGACATCCCGTGGAAAGAGTGCTCAGGCAAATCAGAACGGTTGCAAAGCTTTCTCTCATACATGGAGCTCTACCTGACGCATGAAGTTGACAGGTCAATGAGAGGTAACACTCTGCTTGACCTGGTACTTGCTATGGGGGACAACCTAATCAGCAACCTAATGATCAAAGGGAAACTGGATGACAGTGACCATGAGCTGATCACCTTCACCGTCTGCTGTAAAGCTGGCAAGTCAATCAGCAATACAAAAATCCTTGACTTCAGGAAATCTGACTTTGACAAGCTCAGGAGGCTTGTAGGTGAGGCCCTAAGGGACCATGACCAAAAGGGGAGAGGAGTTCAGGATGAGTGGTTGCTCCTCAAGGGAGCAATCACGGATGTACAAGCTAAGTCTATTCTGTCTTGGAGGAAAGGCAGCAAAAGGGCACAGCAGTTCCCTTGGCTCTGCAGGGACCTAGTGAACCTCCTGCATCTAACAAGAAAGACCTACAAAAGACAGGGGACGGGATCCACCACCAAGGAGGAATTTTCTGCACTGGTCTGGATCTGCAGGGAGCAAATCAGGAAAGCCAAGGCTTTGATGGAATTCCAACTAGCTAAAAGAATCAAGGACAATAAAAAGTCCTCTTTTAGATATGTGGGGAGCTGGAGGAAAAGCAAGGGCAACATCAGACTCCTGCTAAACCAGATGGAACAACTGACAACCGATGCCCAGGAAAAAGCCAACTTGCTAAATGGGTACTTTGCATTGTTTTTTCACCATTCCCAAGGAGTGCCCCTGCCCACTACGGGACAGGGAGGCCTGGGTGAGGGAGATTCCTTACCCTCCATCAATGCTGACCTTGTGAAGGAACACCTTGAGAGGCTGGATACCTTCAAGTCAGCCGGCCCTGACTGTTTATATCCCAGAGTACTCAAGGAGCTGGTAAGCATCATCGCTCAGCCACTGGCAGGGATCTTTGAGAACTCCTGGCAGAACTCCTGGTGAAGTGCCCAAAGACTGGAAGGCGGCCAATGTGGTGCCTATCTTCAAGAAAGGGAGGAAAGTGGATCTGGCAAACTACAGGCCCATCAGCCTGACCTCTATTCTGAGGAAGATCTTAGAAAAGATTATCAAAGAGACCATTCTTTACAGACTGGCCAATGGCAGCATCCTGACAGATAGCCAGCATGGGTTTGTTGTGGGTAGGTCTTGCTTGACCAATCTTATTTCCTTTTATGACCAAGTGACCTATCCCCTGGACAAGGGAAAAGAGATTGACTGTAAGAAAAGGCTTTAATTTGGTATCCTATGATCACCTCTTGGCAAAACTGGTCAACTATGGCCTTGGCTTCACTGTGACCCACTGGCTGGAGAATTGACACTGTGGTCAGACCCAGAGGCTGGTGGTTGATGCAAGTCAATTGTTGTGGTGCCTTGCGACCAGTGGGGTCCCTCAAGGCTCTGTCCTTGGGCCAACACTATTCAACATCTTCATTAATGATGTGGACATTGGTATCAGAAGTAGATTGGCCAAGTTCTCTGATGACACCAAACTCTGGGGTAAAGTGTGCACACTTAAGGATAGGAGGACGATTCAGGCTGACCTTGACAGGCTCAGGAAATGGGCGGATGAGAACCTCATGGTGTTTAACACCAAAACATGCAAGGTTCTTCACCTTGGGAAGAAAACCCCACAGCACGCTTATAGGTTCGGCAGTGCTACCCTGGCTAGCACTATAGATGAAAAGGACTTGGGGGTCATGATTGACCACAAAATGAACATGAGTCTTCAATGTGATGCTGCAGCTAGTAAAGTGAGCAAAATGCTGGCTTGCATCCATAGATGCTTCTCAAGCAAATCCCAGGATGTCATTCTCCTGTTGTACTCGGCCTTGGGGAAGCTGCAGCTGGAGTACTGCATCCAGTTTTGGGCTACACAGTTCAAAAAAGGATGTGGAGAACCTTGAAAGAGTGTAGAGGAGAGCTATGTGCATGATCAGAGGTCAGGAAAACAGACCTTATGATGAAAGGCTGAGAGCTATGGGACTCTTCACCCTGGAAAAGCTCAGGCTCAGGGGCGATATGGTGACAGCCTATAAGTTTATCAGGGGTGCTCACCAGAACACCCCAAGGGATGACAAGGTCAAATGGTCACAAACTCCTGCAGAACTGTTTCAGGCTGGACATAAGGAAGAACTTCTTTACAGTGCAAGCCCCCAAGGTCTGGAATAGACTGCTGCCAGAGGTGGTTCAAGCACCTACTTTCAACACCTTCAAGAGAAATTTGGATGTTTATCTTGCTGGGATCCTATGATCCCTGTTCACTTCCTGCTCCTGGGGCAGGGGGCTGGACTCGATCTTCCAAGGTCCCTTTTAGGCCTAATGTCTATAAAATCTATGAAATCTATGAGAGAGATGGAGGTGGATTCCATAACATAGATATAAACCAATTAAGAAGGAAATGGAAAAGATGCTAGCCCAAGGGGTTATTACAGAATCATGCAAGTCTGTGGCATAGTCCCCTAGTTGCTGTACCTAAACCCAATGGGACACTATGATTGTGTGTGGATTTTTGTAAATGAAATGCAATGACCCAGCTCGATGCTTTCCCCATGCCCCATGTTAATGAATTAATAGAATGGATAGGCCAGTTGAAATTCATCTCAAACCTTGATTTAACAAAGAGGTACTGGTTGGTGCTATGAAGGCCAGAAGATCAACCAAAAATGGCACCTTGGGGTTTTTTTTGAGTATAAGAGGATGCTGTTTAGGCTCACTGGGGTAGCAGCAACTTTTCAAAGATTGGTAGATAGGGTGTTAGTTGCCCTACCAGGGTTATGCGTCAGCACATATTGGCAACATAGTCATATATACTGAGTCCTGGGAAAAACATTTGCGGGCATTAAGGGCCATATTACAAGAGCTAAGACAAGTGGGGCTAAAAGCAAACCCTAATAAATGTGCATTAGGCAAAACCAAAAGTAAGTATTTAGGTTTCTTAGTCGCCCAGGGTATATTAGACTATTAGCAGACAAGGTACGTGGCATTACAGAATATAAGGAACCACAGTATAAAAAGCAGATGAGAGCTTTCCTGGGTCTTGCAAATGTCATGATACAGCCACCCCTGGGATGGCCATGATGTCCCTAGGACACCATGACGATGCTGACTCTGCTTTATGGGTGCCTACTAATCTCGCCTGCCATGTCTTGTTGTTATGAATGATGGATTGGAAGGCTGGCCTTGAGTTACTGCTCAGTCACAGTCCTGACAGTCTCCCCTAAACCCTGTCAGTTACTGGACCCCTTTATTGGGCCCCACACTTGGGAGGAGTCTTACGGTACCCACCCCCCAGCCTTATGGGCTAGATGTATGACTCAAATTGCCTCCTTATCATGCCCCATGCCTCACAGATGTTATGTAAATGTTGTCTCCTTGTGTTAAGGCCTCAACTTAATCTAGCCTCAATAACTACATCCTCTCTGGTGCTGGGGTCTGCTTACCCCCTGTCATGGCACCCCCTGGCACTGGGGTCTGCTCACCCCCTGTCACTGCATCCACACTAGCACTGAGGTTTGTTCATCCCCATCACTGTGCCCACACTGGCACTGGGGTCTGTTCATCCCCTAACACTGCACCCACACTGGTGCTGGGGTTCCCACACTATAGTGGGCCCCCAAAGAGGTCTCCTCCTTCCCTAGTAGCCTCAGCCTGATCCACAAGTTTACAAACAGAAATCAAAACATGAGCCCCTGAGCTATAACATAATGCAAGTAATTTGGGGTGTGCTCTGTCCCTTTAAAAGCATTAAACCTCCCCGTCCTAGCACTAAATGCCTTGCAAGCCAGGGTCCCTGGTGAGCTCCTGGAGCCTCTTAATCCTACCAGAAGTAGAACAGGTGGTCAAACCTCTCTATTTAGCTTCCTCTAAAAAAGCTCCTTCTCCCTTGGCTGCTGACAGAGAACTACCCTCTAGTCCCAGCCCTGGGGTTTATATGTGACCCAGGCTCTACCTCTTCTGGTCAGCTGACCACCTGCAGGTGCAGGCTAATTCCCTCATTCCTGCTGCCATGGTAACCTGCAGTTGTGGGGTTCCTGCCTGACTGCTAGGGCCCCCTCTCTAGGCAGTTTCTACCCTTAAAGGAGCAGGCACCTTAGTGACCTGAGACAGCAAGTTATTACAGGTGTTTTATACCTAAGTTCACAGAGGTGATGACACCTTTAGTAGATGCTGTTAAAGGGAGAAGAGCTCATCAGATTGAATGGGATTCTGTACGCCAGAAGGCCTTCAAGGACATCAAGCAAGCCCTATGCAGAGAACTGCTTCTATACAGCCTCGATTTCTTGCTACCATTCACTTTACTGACAGACACCTCTGATGTGGTTTTAGGAGTGGTCTTATCCCAACAAGGGCAAGGTGTCGAATGCCCTGTGGCATATGCCAGTTGGAAGTTGAATGAACATGAAAAGAGGTATTCCACTGTGGACCATGAGTATCTTGCTATTTCTCGGAGGGGTGGAGTACTTCCGCTACTACTTACTGGGGTGGGAGTTTAGATTAAAAATAGATTATACTCCACTGAGGTGGTTGAATACTGCAAAACCCGATAATACCCGTATTGCGGGGTAGGCGTTAGCTCTCCAACCCTTTTGATTCTGCATTGCATGCAGACCAGAGAAGTCAAATACAGTAGCTGATTTCCTATCTTGATGTGACCCTGTGGCGGAACACCTTTGTACATACAGTTACAAAGGGATCTTCTCTTCTGGAGGGGAGGGGGAAGGAAGGTGAGCTCTGGTATAAAGAAGGACCCAGAGCAGACTCGGGGGTAGAGACAGGAACCAGAAGTTCCTCACCCCAACAGCGAGAGAGCAGAAAGTGCCAAGAGAAGCAAGGAAGCACAAGCAACAGTGCTGCTTGTAGCTAGCTGCAGATTTGCCACAGAGGGAGACATATCTGTGACAAAGCAGCCAGAATGAAATCTGACTTTCCAATCAGCTAGCACTGGGAGAAGGGCAGAGATGGAGGTAGTGTAAATACTGAGATATATGGACAGTGATTTTTGCTTTGTTCATTATTTCCATTGGACTGAAGGAGGTGGGAATCCTCCAAGAAAATAGAACAAGGATAAATCTCAGATAGCTGCACATAGGTTAATAAACTGTTTAGATGAAAGAAGTTTTCACTTTCAGAGTCCCAGTGAAGATTAAGCAGGACTAAGATTATTTTGATTTACATTAAAGGTACGAGCCTAACAAAAGGATCCTGTGGACTTCTTAAATGTTACATGAAGAATGAGTTACCACCCAGTGGATCAGGAGAGGGTATAGGGGTTGGCAGAGCCCTCGCTATATTAAGGTATCGCCAAGGATCATTTGTGCAGTTAGCCTTCTGCCCTGACATCCTTTCTTTTCCTCCCTTATCATCAGGCATGGCAGGAGGGAGTGGGGCGCAAGGTACCCTGCACTAAAAAGTAGCCTGGGAATCTTCTGCTGACCGGCTGAAGACTAAAATTATCTTAATATAGAAGACACATAGAGACAGTTTTACTTGCCAATTTGGTTTTACCAATTAATAATCAAATTAGTACAAAACATCTTGTTGCCAATACTCATAAAGTACATTACACACGGACATTCAAAAAAGCTCTCTAACCTAAAGCATTTTAGTCTGATAATGTATCCATCAAGGGTTAACTTAGAGCGCCATATGCCAGTGCTGTGAATGTCTGTTCCCTTATGGCTTTAAAGGGAGTGTTTTAATGTGGTATACTTCATCAGAAAGACATGCAAAAGAGGTGATTAAACGATTCTGAAGAATAAGGCACAAAGAAAGGTACAAAACACTATGAAAGAACAATGTTGTCCAACACCAAAGTCAGAGGAGACTGATCACACCTTGGTGACCTGAGGCAATGAAATCACTTCATACAGGAGTACACAGAAGTATGCCTAGAGCTGCAGAAAAATCTTATCACCCAATGCTCCTGTCAGGATACCTTGGAAATCAATACAGTATCATTGGACAGATATGTACAGATATATATTAAGAGAAACAGTTTAGGCTGAAGGAGGGGAAACATTGCTTTTCCCTTTTGGTCAGAGGTGTTTTGGTTTTGCTTTTGCATATAGTTGGTAAACAACAGCAATAGATGGTGACCTATTTAAGAAGAAGGATAGGCTTGTGGTTAGGCCCTGAGTTAGGACTAAGGAGACCTGGATTTTATTTCTGGTTCCACCAAAGACTCCACAGGTGTGACCTTAGATAAAACAGATAATCTCTCTGTGCCTCAGTCCTATATATCTAATAAAGAGGGCAGAATAACAATTTTCCTCGCTCTCTGTCTGATGTTTTTTGTTGGTACATTCACTGGGTTGCAGAAAGTGTCTTACCTACCCTAGAAAACTTCAAGAAATTAAACAATGACCTTGCTAGGGTCACCGGACCCCCAGTTATCTGTCCTTCTTGGTGCAGGACCCAATGATCTTCCAAGGTCCCTTCTGGCCTTACAATCTATGAATACTCCTTAGCCAGTGTTGCTATCTCCCAAGAATTTCCAGAGATTGAAGGACAATGGGTGCATCTACACATGCACTTTAATGCACAGTAGACTATTTTACTGCACATTAAAGTGTTGTGTAAGAACCTTGCTCTTTTGCTAATGCACAGTAAAATAGGCTACTGTACATTAAGTGATTACCTAAAAAGCATGTGCTTTGTGCTACTGTGCATTAGGGAAGCCTAATGCACATGTATATAGTACCTTACACTGGAGGCACATTAGGAAAAGTGCATTAATTCATGTGTAGACATGCCCAGTCAGATTCTAACTATCAGTTTCCTAGTAACATTTTCCCAGCAGAGCCTAATTGTATGGTAATACACGGGTACACGAATTCTGGAATGTCTACATACCAGGCATTCAAAGTCATCTTTCATTATGCTGTATTTTGCCTTTGGTCTTTTCATCATGTAGGACAATCAGTTTAAGTGATTCCTGCACAGCTTTCTAGTTTATTAATGAGATTCCAGTGTACAAGGGGTTGTAAATTGTCTTGATCTAGCTCATTTCCTGAGCACTGAGGAACCCTGGGAAAGGCCATCTCATTGCTGCATATCATTTGAATAAGCAGAAGATGGATAGCATGGCAGCAAAGTGCCTCATCATCTTATTTAGGGTCTGATTCTGCATATATTGAAGTCAGTGGTAAACCTTCTGTTGATTTTACCGGGGTAAGTTTAGACCATTTAAGAGTATCTTTCAGTTTTGCTTCGGCTTTCACTCTCACCTATATAGGCACCTATCCTTTATTTCAATTAGTCCCATTGATTTCAATGAGATAACTGAGTGAAAGAGATTTACTCCCTCAAATTATCCTCCCATCCCATCATATCCCTCCAGCAGGATGAGGAGGTGGTTCAATGACTGAATCTACAGAGGCAAGCTGAAAGTAAACTTGGTTCATAAAACAGCTTCTATTACACATAATGAAAGTAGCTCCTCACCCTGCTCCAACTTTAAATGTCACTCTGAATCTTTTGCAGCAGGACAAGTATAGGAAAACACATCTGGAGCAGAACAAGATACTCCCACAATGTATCAAAAGAGAAAGACTTGAACTCCAGCTTCATCACTCCTATGTAGAACAAGAGCGACAGCCCTATTGTTTCTGTATTTGGTCATGGAACCCCTAATTATGATTTATGTGTCAGAGAAAAGTACACACCATTCTTACTTAAAAATGCAAATCTGCAGCAAACCTCTGACAAATTGCATTCCCGTCAGGAAGCAAAAATATAAAGTAAAGAAAAATGTTTCCATTTAGGATTGTTAAAGCATACAGACCCCAATTAAAGCACTTAAGTACATCTTAGATTTCTTTGGAAAATCAGTGGGGTTTGAACACACTGTAAGTCAAGTAAGTTTATAAGTTGTGTGCCAAATAAAGATGAGATTACTCAACATGCTTACAGTTAAGTCTGTGCTTAAGTGCTTTGCTGAACCAGAGGCACAGAGCCCAAAGAGGAGGCCTCTGAGCAAGGAAAAGAGGGAACTTCAGTTCCTATTGAAATGGGGGTTCAGACTGGGCAGCACAGCAGAGGAGGCTGCTCAGGAGCTAGTGAAGTCTGGTGAATAATTAGACAACCTCAACCCATGGGCCATAGGTTATTTTTTGGTGTTAAAAACTGCTCCCAAGCCTACACTGGCACCAGCATGTGGAATTCCAACGGCTAGGAAAAATCTGTGTTAGCTGCACCTTGGGAGTGAATAATCAAATTCATTGCAAGTATAATCCTGGTGGTACATGGAAAGGTACCCTCTCCCCAGTCAAACAGATGTCAACAGGTGCAGGTATGCTGTCGGGAGCATGGCTGCCTAGCTGTAGGCCAGCTCACCTCCTTTCCCTACAGAGCAGAGCACCAGGATTCTCAGCGATGTTTAACTATGTACAGGTTTAATGATACAAAATAATATAAACCTTATAACCATAAACTTACATACATACGTCTACACACACACACACACGCACACATATATATACACACACACACAGAAGCTATTTATAAATATATGTTTACATTGGCAATAGCTCTTTTCAACCCTGAACTCTGTCACAGGCCTATCGCCTATCCTTCTGATTATACAAGTCACAGCCCCTCGATAGAGCCCTCTAGCAGCAGGCAAAGGAAAAGGAACACTTAAGGATAAAACACAGGTTAATTAACAATTCGACAACAGGAATCACTAGCAGTGATGAGATAATTGAACATACACAATCAGGTTACATCAGTAGAGTCACCAACATATATAGATAGCCAATACAATAGATTCAGACATAAACAGCTTAGAATCTTCTCTTATAGCAACAATAGGGATGCAATATTACAAACAGAATCCCAATGGCATAAATAACCCGACCACAACTATTGGCACAGCAGCTGTGCCCTGAGAAGAAATGGCAACCCAGGCAAAGATCCTATTACCTAACACAACATCATTACCCTCTCCCAGGTTGCTCAACTAGGAGGGACACATAACCATGACACCACCCTTAACAAACAGGGGCCATAGACTCCATTCTGTGCCCAGGGGTGAATCATCCCCACTCATGCAGTCTGTCTGCTTCTGTGCACCGATCTGTGCACTGTTGCTCCTGACTCATGCAGGGTTGGAGACCTGTGGTGCCTCGTGCAGCTGCTGAGGTCCCATCCACTCCCGGACCTTCCATGCACCGATCTGTGCACCGTCGTCACAGCTCTCTCCACAGTGGGGCACAGACACAGCTGCTTGCCATTCCCTATTTGGCAAAGGCATCTTCAGGGCACTTCTGGGGCCACTGCTCCACCCTGCTGGTCAGTTCCATCAGCTCTTCTTAACCCTTCATTGTCCCTTGTCAAAGCCCCCATTCCCCCTGTGCTGAGCATGCTGGCTTTTTATTCCTTCAGCAGGCTTCACCCCCAGATTAGGAGTGGACCAATAGGACAGCCTCAGGGGTGTTGGCAAGTCTGGGCCGCCAGTGAGCCCACTGGCCAGCCTGCTACACAAGTCTCTGAGGGAAATTCTCCCTGTTGCCCCTGTATTCTATATTTGGTTTCACAGGTTCAACCTCACTTGCTGAGCAGCATTTGGCCCATTGTCCCAGCCCATATCATGTCATTTAACCACCAGTAGTCATACACTTAATTAAGTACTTTCTCTTGCTTCCACACACCTTATGGGACTTAAATACATCTTTATTTTGATGCATGGTTTCTAAATTTCTAAATTTGAATATTTTCCCTAGAACACACACGACAAATGCTATTCACTTTGCCAAGTGCACTGCTAGAAGGCAATGGGATATTCTGGTGGTAAGAATGGTCTGAGAATCTATAGAGTAGGTGGATCCCCTTCCTTTACCCCCCACCTTACCCCTTCTGGATCAAAAGATTATATTTCAATGTTCAGCCCTAATTCAACAAATTACTTAAGCACTTAAACTTTAATTATATGAGCAGCCCCTTTGAAGTCAACAGAGGTGCCCGCAAAGAGGATTAAAGAAACAGAAAAAAAAAGACTCCTGTTCTCATCTCTCCCTGGCTCATCTTTATCTCATATCAGATTCTTTTCAACCCTTGTTTTAAATTTAAAAGAAGTTTTTCAACTATCCCAGTATATGTCCTGTTGCTGCCTACACAAAAATTTCCCATAGACTTGAATGAAAGGATTGTGACTTTTGGGGGGAGTCAGATTCTAATCTGTCTCGCACTCTGTTTATTTGCTGCCTGTATCAGGGTATGTACCAGGACCCTTTTGTGCCAGGAACTGTACAAATACAGACCAAAAAAACCACCCAGTCCCTGCCCTAAACACTGCCTTCAGTGGGGGTTTCACACAAAGTCAGGGCAGAATACAGCTTTTAATAAAAAATAAAAGTTAGCATGAGGAGATGAATAAATATAAAGTATAGGTGTGTGAAACAGGCTGTATTTGATTCAGATTTGGCCTGAATCGGGAACAGTGATTCGATTCGTTGACTCGGGTCACTGTCCTGATTTGATTCAGCCAAATCCAAATCCAAAAATTCTGGTCCACTTCTGGGTCCACTAATGAGCATGCCGGGGGGGGGGGGGGGGGCCAAGCCCACCAGCTTGGTGACTGGCCACAGGGGGACCGCGAGTGCACCCACCGACCCAGAAGGCAC
>JAGPOW010001296.1:44773239-44850880 GCA_030014935.1 Caiman crocodilus | reverse complement strand
CCCCCCCCGCCCCCCCCCCCCCCCCCCCCCCCCCCCCGCCCCCCCCGCCCCCCCCCCCCCCCCCCCCCCCCCCCCCCCCCCCCCCCCCCAAAGCCCGCCAGCTGGGGGACTGGCCACAGGGGGACCGCGAGTGCTCCCTCCGACCCAGAAGGCACCAGTTGCTGAGCCAGGGGGGCCCTCCAGTGCGCTCCCCACCTTCTGGTCCCGGAAGTGGACCAGAAGTGCTTCCAAGTGTTGCCAAGCACGCTAGGGGACTCCCTGCCCCCCACCCCCACACTCCTGTAGGACACTCCATCCACCCCACCATTGCAGCATTCACAAGCTGCCTGGTACCTTGGGGTAAGTAGAAAAAATATTTAAAGCTGTGTCTATGTCTGTGTGGTTGCGAGAAACCCCCACAAGCTGCAGAAATGCTTCCCGAAAGGGAAACAGGAGATGCCTGGACCCCGGGAACTCACTGCTGGAGCAGACAGGGGCAGAGCAGGAGATGCACGAGCCAGCGTTTTGCCAGCTCTTCAAGTGGCTGCTTCCTGGGCAAGGCAGCAGCCACCTGATTATGCTAGCTGGAGCCGCTGCTGTGAGGAGTTCAAAAACCCCACTGGAAGTCAGCAAAGGGGGAAGCTGACAGGGAGCATGCCAGATGGAGGAAGGCTCCAGGCACCGGCAACACTGACTCTGCTGGCACTGCCCCGTGACAGGAGAGGGGGGGCTTTAGCTGGCACCAGGCTGGGATGGGCAGTTCCTAACCCCTCAGTTGTGAGGAGATTTAAGCAGGTGCTCCTCTCTTGAGAAGGGCACCTGACACCGGCAGTGGAGGCCCCGAGGCTAGGGGCCGAAACCTTGGCATAATCCTCATCCAGGTAGCAGACTAGATCATTAGAGGCAACAACACACCCCGTTTAGCCAAAGGGGTTGACCATCGTTGGGATGAAGACCAGGATTCCGAGTGGCTGGCACTTGGACGAGGTATAGGGGAGGCAGAATCCCGAGGAACACCGTGGCATACCTGTGAGTACCTCCATCCCTGGGACCAGAGGGGAAGAAAACACCTCTGAACCTCCTTCCTCTTATACATACCACCAAGCCGTGGCAGGAGAGTTTGGGCGGGGGGGGGGCAACCATGGAGTGGAGCCAGACTGATGGCTCCTACCCAGAGCATGACAGTCTGAATCATCCTATCTTTCTGAATCTATCCAAATTGATTCAGAGGGTTCCAATTCAATTCAGAGAGATTAAAGGGTCTCCTGATTTGATTCAGATTGGGAGATTCGTCCACCAAATCGTGCCGAATCTCCATCAGTTTGAATCTGTGACCAAAGCTCACACAGCCCTAATAAAAAGCCAATCTTAGCAAGTAGTTGCATTCCAGAACTGCCATTGGCCTCATTTGCTTTCACATATATGCTTCTCCCTTGACTTCAAATGTTAGTTGTGCCACTTGATTCACTATTGGAAGGTGTTTAGGCTAGCCATACATGTGCTCATTGGCATTCTAGTTAGAATTCATTGGAGCAGACTTGATTAATTGATTCTGCTCCATGTTTTAATTAGAACAGTGCAGTGTTGCCACATCATCACAGGTACTAAGCCCTTGCCTGTTTTAAAATGAGGTTTAGATAAAGCATCCCGTGGCTATTTTTAAATGGGTTGGGGCTTAATACGTGTGACAGTGAGGCATTTTAATTACAGCGGCTTCCCAGGAACCGCTCTAATTAAAATGCACCCCCTGCCACCTCCAAGCATGTGTATAGGCAGCCTTGGGTACTGCAGTGATGAAGATGGTATGAGAACCTGTATAAGACAGAAGAGTGGGAGTGGAAGTTATTATAAATAGGAAGGCCTGGTTCTCATTTACATTTATGGATTTTTACAGTGCTGTGGCCTATGATTCTGTAAGTGTCCTCCTCCTCAGAATATCACTTGCCAATTAAGGGCTAAATTATGGTGTGGACATAATACAGTCACATAAAAGAGCCCTTATTTCCAAAAAATGGGCTACCTAGACTTTTGGTCTGGGGGTGGAGCCGTTGTGGGGGATTGCTACCCCCTGCTTCAGAGCACAGGGGGAAGTAGTATATTAACTACAGCCCCACAATGCACTAGTCAATGCAGCAACAGGCAGGTGACCTAATTTTCTGCCAATTAAGGCTGGCAGCAAATTATTGCACATGCACACCACGCAGCAAAGAGAAAACAGAGACAGGAACTTAGAATTCCTTGGAATCACAAAACCTCTCATAGCTGCTCTTGAGACACTGAAGCTTATGGTCCCAGCTACTGCCCAACTATGTTTTTAAAGGCACTATCAAAGTCTACCTGTTGGAAAAGTTAAAACTTAAGAACTTGTATAACCATCTAAAAAGCTTCCTGTGAGTGATACAGTCTGAGATAACCATGCCATTGGCAGATGGAAGATAAATTTACCAAAAAGAAAAGGAGAAAGAGCTAGACCTTACTAAAGCATCAAGAAAAATATCATTAAGAATGTGCAGTTAAATATGATTATTGTTTAAAATGCATGGATGGAGACAACGTGCAAGGAACATCTGTTACTATTGAATTCTGTCCCTTGTGATTGAGTAACAGCGTAAGTCTCAATAGACTTGTTTCTTTAGGTTGTTTATATATGTGCACACAGAATCTTACCTATCTTATGTATAGTGTCTCTAAGAATATTTCAGAACGTAACCTTGATTTATAATACCGTAAATGCTGGCATGCTATTTTGTTTGTATAAAAGTTAGATAGGTGAATTGCTTACTGGCACTGTGATGCTGCTGTGAAGAGTAGCAGATGTTTAACTGTTTTGATTTCCACTCCTCAGTGGACAAAAAGTGAACTCTAGGCACACCTCTAGTTTGCAATGAGGTGGCCCAGTATTCTAAGTGGGGGGTCCAGTCAGAACAATGGACAGTATTGAATCATCAGAATATCTCCTATGGCCTTTATGCTGTTTTAACTGCAGTACATCTCTCAACAATTTGCACATTGTTTAGATTCCTTTAAAGCAGTCTGCTAATGAGAGTTCTGTTGCCATGTCTCCTTGCATGGTTTTACAGGCAAGGTATTTCCTTTCAAGGGTCTAATCCTGCAAGATCTTACAGTTATATAGCACCACTATCTCCTGGTCAATAGGCATTGGAAGTCTTCGACAGAGGTGGTTGGGAAATTCCATCCAAGTGAACATTTCATTAAAAAAATATCAAAAAGTGTTTAAAAATGGATAGGCTTTGATCTTCTGGGGAAAGCAAAAACAACCAGGACATTATTATAGGGAACCATATTAAACTAAAAGGTCAGCATAGTATTTTTAGTACTAGTAGTATTAAAAGTATGGCACACAGATGCTCAAAAGTCTAGGTTTACCTCACGTGGGTAACAAGGTACTACTTAGCAAGAATTCTGTGGCCAGATGCCAGAAAAATGCACATCATGTATGATGCCAAGACAGGGGTTCCTAGAAAGCCAGTTTATTATAGTCTCTAGACCTGAACAAAAATATCTGTAAAGAATCATTACATTCCCTCCTTAGCTGCCTTGCCATCAGCATAATTTTATAGACATAAACTATTTAAAATTATTCCATTTGTTTAATTCATCTTCCAACACAGGTGTGGATGGCCCACTGAGGCAGGCAAGGAAGACGAACCCAGTTTCCTCAGGCTGATTAGAAGACATGCCCCAAAGCAATCCGTCTGGTGAGAAACATCTGAGAAAGGGTGGTTTTCCCCAAAGCCATGGCTAATCAAAATGTATGGCTTTCAGAGGAGGCAAGCTTTATTATTCTTAAAGAAAGAATGCAATCCACATAATGTTTTGAGGTCTGGCATTGGCTACTTGAAACATTTCATGTGGTTTGGCCTTGTAGATATTAAAATACTTGGTGCACCTGCCAGTCAGCCAGTTTTCCTGTGGTTGAAGATGCTGCGTTTGCATCTTCTTTATCCTCTCTGGCAGTTCATCCAGCTGTCTGTCCTTAGTTTACAAGGACTATTCATCTTCTCCACCTGACTTTGAAATAAGGGACAGAAAGAGCTATCACAAATTGACTGTCTGTGGCAGGTTTTCACTGACTAGAATGGATAATCCACTTACAATATACAGAACAAACCATGTGAAAACAAAACAAAAGTGCTAAACAGGAACATGAGATTTTATTTGGCTCTACAAAATTACTTTACTTCTTATTGAACCCTATATTTCACCCTGTGGGCCTTGGCATTAAGTCAGTCAATTGAGATTGATTTTTTCAGGATTAATCCAGATAGACACCACTGTAACGGAGCACAGAATTTGGTCCCCCATGTTTATAATGCGTCTGAGTAGAGCAACATCTCTGAAGAACTTGCCTGTAGCACTTCCTTAATCTAAACACTATCTTCTTGCTATCCCATATTTCTGCCTTGTAGCCCAATAATCCAGTCAGATAACATAACCAGTTGGCAAAGATGAAAAGGTATCTTATAGATTGTAAACCTCAAACTTTGTGAGAGTACATGTGCACTCACACATACCTTGGTTTAAAGAAAATGGAACAAATCCCTCTCTCAATAGACAAAAGTCTGCTGTCAGCTATCCCCACTCATACCTGATGAAACTATATTGACATGAGCGGAGTTACTCCATCTTTACACAGATCTAGCTCGGAGCAGAAACTGGCCAGTTGAAGTCAATGGGAACATTGCCACATCTGTTCGCTTCAAGGAAAGCAGGGTCATTGTATCTGGCTTGGCTACAAATTACATTCAGCCTTCAGTTGTTATTTTTTGGGGTGGAGGGAGGAAATGGCTGAGAGAGGGAAAGGAAAAGGAGGGAAACAGCCTAGAAAGCCAAAGGAAAGGGTTGAAAAACAGCATCATTATATACTCTTCCTTTCAGAACAATAAAAACCCCAACAAATGTCTCCAAAAAATATTGGCTGCCCAAAAATCAAGCTAGCAATCTTGAATATTTACCCTTAGAAAAATGTCATGGTGAAAAACATTAATGATTTTTAAACCACACTTTATTTTACAGGGAACTATTTTACCAGCACTCCTTCTAGAGCAATTGTTGACCATTTGATAGTATGGTAAGGATCAAGTATTGGCAAAATGTCTATGTGGTGAATACCGCATAATCACCAACTAAATTCATCATTAAGTTTGTCTTTAAAAACAGCATAGTGTTAAATGATATTTTTAGGTCTATATATAATTACCAAATACTGTACTCTGCAGGAGCATCTAACTACTGTGCTCTTGCACTAGGAGCATATAGTTATTCACTGAGCTTCTCTACACACTATTAATGCATAGCAATAAACTCAGGCACACTTTGCACCAGTTTATTGCTCACAGGCATGCTGTTTGAAAGTGAGCCCTGGACTGTAGCACATTGAGCTGGGACGGAGCAGTCCTGGTTGGCAGGGGGCCCAGGGAATCAGCACAGAAAAGGATTCAAGGGCTGGAGAACGTGTCCTTTAGCGAGAGGCTTAAGGAGCTCAATCTACTTAGTCTAATAACAAGGAGGCTAAGGGTTGATTTGATTATGGTGCATCAGTCTCTTAACAGAAAAAAATACTGGGCACTAAAGGGCTCTTTAATCCAGCTGATGAAAAGCAAATGCTGGAAATTGAAGTCAGACAAATTCAAGTTCAAAGTAATTCCAAAAGCTAACACTGCAGGTAAGTTAGCTGCTAGGACAAATACTGAGGGAGCTTGTTGAATCTTTGCCTCAGATGTCACTTTTGAAGAGGTTCTTTAGCTAAATCTGAGGTGCTGCATTTAGTGCAAGATAGGTGAAAATCTGCAGACCTGTGATCTAAGTGATCTAATTGTTCCTACTGATCTTATATATTATGGACTTCCCTTTGCAGACTGTAGCCACCCTAAAGTCATCACCCTTTTGCCAAGACCAGAATTATTAACCCTACCAATGAGGCAGGGGGAATCC
This sequence comes from Caiman crocodilus, assembly GCA_030014935.1. Lineage (NCBI taxonomy): Eukaryota > Metazoa > Chordata > Crocodylia > Alligatoridae > Caiman > Caiman crocodilus. Next base: position 44,844,946 of record JAGPOW010001296.1, on the reverse strand, counting down.
TTGCCAGATACAGAATTAGTTGTCAACCATCTAACAAGCCTGAGTGGCGGTACATGGTCTGTAAACAGCCAGGCTCCAGAGGCTTCACTTTGCAGAGAATCCCCAGCACAGAGTAATAACCAGTTTGTTTTGTGGGTCCATCCAACAGCCCTCCTCTTCACACCTCCCCTCAACTCTGATTGTGAATCAGAAGTTACAGGATACTGCATGTAAGGAAAATAAGAATTAGTTTACTTCATATGTCTAACTCTTTGGGTAAATATATTTCCCCAGGACTAGGTGTTGCCAATGCTTCTATCTAATATCCACCAGTGGTGCTGTCACACTGTCTAGTAATGCTACACTTTTTGTGGTACCTAATGCTGTTTTGCCAAGTGCTTGATGCTTGAGTTTGATACCCTTCTTAGACCTGGCTTCATCGCATTTTTAGAAATTTATGTCCTTTGAGCTTCTGCACCGATGACTCTGGGTTACTATTTCAGTGTTTAACTGATCCCATGTTTGTCTGCTTTTCCTGATCTAAAGCCCATTATGCAAGGAAACAGCTATCTACTATCCCTCCCTTCTCCCATTTATACTCTAGTCTAAGGGTCCCTGAGGGAATGCTAATGAAGCCAAATCCAGTAGTACTTTAAAGCATCTCCTAAAACCTCTGGAGAAAGGTCACTTTTTTTCTGTACAATCCCACTTGCATATCAAGTATTTATAATATAGTTAATCAATTCTTGCCTATTACATAGTATTTGTGAAAGTCTCTCATAAGTATTATAAATAGAAAAAAAATTATCAACACTGAACAGCTGATATTCATTACTTTGGTTTGAAATCTTTTCCCAGGCACACCCAGAGGTTGATGTAGTAAACCTAAATCTAATGACAAGATGCATATTGGCTCATGCCTCTCTGCTTCTGTGTGCCAAAGCATTTTGCATTTTCTTCAGCCTGCGTCCTAGCACAGCTTTGAGTTAGGATAATACTGTCAAGTATTCCCACTGATGTTAGATAGCATTAAGAGATTAAGTGAAAAACATAGCCAGCATTGAGCCTATGGTTTAATGTATCTAAAAATTCAAGATAATACATGATCTGTTTTCTGGGCTGGTGTCTAATATTTCATTAATACCAGATTAGTTCATGATGCTATTTCATACCTCTATAAAAGCACATATTTACTGCATAACTGTCTGAAGTACAAACATAAGAATTGATTTTCTTCCTGCACTGTGATATATCTTGAGCAACTTAGTTTGTCAAGGACTTGATTTAAGACTGCGGTAAATAAAAACAGCATTAGGTCTATAGTCTTTATTCATGAGGAAATATAAATAACGGAAAAGCGTGGAACATTTGGAGGTGATGCAACTCAGGGGATTGGACGTGGCGGGAAAAAATAAGCCTTCTTGATTTATACCTGTTCTTGGAGGACATTTAAATGTCACCATTCAAATTTGCAAGAACACCATGTGCCCCCAGAGGCTGGGGGGGCCACAGCGACCACCTGCAAGCAGCGGCAGCAGTGTTGGTGGCAGGGGTGTGGTAGCAGTGAGTGGGCTGCTCTTGTATGCAGCCACGGTGGAGTCAGCGCAGTGGTGGAGTGGGGGGGCGGCAAACGCCGATTGGTGGTCAGTAACCACCTGCAGACGCCACACTTTTCACAGGGGGTGCACCGCCAATCTCAGGGGGCACACATGCACCCACGTGCACCCCTTATGTATCGCCAATGCTAATTTGGTAACTTATAACCACATTGCATTTGTTTTGCCCAGATATAAGTGACCACCTGATGGGCCAGGCAGTGGCAAATCAGGCCCTAGCCTAGGAGTGTAACATAGGCAGATCTAATAGGTAGTGGCAGGAAGTCAGTATTAGCTCAGAGTTGAGAAGGAGATTCCTCTCAAAGAACTGTGGGAACTAAGGAGATAGGGGAGGGGTGGCCCACAAGCAGAGTACAGAGAGCCGTATCTGAGAGAGCAGAGTCTAATGTAATCATGCTACAAAAAACAGAATAGGGGATTGCCAATGGCTGGAAGAGAATCAAGAACAAATGCATGTCAAAAGGCAAAGTAATAGAGCTAGAAAGAAGGCAGTGGGGTATTCAGGAGCAGCTCAGAGAGCGGGATGGAGATCCAGCAGAGCACTGAGCTGTAGCTAGAGAAGTCTGGTAAGATCTCCAGGGCCTGCCGAGCAGGGAAAAACATCAGTGAAAGTGCAGAGCTGTGACAGCTGCTTGCCAACTTTTGTTCTTTTTCACTTCTCAAAATAGTTACTTGTTAAAACTAGTCTCTTGCCAGGGTGTCACAATCAAGACATTTGCTCCAGCTCCTGGCTGCGATTCCTTCAGCTCAGACATGCTGGGTACAGCCCAACTGCCTCCTCCAGCAACACAGCAGAAAACACAAGTCTGCGCTGCTCTGAAAATTCCTCTTTAGACCCTTTCTCTGCACCCTCTTGTGCCATTCTCCTCCCTGCTGGCACAGAGAGAATTCATATTCATTTAGCCCATTAGTGATGAGCCGCTTTTGGATGGTTTTTGCAGTGCAGGCATTCATTTGTGACCATCCTGAAGTGGTGCAGCTACTTTAGGGCCTCTGCTGACCCCTATGGAAAGTTTTGCTAGTGTCACCCACTGGGATTTGGGGGGTGCGAGCGTGGCTGTGGGTGGGGTACATCTTGGCTAGAAAGCCTAGAATCATTCTCTCAAGCTGCAGCAACTCAGGCTTTCAGCTTTCTGAGGTCCCTGTTTCAATCCCAGTGTGTTGGCCAAGAGGACTGCCACTGACAGTAGCATCTGACATTAAAAATTGATAGCTCCAGTGTGTAATGCTGCAATTCTCATGGCGGGGGTGGGGAAAGCTGCCCAGAAGCAAAATTGTATTCCTGCCCAGAAATTAATCAGAATCTCACGGTTCTCTTGCCAGTGTTTCATTCTACGATCCATCTCTTTAGACCCCAAAGCTATGACAATTACTTTTTCTTTTGGTAAAGGTGGAAAGGCAGTGGAGGTGCACATGCCTGAAGGGTGAGCGGAGGCAAGCACACACAGCACATTGTGGAGAGACCTGACAAAGATAAAAAGAAAGCGCCTTACTAATCTCTGTGAGAGACAGGGGCATTACAGACAGGTGCTGTTCCCTAGGTAGCAGTGGCAGCAGTATTCAGGCTGGAGGTGGCAGTGACCAGGGGGTTGCCACCTTTCTTCTGCCCCCTCTGCACTGGTGCCCCGGGTTGGTACTCAGGTCACCCACCACTGTTGGCGAGAGACTGTGATGAAAAGGAAGGAGTGACAGTACTGAAAGAGGTCAAAGAAACCTCTGTCAATTCGGGCTCCCAGCAACTTCAGACTTCATTAGGACTAGTAATATGCTTGAAGTCAGGCATGTGCTGAAGTACCTAACAAGGCAAACAAGGCCTCAAGAAGAAAATCTTTCATGCAAGTCTATATATACCGGTCTTTACCTCATTTTAGGATTTCATTCCTGATTTGGCTTGCAAAATGGCACAGTAATGATACCTTGGTGCAGTAAACTGGAGCTGACTGTTGAGATCATGTTATGTTGGAATACTTGTTGGTTGTTTGTATTCTGGCAACACCTTATTGAAAGCATTTCTGCTCCAGTTCAGTTCTATCAGAGACAAAACAGGGAATGCTTTTGATAAAGCTATTTTTATTGCCAGCTGCAAAAAAGGTGGGAGAGAAGTACTGTGATCCCTGTTTCACAAATGAGCTGAGGTACACAAAAATTAAAGTGACTTGCCCCAAATCATATAGAAATCTGAGACAGGAATTAAACCTACATTTCCAGTCCACAGCCTGTACCACTTTACCGTCCTCCCCTCTCACACCTCTTTCTATCTCAGATATGTAAATGCTACAGTGTTGTCAGCCTGGCATAGGGAACTATGCCAACTAAGTGGGCAAAACACTCACTTGCAACTCTTAACAAGGTCCACAGTGATTTGGATTAATTCTAACATGCAGAAATAACCTCTTTGGGGATATGCAAGTGTGTGGGTGTGCGCATGTGCAAAATTAACAAAACAACCACCCTGCCAAGGCTGTGTTATTAGGGTGGAGTATTTGGCACGTCCACTGTCAACAGGTCTAAGCTCAGCTAAATCAGAGAACACTATGTAAAGTCTGACTCCATGACAAACAGAGCCCCTACATGCTAACTTTGTCATCTCTGGAAGGCTAAAAAGTTAGTCAAACATGTGGCCTTCCCAGCATGTACAGGCCTGTCTGACTTTTCACACAAAGCTTGTATGCAAACACACAGATTTGATTTCCCTAAAAATGTAAATCAACATTAGTCATTATTGTCCTCAAAGAAAGTTGATTATATACTGGAAGACTTTCCCTGGGGAAGAAAAAATGAAATGGAGTTCCTTACCCTTCTAGTTGCTGCGTGGACATATATTTCATCGCAACACTTTTCTCTCATATAGCATTAGTCTAGTCATTACATTCTGCCCTTAATCATGGATAAACACAGTGGCTCAGTGGAATATGCATTTCTATTTGGTGTTCCTCAACCAATAGTTAAATGTTGAACTTCAGGATGACAGAAACACAATTGTGCTTTAAAGTTCTCAGTAATCACTAAAGCCATTTGGCAGGACCCATTGCCAAGGTAGTACCAGTGGGCCCTGGGGAGAGTCTAATCCCACATGAATATCTATATATAGGAACCCTACATCAAGGGTAAAATTGACTCAACCAGCTCTGTGTCTCCTCTACCAGACATTCAGGGTAATGCCATGGAGGAAAGCAGACAGAGGCAGCGTTAAGGAAGCGGGCATGATCCTAAGTGTCCTGCACTCAGTGGGACTTTGAAACCAGAGTGCGAGGCTGATCACTCCTGAGGATGAACAGCTTCCTGGCCGCCTCTGAGTGGGGGAAGCATCAATCATTCCACCTGCGTTGCTGGACTGCCATTAGTATGAGCACAAGGATGAATGTTCCCCAGTAGGCAGAGGCAGAGGTGTAACAAGCAGAGTTGATGCCCCAGACAAACCGCATGGGAAAGCAGGATGGTTGTGCCCAGGTTCCAAGAGCTGCAGGGGGCACGTGTAGTTGTAAGGGGGAGACAGGAGGGTGCAAGAGACTTACCCATGGTAAGACCGCTTCAACAGTCTCCAGCTGAGCTGCATGCTCTGCTTGCCCTGGCTGTTATTCTCAAAGCAGCAGCCACAGCTGGGGACTGTTTTGGAGTTTGTGGCAGAGGGAAGCCATGGAGATGCTGTTGCATCTGGAATGCAGGGGGTGGGATGGGTGATTCTGGTACCTTTCCTATCTTGGTGCCTGAGGTGGATGCCCCTTTTGCCCACCCTTAGTTATGCTTCTGCCAGTAGGAGTTGAAAGAACTTAGGACATTGCATAATGTTTTCATGAGACCTGACTCCACACAGAAAAAAAATGTTATTGTAATAACTCCCATTTACCTGGACACATGTGACCACTTTAAAAAAACCCTCTTCTTGCTGCAATATACTGCTGATAAACTTAACTGTGGATCTTAGTGTCTCTGCTGACATTCCAGGTGCTTTTGCCTCTTGCAGTAAGCTTATCAGCATTTGAACTGCAGCATTCATAGGGCAATAGGTGTAGAGAGCCTAATAAACATTATAATTATAGGTATACTGTAGTTTCTGACAGACAAAATGTTGGTTGTCACATGCATGTGAACCAAATACAGTTTCAAGTAGAAGCTAGTTTTCAACCAGTAAAACAACATAGAGCAGCCAAATAAAGATAAATTACCAACTGATCATTGTCTCCTAGCTGTAAACTGTTTGTAGCCCAGCACAAAAGCTTCAGTTTTGACTTAAATACATTTCTACAGGTGGATTCTGGCAGAAAGTAAGCTAGAGAGGTGACGTAGATGATTTGAAAAAGGAAAGCTAGAGGTAACACGTCCCGACCAGAGAATATTAATTTCAGTTTCATTTCCCAAAGTAATTCCATTAAGGACTGTCTTTAGCCACTATACTGCTTTGCTATGATTGCATTGGAAAAAATCAGAAGTCATCTATCCTTGCGCTGAACGTTATGGAGAAAATAATCTGATTTGCTATCATTTTGGCAGTCTGCAGTGATACAAGACAATGCAGTATTTCATGAGTTCCATGTCTGGTCAGCAAGATATTATGCTTTTACATATGCTGTCACTTTTCAGATTAATTTTCTTTTCTTGTTTTTAAAATCCTACAACTCTGCACAGATTTATTGCTACGTATGGATACTGCCTGACAGGCATTCAGCAGGCATTTTTTCCTCTTACAAGTATTAGTTCACTGAGTGCTTTTTTTTGCATGGCATAAATAGAATCTATTTATGTAACATTGAAAATGGCTTTGCAAGATGCAGCAGAATGTGACTAGACCTGGCAGCAGAGTGCATGAATAGCTTTGCTTCGATTGGAGAAGTCTTAAAAAATTCACATCTGTGGAGGATCTGACCTGCATCTGTGTATGTCCTTTAGCCTGGAGGAAAGTTTGGTAATCAGAATATTGTTCTAGATCTTAAGAGAGCCTGTCCTGCCTATAGACACACTAGGTGGCACCAAACAGGTCACTTACGTCTCTTTTGTGCTTAGTTCCTCACCTATAAGATACTTCCCTCCTCCACAAAGAATGCTATAAGGACAATAACATTAAAGGCATTTAGCAGACCAGGTGCTATAGTACTAGGGACCATAAAGATGCCTTGGGTAACTAGACTTTATTAGATCCACACCAGTTGACTCCAGCTGAGGTTGTGTAGCCCCATGTTTTAAGACTCGAAAAGGCATCTATTTCAGGTCTTAGATCACTGCCTTGTATGTATCACAGGGCAGTGTGATGTGATAGGACTGGTACTTAAATAGCTTAAGTTTGCTGGGGTTAGGGTAAAACCTAATTCTTGTTTTTGGTTGATGTGGGTTCAAGTCATCTGAACTCTCCTTTGGCTTCAGGTTTGAAAGGGAGACTCAGGCTACATGCTCCACTAGCAACACTGGACTTTATCTGAACTAAATTTTTCAGAGTTTTTTGCTGAAAACTGGGTCAGGTTCACAGGCCATAAAAAACCTTCTGGGAAAGCTTGGGCTGACTTGTAGGTGATTTTCGCTGGTTTAAAGTTAGCTGACACAGCTCTCATATTAACTACTAGCTGCTGATTATTCATAGAGGCTGAGAATTCAGGTACTCCTTTCACCCAAGGCCTTATATGTTCAGATTAGCAGGAGGACATAACTTAGAGAGCTTTACAGGTGAGACCAGGAAGCTTGACCTTGATATACTAGAAAAGAGGCAGGCAGTGGAATGATTCAGAGACATGACAATGATGCTAGCTAATGCACTTTGAAGGCCTGATGTTGGGGGGGGGGGAGGGGGGGAGTTCTGAGAATGAAGGTAACCATAATCAATATCAGAGAAAATAAGGGCATTCATGTTTGGACAGACAGGGGTTTGAGATTTATGGATGAGAAACACTATGAATTACACTTATTCCTAGTAGCAAAACTTTTGGCCTTGAAATTATTACTCTTACATAATAATTTAAGGCTAACCTCCCTGCTGGATGAAATCAATGCTGGTCAAGATACGATGAGAAGGCAACTGTTAGCTCCTGACAAAGATACCTGGGTGATTAAACTCCATCTCTGCATCCAACCTCTCCCACCAAAGTAACTCTATTCTCATGTTTTATTATCCATTGAAACAGGAGTCAAATTAGGCCAAATTCAAAATGACCTCGCAGCACCGGAGTTTGACTTCATTATGAAATGTAACACGTTGGAGTGGCCTGCCCATAATAGTCCCAGAGGAGGGAAAAGCAATCTATCAGAAAGGTGGATACAAGCGACAACTCAGAGGGTATTTGAAAGGGCTATAATTATTATATTAAAGTATAAGATGTGAGGCTATTGGTTACATTCCCCTGACCCACCCAAGCAGCCCAGGCAGGTACAAGGGGCTGGTTTAACTTGCGTTAAGATCCTCAAGTAGAAAAAGGAGTTTTGCAGAAAGAGATGGGTTTTGACTTGTGTGGGTCCCTGGTTGAAGTAGAAGCAGTAGAGCTATCACTTGGGACAGGGCAGAAATACTGGGCCTACAAGGTTGGCTCCAGGACTGTGTAAAAGCTGGGCACAGCAATTCGCACAGTAGTGTCAGGTGTACCTCTTGCTCTCAGCCCCACCCTCACTCCCTGGTGAGTGGACCATGCCACAGGAGTAATGGGGATCTTTCTTTGAAGTCCCTCATTCAGGCAAGAACCTGCCCTCCCCGCCATGCTAAGTAGCATATCTCCTCCCATTCCCTTCTCCCCTGCCCGCCACTGCCACTGTCCCCACTGTCCCTAGCTGACCCAGAGCTGAAGGGGAAGGCTCTGGTGCCACTTCTGTCCTGCTCCAGTCAGGCTGCACATGGAGCCAGGGTCAGCTACAGACAGCAGCAGCAGTGTCAGCAGCAGCAGTAGGTTGGCTTCCTTTCTCTGCACCTGCTCCTGACAGGGAACAGCTGGGAACTGGACAGGGAGGAGGAACCCACCTGCTGCTGTACCTGGCTGAGCCCAGCTCCATACTGAGCCCAGCTGGAGTGCTCAGGAGTGGCTGTGGGGGTCTTCTCCCCCCTGCCAATCTCTGCCCCGATGGCAAGCAGAAGCAGCAGTGGGTGGGGGACGGTGGGAAGAAAGGGGAGGGGAGGTACTGCTGAGCACCGAGGAGAAGGAAGGAGGAATTTTATTTGCTTTAGGGACTTTGCTGCTGCCCCTGCTGTTTGGTCATTTGAAAGGGGGATCCATCCATGCCACTGTGCCACCAGGGCACCCAGACCCACCCCTGCAGGCCCATTATATTTTTTTGTTGCCTATACACTGCTTCTTGTTTACATCTTGTTTCAGAGAACAGGGCTCCTCTACGTATGTGTACGAGTAACTTGCACAGACAATATCCTGGGTCGATGTTGCTCATTTCTGCTCCAAAAAAGAAACTGATATGTGACCCTCTGAAAATCTGCTTACTCTTGGCAGAGAAGAAGAAGACTGAAAAGACTATAATACTCTTCCTAGCAGAAAAGAACAGGATGAAGCTTGTATCAATTATCTGGATGAAAAAAAAAACAAAACAAAACTTAAATCCGCACACAGTAGCCTTTTAGAAGTCAGGATCATTCTTGGTACGCTTTGTCACATGTGGCCCTTTAAATATGAGTTAAACTGAAAAAAATCCTAAACAGACCACTTTGTGGAAGAAAAATGATTTAATCGATTCATAGATTTCATAGGCTTTAGGGGCTGGAAGGGACGTCAAGAAATCATCGGGTCCAGCCCCCCTGCCATAGGCAGGAAGTCAGTTGGGATCAAGTGGCCCCAGCAAGAAATAAATCTACCTGTTTTTTGAAGGAATCCAGAGTAGATGCTTGTACCACCTCTGGGGGGAGTTTGTTTCAGACCCTGGACACATGTACTGGAAAGAATTTTTTTCCAATATCCAGTCTAAAAATCAGCCTTCCTGGAGTTCATGGATGTTAGACCTTGTTATACATTGGGGAGCTCTGGTGAATAGATGTTCTCCCAGGTCCTGATGTACCCTTCTTATGAAGTTGTAGGCTGCCACCAAGTCCCCCCTGAGCCTTCTCTTCTCCAGACTGAAGCGTCCCAAGTCCTTCAGCCTCTCCTCGTATGGCCTTTCCTCCAGGCCTTGGATCAATGAGTGACTCTCCTCTAGACTCTCTCAAGCTTTTCCACATTCTTCCTGAAGTGGGGGGGCCCAATACCAGACGCAGTACTCCAGCTGCAGTCTCACCAGGGCCGAGTAAAGCAGGAGGATGACTTCCCTGATTTTGCTTGAGATGCATTGCTGGATACACACCAGAGTTTAGTTAGCTTTGTCTGCCACCGCATCACATTGATGGTTCATATTCATCCTGTGATCAATCAGGACCCCCAAGTCCCTTTTGGTCACGGTGCTAGAAAGTGTAGCACTGCTGAGCCTGTAAATATGCTGAGGATTCTTCCTACCAAGGTGCAGCACCTTGCATTCCTCTGTATTAAAAGCCATCTGGTTTTCTTCGGCCCACCTTGAGAGTACATTCAAGTTGGCCTGTATCCCTAGCCTGTCCTGTGGTGTGACAGCCTTCCCCCCTAATTTGGTATCATCCACGAACTTGGCCAGTTCACATCTGACTCCCAAATCTAGATTGTTGATGAAAATGTTAAAGAGTACTGGCCTGAGTACCGAGCCGTGAGGGACTCTACTGGTAACACTGTGCCATGTTGATTTGCTCCCTTCAACTAGTACTCTTTGGGTCCAACCATGTAGCCAGTTGCCTAGCCATCAGACTGTATGATGATCTAGGCCACAGTTCCCCAACTTAACCATGAGGAAGAACACCATGGGGAAGTAGGTCAAAGACCTTCTTGAAGTCCAGATAAATGACGTCCATATCATCTCCTTTGTCCAGGGCACATGTTACCCGGTCATAGAAGGAGATGACTTTGGTCAGGTAAGACCTGCCAGTCACAGAGCCAAGTTGGCTGTCATTCAGAAGCTTGGCTTCCATTAGTCTAGCATTAATGGATCCCTTGACAATTTTCTCTAGAATTTTTCCAGGGACAGACATCAGACTGATTGGTCTATAGTTCCCCAGTTCATCCCTTCTCCCTTTCTTGTATATAGGGACAACATTGGCTCTTTTTCAGTCATCCAGGACCTCGCCCAAGGGCCACAATTTTTCAAATATCTCTGCCAAGGGGGATGCAACAATGTCTGCTAGCTCTTTCAAGACTCTCGGGTGCATTCAGTCTGGGCCCACAGACTTATGAATGTCCAGTTTCTCCAGGAGTTCCCTCACCTGATCAACATCAATTTTTGGTCTGTCACCTGCTCCCAAATTGGTTTATGCCATTCCTGGCAGTGTGATCCTCATGGGAGGATGAAGAACCGATGCAAGGAAGTAATTTAGATGATTGGCCCTTCCTTGAGCATCTGATGTCAGTTGCCCTGTTGGATCTCTCAAGGGCCCAATACTGGCCTTGTATTTTTTCCTACTTCCCACATATCTAAAGGACTTTTTGGTGTCCTTGATCCCCATAGCAAACCTAAGTTTGGTTTGTGCCTTGGCTTTTCTCAGTTGCTCTCTGCAGGTGCAGGCAAGTGCAGAGTAATCCTCTTTGGTAATGCTTCCCATTTTCCAGCTGGTGTAGGCTACTCTTTTGAGCTTATTGAGGTTCAGATTTCCTTGTTCAGCCATAAGGGCTTCCTTGCTCATTGACTGCATTTCTTCTGAGAAGGGATGTCTTTGCCCTGTGCTTCAAGGATTATGTTTTTGAGTGATGACCATTCCTCTTGTACTCCCTTATCTTGGGGAGCATGACCTTTGATTGCCTGACTGACCAGTTCTCTCAGTTTGCAGAAGTCAGTCTTCCCAAAGTTAAGGACTTCTGTTTTACTGAGGGGTTTCCCTGCTCTTTGGTGAGCTAAGAAGGTAACCAACTCATAGTCACTGTGACCAAGCTTCCCCTCAATCCGCGGATTGCTCACCAGATCCTCCCCTTTGGCCAGGACCAGATCCAGCAATGCCTTTCCCCTTGTCAGCCCATAGACCTCCTTGGTTAGGTAGAGGTCACTGATGCATTTGAGAAAACTATATGACCTGTCAGATTTGGCTGTGCAGTCATCCTAAGAGATGTCAGGGAATTCAAATTCTCCCATGACAATCAAGCATTGGGAGCGTGTGACTTCGACCAGTTCCCTAATGAATTCCTGATCTAAGTCTTCCTCTTGGTTGGGGAGAGGTATAGTAGACTCCTACAAGTCACCCTCTCCATATTCTCCTTGTATATTGACCCAGAGGGTCTCAAGATACCCTTCTTGGTTTGGAAACTCAATCTGCAGAGAGGTGAGCTGATCTTTGACAGAGAGAAACATTCCCACCCCTCTTCCCCACATGGTCTCTCCTATAAACAGTGTAACCCTCTACTGCCAATGAGGGGGAGAGAGAGAGAGGCAGAGACAGAGAGAGAGAGCACATAGCTGCCTTAAATATTGGAAGACTCATTGACGCTCACCAGCAAAAGAAGATATAGCTTAGGTGGGAACAACAGCATTTGGAAGTGGCTTGGAAGTGAAGGGTGAAGGAGGAAAAAAAAGAGTCAAATATCTTTGCATTATAAAATATTTGTGTCACCCTGTGAGTTCCCTAAGGGAAAGATGGATTTCTGTTTTAATTGCAAGCTTTCATAAGTATGTTGACTGAGCAACAATGTTCATATCCATCTGCTGCCTTTAGATCATAGCAACAACTAGTGTCATAATCATCATGGTGGCTGGGTTTGCATTGCATCTCAAGAGTCTGCTGCTGAAACTTGAACCAAGTTAATTGTTGTAATTTCTGAGTATTCCCCTTTTACACAACTTGATAGTTTTTTAAACTCTAAAAAGAACAAATTTGTGACTTGAGAAAAAAGTTTAACAGGCCCACATTTTCTGGGAACACATGTTCAGAATGTGACGGGGCTAACTTTGTCCTTTGCCCTTCCATAGTAAAGGAACTATAGCTCCATGCAATTTATGGGGTCTCTCTCGCTCCTGCTCTCACCACACCCCTTTCACTGCCATTTGAGATCTTAAAAACGAATATTCTGTTCGCTATGCAGAGACAGATGTTTCATGTGACCCTGTCTGGGTAATCGAGGAACAGCTCCCTACTTAATATAAACAGTATCTTTATTATAGCAGTTTCTTACAGAGCTGTTACAGGGCCTACTGTCCTTCCCCAGCCTCCCTAGCTCTCTTCTTTTATCTGTCTCCTCCCCCTCGCTTCCTGTTCTTCCTTCAGACTTGTCCTTTCTTCTGCTGCTGGTTTTGCTTCTGAGATCCATAGGTATTGTTACAACAGAGGCCTGATGTCATTTCCTGTGAAGGGAAGGATCTCTTTGCCTGCCTTTGTCTAAAATTTTTCTTTCCTTCCACTGCATGAAATATATTCTCTTTTTCACTAATTGGATGCTATCCTGTCCCCCAGAGATGACTGTTATAGTTGTGTGTACAAACATAGGACCAGATCACCCACTTCTTGCAGAAAAACCTGGAGGAGGCAGACAACATGCAGAGATTTTCCAAATATTGTCTCTGATGAGAAGCATTAGAGGAGACTATGCAATCTAGAAGCCATGGGGGTCATTGAGGAAGTAAACTCCTTTGTCCCAGAGCCAACCGCCACCTTACAGTGACTGCCCCTGCCTCCTGTGTGCCCTTCCTTCCCCAGTAACATGACTCCAGCTTCTACCACTAACCCTTGGAAGGCAGTTCCATAGCTGAATATAGCTTTCTAGCTATAACCAGGTTATTTGCTTCCTGCAAGCGTCTGTGTTTTAGGTGATTCCTCCCCTCTCCCCCAACCACATATCAATTTATAGCAATAAAAAGAACCAGCTATGTGCCACTGTGTTTTAAATAATGATGAGTTGGGGGGTCTTAATTAGAATAACATTAAAATTGGAGGAGACACAATAATCCAGCAATGAGACATTATATAATCACCTAATGCATTTGCAAATTAAGGTGCAGCTCTTTGATAACAGAGCCACTTAAATCAATCCACACTGGTAATATTATTTACCATGCACACACCACCTGCATCCATCAAAATTAAGGGTGCTTTAAATCATCTTCTGCCAAAACATAATGCAAACAACCAGCAGAAGGATAAAGAACAAAGAAAATAACATTCCAGGCCTGGGGCCTTGCTCTCTAATCTTAAGAGAAGCCTTAGGGTAGAAATGTCAATTATTTTCTTTGTTCATCCTTTGTATACTGTATGCATTACCATTTGGCATAATGATTTAAGGAGCCCTCCGTTCTGTTGGATGTGGGTGGCATATGCATGGCTCAGGGACTGTGTTATTGTTGTTGTCGTTGTTGTATATTACTAACTCCCAGGAGACAGGAGCTTACTGTATTCCATCTGCCATTCATTTATTACTTTGCATGTATGGTCATACATTGTGAGTCTTACATAAAATGTATATACGCACAAACATCTATAAAGTACTAGCATTCTATTTGTTCCTCGTTGACGTGTAAAAGCAAATAAATGACAAGACTCCTCCATTTTTGATGAAACAATGGTCTATTTTGCTACTTACACTGAAATACAGTAATATTAGTCTTGTCGGCTTTTTGCCTGCTTTTAGTTTACACAGCTATAATTGTTAGGAGAAATGTCCCAAACTGCTAGCAGATAGTAAGAGTCCCTATGCACACACAAATATCTGCCAGCCCAAATTAAGCGGTTGGTTTATAAGGCTATTTGGGGGTTTTTTGTTTTGTTTGTTTTTTTACTGTGCAAAAAACTTTAGTTCAGAAAGCAGCCAGTGAGAATTCAGTGTTTTTTATGAAGGTGACATTGAACATATTGGGTCAATAAAGCTACACTGAAGTAATTGAGAGAAGAATTTGACCCATATTGACCTGTGCCTTGAGTACTGACACAGTTAAAAAGAAAGAGTAGTTAAATACTCATGGGATTAAAGCATGTTTTTGAGGCATGTGCCTTGCTTAGCATACACATTCTGGAGTAGTTCATCTAGTGGATTTTGTTTCACTATTTTTAATACCACAGATTACAGACCAAATGTATCCCTGGGGTATCTCACTGAAGAAATTTGCATCATAGCTAAGTTCAGATCATTCCATTTAAATTGGAACCAAGCTAGTTCAGTAAAATAAATGCGCATTACATCGATTAAAATCATAAGTGCTATGCTAGAATATGTGTAAGTGGTAAAATTGTCACTGAAGGAACTTAATCCTCTAAGTGTAACAGAACACTAATCAGGAAGAGAAAGTAATCATCAAAAAAGCGTGCATAATTCTTTCCCAAACTAACATGACAACTGGCTTAGTAAATGGATCTCTTGACAGTGTAGCACTCAGGGCCTGTTATTTTATAGATTAAATACTGAGTGGCTCTAGTGACGCCCTAGTAAGAAACAGACTTTGAGGTGTACAAAATACACCAAATGAAGTGGGGGTTTCAGGTCTTATTTATCATTTATTTTTATGATATGTGCTTAACAAAAGATGATGGGACTGAAAATATGTTTGCCTTGCACAGTGCACCATGTACAGGTCCCCAGGCAAATCTATGGAGGTGCTAAACCCACCTGCAAGCATCCATACTGAACAGCTCTGTAGGACCCACGTGTGCCTAGGCAAATTCAAGCTGGCATTGCAATTACCCAGTAAAGCCACCAGAAAGTTATCCTCTCACCAGCAGAGATTGTTTTATTCTCTCCAACTAAGGTAAAAATCTAGGATGGCTCAGTATACTGGTGTGGGTAAGAATACTGGCTGGCATAGACTATATTGTGGGAATAAAATAAAACCAAGTCAGTTACCAATAGCAGAGTCAATAACAAAAAGTTCAACCTGAGATTCCAACGAACACATTTAAATATCTCCCAGAGATAAGTCCAGGTGACCAAAGAAAACAAGGAATACTTTGAGCGCCCATCTGCTTGTCACAGGGTGACATATATGGGGAAATAGGACGCTTTCGACTGTTGTAGTGCACACATCAGTTTATTTTATCTTGCTTTTAAAGGATTATGACAGAACTTGTACTTTAATTGTTAATAAATCAGGTTTGTTGACAGAGTCAGTTATTTTCAAACCTTTTTTTTTAAAGTATCAAAGGAATGAAAATTGTTTTGAAAGCCTACCACAGTCATCCCAGATAGTTGTAAATAAGAGACAGTTACAATTTTAAAAGTCTGTTAAACGTACTAGCTGTGTGGCCTCAGGGGGAACAGCACTGGATGTCAGAATGGAGGTTCTGACTACCACTGTATTTTATGTAGTTGGATGAGACAGAGTGAATGGGGAGCATCTTTTCATTTCACTTCCTATCCAGGCCCTGAATTGTCCTGGCTTTAGAAAGTTGTAGCATGGAGAAAAACACACTAGAATAGTGCCACAGCAGGTACCTGCAGATGGACACCCTCAGCATGAGCAGGCCCTTAAAGAATCCCTTCTGCTGCTCTCAGTTATTCTTCCATATCCTCTGGTTGCTCTTGAGATACTAGATGATTGTTCTTTCCTTCCTCTCAGCTTGGTCCCTCTCTCTCTCTCTCTCTCCATTCCCCACTTTTCCTTCTTTAGTAGCCTCTGCCCAAAAGGTGCTAAGCATGTCCTACAGCTGGTTACCTATTGGCCTCTTTTCCTGTGCTGGTTCAGGTCCTGCTGCCAAGAATCCCAGATGGTTGCCTCGGTTGAGCAGAGGTGAAAGGTCTGGCCAAGTATATGAAAGACATCAGCTGAAGCTAAATCCATCCCATTGCAAACAATACCCTTGTAATGAGGAACCCTAGCCCTGTTACCAAGAAACAGGACGGTCCCTTTAAATACAGTACCTTCCAGGTGCAGCCGACTGGTTGAGTAGGAGTTAAGGATCGAGCCCTGCCAGCTGGTCAGGTGGCAGGAAGGGGAAGGCCAGAACCATATATACTGCAAGTGCAGAAGGCCAGAGAGGGAGCCTCCCGATGACTATGGTGCAGCTGCAGCTGCAGGAGCCTCTTTGGGAAGAATACACCATGCTGTGAGACAGAGGCATGATCACATAAAGTAAATTTATAAAACCATCTCCAAGGCATAGGGCACATCAAGGGAAGATAGGAGAATGTATTTTTGCCCTTAAGGCAACACCTCATTATCCCACAGGTGGTGAGCCTGCAGCCTATCTGGGAACCTGAGGGTCAGCTTCCCTCTTTCTTTAGAACCAAGTAGCAGCCAGTCATGGCAAGTGAGTAAAGGGGGGAGGGGGAAAAGCTGATCCCCAGAGAAGAAAAATCCAGCAAGGCTTGATGGGGACAGACTTAGCAGCATATATAAAAAAAAAAAATGCTGCCAAAAGACAGCTCCCTATCACAACCCTCCATAATACTACGTATCCAGAAATCCTTCCCTCTTACGCTACAACTTCCCCTCTTAAATAACAAAAATGACTGTGGCCACTTATCTAACTGTCCAGCTTATGCTTGGGTACCACTCCCTCTCCAGGCTGTCCTTCCCCTCCAGAAGGAAACTACAGCCCTGATCCATCCAAGTGACCAACCTATTCTCACTATATTCTATTACGGGTTCACTTCCCACACCTTCTCTTCCTTTGCCATCAGTCTTTTCTGATTCTACCCTCTTCCCTTCTGCCCTCAGTCTAAAAAGCAGAGCCTCCTTGGCAACTGCTCATGCACCATGTACCATATATCTATATACAGGGTGGTGACAAGCACTCAGCCAAATTCCTTGCCATCAGGTTAGATGGGGTGCTGCTGGACTCCAGGATGCCATCCTATGTCTGAGATATTCTTGAGGTTTTTGTGCTCCATGGACTCAATAGCCAGATGCTGATTCACACCTCTGTTAGCCTTTTCAAAGTATTGTCATACAAGTTCAGATTTCAGGTCCTTCTTCCAAAATCATCATCTTTACTGTGCTCACATGACAGGTCAACCAGAACCAGCAAGCAGCACACTGGGATCCCCTAAAGCTGTTTGGCTGAGCTAACCACTAATGTAATGGAGCAGGCCACATGAAATAATGGCTTAATGCCAGCCAAACATATATAAAATCAGCAGTAGCTTCCAGTTCACAAGAGGTTGATTGAGAGTAAGAAGATTGAAGGGCCTGAAAACACAAACCCAGGGAATTGTGGGATAGTGTTGGAAACTATCCAGATTCAAGCTCTGTTACCTCAGTTTTAGCTGCATCATCACTGCAAACTGGATGGGTCAAAATCTCAGTGTGTTGACCTGTGTGTTGCTGCCCTGACAGCTTAAAAGGGTCTCAAAGTGGTCAAGAGTTGCATTTATGAATGCTCTACAACAGTGTAAAGGAGCCTTAATGTAAGGGAATCAGATGCATTATTTCTATAACCCCCCACCCCTAAAAACCTACAAAACCACTGAAACTTCACCTGGGCTTTACAGAAGGCCAGCAAACTTGGGTGAACCTTTACTGAGTCTCAGGTTTATAACAAGAGCTAAAGCCAAGTGAAGTTCTTCTGGTTTTGGGTTTCATTACTAACATTTCACATTGTTCTAATGAGGATGTCATTATCCAGCATGTAGGGGGTAACAAATCCTGCTGCAAGGCAGTAGATGCACTGATCCAGAGCAGTGCTCAGCAAACCTGGGACAGCTGGGAAGTTTGGATGATTTTATACTTCCCTCCTCTGACAGGGCATGAACCAGCTGAAGCAGATTCCCACCCCAACACATGCCTATTGTCTAGTACCCAGTCTCCCCTGTGGCAGCTGAATATTTCCTGAGCCAGAAAATCCTTAACTGTTGTTTAAACTGCCTGGTATACTACTAAAGGAGTGAAAGAGAACTGATGAAGAGGTATGGGTCTAGCCCATGTACTAGATAAGTGTAGATATGCAGGCAAACATACCAGCCATCAAGGAAACAGAGTTAAACCTACCCTTCTACTCCAAATAACCAGGCCTTTCCCACTTTCCTTAAAGAAAATTATCTTTAATGGGGAATAACTGTAATAAAACAAACAACCTTGGCTCTGGGGTAGCATTGCTCATTAGTAGATCTCAGATTACTTTTAGAGGTGATCATGAATTTTTAATGTTTTGAAAAATGTTTTTAATGTTTAATGAAATATTTGTAATTGAAAAATGCTGATGTCAGGCCAAAGAATTTCTAGTCAGATGGGGTTAAAGCCCCCTCATTCCCCAAAAGAGCCAAAAGTTTGGCTGTGAGACCCAGGTTCATATCATGCTGGCTTTGCTTAATACAAGTGCACTTTGTACAAATAAATCATTCACTGGGCCACAGAGAGTTTGTGACACTATCGCTTACTGGCTAGGGCAATCATCTGGGATGTTAGAGACCAAGTTTCATGTCTTTGGTATTGAACTTGGAACTCCCATATCTGAGATGAGTGCATAGTCATAGGATTATTCTGAGACAGAAGGCTCCCTCAAAACCTCTTTTTGTGAATAAAAATTGATATGTCCTGCTTTTGTTCTGCACCAAAAAACACAAGCAAATGCAGAACCCTCCACGTTTTGAGACATTTCTTTTTTTTTTCTAGTCTGCCTTATTTACCACTATCACTTTACATTTTACAAAAAAAATGAGACAGTTTGATATTTGACTTTCCCAGGTTACCTGGAAGGCCAATAGGAGACGCAGGAAAGGAACACGTCTCCCTTTAGTGCAGATGCCATCACACAGCACCGTCTCCATCAACACGGGCCAACTTGTCACCAGCCAACATGAAGATACACACATGGTGAATAGCTTATATAGTAAACTAAATCTTCAGATGCTACATATACACAGTTAGGTGAAAATCATGACATATCTCATTGAAATGTATGCAATCTTTACATAGCCTCCACCGACTTCCCTGGGGTTTTACTTGACCAAAAGAAAATTGAATCACTTAGGCTTGAGTCTTAAATTGATTTACCCACTTCTGCAACTTTACCATCCACCTGCTATTGTATCCAGCAATGTAAATTGGGACATGCTTCATTTTTTCTATCTATTTACATTTCATTGCTGCTGTATATAATTAAACTACAGTTCTTCTATTGAAGAACATGGACATGGGCTCTTCACTGAATTTCATTTGACTAGTATATAATTTGTCTTAGAATTTCCAGACCATTCTTCAGGTGTTCTACTGGCATTCCAGTTTTTTGTTCTTTTCTCTAATGGTGAACGTTGCACACAAAACTTACAGTAAAGTATAGGTATGCACCAACTGACTTAAATTGGTGCAAAAGTGTGTTTGTAGACTGAGTTTACACTGGTTTAATTTACTCCTCTTAGGATGAGATTAATCAAAACTGTCCAATTGGCAGCCCATGGGTCACAGGTGGCCTATTAGAGGTAATCTGTGGCCCTCAGGGCTCCTCTTGGCCACTGCTCTCCTCATCATTCGGGCTGTTACTGAAGCCAGGATTTCTAGGCATTTCTTCCCTTCTGTCTCCAGGAGATGGGGCAGGGCAGAGTGGTGTAGCTGTGGAGTCCTCTTATCCAAATAATCTTTACTAGATGCCTGGTTACAGATTAATTTTTTTGTGAAGACTGAGGCAAAGTAGCTGTTTAGTAGCTCCACCTTCTTGAATTTCCTGTTAAGAGTTTGTCCTTTAACAGTGGACCCACAGCTTCCTTGGTCTTTCTTTACTGGTCAGCATTTTTATAAAATCCATTCTTATCGTCTTCATTTTTTACATTTGCCTTCTGGATTTTGTTCTTCCTATTTCCTAGTGCAATTCCTTGGTGACCTACCCATCTTCCTATTGCCAGTAAGCTTTCATTTTGCATTTGGAAAGTATATAATGTAATAAATTCAATTTTTTCATCCCATTGTTGACTGTATGCTTCCCCCTGCAATTCATGGTAATGGTTGAACATGACAAATTGAACCATGAGAAACCCACAAGATCAGCCCAGGCAAGTATCAAAGAACCTATTAGACAGCAGTATAAGGGAATTCCAGAGGCAGCCACCAGGGGAATTAAGTGTATACATACAAATGCCAGGAGCATGGGAAACAAGCAGGAAGAACTAGAACTCTAGCTTGCGAGCAATAACTTTGACTTAGTGGGACTAACTGAAACCTGCTGGGACTCTACTCATGACTGGGTAGGAATAGAGGGCTATAGGTTGTATAGGAGAGACAGAGGAGGGAAAAAAGGAGGGGGTGTTGCTCTCTCTGTCAAAGAACAGTATACATCTTCCCTAATCAAATTGGGATCAAAGGATTGACAAGCAGAGACTCTGTGGGTTAGGATCCAAGGGGGCCGGGGGAAAGGGAGCTGGTGGTGGGGGTCTACTACAGGCTTCTGCACCAGGAGGATGAGCTACACCAGGAATTTTCCAGGCAGCTCTCAGAGGCTGTGTGGTTTAAAGATATGGTATTCATGGGAGAGCTTAACTACCCAGACATATGCTGGGAGGAACAGTCAGCTAGATCTAACTGCTTACGCAGGTTCTTAACCTGTATCCAGGACCTCCACCTTACACAGGAGGTAAGGAGACCCATCAGGTAAAGCTTTGCTCAACTTGGGGTTGGCCCAAGGGATGACCTGGTGGGGGACGTGCAGATTCAAGGCAACTTAGGGGACAGCCAGTGATCACTAAATGATAAAATTCACTATTCAGAGAAGGGCAGGCATTATACCCAGCAGGACACAGATGTTATACTTTAAAAAGGCTGACTTTAATAGGCTTAGGGGACTGGTTAGCAGGGTACTAGGAACCAAGAGCCTAGATACTTTGGGGGTCTAGGATGGGTGGTCATTTCTCAAGGAAACCATCCTCTGGGCTCAGAATGAGACAATCCCATGACAGAGGAAAAGAGGCAAAGGGGCCAGGAAGGTCATCCAGGATACCTTAAGGGGAAAAAAAAAAAAGAGGTATACAGAAAGTGGAAGCAGGGGGTAGCTAGCAAGGAGGAGTACACTTCTTTGGCCTGTGCCTGCAGGAAGTCAGTGAGGAAGGCCAAGGCAGCTCTAGAACTCAGGCTAGCAGCAGAAATTAAGGACAATAAGAAGTTCTTCTTCAGGTACGTTGGGAGCAAAAAGAGGGTGCAGAGTAGTATAGGACTCCTACAGGATGGGCAGTGGGGCTTAGTGATGGATAGCAGGAACAAGGCAGAGCTCTTCGATGAGTTTTTTGCCTCTAAATAGGAACCTAGATGAACCCTCAATAGGCATGACAGACACCAGCAAAGGGAACATCAGCCAACCAATGGTCAGTGCTGACACGGTAAAAGACACTTGGAGGAACTGGACATGTTCAAATCACGAAGACCGGAGGCACTCCACCCACAGGTAATGAAGGAATTAGTGAGTGTCATAGCTGAACCACTGGCAAGGATATATGAGCACTTATGGTGCTCGGGTCAGATCCCAGAGGATTGGAAGAGAGCCAATGTCACCCCAATCTTTAAGAAGGGGAGGAAGGAGGATCCAGGGAACTATAGCCCAGTCCGCTTTACCTCTATCCCTGGAAAATCCTAGAAAAAATTATCAAGGAACACATCTTTGGGAGCCTGCTGGCTAACATGATGTAGAAGAATAACCAACATGGGTTTATAGCAGGCAGATCCTGCCTGACTAACCTAGTTTCTTTTTATGACAAGCCCACCAAATATTTAGATGTAGGCATTGAGGTGGATGTCATCTATCTGGACTTTGAGAAGGCCTTTGACACAGTATCCCATACCATCTTTATAAATAAACTGAGGAGATTTGCCTTGGATGATTATATGCTAGACGGTATAGTAAACTGGCTCAAGGGTCACACTCAGAGTGGTGGTCAATGGGTCGGTGTCAACCTGGAAAGATGTGTGCAGTAGAGTCCGTCAGGGCTCAATTCTGGGGCCAGTGCTGTTCAAAATCTTCAGTGATCTGCATGAGGGGGTGGGAAATTCCCTGTCCAAATTCATGGATGACACAAAAATATGGGGTGAGCTAACACTCGGGAGAGGAGGAACCAGATCCTAGCTAACCTAGACAGGTTGAGAAAGTGGGCAGAGAGCAGCAGGATATAATTCAATAAGGACAAGTGCAAGGTGCTCCATCTGAGGAGAAAGAACTGCCACCATACCTATAGGTTGGGGGGCAACCTTCTCAGCACCGCTGAGGCAGAAAGAGATCTTGGAGTCACCGTTGACTCCAGGATGAACACGAGTCATCAATGTGATGAAGTAGTCGGCAGAGCCAATTGCACCTTGTTGGGCACCCATAGGTGCTTCACAAACAGGTCCTGGGAAGTGATTCTCCCCCTCTACGCAGCACTGGTCAGGCCGCAGCTGGAGTACTGTGTCCAGTTCTGGAAGCCGCACTTCAAGCGGGATGAGGAGAACCTGGAGAAGGTCCAAAGATGAGCCACCCATCTGATTAGAGGCCTGCAGGGAAGGTCCTATGAAGATAGGTGAAGGGATCTCAACCTTTTCAGTCTCTCCAAGAGAAGGGTGAGAGGGGACCTTGTGGTGGTATACAAAGTCATAAGGGAAAACCAACATGAAGTAGGCAATAATACCAACCCACCAACTGTTCAAGCTGACCTAGTAAAGGGGCACCTAAAGGGGTTGAATGTATTTAAGTCAACAGGTCCTCATGATCTTCACCCTAGGGTACTTAGGGAATTAGCTGGAGTAATAGCAGAGACGCTGGCACAACTGTTTGAGCACTCATGATGCTCAGGACAGGTCCCAGAGGATTGGAAAAGGACCAGTGTGGTCCCTATTTTCAAGAAGGGGAGGAAGGAGGAACCAGGTAACTATAGGCCAGTTAGCCTTACCTCTATCCTTGGCAAGACCTTTGAGAAAATTGTTAAAGATCACATATGTGGGGGACCAGCGAGTAAAAGGATGCTAAGGGTAAGGGGCAATTAGCATGTGTTCATAGCAGGCAGATCCTGCCTGACTAACTTGGTTTTTATTGTACAAGTGGATCACAAAATGCTTGGATGAAGGAAAAGAGGTAGATGTTATTTACTTAGATGTTAAAACAGCCTTTGACACAGTGTTACACCCAATTCTTATAAATAAACAAAGCAGTTGCAATATAGATTATTATACAGTCTGGTGGGTGAAAAATTGGCTTCTGGAAAGCACCCAGAGAATGGTGGTAGATGGGTCAGTTTCTACCTGGAGAAATGTGGGCAGCAGAGTCCCTCAGTGCTCAGTCCTGGGACCGGTACTATTCAATATCTTCCTTAGTGACTTGGAAGAGGGAGTAGAAATTTGCTGATGACACCAAACTATGGGGGGAGGTACACAAACTAGACAGCAAGGAGCAAATCCAGGCTGATCTGGACAGGCTGGGGAAATGGGCCGAACAGAATAGGATGCAATTTAACAAGAATGTGTCATGTGTTGCACCTAGGGAGGAAGAATCATCAGCACTCATATAGTTTGAGAGGTACTTTTCTAAGTAGCACAACTGGAGAAAGGGATCTCGGAGTCAGAGTCAACTCCAAAATGAACATGAGTCACCAGTGTGATGAGTTAATAAGTAAAGCTAACTGCAACCTTTCTTGCATAAGTAGGTGCATCACAAACAGGTCTCAAGAGGTGATACTTCCCCTCTACGCAGCACTAGTTAGGCTGCAGCTGGAGTACTGTGTCCAGTTTTGGGCGCCGCACTTCAGGAGGGATGTGGATGGCCTGGAGAGGGTTCAGAGGAGGGCCACTCATCTGGTTAAAGGCCTACAGAAAAAACCCGATGTGGACTGACTGGGAAACCTGAGCTTGTGGCTGCCTACAAACTCATGGGAGGGAGCGGGGGCAGCAAGAAATAGGGGATACAATGTTTACCAGGGTGCCTTTTAGGGTAACTAGAAATGATGGCCACAAACTGGAAGAGAGCAAATTCAGATTGGATATCAGGAAAAATTCTTCACAGTGAAGGTTGCCAAAATGTGGAATAAGCTTCCAAGGAAGATCCCTTTAAAGGGAAATTGGACAGACACCTGGCTGGGGTCACCTGACCCCAGCACTCTTTCCTGTTCAGGGTAGGGGGTCGGACTGAATGATCCCCTTTCTGACCCTAACATCTATGAAACTATGAAACTTGGCCTTGTAGCAAAAACAGCACATGTTGTCAGCATACATCAGCAACCAGAAACATGTTTTGCTTGAGATGTTGACCATTACCTTTATTAACTACCATAGGCATGAATAAATTTAAGATAGTCACTGGCGGGGGGTTTGGATTAAACTGAAGTGTCTGATGTAAGATTCTTAAAGGAAAAAATTAGAGCAAAAGTCCTGTCCTGGAGCTTGTATAAAACTGATTTTCATTTGCCGTCAATAAAAGTTGCTGGAACAGGGATCTCCAGTGTAATTTATTCACAACTAATGTCCTTAACCACTGGAAGTTTAGGACTTATTCACACAGAGACATTCAGGAGAGTTTATCTGAATAATTTCAGGCCTGACTTTGACATGGATTAGTTAAGTGATGAACTAGGAAAATGATCTTTGCACCAACATCCTCAACTGAGATAGGTAGGGAAAAATTACGTTTATCAAAGCCAGAGAAAAGGATTTTACAATAATGAAAGGCATGGAGTTTTGAGAACCCGGATGAGTTTCAGCTCTGTGAATGGAAAGGAAAGTCTGTATCTTGGGCTAACAGACATCACATTTATCCAGATAAAACATTTTATCCTGGGACAAAGTGAAATCACGCAGATGTCCATGTTTACTGTCGTGGGATAAATCCCCAAAAAAGTTTCCCAGATAAGAGATAGTAACCGTTTGTCCTAGGAAACTGCAAAATACATATGTGCAGTTATCCTGGGATTGGATCTTTGAATCAATGGCAGAAAAGTGACACTGCATTCACCCACTCACTAAACCCTGAATAGAACAGCAATGCATGCCAGTGGCCACATGTAGTGGGTGCACAGGGCAGGTGGGAGTGTTGGCGAGATTGGCTAACCGCCCCGCAGTCAGCAATATTGGACAATGGGGGATTCCTCCCATCCCAGGTTGGACTGGTTGCTGGGGGGGGAGGGTGTCTATACATGAGCAGCAAGGCTGCTCCGACATGCTGGAATGAATGCATTAAAGCTGACTTGATTCAATTGAGTGTCCTGGAGTGTGGCAATTGCCATGCTCCAGCAGCCTTCTGTGTATGAAGTATGAGTGTCCCTGTGCTGAATAATGGCAGTGGAGGCACTTGAACTAAAGCTTGTCGAATGAGCTTTAGTTCAAGTGAACCCGCTGCCATTTTTCAGCATGGGGACGCTGATAAATAAGACACAGGCTGATGCACAAAATGCGGCAATGCTTTAATTGCAGCTCTCAGAGCTGTTCTAATTAAAGTGCCACCCCACCTCCCGCAACTCTCAGAGCACGTATAAAGCGCCCTAAATGGGGAGGAGGGGGAGAGCCAAGACTCCTCACTTTTCCTTTTCCCCTGTGTGCTGCAAAGGGAGCACGTGAAAAGACAAGTAGCATCTCATAGCAGGCCTTGATCCCATATATGGGTAATAAAAGGGTGATGATGGGCCCTTCCTGCCCTGTTCAGCTCAGGCATGGGGACAAGCCAGTTATAACAACATACTTGGCACTGGTCAGCACATGGAGATAGACATTTCCTGCTGTTACAGCAGTGCTCTGCAAATGAGAAACATCTACATGTATATGTGAATAATTACTAGGTAAGGTGTCAGAAAGGAGTTCTCAAGAACACATAGATATCATAATCAAGAGAGATTTTTCAGTTTTAATTCTTCATTGTGGCTGATGAGAGGTACTGAGTCACTTCAGCAATGGTTGTGACCACTGTTCTACTTCCTACTGGGCACTCCAATTACATGTACACATAATCTGGGAGCAGTTTACTCCCAAGTAAAACTACTTGAATAAACTCTCCTGTGCATGCATCTACATGTGCAGGGATGCAGGAGTAGATTTGCTGGTCCTAGAAGCAGACTGCTTCTGCTCCCTGAGGACATACAGCAGGTTCCTGCAGCAGTCAGGGGGCACTCTAGGTTCCTTTTAGGACCTAGCCTAGGGGCCAGGAGAGAATTGATTCCTGGCAGGGGCTGAGACATTGCTCCCTGTCCCTGGGAGTTGCCTGTTGCTGGGGCGGGCTCTGCCCTTAGAGCCTAGGTGGGGATGATGTCCCTTTGCCCCAGCAGCAGGGAGCTCCAAGGCTCCACTCCATGACAGCAGGACCAGGGCTGGGAGATCCTAATCTCCCAATGCTGGCCCTGTGAGTGCAGAATTGGCACTGGAAGATAAAGATCTCCCAGGCCCAGCCCCACGATTGTGGAGCAGAGGCTGTGAAAGCAGGGGACATTGTCCCTGCCCTCACTCTGGTGGCAGAGCCCATCCCAGCAGCAGGCAGCTCTCAGGGGCAGGGAACAATCTCCTGCACCCTGCTGCCTGGCTGACCAAGAGCACATTTGCTCCTGTTCAGGTATCTACTTGTGCACTACTGCACAGTAAGTAATCTCAAGTAAATTTCTGCTTGCATTTTCAGGTAGCAAATTTACTCACAGTTAGAGCCAATTACTTCACAGTAAGTATCTACACATGTAGACATAGATGCTTATTGCACAGTAATTTGCTCTACTGTGCAGTAAAGCATCTTGTGTAGCATCGTGCCCACTGTGATGATAATCCTTGGTGCTTTTTTAGGGTCTCTGAGACAAAATTCTGGAGTTGCAGTTCTTAACACCTACCCTACAAAGAACATATCTGAAAATCCTTGCAATTACTTTGTTCTACTCACTCTCATTCTCATCAGTTTTGTCTTGAGTCCAGGACTTTCCCCATCCTACTGACTACTTAAGTAGAAAAAAGGATAATCTCCAGTGTCATTACTGATGACAGAAGGCAGTCTTCTTCTTGAACAATACTTTCCCATTGCATTAGGCACCAATGTGTTTTCCTTTAACAACAGACTTGCATGTTCTTGTTCTATCTTTTGTTTTCTGATGAAATTGAAAATACAGGGAAAATCCAACCTCTAGGTTACAGCTGGAGTTTCTACATGCCTTCCATGGTATCCATGAGTAGGATTTACTTCCAAGCTATATCTGGTTTTTAAATAATGTGGTCAAAGAGGCTACTGCCAAATGAAGATCAGCACTTCCTCCCCCAACCCAAAATAGCACCTTTGGTATATCATGCTGTTATAGCATTTACAGCTCTGTTTGGAGTCTTTATGTCAGATTCTCCCTGTCATGATTCCCTCTTTGGTTTTCAGTTTTCTTCTCCTCCTGTTTCCTGGTGCCATAAGAGAACAAGCTGTCTCTCAGAGCTCAGACAGACATTAAGGCCCCACTCTAACTCATGGCACTTTCCATAAAGTGGTATAAGTTAGAGTACCACCCCCAACCCAAAAGACATTCACCTGTTGGGTCAGGGGGGTCAGCAGGACCTGGAGGCAGCTTGCACCAGCCAAAGCCAGTAGGTGAAGGAACTCCAGGAGGCTGCTGAACTACCCCCCAGCTCTCCACACCCCGCCACCCCTAGCTCCCTCTCCTTCCCTTTCACAACTGGGGGTGGGGCTGGGCACTAGCTCAGCCCCACCCCCTGTGAAAAATTAACCGTGAAGGGACCACAAGTTCCCTAAGGCTCTCTGCTTTTGAGTGCCTTAATGTAATACCTGACTTTAACCAAGGTTATTTTTCTGTGCAATTGGTCTTTTTAAAAGCATTCTGCAACTGTATATGCGTGTTAAGTCATGACTGCAGAGCACTTTCAAAGGCCAGATAACTCGAAAACTGTCACTTCTCTGTGCATGCGCAGAGATCTTTTGGGTCTGATGGTCTTGTGGGAGTGGTCATCTCTTGGCATTGTATACAGCTCTGTACTTGCACACATTTTCCTGATTTATAAAGTCGTGATATTGTTTTTATATGTAATTACTATCACCATGTGTTGCCATGAGAACAGAATCAAGAATTTTTGACATGCAAAACACAGACCTCTGTTGCTTAACATATAGAAGTGATTCCATCAATTGGCAGCAGTAGCAGGCTCAGTCCAGTGTAGATCAGCCTCTACAAGAGAACACAAAATATTTAGCCAGTACATTATACATATCTTTGTATAGGACCCATAACAAAAGTGTTGTTGGCCATAAAACATTTAAAATACAGGGATATCTCAACCCCTTGTAATTCAAGACATTGTTTCACTAACCCAGTGGGAAAGATTTTTCTCTTAATTACACAGGATTAAATAGGGAAATGCTCTGCTGACATTAATGGAGTTACTTTGGAAATGTACCAATGATAGAGAGAACAAAATTTGGCATCTAAAATACAGCTGACAAAACGTTCAGTTGATTCAGTGCAGCGAATTAATTGTGGTGATCACTCTTGCTTAACAGAAGTCTGAACCAACGCCTATTGAAATCAGTGCAACTTCAGTAATGTTTACGTTGACTTCAATGGCAGCTAGATCATGCAGACCAATTTCCCAGACAGATTCTTATTGAGGAAACTGCTTAAATATCTGCTTAAGTCATTCTCTGAATCAAAACCATAGTTACCTCTGCCCACTCTGATGGAAATTAATTGACATAATTTCATAGATTTCATAGATATTCGGGCTGGAAGGGACCTCAGAAGATCATAAAATCCAGCCCCCTGCCCCAGGGGCAGGAAGTCAGCTGGAGTCATAGGATCCCAGCAAGATAAGCATCCAATTTTTCTCTTGAAGGTGTTCAAAGTAGGTGCTTGAACCACCTCCGATGGCAGGCTATTCCAGACCTTGGGAGCTCAGACAGTAAAGAAACTCTTCCTTATATCCACCCTGAAACAGTCTTGCAGGAGTTTATAACCATTTGACCTTGTCATCCCTTGGGGCACTTTAATGAACAAACATTCCCCCAGATCCTGGTGGACACCCCTTATAAACTTACAGGTGGCCATCAGATCGCCCCTGAGCCTACGCTTTTCCAGGCTGAATACCCCATGGCTCTCAGCCTCTCATCATAAGGTCTGTTTGCCTGACCTCTGATCATGTGCGTGGCTCTTCTCTGGACTCTCTCAAGCTTCTCCACATCCTTTTTGAACTGTGTAGCCCAAAACTGGACACAGTACTTCAGCCGCAGCCTCGGTAAGGCTGAGTACAATGGGAGAATGACATCCCGGGATTTGCTTGAGAAGCATCTATGGATGCAAGCCAGCATTTTGCTCACTTTACTAGCCACAGCATCACATTGAAGGTTCATGTTCATCTTATGGTCAATGATGACCCCCAAGTCCCTTTCGTCCATAGTGCTAGCCAGCATAGCACCACCGAGCCTATAAGGATGCTGCAGGTTTTTCCTCCCAAGGTGGAGAACCTTGCATTTTCCAGCATTAAACACAATGAGGTTCTCATCTGCCCATTTCCTGAGCCTGTCAAGGTCAGCCTGGATCATCCTTCTGTCCTCAGGTGTGGACGCTTTGCCCCATAGTTTGGAATAATCGGCGAACTTGGCCAGTTTGCTTCTAACTGCAATGTCCACATCATTAATGAAGATGTTGAACAATACAAGGTCCAAGGACAGAGACTTGAGGGACCCCACCAGTTACAGGGCACCATGACAATGCTGTTAACCTGGTAACAAATTTAGACTGAGCTAAGTATGGCAACCCTGCCTTCTAATTGCCAGCCCAAATCGTACTTTCTTCATAAAATGGATTGCCATGTTATTCCGCCTGGGAACTTAAAGACATTATTTATTTAATTGGTTAGTTGAGACATCTGCTCTCATTGCTTTATGGTACCCTTATGATATTAAAACCCAGATCAAGAAGAAACCAAATAAAACACAGCTTTATCCTCTCTCTCAAGGAATGTTTCCAACTCTTTAGCACAGTAAACACTAAAGATTATTTAGGATTTAGGAGGAATCACTGTTCCCATTTGCTTTGCAAGGTTTGTTTTCTTACCTAAAGTTGTACAGATGTCCAGAATCTGAGGTTGTAAGTTTTCATTTTAAGTGGTTTAAACGCCCTAAAATGAATCAAACATGTTTAATTGTTCACCTAGAAAAAAATACCTAAATCTCACAAATCTGTATCTGTGTGCAGGTGAGGTAAAAGAGCACAGAAAATACCAAAGATACCTTTGGAAGCTGCCTAATCAGTTGTGAGTTTGTACTAAGGAAAGTCTGTCATAAAAATGTTCTTTATGTTTTTGATTGCAAAGCCCCGTCTCCTGGGCTTTGCAGTTTGCTTTCCTTATCTTGATATCCATTAACCCATACAGGGGAGTCTTCAAAGCATGCTACAAAGTTTCCCTATTTTTCTAGGCATTTTGAAAAGGAGAAAGGTTAGGAGAAGTACTTTAGCGTCTCTCTGTGTGTCTGTGCGCTTGTGTAGTGAGGCAATTTAATCTGTTGAGATGCCTGGTTTGTTGCTATGCTCAGTGATGTGTAGTTTTCTTTGTTGTACTGATAAAGTTGGGTCAAGAGCCTCACCTTTCTGAGCATTTTGCATAAAGCCAAAGGCATAAATAAACGAAAAAATATAGAGATTTTTTAAAAATGAACCTAAAACAAATGGATGTGATTCATTCAAGCCATCATGTTTTTCATTCATGCATTTCCGGTAGCAACTGAAACAATGAGGTGAATTTGTGGGGTTTTTTAAAGAAGTGGAGGCCAGAGAGCAGACAAGGGGTCAGCTCTGTAATCTGAAGTGAAATGAGCTTGAAGATATATTCAGAGACTTGCTTAGGGTTTGCATAGGCTCCCTTTTAGGTTTAGTTATATGAATAAACAGTACGTTCGCAGATATTACAGAACAGAGTTGATGATTTTATAACAAAATGTGGTGTGTGCAAGATAGAAGTAACGTAAAATATATATGATGTGGTGTCATCCCACTAGTAAATTCATTGGAACATTATAACGTAGACCTAGAAGGGACCACCTGCATCATCATAGCCCACCCCCAGCAATCAAAGGCAACCACGTGATAAATATTTGTCCACAAGGGCCCCACAAGAGCATTCACCCAAATCCTTCTGCTCACTAATGCTGCACAATCTCCAGTAAGAAAATTTAAGATCTTTTAGTACAAAACTCTGCCCTCTGCCTACAGTGTGCCACAGGAGGGAAGCAGGAGAGAAAATATGGCTAACCACTGGATGAAAGGGACACTAATAACATGCATATATGGGTATGTTTAATGTTTTCATAGTGAATTGAGTTCAGGGTACTTTGTTCTCTGTACAATATCTAAAAATAATTAATATTCCAACTATGGCTATTATACTCATCGTCAGCTGTCTCCTGAATTCAGGAATGACCCAGCTGAGATATTTTAGGGCAACGAGTCTAACTATTTCCTAACTTTACAGAGCGGGACCAAGGCATAGAGTCTGACGACTTGCCCCAGGTGACTGACTTGCCCCAGGTGTTGTAGCAGAACAGAGATTTTAATTCAAGTTGCTAGAGTCCCAGTGCTCAAACACTGGACCATCCTTTCTCTCCCATCCACATAGTCTTCAGTTGCCAGAATGACCCCTTAGGGACCTGTTTGGCACTGTTTTTCAGAGAGCTTTGTACTTGAGGTACAATGTTTCAAGCAATTGTTTATTATTTTAATCTACTAAATGGAGACAGGAATACATAAAAGATTACTTAAAATGTCAAATCTGCCTTCCAGATCCCTCATTGCAACTCAGACATTTCAGAAGACCTATCATCTACATGGCTACAATTACTGAAGTTTATTACTCTCCATCGTTGCTGGATATTGATCTAAAGGAGGTCACAAGAAAAAAGTCAGTAATTCATCAACCAACCGCCACTGTGCATTTATAAAGGAGGATTTTTCTTTGTTCAGTCCTGTCATATTCAGTTGCACAACCAGACATTTTTCTTTTTTGGTTACCCTTATTTTTAAATGGACAATCCTGATATTTGGAGCCTACAGTTATTATGTATCAACAATGGTACTTCTTGGTAATTTTTCCTTTTCCTCTTAAAAGTTCAAAGTTGTGCTCTGCACATTTGTGAAAGAAAATAAACATAATATTTTGAGTTAAGCAATGACTAACCTAGTCATATAGGGACAAATAAGAAATCCTTAACATTTGTTGTCTAAGTAGAGCACATATTCCTTAAAATTAATGGAGAACTCCAAATCCTACCATAATTGCTGTTCTGTTACTAAAGAGGACTTGTGGTCAAAAACTCAAATATTTTGGCAGTCCATTTTGTACCACATTAAGACAAACAGATACCCTGCAGATCCGCCTGCATTCAACATTATTATACTATTAAGCTGGCACTCTAGTTATAACCAATAGACTCAGGACTCAGATTACTATAATTTTATACAGAGTAAAACCTTAAGCAAAAAAACCCAGTGTTTAACATGAGGAGGCCCACTATGGAAAACCTTCCACGGTCAAAACACTCATTGGTATCAATGAAGAATAAGACCTTCAGAATTGGGCCCAGAAAGATTAACTGTACTCTTCAGAAATAGTATTCAATAAGTAGATCCTATACATCTCATAAGAATGGGCCTGCGTTTTAATTGAAACCTGAAAACAGATTTTAAAGGGATTCCTACAGGATTTACGTAGGTTTATTGCAGATACTTTATTTAGAATAGCTCTATGTTTGATCAGATAACTCCCTCTACGGCGTCCAAAAACAAAATGACCACAAGACTTTCTATTTGCAATAGGATTATAGTGACCAGAATGAAAGAATCTCTCTCTAAGAGGTCTGATTTTTCACCTGCCTCTTATCAAGAATCTACTACTGCGCATGCTTTGACATCCAGAATTAACACACATGAAAGACTTGTGAGAATGAGAGGCTGCCTTTCTAAGTATAGCCACTATTACTGGCCCCCCTTTCTACCATTTTGGACTTGTGAGGTGCATCTTTGTTTCCTATGGGCCTGTGAAGAGTATCTGGTCTTAAAGGGTACCTGGATCTAAAAATTCTCTTTGGTAAATGGTAGTTCATGTCATCTCTGCTCTTTTATCATTTGTTTTTTCAGTCACAGGACTAATCCTTTAAATCAAGTTGCACTGAGACCACACACAAGAGAATCACAAGAATATTATTTTGGCAAAAACGTTTCTTTCATATATTACTCTTTGGCGCGATGAAGTCCTTCCCTTTAAATGGCAGAAACATAAACCTAACTTTCCTTATGCCCATTCAACCTTTGAACTTCGTTTGCTCTGTTATGAAAAAGCAAAACAAAATAGTGTTAATGTTAAGCAAACATTTATCCAAAGAATTGACTTGATTGCTTAAAACTAAAGTAAATCAATCACTGTCTGTTAACCTTTGTTCCTGACATTTTCTTCCCTTTTATGAAAACACGGTAGCCAATCAGGTCTCACAATAACATGGTTCTTCGGCGTGCCACCATCAGGAAAAATACTTAGCCCAGAAATCTGGCAAAGCAAGCACTTTTCCACAGAATACTCCGTGGAGATCGAGCTTGTGTATTGCATCTTAAGGACACAAAAGCTACAGTTGCAGCTCTAATCCATCTGGAAAAATGCTGTTAATGTGAGACTGGGTAGGTTTGAAGTCAATGTTCCCTGGCACAGGTATATCAGCACAGTTCAATTACACAGTTACAAGTGTGCTTTCCTTCTAAATGGCCTCAGTGGAACAGATCCCTACATGTCATACCGAGGCATTTATGTTACAAAGGGTGAGTGTACTGAGGTTTAGCCAAAGGAGATGAGAATCAGGGAGATATAAGAAAACATTTGCTAGGCATTTAAAGCTGTGGTAAACAATGGCTGCTCTCTGCCCTGACAGAGCAAATATTTTCATACCTGTAAAGCTCCAATTAACTTGGGTAAGCAGAAACGCTACCCTGCTTAACAGTACATTAAAATGGAAACAGGAGAAGGGTTTGAACTCTTAGCCACTGCAAAGCAGCGTCCTTTGTTGAGACCCTATTCCCTAGGCGAGGTGATCCAGTGGGCCATTTCTTTTTGTCTGCACATCTAAGACAAGCAGCAACCTGGCTCAGAGTCAAGAAAGAAAAAAATGCATGGGCCAGTGCACAAGGGAAATGCCTTACCCTGTAGAAATACTGCAAGGCTATTTTCAGCATGTGGGTAGAGGATACTATTGAGGCAAGGCAAGAAAGCTGGATTTCTCCTCATCCCATGCAACCAAGCCAGCCAAAAGTTTCTTCCAGGTGCTTTCCCAAAGGCCCATCCTCACCAGTTTGGGAACCATTTCTTCTCCCTTTATAAAAACCCTAATAGTCTTCTTGTTTGGATGACAGACAGCCATCCCAAGGATGAAGCAGGAACAGAGTGCTTCTAGCTCTTGCACTGCTGTGACTTCTTCTAGGCATCACCTTATGCTCAGCCATATCTTCCCCTGCTTGTTGGTCAAAAGTCTTGCAAAAGTCTTCATTTTCTAATGAATGACATGTGAAAAACTTCTTGTGCCATCGTGGGACCTACTGTTTGTGTTTCAACTTAACTGGACTGTAGGTACCATAAGGTCTGGGACAATGTTTTATGTGCTTATGGTCAAGATCCATTGATGCATTTTTGGAGCTTGTCTATCACGTGGAGCAGGGGCTGGCAACCTTTTACAAGCCATGAGCTGGAACAACACTCTGGTCCAACACAGGGTGCATGGTTTCAGTGGCAGGTCAGTAGCATGTCAACAGCAACAGGGCTTTCCCCATGCCCATGCTGTGGCCAGGCAGCTGGGAGCTGCACCTACACTGCTGTCACTTCCCTCAGCCCTCATATTCCCTGGCTGTGGTGTGGGTACAGCTTTCAGCTGGTGGGGATCTGTGCTGGGGCTGAGCATCTGCAAATTGTGTTCGGACTACTGCTACTTCTCTCCATCACCCCGCCCTCCCACCTCTGGTTGTGGTTCAAGCACAGTTGGAAGCTGCCTGGCCCCAGGGCAGCTCCCCACCAGCTGCATGCTGTGCATGTGCCAAAGCCATAGAGCAGGGGGCTGGGGGGAAGTGGCAGTCGTACAGACGCAGCTCCCAGCTGCCTGGCTCTGACATGAGTGCAGAGAAACCCTTCTGTTGGAACCATCCAGCCCCTGTTGAACTGGAGCTGAGAGGACAGGGAGAAGCAGCAGTGTGCACTGCTGGAAGCTGCCTAGTACAGCTCCTGACTACCTGGCCCCAGTATGGGCATGGATATGGGCACAGTCAAAGCCCTCCAACTCAGCAGACCCATGGTTTAGCGGGCCAGCTCTGTCCTATGGCCTGTAAGTTGCTGATGTCTGATGAAGAGAGATAGGTCTTGACTCTCCTCTCCTCTCATGTGTGTTGTGGTGGGTAAAGTTTCACTAGAGGTAATCCACATATGAAATGGTGTGAATGGGTGCAGAATTAAGCTCAAAATATATACAGAATCCCATGAATGTGGCTTGTTCAGGAAAACTATTGCACCCTCCGAAGTCTTCAGATCATTACTGAATGCCTTTACGGAAGACTTGCTTTGTTTAAGCACAAGTTTTTGGGCCCAGTCTAGTTCCTCTCAGACTACAGAGGTAGCTGGGTGAAATGCTGCAGCCTGCATTGTACTGGAGGGGCATGAACAAGCTCCTTTTGGTCCCAATGTCTATGAAGGCCTTTGAGAGCGGACACCAGCCTGCATGCAAGACTTACTGCCAAAACCAGGTATCTTTCATACTTTAAACATAAAATTTAAGCAAAGCATCCTTATTGGCTACCACCTTGCAGAGGCTCCATGGCTAGGGACAGACATTCAAAAAGCCCGAGCCTGAATTAATTCAGTCTTTGCAGGTTAGTTTAACCTGCAGAGAGTGAACTGGTTTGCAAGTGGATAGATGTTCGGCACATACCTGCAGTGCTCAGGACAGAAGCCCAGAGGTGCTAGAGCAGCCCTTCCTTTCCAACAGGGAAGCTGAGCTGAGGGTGGGGGTATGCCCAGGCCCCGACAGGACTGAGTTAGACTGAGGAGGGGTTGAAACCCCCACCTTGGCTTGCAGGGTTTGGAGATTGGGGGAAGAGGGAGAGTCTGCTGGGGGAAGGGGGAGGAGGAGGAGGAGGAGGGGAGATCTCTGCCTGGCCCAGTGGCTCCCTGACAGCCAGGAGCAATCCTGGCACGTAGGGCTGCCCAGCCCCAGAGGGGTACAGGGTGGGACAGGGAGGGGGGCTGTTTGGTGCTGTGGGGGGGCTCTCCCCCTCCCCCTCCTCTTCCCCCTGCCACCATGGGGTGGGGAGAGGGGCACTTCAGGGCCACTCAGCCCTGGAGGGGCCTGCTTCTCCCCCACCACAGGGGCTCATAGGGCCTCAGGGAGCCTCCATGGTGGGTGGCTGCCCAGCTCTGGGCCTGTGGTGCCTCTGAGCGGGCCCGGATAAGCTGCTGCCTGACCAGCCACTGGGTGCGCACACGGGGCTGCACTCACTGACAAGGGAAGCAGCTGCTCTTGCCTCTCGGTCGCTGAGCTGCACCCACTGGGGGTGGCAGGACTGAGCGAGGCCAGGCTGCAGGGCCCGGGCCAGGGTCACCCCCGGCAGTTGCGGCTCTGTTAAAGCCAAACCCTGTGCCACAGCTGGGCTGGGACAGGCTGGGGAGAACCGCAAGAGCCTCCCCTCCCTGCCCCACAGCAGTGGGGGTGGGGACAAGGAGGAAGAGGAGAAAGGGGAAGAGTTTCCTCCTGCAGTGAACAGCACCCCCTGCCCCATGGGTTGCAGGGAAGCGTCCCTTCCAGGGCCAGGCAGCCTGCACAGAGCCCTCCCCCCTTCCCTGCCCCTTGGTGGGGGGGAGGGGGAGGAAGGGAAAGAGCCCCCCAGCATGGAACAGAGCCCCCTCCCCACCCCGTGGGGCAGGGTTGGGGGATAGTCCCCATCTGGGGCCTTCAGAGAGAGGGGGGCTCTGCGGCCCTTCCTACCCCAGGTGTGGGAAGCAGCTGTAACAGCTGCAGAGGCAGCCACAGCCACAGGGGGTGAAGAGCAGGGGAGGAGTCCCCCTCTGCCAGTCAGCCTCTCATAGAGCCCCTCCCTGGGGCAGGGGGGGAAGGAGTCCCCTTCTAGCACCCCACAGAGCCCCCCCTTCCCACCCAAGGGCGGAAGAGTCCCCCCAAGCACAGAACAGAGCCCTCCCCCCTGCCCTGCAGGACAACCACCCCAGCATGGTGCCATTAAGGTGAAGGGTGCAGGGAGAAGGATTAATTCCTCCCTCCATCCCGTCTGTCCTGCAGCGGGGATCTGCCAGCCCTGGGGGCCACTGCTGTAGCCCTCTCCCCTCTACTCCCTGGCTGCGGTGGAGGAGGAAAGGAAGGAGGGAAGAATGAATCCCCTCGTTGTCCACTTTGCCTTAACGAGGCCGTGCTGTCCGGTGTCTCACCATGTCCCATCCCTGCTCTGGCTGGAAAGCAGAGGGGGGTGGCCAGCCCTGCTGTGGAGCAGAGCAGAGCCCCACCCAGAGAGCATGCTGGGGTGCCACAGGAGTCTGGTTTCTCTTAAACCAACAAGGGGTCTGGGAAAGACATGCTTAAACTGGTTTGAGCCCAATTAGTTAAGTCTGATAAACTTGGTTGACTGTAGTATCTCAAACCAGTTTTGGCCACTTTGAAACTGGATTATGTACAGTGAATGTCTGTTCTGTTAGAGGTTTAAACCAGTTTCTGATCACTTAAACCAGTTTGTGTGTAA
Source organism: Caiman crocodilus (assembly GCA_030014935.1). Lineage (NCBI taxonomy): Eukaryota > Metazoa > Chordata > Crocodylia > Alligatoridae > Caiman > Caiman crocodilus. Next base: position 44,806,809 of record JAGPOW010001296.1, on the reverse strand, counting down.
TGTCTGTCCCTAACCCTTATGTTTAACTCTCCCGCTTCAGGGTCTACTACAGGAGCCTCTCTCTGTCTTGTAGCCTTACATCCTGTGACTGTTTCCCCATTACAGGGAGCACCTGACCACTTCCCATCTAGGTCTGATTCATTGTTGGGTTGTTTGGCCTCAAATCCCTGGACCTTTTATGAAGGATGACCTACAGCAGCAGTGGCTAACCTGCAGCATGCATGCCTCAAGTGGCACAGGCACTCTCTGTGAGTGGCATGTGGCAGACTGCAGATAGGACAGGCAGCATAGCGGCAGATATGGCAGAGTGCAGATAACAGAGCAGCTAACCGAGCAGGGAGCACATGGCACGAAAAAGAAAACAAAGCAAATAATCAGGCAGGGAGTAGGAAGCAAAACACCCAATCAGGCAGAGGAAGGGGACTGAGGTAGCACTCAGAGAGGTTATGGGCATTTCTATTGAAAAAGGCATGTCTATTGAAAAAGGTTGCCCCCCATTGACTTAATATCTTCATAGTTTCATAGTTTCATATGCTGGAGGGTAGGGCTAGGAATCAGAGACTTGACAAATTGGAGAACTGGACCAAAAGAAATCTCATGAGGTTCAATAAAGACAAAGACAACTGCAAAGTCCTGCACTTAGGCTAGAAAAATCCTATGTACTGGCACAGGCTAGGGACTGTCTGGCTAAGCAGCAGCTCTACAGAAAAGGACCTGGGGGTTAAAGTGAACAATAAGCTGAGCATGAGCCAACAGTGTGCCCTTGTTGTGAAGGCAGCTGATGTCATACTTGGCGGCATTGATAGGTGTGCTGCCAGCCGGTCAGAGAAAGTGCTTATTCCCCTCTATTTGGGACTGGTGAGGCTACACCTGGACTATCGTGTTCAGTTTTGGGCTCCCCACTATAGAAAGGATGTGGACAATCCTGTGACCCTGGCACTCGTTTGTGACCCTGGCACTCGTTTCCTGCCAATTGGCAGGGGGTCAGACTAGATGGCCTGCTCTAGGCCCCTTCTGACCCTAGGTACTATGATACTATGATGACAAATTGGAGAGAGTCCGGCAGAAGGTAATAAAAAATGGTGAGCGGGCTGGGGGACATGACTTCTGATGAGAGGCTGAGGGAACTGGCCTTATTTAGTCCACAGAAGAGAAAACTGAGAGGGGACTTAATAACAGCCTTCAACTACCTAAATGGAGGGTCCAAAGAGGATGGAACTAGACTGCTCTCAGTGGTGGCAGATGACAGAACAAGAAGCAATGGTCTCAAGTTGCAGCAAGGGAAGTTGAGGTTAGGTATTAGGAAAAACTCTCACAAGAAGGGTAGTAAAGCACTGGGGCAGGCTCTCCAGAGAGGCTGTGGAATCTTCATCCTTGGAGGTTTTTAAGACCCAGCTACACAAAGCCTTCTCAAAATTTATTTTGCTAAAGAATTCTTTTGTTAAAGCCTGGGATGATCTAGTTGGGGATGCTCCTGCTTCGAGCAGGGGGTTGGACTAGATGACCTTCTGAGCATTCTTCCACCCTAATTTTCTACGATTATAATTCCGTGATTCAGGCAGATAGATGTGGCTTTGAGGTCAAACATAAGATTGTGTCACACTATGGATCTGTGCATGTGGAAATAGGAAAAAAGAGTTCACAAATATATATGGTAACTTCTTCATTAGAATATGCAAAATATGCTGCTCAGATTGAATGCTCCAAGAGTGCTCAGTTGTGGATTCAGTGGTAGATAGTATCGTGTTAATCAGGTATGTTGCACATGTCAATTGGCAAATGAAGATGAGACTCTCCATATCATCACTCTGATAGCAATCAGTGATTACCATAAAAAAACTGATAGATGTACCATCCAATGATGGTTTTGCAAAGATGCTGGTTGTTGTCATAAATCATCTAAAGAACAATGTTGACATAAAAAAACAAAATGGGTTGAAATTGGCCATGAATACATTCAGGCTGTACAATAGAAGCTTTCTAACCATCACAGAAACTGAGATTCTGGAACAGCTTTCCAACTGGAGTGCGAGAGAGGAAGGGGAGGATAGGGAAGAGGACAAATTACCTCACTAGCTTGAAGATGGAGGTATGTAAGTTAATGTAAAGATTTAATGATGCCATTGCCTGTGATAGCAAGAGACTGGACTCAAGGACCCATCAGGCCCTTTCTAGTCTTGTGTTCCTATATTCCTTGACTGTGGTATTCATTTGTTATCTTAAGTTCTCAGACTGCTTGCCAAAAATACATATTATACCATTCTATAGAGGAGGAAACTGAAACACAGGGATGTAAGCAAATGTAAGGCCAAAAAGCTAGCTCCTGGAAGAGCAAGAAGTAGAAACCAGGTCACTCATAGTAAATCTCTCAGTAGGTCACCATCTGAGATCAGACTGAGATGAGAAAGAGAATTGATTGAACTTTTTAATGTTGGGTCCCTCCAGCTTTTGCTTTTTCCTCTACAACAGAATCTTTTTTTTTTTTAATTGTCGTTGAAAACATCTTTCATGAGAATTACCTATGCCATCACTGAGTGGGACATTTTGTAGCTCTTTCTTGATCTTGCCTCCTATGCTGATGCAACAGTAAGGTCCATGACTCCCTGGTGATTCTTTTCATGCTGTTTCTATATGTCCCATAAATCTGTCTTCCTTTCCCTGCATCTCCTTATTCCCTGCTGGCCATGCTAGCATGTACACCACTACTATGAATGTGTGACGGCTCTGATAGCATGGCAGCTATTACTGTCTATATCTTCTCATCCAAGAGCATGTCAGAAAGGATGCTGTGCTCTGCTATAGTCATCTGCTATATTCTTCACCCCTAAATATCTAATCAGCTCAAAAAGCCATGCGTAAGTTAAAGAAAAAAAAAGACCAACCGAAAAAGAAAAAAATAAAAATCACTAGAGTTGTGGTACTCCTGTTAACTAATGAGCTAAGTGATCCCCTCAGAGCATTCCTTGAGGTAAACCACTAACTGTAATAAATCATATACAAGGCTACTGGGCTCCACCCTACATAAGCTTCATTTGGCCATTGGAGAGCCACTGGCTAATTTATACAAGCTGACGTACCCCATTCATTTGACCTATTATTGAACAAGCTATGTAAATTACAAGTGATGGAAGACCGGAGGCTCAGGATTTCCAATTGCATTGTGCTATGGTATGCCTTGTTTCCAGGCAGTTGTAGTGACCTGACATGCTCTGTGAGCCTTCTGCATGAAGAGATTAACCATCCATTTGGAATAGATATGGCAACAAAGTGTTTGGCTTTGAAAGATATGGTTTGGTTTTGATCAAATTACGTGATTTAGATTTGTCCCTTTGAAACTGAAAAGTGAAACAATGAACGTGCATTTATTTTCTTTACTAGACTGTAAAATCCCATTTGCCTGTCAGGCAGAATGGATCCAAGAAGCATCCTCGGTTCACAGCTGGCTGTGGGTTGCACAGAAAAACAAAACTCCAGTCAGTAGCTTGGTGGAGCTCCATTTCAGAGCGTCTCACACAGAATATTTACCCTTGATTCTGGTTGCCAGTGTGTGGTTCATTAGTTGCCCATCTATAACTGACACTCATTATGTTGCCACTTCTTCTTCCTGTCCATTGTTCATCAATGAAGGACAGTATTTCAGGTCATCAAACAGGGCGTATCAAGCAAACTTTTCTTCTCTGGTGCTTCAGCTCAATGTAGGCAATACTCTTGCCCTCAGAGAAAGCTATACTTGAATAAATTAGCCAGCACAATGTGGTCCTGTCTTGCACAAGTTCCTCCCATAACTTGAGCTGAGCCTTCAGGCAATTCATTGAGAATTTGTGAGGTCTACCACAGTTTTCTTTGCCAGAGACTGGATCACCATAAAGAAGCTTCTTTGGTAAGTGGTTATCAAACCTCTGCAACATGTGGCCAGACCAGTGCAGGTTTTCTTCAGTGATCATGGCATGAATAATAGTCCTCTCTGCCATGGGAAAATCTCCATGTTATGATGTGGTCTTGCTATCTTACCTTTGTAAGTTCTCAGAAGCAGCCAAGATGAGGAATCTAACTTTTGAATATGGTGATTCATAATATGGTAAATATGGTGACTGCACACTGTCATCTCTCACAAGCATAAAAGCAAACAGGTTGGGGCAACCATCTGGTAAGCTTTAAATTTGGTCAGAAGTGTGATGTTGCTAATCAGAGTACAATAAATTGATACGAGACTGGCAGCATTGACTGAATAGAGGTGGAATGAAAGCTGGATGAGGTTTGCTTAAAGAGCCAGGAAAGTGCCATAATTAGAAAAGTCAAAAGTGAAGCTCCCTGCCCTGGGTTTTCTAGTAGAATTGACACAGAAATATCCTCCCCCAACCCCCCCCACATGTTGTAGCCCTTACAAGTGAAGGGTATGTTGTAATGTAGTCTATCCTCTACCCCATTGATTAACTACCAGCAAAGAAGAAAAATATCTATGGAATTCAAGATGGTAGGGGATATAGCGATAGTAAAGACGCGTGTCCTCTCTGAATGGCATATAGCACAGTTTGTGTGATGTAAAGAGTGTTGGCTGTCGTATAGGAAATGTTTCCTTTAAGTCCAGTTAAGCAGCTACTATTGGACTGTCCTAGGGAACTTGTGGGAACATGCTGGAAGGGATTGACAGCAGAGAGGTAGTGGACTATTGTACAGTAAAGAGAGAAGGCACCAGGAAGTGAGATGCTACCCTGCAAGTGACAGTTATCCGCTTTCTTAAATAGCATCAGTGTTGTACTTCATCACTGTAATCAGATGATCCTGGACAACCTCAGTTATCACAATGGCAATACAACATCTGGATAGCACAATGTCTAACTTTAGTGAACTGTTTTTAACTTTAGTAAACTGAATTTGAGGTAGTCCTTATGGGTATGCCATAACTGCAGTGTGATAATCAGACTCCTGCTCAGGTGTTTCCCAATTCCTTCTGCTCACACAAAAAGTTGACTTGAGCGGTGCTTTCAGCCCTCACTAGCTGGCGTGGCTGGAGGCGAGGGTTCCACTTTCACTTGTGAGCTTTGCTGTGAGGATGCAGAGTGAAGCACTCAAGTGCTGGAAGTACTCCAATGCCTTTCCGTTGTGCTCCCAGGGCAGAAAGGTTCCCCCATAATTTCCTGGAAAAAGACCAGAGTAGCTTAGCATCACAAATAAACCTGAGGATATGCCCCCAGAAGTCCTAATGACATGCAACAAGGGAGTGTAGGGTCAGTAAGGACACAATAACTACAGTATGTCTTTGCAGTGCATCCCATTTCTTCGACAAGATGGGAGTCCTGAACACCTAGGTTAATTCTTCAGTGAAACCTACCCTATTCTGTTGCTCTCTCTCACTCCCTGGCATAACTTGGCATAACTATATATGTCTTTTGCTTGCCTCAAAAACAAGTCCATATATTCATTGTTAAAAGTAAGGATGCCAAGAAAGTCTGTGCCTCAAGTATTCACAAAACTTAGAGTTAGCAAAACCTTCCACAGAACAATCTTAAAATTGCCTGCACAAATCAATCTGTGTTCTGAAAGAGAAAACTGAAATGGTGCTTTTTTCCCTGGCTGCAGACATAGACCAGCTGGAGGAACATTTTGTTGCCACAGTAACACTACATAGCATCCTCCACCTCCTCCCCTGCTGGAACCTCCTCCTACTTGAAGGCACTAACTAGGATCTCAGTATTTCAGCAGTTCAGAATGAAAACATATCCATTTGAAAGTAAGGACTGAGAAAGCTGAAGGAATGGTAAATCAAAATGTGGACTTATGTCTGCAATTAGCAACAGAACATATGGAGAAGAGGCGGCCCCCATTGCTTGCCCAGAGGGAAGCATCTGTTACCCGAGAGAAGTTATTGAACCAGATTTTCCAAAAATTAGGCATATAAGTAACTGTGTAAAGGTGTGCACAACTTCACATCTTGTTGGCATGCACAACTTCTGTTGTGCAGTACTTAATGCAGGTACAAATAGCTAAGTGTATAATTGGCATTTGGCAAGAAGATTCTTTGAGATGACAATTTTCCTGCTGTCAGTCCATCTTTTTCTTGAGTTATTTGTAGTCACTGCTCAGCACCTGTGTGTCAGAGCATCATTTAAAAGGTAAAAAAAATTTTTCTTCAGAAACATGGCAATTTAACCTCTCTTGTCGCTTTATCCTGTTAGCACATCTCTCAACTGTCCTATAGCTTGCAGTGGAACGGTCAATGCCACACTTTTACTGAGTTCTGGGAACTCACTGAAAATGTATTCCATCTGTGAGATGAAAGGTAACATATTTTAATTATATAGTGGATAGTGGGCCTAAGACAGGTTATTCATGGAGAGCCTAATATGCCCTGTACCAGCCACCAAAATTTGGTAGAATACCTTAGAGTATGACAAGCCAGCAACAGTTTTTGGAAAATATGGAAAATGCCATCCAGAAACCAGCCAAATAACTTATTTTTCCCACTATATTGACTGGGGATGAATGAAACTAAAAATTGTCCACCTGGTCTTAAAACTTTTCACGCCCTAAGAGCTCTATGAAACTGCAGAGGACAAAGTAGGTTATGCTGCTGCTTTGACTTCATTAGGCTTTAATATTAAATATGGAGATAGCTCAAACTGAAATCTAAGATCCAAATTCCATATACCAAATCATTTTGATTTTCCTCTCTCCCAGTTTGATCCAGTCACTATTAATAACTATAGCAGACACTGCTGATGGCTCACCATTTAGTATCATGTAATGCAGAACATTCATGTCTCTAGCTTGACCAAAAAGAAAACAAATTCAAGAGTTGCTCTACAGTGCAGTAAGTTTGACAAGAGACATTGTATCTCAGCTATCGACAGAGTCCAGAATATGAGAGACACTTGACAGAATAATCTGAACTGACAAAAAAGATTAGTGTTACAAAAGAGAAAACTAAAGCCATATTTTCCCAAGCAGCAGACATGGATCAGCTCGAACGGGACTCTGTAACTGCCATAATACCAACATTGTCTTCCTCCCCCACCTTTACGACTGCTCTCTTCCAGCTGCAGATGACTAACAATGGTCTGAGGAAAAAGGAGGCAGTTCAACATGAAAATTAATTTATTGGAAAATAATCAGGCCTATTAATTAGACCTATTAACATTTTAAATGACAGTGAACAATGTGTCATCTCTCAGTGCCTGCAAGGAATAGAACATATGGGGAGTGGGAGACTGTGAACTTCACTAAGTATAATATGGAGCCCTTTCTCAAAAAATCAAGTTACTAGCTGTGATCTTTAGAAAGTTAGATGTACAGGCTGCAACATATCACATCTAATCTGCTTCCATTGTTTCAGAGGATGACAAAACAATCACCTTGCCTCTTCTGTGTGAAATACCTGTCATGGCAGATAGCAGAGGATGGTGTTGAAGAACCTAATGATTGCCAAGGAGCTGAGTATACTGAAGGAAAAAAAATCTTTCTTGAAAAAAAGATCTTGAAAAAAAGAATAAATTTTAATTCAAGGAAATAAACCAAGACAAAAATCTTGAATACATACACCATTCTGCAGAGGATTACAAATGAGTCTGAGCCAAAAACATCAGAGATATTGATACTAGGAGTTACTGGAAATGCTGCCTCCACCCTATTTTCTCTGTAACCTTACATTTAGAAGTAATGTTGAAAGGATCTCAGTCAGATGGCCTTCAAACACTAGTTTCAAATTCCCCTGTATGTTGCTGCATTTAGTTAGGAGAAACAAACTATCACTTCTGCTTTTCAGATCCATTGCTCATTTTAATGTTTCTTGACTTAGTAAATGAGACTCAGGCCAGATGGGTTCGAACTTTAATTATTCAAAGAAGGTTTCAAAAATGTTTGAGTAACTATTTGATTTGAAATTTTGAAGGCCTACAAAGAGTTAATGCAATAACAATTGGAGCAGACCCATTACATAAGATTTTCTATTGGCCTATATAGTATGTAATGGGTGCATCTACATGTGCAAGTAATGTGCCTTCATATTCTGGGCAGAAAATTCAGGCAGATTAAATTGTTTCTCCTCTACCCCACATATCTGAATGTACGCCTGTTTGGAGCAAATTTGCTCCCAATGGGAGCATTTCAGTCTAGAGCTGCTCCTGCCCTGCTCTGCCCCCTGCCCACCCCTTACAGCAACCAAGGGGAGCTTCTGTCTTCCCTGGGTGCCAGCTCTGGGCTAGCAAGGGGCACAGGGACTGGTCCCAATCCCCATGGTGGGGGAAGGGAGAGTTGTCATGGCTGCTGGGCAACTGTCTCCCAGCCATGTGCAGATTGGGAGGCAGGATGTGAAACAGGCACAGAAAGTTGGAGTGACTTCCCCAAGATGACATAGCCCCCTTCAATAGCAGTACAGTAGTAGAGCTGGCAATTGCTCTAGATTAATTGATTCCTAGTCTAACAATATCATAATCCAATAATCCAAATAGTGAGTGTTGCAAATAATATATACCACTTTAACAAATATTTATAAAAAATTGTAGATTGAAGTGGGTCTCACTCACTAGATGCTAGAAAAGAAAAAGTCTATGAATGGACAGTAGTTGATTTGTAACAAGGGACTGCAAAAAATTACTTAGACTGCATAGGAAGATATAGGAGTATAGTGGACTGACAAATTAGACAAATTAGAAATGAAATGCTGAAAATGAGTGCTATAAATTTCATTCTTCTTCCATAAAATAAAAAGGGACCATACAGTGAAATTAAAATACCCACTGTTTATTTGCATACTACGTACATCATTCCCCTCCCAAATCAGCCCTTTAACACTGGGGTGCGGTTTAAGAGGAGAAGCTGATTTTCTTTGCTGGAATAGAAACATGCAGGAACAGAAGCATGCAGATGCTGTGCTCCAATGTCTGCCAAAATGGTTACTATTTCTCTGTGGCCCAGCAGGCAGAAAGAGAAGAGTCCAGTATTAATTCTCTCATAGCCACTAAGGAATTTGTGGTAGCAATTGGCTGAGCACTGTAGTTTGAACCTGAAGCAACTATAAGCTGGCTCAGGGCAAGTGAACTGCAGCATGCAGCCTGGCTGTAGTACCTTCATGAGGCGTGTGGTGAGGAAACACTACCTTATTTACAGGAAATTATATAAAGAACTATTTATAGTAGGGAAGTAGCAATCTTGCTACTGGCCTTGCAAAGTTCTGGGGCATAACCTTACTGCTATCTGCACACACTAGGAAGTTCCTGATGCTTCACCCAGACCGTCTCCTGGGATGCCACATTTCCTGGACGCTCTGTGCTTCCAAGAGGATTTTATTCTGTCACACAGTTGGCCACAACTCTGGAAAAATCTTTTTTTTCTACATTCTTTCTTCCAAAAACAAAAGGTGCCTGTCTTATTTGGAGATATGCAGTATGTGAGAAGATTGGTTCTCATTGATGCCACTCTATGTATAACCAATGCAATAATATATTTCTTTATACAACTCATTATAATCCTCTTCATAAATCCCTCAGGGCAGAAGGTCATCAAGTCAAGTAGTGTGTCTGGACTGCATACTTTTATTCCCACTAATAATGCTTTTTTCTTTACTAAAATAATGGTTAGCTTAATTAAATCTAATGCTCTAGAAATTAGGTTGATATTTTGCAGGCCTGGGATACAATATTCTTTTCTTCTTTAGCCTTAGCTAAATGCCCCACTATCACATTTCTTTTTCGATAGTGTCCAGAGGCCTCTGATAGGTCATGTCCTGTTATGCTAAGTCCAAGGCAAATAAAATTATGGGTAAATCTTTTCCCCATGAACACCAGATATTAAGCAAGTGGTAATGGGGGTAGTGGTAAGCAAGTAGAAGCTTGCCAGTATTTATGAACAAATCCGATCTATTTTAGCAATGCACATATCCATGTTTTAAGATTAATTTAGTTCAGAAAATACTTCTCTCTGTTTAAAGATCCGATTATAAGCCTTTTCCTAGTGCTTACGGCACAGCATTCCTCCCATTTTTAGAGCAACATCCAATCCTTCAGCAGTGAAAAGTTATTCTCATGTACAAATGAGAGGCAGCCTGCAGCTTTACACATAGGCTTTCAATTGCAGATATTTCAGCATGATAAGCTCCCACACATACAAGATGCTTGAGTTCATATATGCTTAACTCTGTCCTTCAACACTTCATTTCCTTGGAATGTGTGAAAGTTAAGAAGGTACCTGTTACTAACAGTGATTGCAAATGCCATTTTGAATTACAAAGTATAAAATTAAGGACTCTCCACGGTAACCTGACGTGTGAAGAATTCCTTTCTTGTAGGCATTGTCTTGGGTCTTCCTTTAGGGCAAAGGAAGCTGAAGAGTTGAAAATACTTTAGCAATACAAAGAGCCCAGTGTAGGAAGAAGAAAAAACATAAAGTAAGACCACCCTTAAACAGGAACACTTCTTGTGCTGCAACACCTCTCACTTTAGCAGAGCACTGGTAAGATCATTGCACTGACTGGTTTGCTCCTTGAACAGACAACAAAAAGAAAGCAGAGAAGGAACCAAGGCTACGCAAACAAAATATGAGCTCAAGACGGTAAGGGGAAGCAAAAAGAATGAGGTTGGATGATGTTCTCTCTGGTCCCTCTAGGGCAGTCCTAGAAAAAACTGGAGAGGAGACCTCAAGATGTCATCTAGTCAAACCCTCTGGTTCAAGGCAGAATCATCCATTTCTAAAACATCCCCCACAAATGTTTGTCCAACCTTCTCTTAAAACACTTCCAGTGATGGACATTACACAACATCTGTAGGCTGCAGGGCTCAAACATGCTCATAAATCACCAAGTTATTTCCAGTATCTAACATAACTCTCCTTTTGCAGTTTAAAACCACTACCTCTTTGGCCTGTACTCTAAGCAAAGAAAACATCTACCCATTCTCTATTCAAAGAATATCACAACGCCTTCCCCTTCCCACCTTAAATGATCCCATTCTTCTAAAATGTTCTTGTAATTTCTCTTTTCTAGATCTTTAATAATTTTTTCTACTGTTTTCCTCTAGAGTCTCTCTCTGATTTGTCCACATCTTTCTTGAAGAGCAATACCCCAGATTGCCACAGTACTACAAGTGAGACCTCACTAGCATTGAATAGTGGAAGAATCACCTCCTACCACGGCTGAATCTAGAGGGCATGTGGGGACGTGATCACACCCTTTTTTATGGCCTGACCATGTTGCAGGACCAACAGCTAGGAACTGTTCTCTTTTTTTAAGTCCTGGAAGCAGGTATGAATCCCCCCACCCCTTCCTCAGGAGCACATCCCCTCCCTTCCCATCTCCCCTCTTTCCTGCCTGCAATTGGCACTGTCCCTGCTGACCTGAGGGTGGGAGGCACTCCAAAGCCACTCCCTATCCTCTCCCTGTTCTGGGAGCCAGGCTCAGCATGCAGCAGCACAGGGGTGGGCAGCTTCCCCCGGATGATCCCTGCCTGCCAAGAGGAGGTTCAGGCAACAGCACATTGTTGACTCACATTTAGCTTATGCTCCACTATATCCCTCCTTCCCTACCCCCACACTCTTATTCTACCGAACTATAGCCTGGGCAGTGATTCCTTCATTTCATATTTGTGCATTTATTTAAAAGGGGAGATTGTTCTAGTTTCTTCCCAGTTTGCTCTTGCTACTGCCTGCAAAAATAGGGCTAGTTAACAGATTGCAAGGTTCGTATGGGACTTTCTGGTCTGAAGCAATCATTTTCGTCACTTTTTTTGGCTTATACTCCAAGTCAACCCTGACAAAATGAAAGAACACCTGGCGTTAGCATAGTCTACCCACAGGAATGAAGACATTATCCTCGTAATCCTTGCATTGTTGCTATATACCGGGCATGTGTGGGATTGGGGAGGAACGGGTGTTGTTCTCATAGAAGTTTCTTTAGAAAAAAAAAGGGAACGAGAGAGAGACAGAGACAGAGAAGGAAAGAGAGAAGAATTTTGAGGCCTACTAATCCTTTAAAACTGATTATTATGGGCTAGTTATACAGAATTAAACAGGAAATTTGAACTGTCCTGCCCAACAATCAGGAATATAAGCCTGTCCAGTAATATAAAAATAGCATTTTCTTACAAAGTGAAAAATCTGTGCTAGGTCACAAAGCTCCAAAGTAGCATCTGGTTCTTCTGCTAAAGTATCTTCCTTCCATGCCAGATGGAACCCAAGCCAGATCCTCCTGCATTCTTCTTACCACCTATCCAGATGGAAAAAGAAGCTGCTCAAACATGACAAAATAATCTCATTACAAACATCTACAACAATTACAGATAAGGATTTGAAGAGGAATTTTCAAAGAGCACTTTCAAAGTGCTGCTTCCAAAATAAATTGACCTAGCTAGATCTTGAATGTTTGCAGCTCTGAAGGCATTACCTTCTCCAAGTCAGGACTGATTTTTTTTTCTAGTTAGAGCCAAAGAGGAAAAAAATGTGTAGCTGGATGCTGGAGATTAGCAACATAGGGCTACCATACATCCAGATTTTCCTGCATGTCTTTTTTTGGGTCCTCCCATCTCTGCCCAGGCTGTTTTTTAAAATATCAACAAATGTCCAGGATTTTGCTCTGCCTTAGCATTGAAGTTTGTCCCAGCACTTCCCAGTTTGGCCCAGCAAGGAGCTGCTTGGGGTTGAGGGGGGTGGGGGAAGGCGATTGGAGGCAGGGGCACCACACGCTCTACGTGCATGCCCTGGCAGCTGCAGGTTGGTAGTGAAGAGCACTGGCAGGGCTGGAGGGGCTGTGGCTTAGGAGTGAGGGGCACCAGGGGTATCAGCAGGGACAGTGGGGGTCTGTGGGTTGGGAGTGAGGGGCACCAGCATGGTCTGGGGGTGGCGTACTATAGGTTAGGAGTGAAGGGCAGCGGCAGGGCATGGGTATATCACTGTCCCCCCTCAATCATATTACCTCCACCCTGGACAGGCGTCCTCTTTTTTGAAACTGGAAATATGGTAAACCCTAAGTCTCTAAAGCAGTGATTCTCAACCAGGGTGCCAAGGCTTCCTGCAATGCTGCCAGATCTCTGAAGGGTACCACAAATGTGTGAAGAGATAAGCAGATAAATTAAGGCTCAGGTTCAGGCTTGCTTCTCCTTGGATGATTCCCTACCCTCACTATCCATCCTCTCTGCAGGGAAGTAAGCACTGTAATATATACATTAGTTCTTGAAATTGGGTGCCACTCAATTCACAAAAGGTATAGAGGAGTGCCTCAAGTCCACAAGGCTGAGAAGCAGTACTTTAAAACTTTGGAGATTCAGGTTGTTTTGGCTAAGGAAGTTGAGGTGCTTCTCTGAACATCTGGGATATACAAGCCAGGACCAGAAATCATCACTGAAACCTTATGAATTTCCAGGAAACTGGGTGTAACGGAGGTCAAAAATAGTTTACTAATTGTGTTTAACCCGTAGTGCAGGGGTGGGCAAAATGCAGCCCGCAGGCTGGATGTGGCCCACCAGGCCATTCTATCCAGCCTGTGGGGTCCCTAAAAAATGTGGAAAGTTAATATTTATCTGCCCCTGGCTGCCTGTCATGAGGCCCTCAATGCCTTGCCAAAACTTAGTAAGCGGCCCTTACCAAGAAGAAAGCATTGATGGGTCTCCATCATTGCAGACAAAATTATGCCATCTTCTTTCTGGTGTCATAATGACCTCATTTCCTGTCGAGTTCAGGATGTTATAAGTGACACTATGGATTTCTGAAGAAATTGGTGGAACTGCACACAAAGGCTAACATTTTACTGAGCTCTTTTATTCAAATACAAAAAAAAAATTTTCAGTTACTCTCTCTTGTCTGTAGTTCTAATTTTTTGGCCAAAGAGTATTTATTAAAGCAGATACCAGATTATTAAAAATACGTAGTTAGACCCGAGTAGGAGAACTTGATGCCCAAACACTTGTCTAACAACTTTTCCATCTATCTGTTTGGTCAAGTAAAAATTTTCACAAAATCCTTTTTTCTCAAAAACAAATAAAAAACAAAACAAACCCTCCAAAAAAACATAGGCACTTCAAACTCTTGGCTTATTCAAACTATTTGATAATCAATAAATGAAACAGAGGATAACACTCATCTTTATTTAGGTTCACTTAGTATCTTCCTTCTCAGGTGCTTTTATTCTTCTGCAACTCTCTCTCTCCGCACAAATTTTGATGTCCCTTCTACCTCTCTGAAACAGGGTTGTGGGTATTATGTTTCCTTATAGACCTTGCGCTATACTCTACAAACATCTCCAGTGATCTTTGCAGGATTGTGCTAAATGTTTTCTAATAGTCCAGATATAACTGAACTACCACTTTATTCCTGTAGGCTGTCTGGTTGTGGAATGTAAGCATCTAGCTTTTCAGTTAACAATAATAATGGCATAGGGAAAACACATAGAAAATTAATAACTAGACAATGGCTTACCTAAAAGAATTCATTTATTCCTTTGGACTTTGTGCTGGAATGGAATATCAGAAAATATAGGCTTATAATTCTTCTCTGTATGGGCTATCACCCAAAGTTATACTTTCTGGAAATGGGTGATCAAATTCTGTGCTTGGTATAACCAGGAACCAAATTTTTTTCACTGTTCTGAAGTTACCATAATCTTTTAACATACTTTTCCTTCATTTTAACTCGTGTGTGTGTGTGTGTGTGTGCGCGCGCGCGCATGTGCGCACACACAAGGAAATCTTAGATGATATATCTTGATGCATATACACATACAGAGAGAGAGAGAGAGAGAGAGAGAGAGAGGGAGGATATCATTCATATTAATATTACTTATGTGATTTCCAGATGTTTTTTTAATGAAAAAAGCATATAAAAAGGATGAAATTAAGAAGAGAACCAACATAAAGAATAATCTGAAACTAAGTCCACATTCATCGAAAGGTTTGCTACAGTTTGGAAACTGTGTGTGTAAATCTGGACTGATTTATGATTTCACATCAAAACCATGCAAGCTTGGGAATTTTGCATGGTTAAGATGTGAGAACAGATGAATCTCAATACTTCTGAACTGGTTTCACATTGATCTTCAGGATTTCTTTTTCTTTGAATCTCCAAACACAAAAGGAAAAAGAAATCAGGCACTACAAATTATGTCAATTGATATAAAAGAAAAAGGAGCCCTGCAAACTGCTAGAAACCACAACTGCCAAGTTTTTCCACCACCCTACTTGTGAAACAGGAATTTCCACACATTCTTTCCACACTAGTGATCCCTTTGAAATTGCATCCTCTTCCACTTCGACTCTACAAAGAAGCGTAAAGTTACAGATACAGCCTTCTTGGATCCAATGTATTAACATAAGTTGGAGCCAGATCACAAGTTAGCGTGAATCTGAAATGTTACATTAAAAGCACTTTGGTAGCCTCTGCTATTCTTTACCATGTCATCTACTGCAAACTTTTCATTGTGAAGTTTGTCTTACCCCCAAAAAAATGTTTAATGTTATCCTTCCTTATTTGTATTGCTGAAATATTGACAGACCACCCGTTTTGTTCCAGTTTGACAGATTCCAAATGAGGATATCTGTCCACTTAACTATCCTGAGTTTCCTTTCCCTTTTTTCTTTAACTATTTAGTTGGTTATAGGTTCACCTGTGATGTAGAGTCAGCATTTCACTTAGTTCACTACAGAAACGTTAAGCTCTTTTGAAAATACCACCTCAACTGTTTTACTTTGTGCTTCAGTGGGCTCATCTACACATTGAATAATGTGCTTCAGGGAATGCACATTAAATCTAATACCTCTGGGTGCCTATACAAGTGCAGGGAGGCTGCTCTAACGTGTTAATTCAAGCGCATCAGAGCAGACAATTAATCAAGTCTGCTGGAGTGGGGCACTTACTGCACTCCAGCACCCTTCTGTGTCTCATGTATTAGTGTTCCCGTGCTTCAAAATGGTGGCAAGGGTGCTTTGTCTAAAAGTTCATTCGATAAGCTTTAGATAAAATGCCCTGCTGCCATTTTAAAGCACAGGGACACTGATACATGAGATGCTCTGGGCACTTTAAATAGAGCAGCTCTCAGAGACTCTCTAAAACATCACTCCCAAAGTACGTGTATGAACACACTCCATTGTGAGGTACGAGCATCAGCCTATTTTAATGTGCATTAGCTAAAGAGCATGGTTTTCTTGTGATGCTTTAATGTGAATTAAAGCACATGTGTAGATGCACCCATCATTCTGCACCAGGGAGTCCTTCTTTATAACATCAAACCCAACAATACATAGCAATAATTACCCATGTACAACTCCTACACCTACCTCTTCAATAGCAATCTAAGGCGGGGGGTTAAGGAAAATCAACCAACAAAATTCTACCAGCAGATCTTGCAAGTTCTTCAGTCAGTATTAACATGCCAAGTTTCTTAGAACAGAATGGGTAAGGCGCCTTGCTTTGTGCCAAAGCTGGTGCTTCCAGTCAACCTCGCTGTAAAATGGCTATCTGGTCATTCAAGCTGGGGAGTCTAATGTAGTCATGCAGATGAGCACATCAATCTCCTTTGTGTTGTTGGCTACAAAAATGCTTTTATATAGAATGTACCTCGACCATGCCCAGCAGTTTGTTTGGCTTACATGGATAGTTGACTGGACTTTTGAGTATTTTCAGGATTATTTAGGGAGCCTAAAGAAACACACAGAGGCAACTTAGTAGGCTTTTTCAATACTGCCTAAGGAGCTTAGGCCCCAACTCCCATCAGTTTTAAAGACAAGCCTGGTGCTTACGTACAATGCAAGTCAGATGATTATCTGCACCTTGTCTACAGCCACATTCGTATTCCTATTACTTGTGATTAATATCCAAATATACTTTGCCATCTCCATAGAGATCTCCATTATGCATAATGCAACTATCCACACTAATCACTTATCCTATCTTTTCTACATTACTTAAAAAGACAGAGTACTCCACTAAAATCATCTCAAGTAAAATCAAAACCAATCTGAAATCAGGTGACATTTTAATGCATGATTACAATTGGAAATCAAAACAGTCTATTGATTGGCAAAAACAAAGCACTGATTGGCACTAGGATACCTCTCAAGACAGCTTCTGATAATTTTCCACAGATTCTGGCCTGCCATGCAGTTGTAGCTTGACACATCTGTATCTCCAGGCTGGTGTAAATCACTGTAAGCCCTCCAAAGTACATAGAGTTATGTCATTTTAGACCAGCCAAAGATCTGGCCCCGTGGGACTGCATTTGCAGTTTAAAGTATGCTAAGCAGCACAGACTCTCAGCCACTCTATTTTTAACTTTCCTTCTACTGGAATTAGTTTATGAGAGTCTTGCTTACATTTTATGTATTTATTTACTGTCTGTGATATGAAGGAGGCTTACATACCACCCTTTGGTTATTCTAGCCAGTTGTATAATGTGGGACGGCAAGTGAGGCACGTGTCCCAAGCACTGCTTAAGGGGAGAGGTGTCAGAACGAGGAAGAAAAACACCTCATTCTCTTGTTTCCTACTCATATTGCACTTGCCAGTTGCAAACTGCAGTGGCATAGGCAATTTATGTTATAGAGTGCAAGATGTCCTAGGACTTGTAGTTTTGTACAGCAGCGGTGAAATTAAATGCTTCTTGGGGGAGGAGGGGTAAAAGAGAACAGACCCTTTTTTTTGCCCCTGAAAAAAAAAAGTATCTTTTCACTTCTCTACATGGGCTTTGGTAGCAAAGAAGGGGTGAAAGCAGCAAACTCTATAAAGAACTACAATTTCTAAAACACCTTGCACTCCATGACGCACATTGCCCGAGCCTGCTGGTGCTCTGCATGCTCTCACCCTTCCCCATGGGACAGAACTCTGCCCTGGGCACTCTGGTCAGATGTTACGCCTCTGACTCTAGAGCCTCTGAGCAGCAAAAAGATGTGTCATTCTAGTTCAGATTTATTTTTATCTTTGGCCAATATTTTGAATGAACAAATGAACCATCATAGAGGATGTTCGGTTGTACAGTAAAAAGACAGAAGGGTCACAGGAGTTCTAAAAACTGGCAAGAGTTCTCATGCCAAGTCTGAGGTCAGGGATTTTTTAGGCAAATAATAATTACAAGGCAATTATACAGAGAGTGGCTATTGGCTAATCACTTCAGCTAAAATCAGATTCTTTGGAAGGCTTTCACATGACGTTAGGCCTGTGCAAGTCCACTAGTGCATGCCACAGGGATGCCTAGCACAGTATTTATCATTAGGAATTAGGGAAGCTGGCAGACTAATTAGTCCTCAGCTGGCCCCAGTTACCCATATGGGCCTGACTGCCTAAACTATCTCCATTTGGTCCCAATAATCGGCATGGGTATGACTGCCTGGATATAAGCAGTCACCCTGCTGGCATTTTTGGTCACTCTATGTTCTACAGGTACCTTTCTGTGTAGGTCCTAGACCCTAGTGCCTTCTGCAAACCGTCCAGATGCTGCTGCTGCTTTAATGAGACTGAGGATGAAGTGCCACATTACACTTCGACCATACTAAATCTGTAAAATGCTAAGCAGTGTTTAAGTGGGAACATGCTGTGAACATTCACACATTAAGAGTATTACCATTTCTTTCCTGCATGGTTCTGACTTGCCACTAGAAGGCTGGTGAGCAGGGACATGGCTAGGAGCCAAAACACCTGGTTTCTATCCCTATTCTAGATGGGGTGAAGGCTGGGACCGATGCAACCTGGGATGCTGGAGGACTGAAAAATCGCTTATTTATCTTCTTGGGGAAACTGAAGGTACATTAACATGAGCTTGGTAGCATGGCCCAGAGTTAAGTTAACCCTTGCCTGAAGTGGCATAAATTTTAAGATTTGGGGGTCAGGCTAGATGATCAGTTCAGGTCCCTCCTGACCCTAGCTATTATGAAAGATGCACAGCTGGGATTTAGCAGAGTGCTTTAGTATGGTCTAAGTGTAGCATGTAACTTCACCTGCAATCTTCTTGTCATATGGAGCATGTTTCTCTTTAATATGCCTTCTCTCCACATGACAGCCTAGCTTCTGTCATGACCCCCAGGTTTGTGACCCTTGACTGCCCTTATTCCAGTCATGTCCCTGACTCATAAAATTGCTCTTAAATTATGGTTAGTATTGAAATGGAGGAGGAAAGAGCTGCAAGAAACTGAAGCTATTTAGCAAACTAAAGATCTAAGGAAGGATACACAATGAATTGTTTTCAGATCCAGTTTTTCTGATCACAGACTGTGAAGCAACTGCTGGGTAGATTTCAGTAATAATAGCAGTCTTTAAGGCAGTTAGATACAAGATATTATAGGAACCCTGAATCCCTGGTAGGTGTTGAGTTTCTCTTACCTAGCAAAGGAGGCAGAAGTAGAAGACCACAATGGGCCAACAGTGTAAAAATGTTGTTGAATTCCCATCTCCATCATAATGCCCATAGGTTTAGTTAGTTGCTGTGCTTTGTGATTTGATATGTTCAACAGGACTAGTGAGTAGTTTAATACTTGAGAGTACTTTCTGGCCTGGTCATCTACCTTTCAGCACATCTCTCAGCCTAAAAGTTTTCCCTGTTGGGATCTGACAACGGCTATTTTTCCAAAAAAAAAAAAAAATATTCCACTGTCATTTATTGTGAAGTATTTACTGGGGGTTTAAAATATCAACTTTTGGTGGAGAGACCTTATTGCAAATGTGTACATTAGGTTTGATTAAGATACTTTAACTTAAAAGTTGTTCCCCCACCCCCACCATGGGGGCAGGAAGGAGAAAGGAGAAAAATTATGGAAGCATGCTTCATTAGAAAGCAAGAGGATCCTTCACTATGTTCCTTTTTCTTTTTGTGAATGTAAACAATTTCTAAACATCTTCACAAAGCCTGGGATTATTGCTCAAGAAGAGAAGAAGGAAATGCCTTAGTGAGTCAATTCCATAGCTAATTCATTCAATCAGACCTATACCTTAGAAAGTTCTTGCTGCCTTTTTTAATAGGCAGCATTTCAAAGGGAGATGATTTTGAGACTCAAGGCCCTGTTTGGAGCATTTATATTAATGCACCTGTTGCAGCCAAGAGTTTTCTATAGTTCTGTAAGGATTACTTGAAAAGATTCCCACTAGTGAAAACAATTTCTGTTCCCTCCCTCACCCTTTGACTGAAAACTTCCAGGAAGCAACAACCACTAGGGCAAACCCAGGCTCCTGTGTGGAGTCAAATTTTCATATTCAAAGCTACATAGTCAGAGCCCCATCTTTACCCTTTTTGACAACTGTAATAGCCAGCTCTCTGGCTGACTCTCTCTCTCTCTGCCCCCTCCCTTCTCTTTCTGGGTCTTTGTATTAGCTGTCATGCAGTTATGGATTGTTCTTTGGGAGTTACAAGTTTTAAACAATTTCTAGTTCATTTTGATACTATTAGGATTTGTATTATTGGGTGGCAGTAGCTTATTCCGTTTGTTATCCAATTCTAGTCAGCAACTTGGGCTGCTCTCTTCCAATAGCAAAATAGCCCTTGTTCAAGAGATGTGCACAAGAACATAGGAATTGCCTTACTAGCTCAGACCTATCATCTATATAGTCCAGTTTCCCATATACTCCAGTGGCCAGCACCAGATGCTTCAAAGGAAGATACAAAACCGTCCAAGGAGACAGCTATGAGTTAATCTAGCCTGATTCCAAAGACTTAGGGAGAAAGTTTAACACATGTTATTTAATTACCCTGAAAAATTATGATGAATCTGGATATTCCTGTTACTAATTATAAAGGAGTTCCTGAGGCAGATAATTCCAGTTATGTAAAGAAAGAAGAATAGCATTTCTTTTTTTCTAAAATCAGTTTTGAATTTCCCATCCTTTAATTTAATTTAATATGCATTTTCACTTGTGTAATAAGACAGAGAGAACAGAAGCTCCCAACCTCCCTCCTTCACAATTAGTTCATAGGACTTGTCTTAATCATCTACTTTTCAAGGTAAGCAGTTCCAGTATTTTCAGGCTCTAGTCATCCAAGGGTATTTTAAAGCTCTCTCTTTCTCAGTACTCTTTTCTGAATACCTTCTAGCTCTACAATATCATTTTTAGGGTACCGCACACAGTATCCAAATGAAGTTGTACGACTGATTTACATAATGGAATTCTAATATTTTCCATGTTATTCAACATCCATTCCTTATATCCTAATGTTTGTTGCCCTTTTTCTTGGGGTTACACATTGCAGACAGCCTTGGGAAGGCATCTGCTCAATGATGCCCAGGTCTAGTTCAACCTAGTTTCCCTCATCTTCACTTATTTAGGATAACCACCAGCATCAGATGTTATAAGGATATATTATACTGGTAATAGCACAGGCTTTCAGCTAACTTCTGTCAGATGCCTTATCATAGCTTAAATTCATATTTCTTCAAATTCTTTACAAAAAAAGATGCATATCCCCTTGTACACTCCTTCCTCATTAGTGTAAGGCTCAGACTTGTGGAACGGGTCGAGCCCTTCCTATAGCTTTTAGGAGGCTTGCAACCAAATGCAAAAAAAAAAAATCTTCCTCTCTTTAAACTCATAGGATTTCTTCATAACTCTCTTCAATATAATGAATGTGGCCACATTTTCAAAGAATTCTAGTGATGTGGGGAGCATAACGTCAGGGCACCTTAATGGGGTTTGCTTTTTTGTCACAAACCACCAAGTACTTCAGAAATTAAGCTTCCTTGAGATATCTTAAAATCCTGAACTGGAACAATGAAAGCTTGAATTTCCCTTCATGCAGTAGAATCCAGCATCTCACTAGAGTGACGGGACACAATCGCAGGACTTCTTCAGTCCTTGTACTCTTGCTGTTTCTGTTTCATCTCCCCAATCCCAGATTAATGTCTTTCAAGGGCTGTCATGGCATTGTGGGCATCTCAACGATCTTCTTCTTCCTGAGTCCATTCAAATCTTCTGCTTAGTTCACTGACAAATGCCTCTGTCACATCTCTCTACCCTTTGTGTAGGGTATTGATTTCAGTAGGAATTTCATCTAAGGACAGCAGGATTAGGCAGGTTGGTTGCTTTCTCTCCCCTCTGGCTGTCTAACCCTGCTGTCATCATGCTGTGACCACTGAACTTTATTATATGCTTTACACAAGATCCAAAGTTCCAGTTCACCCTCTGTAGATGCACACTTTATCCCTGTCCACAACGCATTTATCATTTCTTTTTCTTTCTTAAATCTCAAGAATGCATAAAGGTTTAAACCACTCTCTATTTCTAAATAAATTATTCCTTAAGACAGTTAAAGGAAACAGTTACACTGAAAGAAGCAACTAAAAACAACAGGATTTGGTACATTTGCTTGTATTTTTCCATTGAAAACATTAGTTTCCTTATCACACCTGCAGTCCTGTATAATTGATCTGATTCCCATGGTGCAGATCAGAAGATCCTCATGTGCCAGTTCTTTCAAAGACATTGAAAAAAAAATGTCTACAAGGACAAGCTGATTCTGGAAACTCACTGACTCATGGTCCTTATTTATTGACCTCTCAATCTTGGCACCTCTTTGTTACATCAGAATTCAAAGCACTCCCCCTGTTGCTCTGTGATCCCCCCTTGAAATCAGCAGCAGATTGTTTTTCAGTGGAACTTTGATGGATTCTTGAATGTGGCAATGAAACTCTTTTCTCTTGATTTGACTGCTGTATGAATTAATGTATTGGCTTAATACAGTCTGATTTCTTAGAAATTTTCTAAGGTGCATTGAGACACACCTGGCAGTGACAGAATTAAACTGCAGTAGGGAAATCCATTCCTGTTCAAAGTGAGTGCGACTGGTTTTGTGCTCATCCACAATTGTCCAGCAGGTGTGGTGACATAGTTACAGCTTCTCATCCACTGGATTTTAAAAAGGCTGATGATATCTGCTTTACTTGACTCCTTTAATATTATCCTCCCTGCCACAGCACTCGGATATTGCTGTGTTATTATACAGCAATATATTATTATGCCAAGTCTTTGCAGCCTGACATGCTGTCTTTACTTAACTAAATATATAGCTTTCTTGAAGAGACCATCCATGCAGGCTTCTTTGGTGTCCTTCTCCAGCTCTTTTCATTTTAGCTTTATTTTTTAAAACAAAGCTTCAAATTTCAACCTGTATTGGCTCACCAATGACTTACAGAGGTAGAAGAAGCAAATGCAAGGACACATAGAAATCATTTGATTTGATCTGAAGCAAGCAGTACTTAAAATGGCCGAATGCCCCAAAGGGAACAAGAATGAGGACAACTAGACTGCTAGGGCAAGGATAGTACACTCTGGTTTTGGCAACATAGTAGGTGGGTTCTTTTTTTGACAAAACCTAAATCGTTCCTAGCCTGGGATTCCAGAGACCCTAAACGGTCTCAGGCAGGTACTCCAATAGCTATTTCTAAGTGTGGTATTCTTCTTAGTTTCTCAGCATTAATCTCAGTAGTGAACCATTCCTTTCTTCACAAGATAGAAGTGATCCAACAAATACTCTCTACATAGGCACGCTTTGCCAGTCACAGATACAGAAGGCATGACCTGGCCAGACTCATTAGTCGTGGATGGAATCAGGATATTGTGACCTCCATTTTAAGAGAATTACACCCATTACCCCAGATAGGGAACAAGAACACTAGGACATAATGAATTTTTAAAAGTTCTATGTTGCATTCGTCATAAGCACTAGAGGCCATGACCAGCCTGAAGGGAACCAGGCTACACAGATGTGTATTTGATTTATTCTACATACATGAATCTCTGTATCAATATTTTTGCTTCCAGTGAACAGTGAGTATGAGATGGAACAACAGCTAGAGGAGAGAAACAGTTGTTGTGCGTGTGTAAGCATTGAATCTCTCTCCTAGTAGCAACAACTTGTAGGTTTGAGGAAAAGGCGCTACATATGCATGAGTACCTGGGAAATCTCATATTCTAGTGTACATGGATTACAGTTCTGCATCTCTAATACAGAAAGTCGCCCTAGGAAAACTCTGTGAATTTATGGGTACTATCCCATACCCTACTATACACATAATACAGTAAAATACAATTTGATGTGAATCTAGAAGTCATGCCAGAATGTACATCAAAATTTAAACCTTACTTTCATGAAACTGTAGAAATGGAATTAGAGAAATGCCTTTATCCACATTTCAGAAATGGGGCTAAGAGAGACCCAGAGAGGATAAGTAGAAGCCTTATATGAACTAAAACAGGATTTTTAATCCTGGTTTTATTACTGAGCTAGTTACTTGAGCCATTAGCAGGTGTCAATTGGCAATTGATGATGGGGATGCTTTGTGATTTAGCAAAGTAATGTTGTAAAATCAAATATACTCAGATTAATCTGTATTGGCAGCAACTAGTAGAGAAGATACAGTAAATGTAACTAAGGTTCTCTAGACTCCTACCTTTGACCTTGTTTCTTTAGATTAGGTAAGAAGTTCCTGCTTTAGTTTAAAGAAAAAACTCATACATTTTGAATGGACTTGGCTTTGAATATATTTACTAGCATTCAGCTAACAAAAAAAAAAAACAAACAAAAAAAATTGTGGGGAAATTTTACAAACTTAAAACCTGACTGCTTCAGCACATCATGGAAGCCATTGCTGTGCCTCACCTGAACGATGGTCACCCAATCCATGATTATCTTAATGTAAAGCACTCAGAAACAATAGCTTTGTGTATATTTTCCAGAAATAGGTTGCATTGACAGCCAAACCAAAGTACATGATCAATAGGAAACTGGCACTGGAGAAAGGGAAGCCCACTTTTCTCCTTACTGCTTCTGCCCCCTCTTCCCTTACCACAAAAACCCTTGTGATTATCATGCTATGCCTCTACTCTTCAGTTCCACACCATGTTTCTGCTTTCTGGTGTTCTGCAAAAAACATCAGCCGCACAACACAGCTGGTGGGTGCGAGTGTGTGTGGGGTTTAGGGGGTTTTTTTTTTGCAGATCTCAAGTCAGTCAGAGGCTGTGGATTCATGCTATTTTGGATCACCAAGATAAAAGAAATGTGTACAAGAACAGCATTTCCTCCTAAGATTTCCTTCAAGTCTCAATTTCTGCTTGAATTCTCCATGCTTGAATCTAAAGCTAGAAGGCAGAGCCAGGCCACTGGCTCAAAACTGATTCAGAAACCTCAGTGCAGAAAATCAAATGGTCTGTGCTTACTTAACCCTATGACTTAAAAGAAAATCCTTCTCCAGCTGATATCTCCCCTTAAGCTTTTACCTCCTAATTTAAAGTAGCCCTAAATACAAGCTTTTTATATAAACAGTTTGAAAGACAAGAACAGCTTATGTCTACACCTCAACTCCTGCTTGCAAAATACATCTCCTCAGAAGGTGGATCCCTTTTTCTTTTAAAGGAGCTGATTTAAAGGGGGTTGTTGATTTAACTCGGTGCACCTGAAGGACTCTCATTAGTTTCCTTGTCAGCTACCAGCTTTGCTTGATTGCTGCAGCCTTGCTAAAACAGAATGAGGGGTAGGGCATTATTAACTCTCTATCTATTGGCCTTCATGTAAGATCCTTGGCACAATTTTACAGGCCCAGTGTCTGATTCTTAATTGATGTAAATTCTCATTAATCTGTTGGACCCAATGAGGCTGCAGGTCATCTGCAGGTGAATCTGGTCCATGTTATCATTACCACATAAATTAGTTGGAACTGGTTAAAGAATGCAGTAGGTATGAAAGACTTTTACAGTTCATCTGCTTTGGAAATAAAGACAAGCTTAAATTTAAATCTATCATAAAGAAAATAGTTAAAAGAAAAAAAGAAACTTAAAAGAAGCCTGAGAATGATTCAAATGGGCGCAAACTAACCAGAACACACACATTCCTCAAAGCCACCCTCCAGAACAGAGGATTCTGGTCAACAATCTGATGCACACTGTAGGAATATCTTTGAGAAATGTAACACTGGAATCAATTTTGTCCTGTGGGAGAACAATAAAAATCATGAGCCAAAGTCTGCCCTTGGATGCATATACAGACTTCCATTGATTTCAGTTGTAGCCACACACATGCATCTGAGGGTGGAATTTGGAACCCTACATCTTTAATCCACAATCTCTACTAAATTCAGTTATTGCACAGGCTATGAATGGGAGAGTGAGGGTTGCCTGGTTGTAACTGAGACCAGAATTTGGTCCATTTACTGTATACGCTGTGTCTGAAGTAGATTTTCTTCTATTAAAGAAAACCAATTTTGTAGGTTTATGGAAAGTCATAAATAGCATATCGTTAAAAACTTCCAGTCTGCAATATAAAATGCACCCTGGAAAAGTACTTAAATTAACAGAATCCATCTTCCAGAGTCAGTGCATGATTTACTATAGAAAAGGAACCAGGAAAGACTCTTTCAGTGTCTTTGATTCTATACTAACCTGATTTCTCTTCTGACATGCTGTCTGTCTTGAAAGTTCTTAATGCTGTATCACTTAACTTCTATCAGGCATTATGCGTGCAGAAATATGGCCCTTTCCTCAAATGTATTATTACTGCATCCGCTTGCCTCTCTTTGTTTTGCTTAGCAACACTAGGCAAATGTTTACATACCTGAAGATGTCAAAACCATACATCATAAATCATTGGGAAGTAACAGCAATTTTGAATACACCCACTGATTTTATGATACATATTAAATACATGTGCTGCACTAGACGTGATTATACATAATTGCAGGCCATTAACCTTAGGTGAATCATGTGCCCCATGATGATATATTTTAACCTTATACTGCTCATGGACATGTTCTCTAGAGCTCAAAGGAGCACGTTAGCCCATCTGTAGATTGTTTAAATCCTCCTGTAGATTCTGTCAGAAAATTATGCCTGGGGGGCGCATCTACATGAGACACTATGGCGCAGTAGCATTGCTGGGCACTAGCCGTGATGCAACACTACTGCGCAGTAGCATCGGGAAAAAAACCATGTGGTGCCGGTACTACACAGTAACACTGGTTACTGTGCAGCCCGCCACTCAAGTAGGCACAGCCAGGTGTAATCAGAATTTGTTGCTTTTGGAAGTTTAACATGCTAACTTCCTTAGGCTCCTCTGAAAAACCTAGCCGCAATGCAACTAACTTTTGATATGCGCAAAGTGCATCAAGTAGCTTTCCTCCTACTGAAAGTAAATGCAACTTTCATGTCAAATCCCATTTTTACCCTTGAGAATCTTCTTCTAAAGGATTTAACAATGCGACTTCTATTCATTTCAAGGGTTGCTATGCACAGGTCACATCCCTTATCTGGCTTTTAAAATCACAATTATGTTTTTAAAAATAATTTGCCAATCCCTGTTGAATAGCACTTCAGTGTTTTAACCCTATTAAACGCCACAGAAATTTTCTACAAAAGCTTGCCAACAGAAACCTTCAAAAGGTCTAACTTTAAGTCAACATGACCATGACCCACAATGAAGTTAAAAACACGGTAGTTATTTTTATTTAATCTACTGACACATTTAGAAGACAGAAGATTATTTCCCTCCTTCCTGCTTGTCTCCTAATCTCACTTTTATTTTTGTGTGTGAAGCAACCAAACAGGCTGAAGTTAGTTAGAGTCTGTGAAGAAATATGTGGAACTTTATTTAACTTCTCTAGAGGAAAAAGGTTCTCTGCTTGATTTATATGAGGCATTTAGGGTTGCAAGATTTTAGTAGGCTTCTGCAACACATCCATGATAGCTTTGACCCAGGGATAACGAGAACTGTATGCATCTTAAACCAAATGTAATTCAAATCAAGTTTGGGTTTAATCCAAACCTAATAGGGGTGTGGATTTATTCCAGACAAGCTTTATTTTAATGTAGCTGGGTTTAGTTGTAGTCCTCAGAGCTCTCACATGTTCAAGAACCTAGGTCCCCTAACACTCTTGAGAGAGGACTCAATTTATCCCTCTGTTCTACATACCCTTGGACTATAACATTCAAAATGTAACTGAACACAAACTCTCTGGCTAACCCATGACTATTGAATGCTTCCAGAAGATCCTATTAGGACTCTATGAATATTTTTATACGTTTAGACTTATAATTAAACTATAAAAGGTACCCATTTACTATTTTGGGCGCCTTTCAAATCACTTGTGAAAAAAACCACAGGATAACAAAATGAAAATCAACATCAAACTGTCCAAAAAATCTACAGTATTTATACTCCTTAAAACGATTCCCTAGGTGGCACTTTCTCTGCCAGATGTCCCATTTCCCAAAAACAGTTGTCTCCAACAAACCCAGCCTTCTTCCCAGGCTCAGGCAAATACACAGGGCTGTACCTACCCTAAAGATCAGCTGTGTATTGGACCAAAGATGGAAGCTGGTTCCAAAGTGAAGGGTGAGAAGGGCCTGTCACAAAGAATGTATTATACCTCCAACCCTTTTCTCCATCTCTAGCACCTTTGATTACTGAAGCTGTAGGAGTATGGCGCAGGGAAAGAGATTAGGGAAGTTCAAATTTTAAGGTATTCATACCCCAGACCATGAATCTTTCAAATCTCTCTGGTGAATGGTAAGGGACATGATGCCTCCATGATAAACAAGTACCCTGAAATCTGCGTATAATACCATTGGAGTTTTCATTCTCCTGGGTGGGATTTTGTGACAAAGAGCATGTGCACAAGGGTTTTGGAAACAAACTAGATTTTAGAAGAAATTGAAACTGTGCAAAACTTGGGAAATGAAATCAGCACAGCTCTTAAGATCCTTATAAATATATTCATAATTTCTCCCACTTGCAAAGATACAGGACTTGATTCCATTCCTAGTAAGAACCCAGCTGAGCAATACTAGACTCACAGCATATTTAATTCAAGGTTTATTTCATACAGAACCAGTGGATATACTGAACTAGATTATCATGTTGTGTCCTCCATTCAAGTCCTATTTTAGCTCACAACTGCAAGTGGGTTTGGTTTTCCTGGACCCTGCTACTCAAAACCACTGAACCAATTTGGCGGGCCTGGCAGATTCTACTCAACAAGACCTTCTGGATTACAGTAGCAGGGTGCTGCAGGATCAGGATCAAGCAGGACAGGCAGGGAAGTTTAGGAGATGCCTCTTGGCACTATGCTTGACTACTAGTCTCTCCTTTTCTATGAGCTCTTAGAGTATAATTTCTGATGGTGAGGAGGGGGAACAAACCAAACATTTATCATCTTAAATACAGGAAGCATCTATTCTACAGAAATTATGAAAAAGGAATACTATTTAAATATCAGTTGCTGTGAGAGATGGTATTTAACATAGTTTATCACATGGACTGTATGTTCCCTGATCAAATATCAGGCATTGCTTGTAAAAATAAAAATAAATTATCATTATTACAGCTCTATCTGAATCTGACCTGAATCAGGCAAAGTGGATGGTCAAACTAGATGACTCAAGTGGTCAATTCTAGCCATGAAATCTATACATTTAAGAACATTAAATCAAAAACAAAGCACATTTAAGTATTCCTCACATTTCTCATTTGACATATCCACAGAAGGGCACCTGGTTCCTGGTAAAGTCCCTTAGACTAGGCTTGATACAAGCACACGTAAGTGAATGTTCTTGTAAACAGAATCTCTCCATCATTTAGTCTTGTTTGTACCATCAACTCTGTGCAAAAACTCATACAAACATGCCATTTCCTTTCCAGAAATCTTGCTACTGATAAATTTATCTCATGCCGGCTTGGATAATGGATGTTTCAAGTGTCTTGGCAAGACTTCTGAAAGGCCTGACTGTCATCTGCTGATATGCCAAACCTGTATGCAGACACAATGGTTGCAAAGGAAGCAAAGAGCTAAAATAAACACCATGATATCTGATGAAAGATCAGAGCCATTAAAATTCCAATCCTGAAGAGTGGGTGGACTGGGGAGTCCCTTGGAATCTGTAATCATTGTGCAGAACATACTGTATTCCACAAAATACCAAGTGGTTTAGAACAAGTAATCTATGTTTGTATTACAATGTTGTGTAGCTGCCTGTTTGTTATGATTTATGTGATAGAGCTGTTTTCTGATAAGAGCACTTGTTAGTGCTGGCCGTGGCTGGCTAGACCCTCCATCAAGGCCTTGCCACCCACTCACTAAAGTGGTCAGTTGGGGTCAACTGATCCTCCACTTCCCTCTATTTGAACCCCTGCACAGAAAAAGAAAGTGTCTGGGTAGCAGGGCTTACCCTGTTCCCAGACTACCGTGCGGTTCCTGCTGGCTTGTGTTCCATTTCTCATCTCTGCCTGATCTCTTGGCTACTTGGTCTAGCTCACCCTCTGACTCCATGCTCTGCCTGATCCTCTGGCTTCCTGACTTGGCTGGTTCCCAGACCCAGTTCTTGGACTGACCTCCTGGCTTCCTGACCTGGCCAGTACCTGGATTCTGTTCACTCTTCCTGACCCAGGCTGTGGCCTTATTCCTTGAATGGCCCCTGACCTGGCTGCCCACAACCTGGTATGACAGTTCACCCACTACTCTCCTCCCAAAACATTTATTATTGGGACAACTTAAAAATTAACTTCTTCACTAATGTTTTTGGAAAGGTAAAGTGACCTTTTCAAGCTGATCAGCATTCATCAGTTTAAAATGTTTCTATTGCAAAAAAATTAACCTAATTCCTACCCTGATTATAGGAACTGTAGGCTAGAAGTCAGGCCTAAGTGATGGATAAGCCTTATGTTGACTAAGAGCAGCAG
Organism: Caiman crocodilus; assembly: GCA_030014935.1. NCBI lineage: Eukaryota > Metazoa > Chordata > Crocodylia > Alligatoridae > Caiman > Caiman crocodilus. The sequence goes on along the minus strand of JAGPOW010001296.1, from coordinate 44,776,196 downwards.
TGAATTTCACCCATTGAAGACACTGTAGAAATATTAACTACTTGCAGATGGCAAGTTTGAAGATTTGAGTGGTGGCCATGCTACAAATTACTGCAACATAGTAGCATGGGTTGTGTGTAATGGCTAGGGACCTACCACAGTCATGATTTCACAATTTTTGCAGAAACCGCAAGTTTGGTAGGTGCCTGTGAAAAAACACAGGGACTGCATAAAAGCAGGAAAATGGGGAGGTTGGGTGAAGGGGGGAAGAAAGCTGCAAACAGAGGCCTGATGTCCTAAAGCATGAAGGGGTGAGGGGCGTTAAATTTTCATGGTGGAGTGCAGAGGGCCCTCCCATGCCACCTGTCAATCTCTGGAGAGGGACGGGACATCCAGGGCCCCTCAGCCAATCAAAGCAATGGCGGGGGGAGATCTGCCATGTTCTGCAACAAAAACAGCACCTGATGCCACACCAGGACCACGCAATCTGGACACAGCCTCCATGAATTAGGTAGGTCCCTACTAATGACAACTGCTGTTCTTATTGAACTTTTAAGTTCAATAAAAGAAAAACATGAGCCAGGAGGTGCCAGGCAGTCTTTCTGGAAGTCATTTTTCTAACTTATGTATTGTTTTTCAAAGTGTGAGCATGTTCCACACATGCACTAGCTTTATTACATTGGACACTGATGCCACCAAGGCTGCAACATCTACTTGCTCTTCTGCTTCATAAGGAAATGCCTATTTTGGCAAACACTTTCTTCTGATCATACCAAGTTGTCTGGCATTCAAATTGTAAGAGTGTGGCCAAAGAATTAAGAAGAGGGACCAAAAAAATAAAAATCCTTTTGAGATAATCAACCAAGTTTGGAACTCTCTCTCTCTCCCACCTGTAGATTTAGAAGCTTTAGGATTAAATCCTTGCAAGTTTTGCCAACATTTCTTGCAAATTTCCATTGCCTTAGCAATACATATTGTCTTTCAAAGAAAACAAGTTGGTTTTGTCTGTCATTGTTTAAATGGTCTCAAAATTCTTCTATATACAAGTTACATCAATGTTTTATTTAGCTTCACTGTTCAGTAGTTCTCCAGTCTTAACATCCAGGCCAGTATTAGGTAGGTCTGAGGATGCACTGACACTGAACTTTCATATGGTTTCTGTTTACTAGAGAGCCAGAAGAAACATCACATAATAGGTCACAGATGTTAAGAAGGAGATGTCCACAGACATAGCAGATATAAAGAATGTTCTCTGTAAATTTATTGAGTTAAATGGTAAATCCATCCCACTGAAAGTATACACAGGGGCTAAGCTAGTTGTAAATGGCAATTAAAGTACCAAATGACACTGTAACTGCTATAAATGTTACTTGCAAGATGAGGAGAAGTCTTTTTTTTTGTACACACTACATATTTTGTCAGACACCAGGGAGACAGACAAAAGACAAGCTTAGCCTTGTCTTGAGGACAGCATTTCTCCACCCCACAGGGTCTGTTCTTAAATGGGTGACATCACTACCGTTAATCATTTCAGATTTGAATTGGTCTAGATGAATGATGGCCATAATCAGTAAGAGCTAGCAGCTAATTCAAACCAGTGGAATATGCATTTAGAGAGGCAAGGCAATTACATAGTATAAAAAATCCTGCAATGCATACCAGTTTATGAGCAGCTGGTTGATAATAGCTTTTTAAAATAAACACCATCTAAATGCCCACACCAGATTGCACAAAGTACTCTGAATCTCAGTGACTGCTTTCTTATTTACCCTCTCAGTTGCAGCTGGAGACACAGAAGGGTAACAAGGAATTGATCATTGGTTGCAATTAGGCAAGCCCAGAATGATGGTACCTTTGGTAGCAAAGCAATGTGTTAGCTCTCCCCAGGTCTGTTGCTAAAATAATTGCTCTTGAAAGGACTCAGGGGAATGTGAGCCATCTATTGGATAACTATCATCTCCTCAATTCTGCTACAAAATTACTCCCCTGGCCTAAAGATTAGCTTGTGAAATCCAATGACTTTATAGCCAAAGAGAGTTTGGGGGCGTGCAGCATTATACTATTCATAATGCTATTCATAATTAGGTTCCGATTCGATTTGGAGAAATTAAAGGGTCTCCGGATTCAATTTGGATTTGGAGATTCAGCAACCGAACCGGGTCGAATCTCCACCAAATCAAATCAGGGACCAAAGCTTCACACAGCCCTACTATTCACATGCACAGTCTACTGTGTTACTATCACAGTCCACCTAATATAGGAGAGCTCAGCCATACTGAAGAAGGATTCTGAACATATTTGGTTAGTTTGTTTTGGCTAAGACTTAGAATTGGTTTTGTTTTTAGGGACAATTTCTTTCAGGTTTAGCTTTATTAGTCAATTTTAGGTTATGTTCAGTGCTCATCTGAGAACTTTCTGTTTGCCCTTGTGTTGGTGACCACTGTTGCATCTGTTCTACCAGACTGCCTGTGGGGTACCACTGTACTCTTACTGGAGTGTTCAAGAGTACACAATCTCATTCCCATAACTGTTGTTACCAGTAAGCACTAAGGACCTTGGCTGAGCACTGCCTGCAGCACCACCCTCGGTGCATCTACACATTCATTAATATGCTATAGTTACTGTACATTGTTTAGTACTAGTGTAGCAGGCTTGCCTTTTGGAGCTTGGGTTGTGTCCCAGGCTTGAAATCTTGCTGTTTTGATTGGTGGAGCCCATCCACCAATCAGGAGGCAGCAAGAGCATTTAAGTCATGCCCCTTTCCTGAGGGGAGGAGGAGAGGAGTCCCCCCCTTGGCTACCCTAGACATGACTGCAGACTGCAACGCTGTCGGGTCCGGAAGACTTCGGGGCGGAGCCCTGGAGAGTATAAAAGGGGCTGCGTGCCCAGCGTGAGGGGGGCACATCCGGGAGAGAGAAGAGAGAAGAGCGGGGCTCAGAAGGGCTGAGGAGAGCTGCTGAGCAGGGCGAAGCAGTAGC
>JAGPOW010001296.1:44737817-44749360 GCA_030014935.1 Caiman crocodilus | reverse complement strand
GAGCAGGTTTAGGTTGGACATTAGGAAACACTACTTCACAGTTAGGGTGGCTAGGATGTGGAACCAGCTTCCTAGGGAAGTTGTTCTTGCTCCTATCTTTAAGAGTACATTAGCTAGGTACTTGGCTGGGGTCCTGTGACCCTGGCACTCGTTCCTGCCATTGGTGGGGGGTCAGACCAGATGGCCTGCTCTAGGCCCCTTCTGACCCTAGATACTATGATACTATGATTTGAAAGCCTGAGAGACCTGGACCTTTTCAGCCTCCACAAGAGAAGGCTGAAGAGAGGTCTTATAGCAGTATACAAATTCACCAGGGGGAGGAGGGGGGCAGCAGAGGATAGGAGATCCTCTGTTTACCAGAGGACCTTTGCAATAACCAGGAATAATGTCCATAAGCTGATAAAGAGTAGATTTAGGCTGGACATCAGAAAGAGCTTCTTCACAGTTAGAGTTGCCAGAATCTGGAATGGGCTTCCAAGGAAGATGGTGCTCTCCCCTTCCTTCATAGATTTCATAGACATTAGGGCTGGAGGGGACCTGGGAAGATCATCAAGTCCAGCCCCCTGCCTCAGGGGCAGGAAGTCAGCTGGGGTCAAAGGATCCCAGCAAAGATAAATGTCCAAATGTCTCTTAAAGGAGTAGATGCTCGCACCACCTCTGGAGGCAGTCTGTTCCAGGCCTTTGGGGCTTGGACAATAAAGTTCTTCCTCATGTCCAGCCTGAAACAGTCTTGGAGGAGCTTGTGACCATTTGATTTTGTTGTCCCTTGGGGCGATCTGGTGAACAGGCATTCCCCAAGATCCTGATGTACACCTCTTATATACTTATAAGCAGCCACTAGGTCCCCTCTGAGCCTGCACTTTTCCAGGTTGAGGAGTCCCATGGCTCTCAGCCTCTCATCATAAGGCCTGTTCTCCTGCCCTCGGATCATGCGCATGGCTCTCCTTTGGGATTTCTCAAGCTTCTCCACATGCTTTTTAAATTGTGGAGCCCAGACTGGATGCAGTACTCCAGCTGCAACCTCACCAAGACCAAGTACACAGGGAGGATGACATCCTGGGATTTGCTTGAAAAGCATCTATGGATGCAAGCCAAAGCTTTGCTCACTTTACCAGCTGCAACATCACATTGGTGGCTCATATTCATCTTGTGGTCAAGCATGACCCTCAAATCCCTTTCAGCCATGGTGCTAGCAAGCATAGCACTGCCAAGCCTATAAGCATGCTGTGGGGTTTTTTTCCTCAACGTGGAATACCTTGCATTTTCTGGTATCCAACACCATTAGGTTTTCATCCACCCATTTTATGAGACTCTCTAGATCAGCCTGAATCACCAGCCTATCCTCAGGTGTGTACGCTTTACTTCAAAGTTTGGTGTCATCAGCAAACTTGGCCAGTTCGCTTCTGATACCAAAATCTACATCATTAATAAAGATGTTAAAGAGTACAGGCCCAAAGATGGAGACCCACAGGTCATGGTGCACCACGATGATTTACTTCTGTCTTTTACCACTCTCTTGGTCCAACCTCGGACCAAATCCCCAGCCATTGGACTGTGATGTAGCTGAGGCCACAGCTGGCCAATTTTTAGATGAGGAGATCATGTTATACCAGATCGAAGGCTTTTTTTAATATTTGGTTATATGATGTCAATCTATTCTCCCTTATCCAGGTGATATGTCACCTGGACATAGAAGGAGATAAGATTGGTCAGGCAGGACCTACCCACAACAAACCCATGCTGGCTATCCCTCAGGATGTTGCCGTGAGCCAGTTTGTCAAGAATGATCTCTTTGATAATTTTTTCCAAGATCTTCCCCGGGATAGAGGCCAGGCTGATAGGCCTGTAGTTCCCCAGATATACTTTCCTCCCTCTCTTAAAGATAGGTACCACATTGGCCTTCTTCCAGTCTTTGGGCACTTGACCTGAGTGTCATGAGTTCTCGAAGATCCGTGCTAGTGGCTGAGCTACGACACTTGCCAGCTCCTTAAGTACCCTGGGGTGTAAACTGTCTGGGTCAGTTGACTTAAAAGTGTCCAGCCTCTCAAGGTGTTCCTTTACATGGTCTACATTGATATAGGGTAACAATTCTCCTTTATCCTGGCCATCGCGTACCATATTGAGCAGGGACGTCCCTTGCAGATGGTGAAAAACCAACACAAAATGCCCATTAAGCAGGTTGGCTTTTTCCTGGGCATCAGTTGTCACTTGTCCCATTTGGTTTAGCGAGGTCCAATGTTACCCTTGCTTTTCCTCCAGCTCCCCACATATCTAAAAAAGGACTTTTTAATGTCTTCGATATATGTAGCCAGTTGGAGTTCAGTTGCAGCCTTGGCTTTCCTGGTTCACTCCCTATAGGTCCGGACCAGTGCAGAATACTCATCCTTTGAGGTGATTCCAGTCTTCCATCCTTTATAGGCCTTTCTTTTTAGTCACAGGAGGTCTGCTAGTTCCCTGCAGAGCCAAGGGGGCTGCTGTGCCCTTTTGCTGCCTTTTCTCCGAGATGAGATAGACATTGCTTGTACTTCCAGGATCTCTATCTTGAGAAGTAACCACTCATCCTGAACTCTCCTCCCCTTCAGGTCATGCTCTCTTAGGGCCTTGCCAACAAGCCTTCTGAGCTTGTCAAAGTCAGCTTGCCTGAAGTCGAGGACTTCTGCGTTGCTGACTGACTTGCTAGCATTATGGTGGATAGTGAATGTGATCAGCTCATGGTCAGTTTCCCTTCAGTTATTAGGTCACTGACTAGTTCATCCCCCATTACCAGTACCAGGTCGAGCAGCACTTTGCCTCTTGTTGGTCCATAGACTTTTTGGGTCAGATAGGGCTCATCCACGTATGTGAGGAAGCTTTGCTACCGTTTGGATTTGGCTGAGTGCTCTTCCCATGAGATGTCAGGGTAGTTGAAATCTCCCATGACAACCATGCACTGGGAGTGTGCAGCCTTAACCAGATCCTTGGCAAATTCCTGGTCGAGCTCTTGATCCGGGTTAGGAGGTCTGTAGTAGACTCCTACCATTGTGTCCCCTGTTCCTGGTTCACCATGGATTTTAACTCAGAGAGTCTCCAGTCATCCACCCTGGATGCCAATGTCGGCTTGCAAGGACATGTTGCTTTCCTTGATGTAGAGAGCTACACTCCTGCCCCTTTTATCTACATTATCTTTCCTGTACAAGGTATAGCCATCTATACCTGTGGCCTAGTCATAGGTGGAGTCCCACCAGGTCTCCTTTATCCCTAAGAGATCATAGTTATTCTTGTTTAGCAGGAGGACCGGTTCCCCAAGTTCCTGGCATTGGCACATAAGTGTTCCATTGGAGGCCCTAGTCTTCCCTATACATCGTTCCGGGGCTGGTGTAGGGGTGGGTTCTTTTGAGTGCCTTAGCCTGCTAGATTTACAAAAGTTGTCCAGTGGGTTTGCTGTGGCAGTAGTCCCCACATCCCGCAGGGGGCTTAGTTTAAAGACCGGTTGAGCAGGTCAGCCAGTACAGCTGAGAAGAGCCTCCTCCCCAGTGCAGTGAGGTGGAGGCCATCTCTCTCCAGCAGACCACTGCCTCTCACCAAAGAGCGGACTGTGATCGTGGAAGCTGAAGCCTTCACAATAATACCAGTGCCGCAGGCTTTGGTTAACTACCTTGTTCCTCCTCTCCCTCCTCAGCCCATAACCCAAACCACGGAGAATCAAGAAAAAGACCACCTGCTCCTACAGTCCCCTAAGCCCCGCTCCCAAAGCCCTGTAGCCTCTCATGACCTGGCTGGGATTGCTCCAATCTGTGTCATTCATGCTTACGTGGATAAGGAGCATAGGGTAGTGGTTGGTGGGCTGAATGAGCTTTGGGATCCTCTCAGCTATGTCCCAGATATGGGCTCCTGAGAAGCAGCAGACCTCCCGAGATAAGGGTGGCAGATTATGCCCTCAGTCCCACTCAGGGGGGAGTCTCCCATGACGACTACTCTACATGTCACCTTAGGGAGAGCGGGGTGGTAGCTGTGAGTAAGCCTTCATTGCCTGCAGGAGCTGGCAGCCCTGCAGGCTCTACTGGGGTTGCAAGAGGTTCATACCTGTTGCAAAGCTTCAGAGGGGAGGGGACCCTGGTGCAGTGGGCCTTGTGGCTACTGACTACCTTGGTCCAACCCCCTGGTTGGACAGTATGGGAGTCTTTGAGTCCTACCTTGCCCTGGAAGGTGACCTTGGTCTACCCTCAACCTCCAGGGGGGTGAAGGGCCTGGCAGAAGCAGTCTATCTCCTGCTCACCGTCCCTAATAGCACATAGTCTCTGGACTGTGGCCTGGAGCTCATCTATCTGGCGCCCCAGAGACTCCAAAGTGTAGCAAACCTCACAAGGAGAGATGGCCATGCTCCTGGTTCTGTGTGCCTAGAAATGTGCCAGGCAGCCCCCGCAGCCGAGAGGCAGAGGCTCCACCTGCATGGAGCCCAAAACCATGGGTTCCATCTGGGTGGAAACCTCTGAGGTGCCAGAGGGGGAGGCTTCATACTCTGAGGGGACCCTCAGGGTATGGTGTGTGGCCATCCGCATTGTGCCCCTGGGCTCATCGAGGGCGTGACTCTAGCATCTATGAATCTATGAACTGCATAATCTTCAGTAATGGCATAGTAGAAATGGAATTTAATTTAAGAGGACAAATGCAAAGTCATGGACTTAGGAGCTTGTTGCTGGAAATGACAAAGGAGGAGAAAGATCCGGTATGTTAGTTGATCCCAGAGTTACTATAAGCCATCAGTGTAAAGGGGCCATGAAAAAAGGCAAAAGTGATATATCCATTCAGATATTTCCATTAGACATAGGGAAGTATTAGTGCCAATGTATTCTGCTTCACTGAGACCTCATTTAGAATACTGTATACAGTTCAGTTCACCCATGTTCAAGAAAGATGAGCTCAGACTAGAACAGGTATAAAGAAGGCTACCAGAATGATCAGAGAAAAGAGGAACCCATCTTACAAGAGGAGACTAAAAGAATTTGGCTTGTTTAGTCTGATAGGAAAAAAGGCTGAGAAGGGATGGGATTGCTGTCTATAAATACACCAGTGGGGTAAATACCAGAGAGGACAAAGAGCTATTTAAACTAAACAACAATGTTGGCTCAAAAACAAATGGATATAAACAGCCAGGAAATAAATTTATAGTTGGAAAGTAGAAGGTTTCTAACCAACAGAGAACTAACGTTCTGGAACGGCCTTCAAGTTGGAGCATTAGAGTCAAAATACCAAATTAGTTTTGAGATGGACTTAAAATTCATGAAAGGGAGTATAGGATATGGCTGTGATAGCAGGCCTTAATGACTCTGGAGATCTCTTCTAGTCCTATGTTCCATCTTGACTGCACTGGAGCTACACTGATTCAGGTGAGGATTTGTCCCATTTGTTTTTTGGCTGAGAACTTGAATATTGTCAAGTAGATGTAGGTCCCCATTTTCATAAAGGAAATTGGGGTTTTGAAAATTTTCAGCCTTTAAAGAAAGGCACATAACCCACAAAACACTCACCTCATCCTTCCAGTAGGATTAGCTTTCTAGGTATTTTAAGAGTTAACAACATTTAAAAAAACCCTTGAAACTAAAAGAGGGAGGGAGTGGGGATGAGGGTAGAATTGTCACAAGCAGGCAAGTTAGGGTAAGACCTTAGTGAGCCCTGTCCTTTCAAATTTCCTGTGCTTGACACATCATCAGGATGATGTCAAAGTGACTTAACCAGCTATGACACTTCATTTCAAAGATGTGGCCAAGCAGAGGAAATTTGAAAGGATGTGGCTTATGGTACTGAAAACAATCATTTACAGAAATGTGCAGCTGCTGTTTTTCAATTTAAATGAATTTTAAATCCGTGCTCCCCTCTCCCAAACATTCACGCATACCACACTGCTTGGAATGTTGGCATTATTCAATTTGCTGAAGATAGCCAAAATGACTATACATGTCGTAAGTGGGTTTGATATAACAACTACGTTATATTTTCTAATTTATATTATAAGAAGAGATATGCATACTTATGGTACAATATGAATGATTTAAAAGAATATTAGCAAGTATCTCCACTTTCTTTGAGAACCTGAGTAAACTAGAAAGTATTAAATTACCTAAACACTGGTAATAACAATGACAACAGGTGCCACCTTTGTCAAGGTCAAGTGTTCTGTTTTCTTTACTAGCTTTCATTTTGAAACAGATAATTATGTAGGGCCCAATCCAAATGTCATGGACTTTAGCAGGAGTCCTTTCATTTGGTTCTATGGGCTTTGGATCAGACCCATAGAGGCTGGTGTTGATAGGCCAAACTACAGAGTTTATTCTTCACAGAACAGTGATGAAAAGGGGAATATTTATATCATAGAAGTTTTATAGCTAAAACTAAACTGACATCTGCATTCAAAGCAAGAAAGAAATCTTAAGGGAATGGTGCCCTCTTGAAACTTGCAGAGCTTTTTCTTCAAGTAGGTAAGTAGAATTCAAAGAGTTGTAACAATTTTATATGGATCTTGTATTGAAATTTTGGGTTAAACTTTTTGGAATTTGTATAACTGATAGATTTCCGATTTTTTATATTTAAAAACTGACTAATTTTTAAAATGTAGGCAAAACTAAGACATAAGCTATTCTAAGTTTCTCAGCATTTTCAGTTTTCATTTATTAAGCTTAAATGAATAAACAGTAATTTAATGCTGTTATTTAGAACTATTCCCATCCAGCACTGTACCTATACTCCCGGTGGCCCTGGGTGAACTTTTAGTATCAGCCCCACCTTTGGCAGAGATAATGATCATAATAGTAAAAAAACATTTTCGGGCCCCCTTCCTGTCCGAGCCCCAGGCGGCCACCTGGTTCGCCCACGCCTGTGTCCAGCCCTGTTTCCATCAATCTTTCTTTGCTTACTGGTGACTATTGTGAAATGCAAAAAGAGATCTATGAAATTTAAAATTTTCTCCTACTGTCTTTTGCACAAGAAAAATCATTACTTGTGGACCACAGATTAAAAAAAAAAATTCTCAGATCTATTTGCATTAAAAGGTGCTAGAAAAATGTAAGCCAGATTTATTGTCTATTGAGAAACTGTCATCTTTAGCTCTCCCTTTCCATGCTCACAATGCATGTCTGTATTCTTCATTGTGTCAATACAATATAAACTTTTTTAAAGACTTGGTCCCATTTTAAAAAATGTCTGAATTCCTTAATAACCAGGGCCCTAAGTCCCATTTAAAGAAACCTTTAAGCCCCTTAAATGTGTCTAGAAATTCTATCCACTGTGTCATATGTAATACTAGATTATAAAGTCTTCAGATAAGGGTTTACATGCAGTATAGCTGCGCTCTTATGGAATGTCTACACTGTCAAGAACCAAGCTAAGGAGTGCTGTATTGAGATACAGCATGCTCACTCCATGAACACTATACCCTGAAACAGATGTAGCTGTATTAGCGCAGTGCTGAGAATGTGCCAACAAGCTTGCTCTCCTGGATGTGCTCATTGTGTGAAATGTAAATGGGTAGACAGCGCTGAGAGCAAACAGTAGCCTAACAGCAGTAGCCTAACAGAAATGCAGGAGTCTTGGGTTCTGGTCACGGTCTCCCAGCACAGTTTATACTAGTTGACATTATAAAGTCACTGGCTTAAAAAAAACAACAAACAGAAACAGAAATAAACTTAGCAGCAGAGACTGGAATCTACTCTCCCAGGGTTGCCAACTCTCTACATTTATGGACAGCCTGTAAAAAATAGGGCAAAAATGTCTGTCCATGAAGTCCCTAAAAATGAGCCACAAGTAAAAACTAAGCAACAGGGAGCTTGATGTACAGATAGAACACAACTGAACCAGAATACAGTATTCTGCAGGGAGCTCCTGTTAGGGCTTTTTATATCATCTGTAGCCTCCTCCCCCTTCCAGCCATGGGCTGCCACTGTGCTCTTTTGGCGCTCCCCTACTTCTAACAGATGCTTGCCTTGAAAATATAGGCAGTGTAAAAAGGGTTGCACTGACACCCTCTGAAGACTGAGAGCTGTGGGCTGGGAAGGGAAGAGGCAGTGGGTGGGAGTGCTGGGATGGGGAGAATGGGGCTGGCAAGGATAGCCCTCTCTTGAGGAGTGGGACTTGTGGGTTTGAGTCTCTTCAGGCTAGAGAAGATTAAGAACCCAGATTTTCCTTGTCCTGGGTGAAGGCCCTCACCAGTAAACATTGGGGAAAGGTGGGCAGTAGTACCACCATAGGCTTTCAGCTGAATTTGGTGCTATATGAATTATCTATGGGTTTTGTCTACCTAATGGTTAGGGCCTATCCAGGATTTTATGTGCTTTTAATGTAATATGTAAATTGTGAAGAAGCTTATGCAGGATTGCAGTGCTCAAGGGGTGGCAACTCTGGGTGAGTTCTGAGCATGAGTGCATACCTCAATAGATGTGCTTTGGTAAGTTGAAATTCCAAAATGGAAGTGAACAGGGCACTTAAGAGAGTAATAATAAGTTTTGTATGAGTTGGTGCATGGCCATTTTGAATTGTCAGGGCTTAGATTGCTGAAAGTACCTTTGATGCACCTAATTATCAAGATTAGGCAATCAAGATTAAGTAATCAAGAAAATTATAAAGGAGTACATCTGTGAGGAGGTAATACTCAAGGACAAGCAACACAGGTTCATTGCAGGCAGATCCTGCCTAACTAACCTTGTTTCCTTTTACGAGCAGGTCACAAAGTCTTTGGATGTGGGAGTTGAGGTGGATGTCATCTACCCGGACTTCAGGAAGGCCTTTGACACTGTTTCTCACCCCATGCTCATAAAAAAACTAGGCAACTGCGGCACTGATGCCTGCACAGTCAGATGGGTGGCAAATGGGCTCAATTGTTGAACCCAGAGAGTGGTGGTAGGCGGGTCATTTTCAACCTGTTGGGATGTGGGCAAAGGAGTTTCCCGGGGTTTGGTCCTTGGGCCTGGTATTCAACATCTTTATCAGTGACTTGGAGGTAGGCGTAGAAAGCACACTGTCCAAATTCACTGATGACACAAAGATGTGGGGCGAGGTGGGCACACTGGAGGGGAGGGACAGAATCCAGCTAGATCTAGACAGGTTACAGAGGTGGGTGGATGAGAATACAATGGAATTCAACACAGACAAGTGCAAGGTACTGCATGTAGGGAGAAGGAACCTGCAACATACCTATAGGCTGGGAAATACTCTTCTCAACAACACAGTGGCTGAAAGGGATCTTGGAGTCATTGCTGACTCCAGGATGGACATGAACTGCCAATGCGAGGAAGCAATCAGTAAGGCTAAGCACAGCTTGTCGTGCATCTACAGATTCATCACAAGCAGGTCCAGGGAGGTGATCCTTCCCCTCTATGCAGTGCTGGTCAGGTCGCAGTTGGAGTACTGCATCCAGTTCTGGGCCCTGCACTTGAAGGGGGATGTGGCTAACCTTGAGCAGGTCCAAAGGAGGGCCTCTTGCATGGTCAGGGGGCAGCAGGCCAGGCCCTATGAAGATACACTAAAGCATCTGAATCTATTCAGCCTCCACAAGAGAAGACTGAGAGGGGATCTGGTGGCCATCTATAAATTCACTAGGGGGTACCAGTAGAAAATAGGTGAGGCTCTACTCCCTCGGGCACCACTTGGGATAACAAGGAATAACAGCCACAAATTGATTGAGAGCAGATTCAGGCTTCCTATCAGGAGGCATTACTTTACAGTTAGGGCTGCCAGGCTCTGGAATGAGCTCCCAAGGGAGGTGGTGCTCTTCACTACCTTGAGGGTCTTAAAGAGGAAGTTGGATAGATATCTGGTTGGTGTATTATGATCCCAGTGCTCGTTCCTGCCCAGGGCAGGGTGTTGGACTTGATGATCTGTTCAGGTCCCTTCCGACCCTAGAAACTATGGAACTAATGAGACAATTCTGAACATGGCCCTCAGCATGCTTATGGATGCTATAGAATAATATACATTTCTAGAGAATAAGATAACTTTCATGCCTAAATGTTCATTTAAAAGCATCTACAAGGGATCCAGCATATGTGCAAAGCAAATCAATAGAAGTTATTTTCACATACATTTTTCTATGCGCTAATCAGAACTACTCTGACACAACTCAACCCGAGAAGAGACCAGACCAAAGTATGTTCTAAACAAAACACAACAAAACATTTCTTTGTAAAGAAGAAAGGAAGGCTATGATTCATAGTAAGTAAAATGCCTCGCCACTGGAGCTGGTACAGGGGCACATAGACAAATGCAGCACAAAGCTTACAATCCTTAATAACATGAGAGGCCTTTAAATTAAAGAATGTGATTTCTTTCTTCACTTTTGTTACTGTTTATTCTTAAGATGCAAGCTTACAGCCTCAGCTTCTATGACCATTAAAATATAGAGGTATTATCTTAAAATGTATTCCATAAGGTTTTCTGGTGATTTATCAGAATTTGTCTTATCTCTATGGTGACAAGGCTACATTTGTAATGAACCAATAAGACTTGTCAGAGTACATACATTGCTAGATAAAAGCTAATGTGTCTGATCTATGGCATTTCCCAGCTTCTTGAGAATGAGAAATGGAGAAGGGCCTGATTATTAGCTAGAGCTCTGTCAAGCAAAACTATCTGAATGGAGTTAAAAATAATTATACTGACAGACCCAAAGCATTGTTAATTTACACAGGATGATAAGAGACTGCTGAATCCAAGGTGAACACAAAAACTGTCATCTGTGCTTAGAGGTGTTTTTTTGGTTGGCACCTTAAGGCATATTTTGTATTTGTTAAGCTGCTCTGCCATAGAATTCGCAGTTCAGACGAGGGTCAAGGGGGCAGAGAGGAGACCTATGTACCAGTTCAGTGATAAGTAAAAAGCACTGACCATAATGGGACATGGACATTGCTGAGGAAAGCTGCTGGAATATTTATGTAACAGAAACGTGCAGCATTAAGGTCACATGAAACAATCACTGGAAGGATAGGGCCAACTCTTTCACAGAACAGACATCTGCTTACAGGAGTGACACCCCATTCCCTGACTGGCAACATCATCCTTATTTCAACCATCCACGTATTGAAAGATGTAAACGTTTCAGCTAGAATGAGAATTCCATCCAATGATATCTGGATTAGCTCATTACAAAATTATCCTTTGACAGGGGAAATCTCTTCTCTTGGCAGTGGACTTGGGCCTTGAAGTACAAGGAACAGCCAAAAGCATAATAAGAGCAGTGTCAGCAGTGGCCGGGTGGGCAATGGTGGTAGCTGCTGTCCTTATGCTCCTTCTTTGCTGGCACTTGGGCCTGATGCCCCAGGCACTCATCCCCAGTTACTATACAAGGGACAGCATTTGGGGTTTCCCAGTTCATAGCAAGATGTAGATCATAGGAACAGTAAGAAAGGTAGGTGTTAGACTGGAGGGGCCAGGCATAACGCACTCCTGCAATGTTCGCCAACCCAATGGCACAAAAGAATCCAATACAGCTAAAGTTAAAATATACTTTAGGCTAGTGGTGCTCTACATTTTGGCTCCATGGACCAGATGAGGGGTGTGGAGCTGGTCTGTGGGCTAGA
>JAGPOW010001296.1:44708202-44737392 GCA_030014935.1 Caiman crocodilus | reverse complement strand
CTGGAGCTTGGCACCACTGCCCCCCTGCACCACCTATGCACCGGGATCAGAGCCATGCTAGCCCCTGCCCCTCCCCGAGTCCCACATGTAGAGTTCAGGCACCCAATCTAGCACACAGGGCCCAGGGCTCCACCCAGGTCCAGAAATGTGGCTGGAGGTGAGCAATGCCACCACTTCCCTGCTACAGATGACACAGCACTGGGGGCCACACCTGGCCTGTGCACTGGGTATTGAGCCCTCCTACTGTTCTACTTTACATGAGGAAAAGGTTCATTTTCATGGCATGATTAGGAAATACAGAAAAGTGACTTAGAGATACCATTGGTTTCTCCAATCAGCCTCAGTGAACTGTGTTCTGGCAGCCTCACCTCTAAAATACTGCTACCCCATTATACCAAAGCATAGAAAACATCTCTACGAAGTGCACAGTCTTGCACTCTGTGTGTTCTGCAATGCATAGGCACAACAGGGTAGAATAGCACGGCAGATTGTTGCAGGAACCTGGAATGATGCAGATGGTAGTAAATTATAACAATATTCCTTCTATTGGCTCCTTATATGATAAAATACAAGGGACTTTCTGTCTAGAATATTAGGCTCTTTTTCTTCAGTTGTAAAATAATACTATTTTTAGCAATATTTTGTCAGGTGGCTCTTCTGAATCCCTACAAATGTTTTGTTCCTGCAGGCCACACGTTACATTTGTTGTTCTGGGGATTGTTCAGTGGCTATCAAAAAGACCTGAGAGGGCAGACAGAATTAAAACCTATGGATTTCTCACTACTGAACTCAGCCATAACTCTTGCCTCAGTATCAAAGCGTCAGTGGAAACTGTGAACAACACATGTTTTGATTAAATTCTCTGTGGATTTTTCCTGATTTATATACTGCTTCTCTGCCAATGGGAGGGTTTTGCCCCTCTACTGCCGATTCATATCTTGAATCAACTTTCAATATTTGTGTCAAAGTTTAATTTTCCGCTATTTTTAGCTGCGTAACAAAGAGGAAAGGAAAAGGTTCCAAAATCGGCTGCCTCCCTCTGCCCCTCCTTTTGGTCCTGTTTGACATTCTCTTGTTTGAGTCTCTCTAGATTTTCTGAGCTCATTGTTCATAAGCAAAGATTTATAGCGGGGATTTTTTTTTTCAGAACACGCTGAACCGGAAACTATGGTTTTGGGGCACTAACGCAGCACATGTTACCAGAATCATAGCATGGGGCTGAGTGGTCGGGAACACTCATCTTATAGTCCCCTAAGGAAAACCTGTTTCCTCTAAGAAGCAACATCTTTTTGTTTCATTATGGAATTTCCAGTCAAACGAGGTATTTGAGAGGAATTCCAAGATACTATCTCAAAGGGATCCAATGAGACAGGAGCATGTGATTTTGAATCACTGTGGAGCTGGAAAGGAAGGCAACAGCAGCACATCTGTGGATGTTAAAGAGACCAGGGAGCTGTGGGTGCCTGCCTGTCAATATCCTGTAGTTACATTGCTTGTTGTGTCTTTCCATTTGTGATAACCAACATCCACCAAGGGCATGCATATTGCTGCTGGAGCAGCTTAGTGATACTTCTTTTAAGTCCCATTTAAAAGTCCCAATACAAAAGTCCCAATACATGTGGCAGTCCCTATACAAATTGGTTTCTTTGAAGAAAAGGAAGCATCCTTTAAAAACATATATATCTGAAAAAAAAACCCAACAAATTTGTCTGAAAAAGCAAAAAATGAAATGATGACTATTCAGATCAGTTACTTGCATGGCTTGCAGAAAGTTACACACACAATTTCAATGAATACCCACAGTAATCACTTCAAATCCCTACATGTCAGGATGAGACATCACTTTAAAACCTAACATGCTGATTCTCATTCTTTCCAGGCAAAGAAGTGGCAGACAAGGTTTTGCTTCCCCGTGCCAGAGGAAAAACAACATTTTCAGAAGTGCTTAAGTGACTTATATGGAAGTCCCATTTTCAAAAGCAACTTGGCCCGTGTCTATTCTCCCCATAGAGCCAGGAACCAACGCCAAGAAACAAGCCCCACCCCCAACCTAGTTTGTGTGTGCCAAAGCCTGGCAACAAAGTACCAATCCAGATGCCTCTAAGCTGTTTACTCCTCCAGGTTTGGCAGATATGGAGTAGGAGTGAGTGAGTGGGCCTCATTTCTCAACAACGGTCCTCAGCTTAGCAGGAAGACATGGCTAAAAGGGCAATTTCTGGGTGGCAGATTGGAAATGAGAGATAAGCAACTAACCTAACCCAGGTGAAAATCCCACTAGGCTCCTATATTCCACCATTAGGAACCTAAACACCTTTGAAAGCTTGACCATTAGGCCTCAGTCCTATTGCCTTTGAATGAGACTTGCAGTGCAGATCTTACTATAGCACAGCCCTGCCCATGGTAACTGTCATCTAGTTAATACACATCTTCTTCTCATTTGACCATTTTGACATCACATTTGACAGTTTCGTTACACATCCTTGTGCTCAGTTGTTATACTTTGCAAGATCTTTCATTGTATACGTGCCTTCAAGTAGCAGGCATTGCAGCAGGGGTTGCACAATCTGAGGCGCTGTGCCATAGTCACAGGTGGTTGAACCAATGGTCTAGCCTCACTTCTTCATTAATTACTTGGAATGTCCAACCCCAGTACGTAGACAATTGAGACATCACCACCTTTACCACGGTTTGTCAGCCCCTGGTGGTAAGGATGTGGCTGCTGGAATGTCCATTTTTTTGCTGCCAAAGATTTTCTTCAGCCTCTCATTCCACATCTGTAGCTATGTCTCCTCAGATATGGCATTGAGAGGTTGGGTGCTTGTAAGGAAGCTCCTGACTTCAGTTGTTTGTATGCTATGGGATGGTTGTACAGGGGTGTTTCATGTCTTCAGTTTCTCTTGATCATTCTTTCCTGCTGGCCACTGCTCTTCTGATGTCAGGCAGGGTGATACCAGCCAGCAGGTACACACTGATTAGGCTGGTAGACTTCAGACATCCTGTGATGCACTGGCAGCTATCATTCAGAATGGGGTCAAGGTGCTTAGCATATATGAATCTCTCCCACACAGGGCATGCATACTCAGCAGAGGAGAAGCTGAGAGTCAGAGCAATGGCTTAGATTGTTGAAGAGCTTGCTCCCCATTTTGAGTTGGTGAGCTTATATAGATGTTGTTATGAGTACTCACTTTTGCTTTTGTCTTCATGATGTGTTCTTTGTATGAGAAGGTTTGATCAAGGCCGATGCCAAGGTAAACTGGATTTGGACCATGGGATAGTGGGGTCCCAGACCATGTAATGTTGACTTGGCAGTTGGCCTCATGATTTTTCAAATGGGTTGTGTTTTTGCTGGGTTGGCTCATATTTGGTTTTCAATGTAGTATGAGGTTAGGCCAATTAATGCCTCACTGAGGGATTTTTTGACATGGTCAAAGCCAGTGTTTTGGGCTGTTATGTACAGATCATCTGCACTGATGAATCATTTTGTTTCCAAATCACTTGGCTGGTCATTCATATAGATGATATATAATGGGTGTAAGCACACTTCTTTGGTGGAGGCCATTGATCTGTTGTCTCCATCTGCTTCACCTCCCATCCAGCTTGACAAGAAAAATCTGTTTTCGAGCAGGATTCATGTCAGTTCTGTTAGGTATAGATGCTGTGTCATTTCCAGGGTCTTGTGGAGGAGTCACTGGTAGTTAACTGTATCATAGGTGGATGTTAGGTTAACTAACAGAGGTCCAGTGATTTGGCCTCTTTCAAAATAATCTTCAATATGTTGAGTGAGACTGAGCAACTGGCTCATTCATTTTCCAGGGAAAAAGTTACCCTGTTCACGGATTAGGTGTTTATCCACATATGTGGCAAGCCAGTTCAGTGTCAGTTGTCCATAGAATTTGTATATGTGGTACAGCAGAGAGAGAGGTCTGAAGCTCTTTGAGTCAGATGGGTCTTTCTTTCCCTGGCTTTAGACATGCCACTACCTGAACATGACGCTATATCTTTGGAATTTTTTTGGCTGGTTGTGCATGAGTTGTATAGACAGAGGAGCCATCCTTGAGTCTGGGGTCTGAATTGATGACATAATTAGCAAACCATTCAAGCAAGGCCAGCTGCTTTCCTAGTCTTCAGTGCATTAGTTAACACATGTAAGACCAGCAAAGTCTTCTGCCTGGCCTGTAGAAGCCTACTAGGAACCCTAGGTCCACACTACTATTGCCAGCCTATACAGAAGTCATTGCCAGCAGGTCTTTACTGCAACGGTTACCTAAACTACATGGAATGAAGCCACCTGTGTTAAAACCATACCTTCATTTTGCTACACAGAGAGGCCTGCTGCCTACCCTCTCCCTCCCACCCCCAAAATACTAGGCCATTTTTTTAAAAAGGCTGTAGGTGCCTTGAAAAATGTTACACTGTTTTCATCAGCATTCAAGTTGGTCACTCAAACCTGCCATGGAAGGGCTTTCAGGCTGGCCTTGCACAGTTGTATGAGACATTTGTCAAGGCTTGTGAAATCTTATCACATACATGTAAAACTTTCTGCACAAAGGTCCCCACCATCCTATGAGCCCTAAATCCATGGGGGCTCACTACAGAATCAACCTTAGATGTTTATTATTAATGGGAATTATGGGGGGAGCCATGGGATGGGGAAGCAGAACAGACTTCTCAGTAATATTTCTCTCACATCAACTGGCCTCACAAGGATAGCTGATAAGGGTAGGTTAGCGAGGAAGAGTTGCTGCAAGAAGGTCATGGAGGAAGAGGATGCTGATCTCTAGAAACTGTTGAAACCAATTGGAAGCAAAAGAAGATATCATTAATATCTATAGTGTGTAGGCACAGTAAGAAGCTATCCAAAATCACCTTATCCTGTGAACATTATCTGAAATCCACTGAAGTCAATACAATTCCTTCAGTAAACTAGGAGCCCTAGTGAGTATTGTCTAAAAGTACTGGCCGTGCCCATGGAGGTGTACAGGTATACTGTATGTATGAAACCAAAAATGCATTTAAAAAAAAAAAAGGTGGTAGGGGGGAAGGGGAATGAATCATGTTACTACTTTACTTCTTTGAGCACAATGAATTTTGCTAAGCTCTTTTTCAGTATTCTGCTAATCTATTCCTTGGTCTTTAAAATAATTATATTTTAACTGAGCTGTTTGACAGTGTGATTGAAATGATCTTTCATTCTGTGAGTACTGAGCAATTTCTGTGGGTTTCAGTGTTGCTATGTGCCTTGAGTGTGATGGAAAAAAAACAGGGAATTTTGTAAGATGTGTTTTACAGATATATACTCTAATCCAGGAAGGTATTTCTATAATCTTTATACAAACAACACTGTTCCTTTGATATGACGGTAATGATGACAGGGGTTCTTTTTCATAGCTCAGATGCACTAGGTAATGCCTCAAGCAACATCTCTATTAAAAAAAAATTCTGGCAAAGATCATTGATACAGGTGGATTGCAGAAACAGCAAATGTAATCCAGGCACTTCTGCATGCAATTACTTTATTAAGGGCTTTACATGCAATGCAGGAAGAGAATTGTTTTAATTAAACAGTGCTAGAAATAAAGGTATCTGTTGGCAATTAAATCAGGCCAATCTCCACCCAATCAACAATGGACATAACCAGATGGAATGCATCAAGATAATCTCTCTACTGTATGTAATATCGCCCATGACTGAAACAGCTCAGCAAGGGATATTTCAGCCTTTTAAAGTAAGATTGTTTTGACATATAGAGGGGATAGCTAACCTGACTCTGAGGGAATCCAGGGCACAGCTGGAATGTTAAACCTCTTTCTCTAAGCTTCCCCCACCTCACTTCAGCAAAGGCAGGCCTCAAAAATGGACACTCTAGAAATGCTTGATAGATAAATAGCACATACATTCTTGCTTTGGAGCACAACAGGGAGGAGAAAGGCTGTTTACTATGGGCCAAATTCTTCCATTCAGCATATGTATGGAGCTTCATCTGAAACCAAAGTGAGGTATTTGCATGTATGGCCAAGGGCAGAAGTTGGCCTTGTACATGCTTTTATTTGTTCATGGAAATGTGTGATGAGAAAGCTGAGTAGGGCCCCAACTATGCAACTGATAGCATGCACAGTGCCATGGAAGCCAATGGGATCCTTCACAGGCAATCCCATGGGATGTTTATCTCCCTGTTCATTTGCTCTGTACACAACAGGAGAGGTGGGGTGGCAGAATAGCCATAGAAAAGCATATGACAAGAGAATCTCAGGTAGAAGGCAGGGTAAATTTGCACCTTATAGACTGACTAAAGCAGAGGGCTTCCTTCATCAGATGCTATGAAGAGACTACTATAAGAAAAGAGAATCTCAGCCAATTTCTGCCAGCTACCTTTTCCTTCCCCTCCCCCTCGTGCACCCCCCTGACAAAATAGATCCTTTTCCAAAGGGAAAATTAATAAGTAGTGCTTAGTTTCCACAATTCTTTGCTCAAACAAGTCCCTTCTCACTGACCTGATGGAGAGTATAGACAGATGACCACATACCCTAATGTAATTTGCATTGGTTTTGTACAATGATAGAAATTATATTTATACCTCATATGTCACAGACAGACAGACAGTTTATCTTGGGATAATTCAGACTGCAGGCAGGTGTTACTGTACCTCACAGCTAGGTAATGGAGTGGTTGTAAATGGCTGTCCCGAGCAAAATGGCTATTCTGGCATTAACTGTGGACAGATAACAGTGTTATTCTCTGTTTGAAGTCCTCAAATTCAGATTAGGTATCTTTCTAAAAGGGAGTCTACTGCAGTTGGAAAATGTCAAGCCTGACAAATTTCATATATATATAGTTAAAAGAAGCAAAAACAAAAAAGATTAGGGAAAATAAATCAGTACTTGTGTGCATTGTATAACCAAGGAAATGAGGTGTGATTTATTTTTTGACACAAATAATGCAATAATACATATTTCAAAACAATGAAAATAATTAAGTTTCCCCACTTCTCATGTGTGCACATATCTCAGTGAACAACATCCGATTTTCTTTGCTGAGTCTTTCGGGGAGCTTTCTAATCCTAATACCTCATCAGGACCACATTTATTTTTCCTCAAGCACTAGAGAATCACAGTTCCTGCAAATGAAAATCACTGTAACATATAGGCTGAATCAAACAACTTAATGTTAGGAAATCACTTTGTAGTTCAAAATGCCATTATTAACCAAAGAGGCCTTTTCCCATATACCACCACAAGTACCAATTAGTTCAAGTAGGAAAGATTACAGCCAGGTGCAGTGTTTGAAGGGACTTTTGAGGGGGAAGGAAGGTCTCTCTTTTGTTAACTGTCTGTGGAATACAAGTGTAGTAGTAATTCAATAGGCATCTGAAGAATCTGGGAGTATTTCAGCCTTCATAAGCTTATCCAACAAAATATTACTGCCCACCCATTTGTGAATGGGGTAGAGACCTTGGGTGTATTGATGGCTGTCAGTCCACTGAGAAAAAAAGATATGATGGAAAACTTGTCATAAGTGGACACAATGGGGAGAAAAATCTATTGATTTACTTTCTGCTGCAGAGCTTCCTATTAATATTTTGTGGGAAGTTAGCTGAAGCCTATAAAGAAGAGAAAAACAAGCCCTTCCACTAAAGGAAACATGGGGTGATATTTTAGGACATATATTGTATAAGTGATCAAGTTGGATGGTTGCAGTGGTCTCCTTAAAGCCTTAACATCTAGGAATCTATAAAATCCCGGAAAATACATGGTAATGTGGCTAATAGACAAATGTGCAATCCTGAAGAGACAGATGCTATCAAAACTTCAAAATTCCTTGAAAGACTGGATTTTTTTTATCCCTCAAATCATGGACAGAGTTCAAAAGGACTAATGTAATTTTATTATTAAATAATCAATTCTTTAGGTTAAAAAATGGGAACTGAACTAAAGTTGACCTTCCCTTATCACTGGCTCATGTCTGAGATCATAAATGAATGAAGATATCAAGCTTAGAAGTATTGTATAAAGCAACGGCTGAGGCAATTTGACCACCACAATTTCATCAGGGTGCAATACACAACTTAAGCATTAGTGAGACGGCAAAGGAATATACGAGACCTGGGTCAAGTCACACAACTTGGCAGTAACATAAAAGGCTATAGAGATATCTGATGGGAAATGATGTTCCAAACTAGCAAAGTGGAGATGCTTTCTCAAGATTTGGTCATCAAATATCTACAACTGAAAAAAGATTCAACTGCACAGCTTCAATTCAAATGTTATTTCCACTTTCACATATTGATAGGAAAGCTGAAAATCTACCAAAGGTAGAGCCTGACATCTAAATTGTCTTTGAAAACAAATGCTACAGGAAGATATTAGGTATTCCATGGAATGACTTGATAAGAAACGCCAAGATTGCAACAACACCTTATCTCCATTTGTCCAGAAAAAAACAAGCACAGAAGCGTCTGGGATATGCACTAAGAATGAAGCCAGAGCATCTGCCATGATAGGCTTCCTGTAGGAAAGCTGTTAGAAGATATATCAGAGGCTGACCACAAGAATCCCTCCATTGAACAGTGCAGAGAAAAAACTCCAGGGACATACCAACCTTGAGGAGATTTAAAGGATGTCTCAGGGCATAGAGATATCACTTGAGGAAAAATAGTGTAAGTAACATATTCATACCTAGGTGCCAAAAATTAGGCATTTAAGCCCACATTTAAGTACTTGAATAAAAGTGTCCTACTTCAGTCAATGGAGATAGCAAGTACTTGAAAATTAATCATCATATAAAGTGCATAAATATGGGTTCATCTGCCTGACCCCAAAGTCAGAATTTCCATTCTTTCATGGTCTCTTAATGTTGCTGGGCGAAGAGATAAGGCCTCAGGCAAGAAGTACTTTCACTACAAGGAAGTGTGCCAGGGAAGGCAATGGGCTGCAAGAACATTACTACATATATATTTTAAGTATGGAAGATGTGGCTCCAAGGGCTACTGAAATTTCTTTAAGGGGTCAAGAAGCCATGTGTGAGGGCCAACAGTATGCAGCAACAGGCACATTATCCTTCAATATCATGTTACGCTTTGCTGGAATTGACAAGTTGGCTACTTCATTTGAAAACCTGGGCCATGATATTATGTTCCTTTACAAAATAGAGTTGCTTTCTACTGAATAGTAGCACATTTTGCAGTCCTCCAGAACAGCTTCCTATCTGTGGGAGAAACTGGCATTGCCAAGTCTGGGTAAGGTCATCATACAGTTTGTATATTTCATGCCACATACACAAATCTTCGAACACAGCTGGGCACAAATGGCATGTGGTCAATTCCTCTTTTAATGAACGTCAGCCTAGACACTAAAGTCTAATTGCCAAGAAGCATTGCCTCTAGTCAGAGTAAGGTAGAGAACTAACTTCCTTGCTCTTTGCCACAGCTCCTCACAAAAAAGAACTGCATCACAAATCTGACAAAAGTACAGTATTTCTTTAAAGACTGTTCTCTGGTGCTATAGTAAAAACCGGAACTTGTACCATAATGAGTAACAGCACCACCTGGTGACTCCTGTCATCACAGCATGCAACTAAATATGGCAAGGTTTAAAAAGATGGTTTTTTTCAAAAATAATTCCAGATGAGAGATGACTAGTACATGATGGGTTGAATTGTGTTCTCCATCAATGAAGTTGCTGCACTTATATTGCCATTTCCCTAATTTAACAATGTACAGTTTGGACCCCATTTTTGATCCCATCTCTGTACTGTTCCTTTCAAGCTGAACCATTGCTCTTTGCATTTAATAGGCATTGAACAGAGAGAAATGCAAAAATTTCTGCCTCTAGTAGACACATCCACATATGCAGGCACGTGTACTTGCAATAGCTCAAGTAGCAGTAACATAAATATGTGCCAGAGATTTGTGCCTCAGCACACATGCCTGAACATCCACTTTGGTGTGAGGCAAATTGTGCCACTTGAAGCAAACTGACTCTGCCCAGCTCCTCCCAGATCTTCAGCCACAGGGAGCCAGAAACTGGGACCAGCACCTGTGCTGGCCCCAGCAGTATAAAAAGCTGTAGCTCAGGGCTACTTGCTCTCAGCAGCTTCTGGGACAGTCTGGGGGGGCTCTGGTCGGTGTCCCTCTCAGGTGCACTCATTTTCATGTTTTGACCCTTTGACCCTCACCTCACTCATGTCCTGTTTTTTGTCTTTGTTGTCCCAAGTATTTTGTTGTAGCATTTACTCATTAGTCCTCATACAATAGGAGCTACTAGTTAGTCGAGTAGGGCTTAGGGCGCATGGTATTTGAATGTTCCAAATAGACAGGAGCTGGGCGGAAGTTGTCCATGCTCCTTCCTGTCCCAAGCTGCTGCTGCTGCTGGTTGCTGCAAGCTTGGTCTCAGAAGCTTCTGGGGAGATGACCAGGCCCCTTCCTGCGTCTGGCTCCGGCCAGCTGCTAGCTTGTTCTTGGAGCTTTTGGGGTAAGTTGGCCTTCCTGCCTTGGGCTGCTGCTGCTCCTGTTGGTTCCCTACCCGCCACAGGAGGGGTCCTCTGCTGCATGCTGCTGCCCCCCATTGGGGAGGGGCCCACTGCACTACACTGCAGCCCAGCACCACACCCCAGCCCCTGCACCCCTGTTCCCGCCTGCTGCCCAGCCTACCACCAAGCCACGGTCAGGGGACAGCCTGGGGAGGGAGTCTAAACTGCCTGTGGGCACCTCCCCCACCATCACTGCTGGAGCCTAAAGGTGTCTTACCTACCCCAGCTGCCTTGGCAGGCCATCCTCCACCCTTCACCTCCACTTCCATCTGAAGCACACCCCGAGTGGCTGAAATGAATGGCTGCTACTGCTGCCATCTGTTCTGCTGCTGCCCCCTCTTAGGAGAGAGGGAGAGTCCCTGCTGCACCACCTTGCACCATTCAACACCACACCTGCACTGAATTGCTCCCTAATTGACTGATTGCTCATGCGCTCCCCCACAGCTGCCTCACTGCATCTGATCCTGCTTTGTTCTCATGCCTATTGCTCTGCTGCTGAGTGCCTGGCTGGAGGCCTGAGGGGCTTCTGCACTGATCTTTAACAAACAAAGTCCTTCTACCACTCCAGCTATCCTTTACATCTGCCTCAGCAGCTTTCCCTGTGTGTTTTTGCCTTGTGGGGTAAGTGGTTCACACCCCCACCTTAGTGTTTGTTGTGTTCCTGAGTAAGCCAGCTCAAGTCTCCCCAGCCCTTGTGTATTTCCACGCCCCCACACACACACACACGTTCTCCAAGCATAGCCCACCCAGTTTTTTTCCTGTGGGGCTGTAGTTGAGTGAGCTTCAGCCTCCTTACCTGCCATTTTCCCACAACCCCAGCCTGCTCCTATTAGATTCACTAGCCGCACTGTATATTTTCATTGTCTTTATTGTTTTCCCCTCCCTAATGTGAAGTTATGGCACGGCAGAAACCTTGGGTGGCAGGGGGAATGCCCCCACAGAGCTTGCTGCAGCCCTCACTATGGGGGCAGAGGTCTCCACTGGCCAGGCCCCATCCAGAGGGGTTCCCAAGCCCACCATCAGCAACCAAGGGCAAGGGCAGTGAGAAAGGCTTGTCTTCAGTCTCCTCCATAGTTGGAGTGGGAAGGGCCCCAAGCCTAGACCACCAGTGCCTGAGGGGACCAGCCAGCACACCCACTCAGCCTGGTCCTATCCCCAGCCTCACTCAGCTCCATCCCTCCCTATATCCCTAATTGGGCCCTGCTCCCCCAGCTCCAAACCCTGGGGAGAGTTATCTGGTGGTCCCCTCGCTGGGGTGCCAAAACCCCAGCCTCTGCTATGTATGCTCTTTCCATTGCCATGTTGTGATCCAGCTTGTGGCAGGAACATGGCTGGAAGCTGAGGGGTGCCTCGAGATTCCTTTTCAGGGGGCCTGGTGAGGATTTTCTATATGCTGGGGGACTTGCAATGCTTCCAGTGCCACAGCCAGGGGTGCTTGTGTCACAAGTGCCTCATCAGCCAAGAGGAGAGGGAATCTACAGATCCCACTGGTGAGAGGGGTGCCCCTGCCACTGCCACTCCTCCCCCCTTAAGCCCTTGTGGCACCCCAGCCACATCATTCAACCCCTCTGTGAGCTCAGGGGACCCTGCTCCCAAACCAAGTTTGGCAGGGTCCCAGGGAGGGCAGCAGCAGCCAAGGGGAGAAAGGGAGTGAGGCCTGCCTGCCCCTAGTCATGCCCCTGCTATAGCTGCCCCACCACGCCCAACCTTCTTGTCCTACTGGAGCCTGCCCACCTGAGGACCACCCCATAGCTGAGTGGGTGCAGGTTCCCTTGGGGCACAAAGCCAAGAGGAAGGCACAGCTTGAGCCCTCTGACATAGTGGACTCCTCCCCTCCTTCTAAGGCCACCACATGGGGAGGAAGGAGTGGCCCAGCTTATGGGGGCCTCGCCGGCTGCACCCGACTTTCCACCCCCAGGAAAGATCAAACGGGTGATCCCTGTGGAGGTTTCGGGGCTACTGGGTTGTCCTGAACAGGAGCCCGTGGAGGAAGCCCCTCACTCCACTAACCAGGGCCTACCCCCTGAGGCCATGGGCACTGAGGCCTCAGATGACCCAAAGGAAGGTCCAATAGAAGAACCACCCCCTCCCTGATCAACTAGGAGAGACGGGGACCCTAAAGCTCACCCCAGTGAGTCCTGAGGAGGGAGGTCCCCTTTTTCAGGACACCAGGACAGACAACAAGGCCACACCAGTGCCTGACAGTTCTCTTCCCTCCCCCTCTCAGAAAAACCTCACTTCCAGCCTGCCCCATGGTCCCTCACCAAAGAGAATCAGGGTAGGGTCCCCTAATCAACAGGCCAATCTTGTCAGGGACCCTGCACAGACCCCCTGGGGCTCCAGCTCTACCCTCCCATCTTGTGAAGGAGTCCCATCCCCACACTTACCCTGCCCATGTCCCAAGGCACTGCAGAGCTCTCCCAATCTCAGCCAGAGTCTGGGGCAGACCAGGGGATTCAGATGGTACCTTAGGACTCAGTGGGTTCCTAGGACCAGGAGGAGGATGTCCGAGAACCAGCAGGCTCCATGGAGCCTGTAGACCTTTCAGTCCAGGAGGTCCCCAGGGATAAGCTGCTTGCATTTCTGCAACGACACACGATGGTCCACCAGCAAGGTACAGCTCACCTTTGACCACTGGGGAGATTGTGACAGCATCCTTGTCACTTTGTGCATTTGTCTGCTTGCATGTCCAGCTCCTTTGAGAGAGAGACCACTGTGCCCTAGAGAGGAGGCAGGGGGCCAACAGGTACATCACCTGCTTTCTGGTGGGTAATGGCACCCCCCTCAGAGTACCCCCCTCACGGATCCAGGTGAGATGCACCAGTGCATGTGGGCCTTCTATGAAGAGCTCTTCTCCCTGGAGCAAACCAACGCTGAAGCCTGTCACACCCGGTGGGAGGGAAGGACTCCTACAGGTCAGCAGCTCCTCTCACTCTGACCAAGTTTTCAGTTGCCCTCTGCCTGATGCCTGGCAACAAGGCCCTGAGAATTGATGGGTTGACTGCAGCATTCTACCGGGCCTTCTGGGACATCCTCAGATGTCCTTGGGCTTTGCTGCAGTCTGGGCTGAATCTGAGGGAAGTGGGAACTCCTCCTGTCATGCCAGAGAGCTGTGTTGACCCTCCTGCCAAAGAAGGGGTATCCCCGCAACCTGAGGAGCTGGCATCCCATATCCCTCCTCTGCATAGACTATAAGGTGGCAGCAAAGGCCATCTCACTGTGCCTGTGGTCCATGCTGATGGACGTGATCCATCCTGATCAGACGTACATGGTACCTGGGTGCTCCATCTTCAACAACCTATACCTGGTTCAGGACCTCCTGGAGGGCACTAGGAGGGCCCATCTTTTGCCCTCCTGTCCCTGGACCAGGAGAAGGCATTTGACAGAGTGGATCATGGGTACCTCACAGCCATGCTGCAGGCCTTTGGTTTCAGTCCCCACTTTGTGCAGGATCTCCAGGTGCTGTATGCCTCTGCAGAGTTTGGTCAAGCTCAACTGGACTCTGACGGAGCCCATCCCATTCAGGAGAGGAGTGTGTCAAGGCTGCCCACTGTCAGGCCAGCTATACACCTTGGCCCTGGAGCCCTTCCTCATCTTCCTGCAGAGATGGGTAGTGGGGTAGATGGTTCAGGAGCTGGCAGTGCAGCTGGTCCTATCAGCATAAGCCAACAACGTACTCCTTGAGGTCCAGGACTCAGGTGACCTGATGCAGGTGGAGGCCTGCCAGGCATTGTACTCAGCAGCCTACTCTGGCCTGGGTCAACTGGGAGAGTGCTGGTGCTAAACCAGCTGGTCCTCTCCATGCTCTGACACTGTTTACACATCCTGCCTGTGCCCTCTGAGGTTCTGGCAGGGCTCCAGAAATGGGTGCTGGAGTTTTTCTGGCAAGGACAGCACTGGGTCGCTGCGGAGCTCCTAAGCCTCCCTTTGTGGGAGGAAGGCCAGGGCCTGGTTTGCCTCCGCATCCAGGTCTTGACATTCCACTTTCAGGCCCTGTAGCGATTACTGACACCCATGGGCCCTGTGGCCACCTCAATCCCCCCCCTGCCCATCACCCACCTTGCAGGACCCAGCTTCCAGTTGCTTCCACGCACACCCCACACTGCTTTTTTCTTGCATGTATTCTTTTGATACCAGGATTCCCTGGTATCAAACTTAGAGTTGGTGCTGCAAATATTTAGCATGGAAAACATTTTTTAGTTCATGGAGTGCCTTCTGCAGCATCTCAAACTGCTTTGAGATGCCACAACAGAAATGCACTAACTTGTGTGGATGTGGCCACTAGGAGCAAGGCTCCAGGCTAGAACCCAGAGTCCCCTCCCAGTGAAACAGCTATCTCATTAAGCCACATCCTGACTGCATGCACATTTATACACCTATAGCACAAAGATCTAGATCCGCAGCCTATGCATAAGGGCCAAGAACACCCTATATTACTAGATCATTCTTTTAGCTTACACAGCTAGAAGAATGATCTAGTAATTTAAAATATATTACTGCAAAACTTATTTAAGACAAAATCTCAGTATATCAGGAGAAGAAAGCTTCGGTATACCACACTCAGAGAAATAATTTCTGAGCCAGTAGGGTTTTTTATGCATCAGAAAATTAAAATAAAAAACTACACAGAAAAAGATAAATGGACAAAGTTAAACCCTGATCTATCATTTCTTTCCACTCTTCAGTATTCTGCAAAAAAATGGAAGCATCATTGAAAATAAACCTAATGGAGTAATTAGCTATGAATGAAGGCACTAGTCTTTTTTTTCAGGGCACATGTCATAATATCTAGGATTGTCACAAGACCAGTAACTAAGAATTTTCAATCATTAAGACAGCTCATAACTATAGGCATTATAGTTATAATTATAGGAATCCTTAAATGTAGAAAATAGACTGTATGCTTTCTAATTTGTGCTTATCAACATCTTACCACTTGTTTGTATATGCTTTAGAAAGATAAATTCGTCTTACAACTGATTATTCTCCCTCAAAATCACCCCTTCCCTCCCCACCCCACAACTATTTAAATCTGCAGTGTAGTCACTGAAGTTGTGGTCACTTAGTTATCCCCATAGTAACAGACTATGATGTCATAAACACTGGATTAGGAGTTGTGGCTTAATTGAGCAGAGGGAAAACCCTGCTTGAGAGGGAGACATTTCCAAGTCAAACAGTTTTAACAATAGAAGTGAAAGTTCAGAATGTGACTAAAGAAGTGAACCCTTGGGTAAATTACTCAGAAACAAGCAGAAGCTCTTAATTAATATCTGCCCTTGGGATCAGGTTCTGATATCATTTAAATGAGCCTAAATCAGATGCAACTTCCCTGAAATCAGAAGAGCTAACCTAGTATTACATCAAGCCCAGTTTCACCCATGTGACTGCACTGGGAATAAATGAGAGGAAAATACGGCCTTCAAGCTCATATCTCTTTCAAATGAATTCCATTATGAACTAAATTTATTTGAGATCAAATGTTCAAAAACTGCAATTTTATGTGTGTAGCTCTGGCATCTGGTAGCTCACATCTTCCAAACTTCACACATGTATTAACTATATATTCGTGTACATGCAAAGTCATTAGACATCAAAGTCATTATCCGTGCAGATTTTGTTTCTAATTGCCTCTGACATTGATATTATTGCTTGCATTCACCATGGGAAAGGGCAGATGAGCCAGAAATTCCTTTCTACTCCTTCATTCCTTCATAGACTTGCATTTTTCCACATGCCGAAACCCAAATGGAAAAAACCAAGCTTGCAAAATTGTGGATAACATTTTAGAGGCCATGGGGCCACATTTTGAAAGCATCCTTACTAAGATACATAGTGTATATGCAAAGCTATCATTGTATAAGGTTCTTAGCAGGAATAGCATAATTTGTCTATAGGGAAAAGGGGGGAAAAACAGGTTAACTGACCTGTCCAAGGCCACAAATTTCAAAATGATTCCAGCAACAAAGCTAAGCAGTGAACCTAGTAGGTTTTGATCTCTGGACCCTGATACAACTGTCTGAGCACACTTTCCTTTGGCTTTCTTAGCAGATACCTAACTTCTCTCTCATCCATAAAAAAATGCCTATCATTCATTACGCTTGTGTAGATTATAAGCAGTAAACTTCATACACAGCAAAAGAGAATGTCTAGAAAATAAAGTTCTCTTCTCAGTTGGAAAGCCCACAGGTAGGTTTATATGGCACAAGGTAATGTTATACAGAGATACCTCACATTTTTGTGTGCAATCTTTGATACCCAAGTGGCATGGCTGCGTCAGGCTGAGGCTGTGTGTAATCAGTAAGATCACAGAAGCAGAGGCTACATGCAGCACCACAATCACATGACTACTGCTTCTGCTTTTGGAGTTATCATGACAGCATGCCTATACATATATAGGGGTCGGGAGGAGCTGTTTTTATTAGTGCAGTTCCCCAACAGCTGCTCTAATTAAAATGGCCCAGTGTTGCATGCATTACGCCCCCCATATTTTAAAATGACGGTGGAGGCACTTTAACTAAAGCTCATTTGAAGAGCTTAATATACATGGTGGTTTCGTAGTTGCTAGGATCTGGAAGGGACTTTACAGATTATCAGGTTCAGCCCCTCTACACACGGGCAGGAAAGACGGTTGGGGTCAGGCGACCTCAGCAAGGTGGGTGTCAAGACACTTTTTGAAGAGCACCAGGTTGGGCGACTGTACCACCTCTGAGGGGAGTCTGTTCCAAACCCTCGGCACTCGACTTCTAAAGACGTTTTTCCTTATGTCTAGTCTGAAGTGATCTTCAATCAGTTTGTGCCCATTATTTTTTGTTCTCCTCTGGGAGGCCTTGTTGAATAGATGCTCCCCCAGGCCTTGATGTACACACTCCTGATATACTTATAGGCTGCCACCAAGTCCCGCCTGAGTCTTCTCTTCCCCAGGCTAAACAGTCCCAAGTCTTTCAGCCTCTCCACATACGATGCTGGCGCGTTCTAATTAGGACGTAAACCAATACCTCTATAGGCAGCCATCATGCCTGAAGCATATGGTTTCCCTGCCCAATACATATGTTATTGAAACTTCTAACATCTCTCTGCCCCATTTCACCTTCTATTAGTTTGAAAGCTCAAGCTCAAACCATCTGTATTACCTTCTACAGGAGGGTCTTCCATTTGATAATGGCTTTTTAATAAAAGGCTTCAAGTGGGTATTTTAGGTATGTGATGCACTAACAGCCCACACTCACACTTAGTGCTGATGTTCCCATGCAATTTTATGCAACTGCTGAGAATCCCCATTTCATTTGTAGAAGTTTACATTTTCCGTAAGACCAGATGAAGAAATGATGGTCACGTTGAAGTACTTTAATATCGTTCAGTCTCTGTTCCCCACAACAGCCTGTTTCATTCAGACAGCCCACTGGGCTGCCATGACTACGCTTTTGTGAAATCTGCCAGAAGCTAAAAAAAGGATTTTATATAAAGAGTGAGTTCAGTCTGTAATGAAAGCAGCAGTGTGGGGAGTCAGAGCAAGGTGGTCCATCAAAGTTATCAACCATCTAAATTGGAACTGGAGTGGAAGAATTTTTAGGTTAACATCAAGGATTTTGTTCCATAATATATGTGATGCCACCAAATATCCTCCGACTGAACTGAAAGTTGCCACGTGATACCAGTTATGCCAAAATCTGCTTTTGAGGTTCTGGTTACAGTAAAAACACATGCTAACATTACCACATCTTTCCTTCATGTGGTCTTAGCTGATCAACTATCATTTTTCACTGGACCACCTCAGAGCAACCACAGCTTGTTAACTAAAGAACTTAATCTATCTTAATTTTAAAATACACCTACATATGGGTTACTCAGAGGAATGTTTTGCACCTGTAGTATGCCACAGAAAAAATGTAGAGGGCCCCTATTTTGAGCATCTGTCCTTACTTTAGCAACTGGAATGGATGAGCTGCAGAGGCGGTTCTAATGTTGCAAAATACATAAAGGACTGAGTTACAAGGCAACTTGAGTTCTGAGGAAAAAAATTAGTTGGAAGAAATGCTCACATAAGTACAATACAAATCATTTGAAGATCAAAGAGCAGGTCCAGGCATTAGAACATGCATTCTATTCTATTTTCTGTTTCCAGAAAACAAGGGTTTGCTAAAGAGAGCAGCTTTCCAGAACACAAACCCTGGAGTACTGGAAACTAACACTTAAACACTTTGTCACGAGGGTCTAAAAATGTCTAATGTTAATAGCATTGTCATTACTCTAAAAATAAATTTCTGCAGAAATCTAAGAATAAAGATGATTAGTCAGAGGTTTCATAATTGTTAGTCATATAGTAAATTAATTACAGTGCATATATATACAGCACAGCAGCAATGGGGCTTTTAACAAACATTTAGTTTCAAGATTGCCTTTCATTATACCTTCTCCAACTGTGATCAGCTAAGCTCTTAGGACTGTGCTGGAAGACCTGCTTTTCTAGAGACAAATCTGAGTCATGGCTCAAGGTCAAAAGTATTTCAGGTCTTTGGGGTTACAGGTTAACATATATAGCCAAATACACCAGAACTGAGAATAAAGTGATGTGATAGAGGAGAATAGAGAACTGGAAAATGTAAACTAACTCAGAACTATGTTTTACTGGTTTAATGGAAATAATGCTTAGTGTGTTTATATACTTGAAGCTGTTGCTCTTCCTGCTTTATCCTTTCTTGCTCAAGATTAACAGGAATTTTGTATGATATTGTGTATAAAATAGATTAGTACAGAATGTCCTTAATCCCAGTCCATTTATTTTTGTTCTAGTGAGGGATTAACCTGTTCCAGGAGCCCATATCCTTCTTTCCCAGCTAAGTCATTGAGATATTATTTAACTTCTGGAAGTATTTTCCAGCTTACTGAACTGCTATAAAATAAAATAGAAGTGCAAAGTATGACTGTTATGAGGTTTATTGCATTAATGTTTATAAAGGGATTTTTGCCAAGCACTGCAAAGTCTTAGACTCAACTCAGTGGCATTTTTCTCCATCTCTATAAGGCAATGCCTTATGAACATTGCGTCCAGAATGCAAGGAGACCCTGGTACCTGCAATGCATTAGACATACAGAAGCAAACAAGTGTATGATTCAATGGTTAAAGTTGAACATATTATTATAATATTAAGGATACAATTATTGGGGGGATTGAAAGGATTTAGGGAATATATAGACAATAATTAAGGACCTATGCAACATTTTAAAACCATGAAGTAAATGTTCCTCCATCCCTGAGAAATAGTTACAGAGTCTTATAGAATCACAGAATCATAGAAAATGAGGCTTGAAAGGGACCCCCCGAGGTTATCTAGTCCAACCCCCTGCTCAAAGCAGGACTGTCCTCAACTATCTCAAACAGGAAAGGCTTTGTCTAGTCATGTCTTAAAAACCCCCAAAGATGGAGACTCCACCACATCTCCAACCTCTGTTCCAGTGTTTTACTTCTCTCCTAGTGGGGAAGTTCTTCCTAATATCTAACTTAAACTTCCCTTGCTGCAACTTGAAACCATTACTCCTTGTTCTGTCATCTGCCACCACTGAGAACAGTTCAGCTCCATTCCCTTTCAACCCTCCCTTCAGGTAGCTGAAGGCTGCTATTAAATCCCCCCTCAGTCTTTTCTTCTCTAGACTAAATAAACCCAGTTCCCTCAGTCATGTGCCCAAGCCTCCTACCCATTTTTATTGCCCTCTGCTGGACTCTCTCCAATTTGTCTGCATACTTTCTGAAATGGAGGGCCCAAAACTGGACACAGTACTTCACATGTGGCCTCACCATTGCCAGGAAGGGAATAATCACTTCTCTTGATCTGCTGGCAGCACTCCTACTAATGCCGCCCAATATGCCATTAGCTGTCTTCACAAAAAGGGCACGTTGCTGGCTCATATTCAGCTTATTGTCCACTGTAACCCCCCCAGCCCTTCTAGCAAGGAAGTTCAAAACCTCCAGTAAAAAGAGCCAGATATACATACAACCCAGGAATGCCAAGTCAAATAAGCAGCGTTGAAAGCAGTAAAGGGGAGGAAGGGTGGGGAGGGAGGGAGGGAGGGGAATAGTGAGACATTGGATTGAAACTGAAAGGGTGAAGGATTATGTCTGTGAAACTGCTTCTTCCCAAATGGAAGACATTGTCAAAGGTCCAAGGCTTTGATGAAAGGTTTGATTTTTCTGTATTATTTTTTGTGGCTCTGGCCCTGGCATTACAGTCCCCATTTTGCCTTTCCCTTTCAGCAACAGCCACAATGCAGGCTGATCTCATATAGTGTTTATGGATGTTTGACACATGGTCCTTGCACAGTCAGGCACAGGAATGGAAAATGCTGGTCTATGAGAAAGAAAGATGGATTTATTGGCATTCAACTTCGTGTGGAGCGTTCTTGGGATGTACAATGATCCCTCAGAGTTCTTCAGAAAAAGCAGTGATCTGCTTGGTCTTACCTCTGGGTGTTTCACTGGTCAGCTTCGGCTCTGTTGGCTAGATTCTCAGAAGAGCTTGACACAGTATTTGAAACAATTCAGCAGAGTACTTTTAAGGAGATGATACTTGATGCTAAATTGTATTTTTGGATTGATACCACAGGTCTCCTGACACAGATCCACCAAGATCACAGAAGTATCATGTATGAAAACTTTTTGGGACTAGTGTTTTAACAATTGAAGGCCTGAGTGCATACTCTTACCCTGCAGTAAGTGAATGCTTTCCCAGGGTAGCTCAGCTGTCACTGAAAGAGGAACACTTTTCTCTTAAGGTAAGATAATGCCCATCCACAGTTATTATGGAGCAGCCAAGAGAAAAGGAAGATTGGGTCTGAACCATTGTGATAACTCATTTATAGGCCCATGCTCTTAAAGCCACTCTATCCCCTGCCTGCTTTTCACACAACCCAATTTTTCAGGCTGCACTAACTTCACCAGCCTTTCCAGATCAGGACAGAGTTAGTTATTTTTCAGCAACCTAATGTCCCCATTCTTTTCTGTCATGTGCCCTCTCTCTGGATATGAAATCCAGAAATCTCTATCCAAAAGATAGCCCATGCCCAGGATGCTAATATGGATCTTCCCACAAAGAACCCCAGCATGATTTTCCTGCGAGTTATCCTGGGGCAATCCTTTTGATGAAACAAAAATTTATCTCAGAGACAGCACCTTAGGAACTAGCTGTCAGTGGCTCTATGATGCCATCACTGCAAGAGACTAACCAGGGAAACACAGATCAGTTTTGGACTGTTGACCCATTCCAAACAGGCTTTCAAACAGTTGAGATGATTTATTTGCATACATGACATGACTCCACCTGGGCAATGTAGGATCCATGCATTGATTCTTCTCATCTGCTCCCTCCCTCACAATCACAGGGTTTTCTCCAGCAGAACAAGGTATACAAATTCCCTCATTATTGCTTATGTCACATGAATAATCCTCCAATGTCTTCCTCTCATCTGCTCAGGTTTATATTCTTCTGGGCTGCTGCCCATGTTAACTGCCAACAGCAGTGACTTTTCCTGGATCTTTTATTTCACTTCCCTTCACTTTGCAGATTTCACAGTTTTTTGCTTTTTCAGTCTAGGGGAGATGAAAAAAAATCACTATTTTCATTTTCTCTGCTGCCTATTAGCTCCTGATTTGTAGATGGGAATGGGAAAAATTCTGGTAAATGGCTTCTATTTTATTGATAGGAAATCATTTAACATCTGGCATTAAGTCCCGGTACAAAAGACTCTTGCACAACAGTTAGGGAAGGGTAAGATACTAATAGTAAAAAATAAATAAACCATTGGGTGATCCACAACTTTAAAAGATGACAAGACACTCAGAAAAAGCATGAACATAGATGGACCGTGGCATAAATGATTATGCAGTATCACGAGTGAGGCTAGGGAATGGTCATGTGGGGTAGAACATTTTACTCCCACAAGTGTGTTTGTTTCCAACCTCTTCCAGTACAAGACACAGGAAATTTCTTACCCCTTCAGTAAGAATTCCTTTAGCTAAGACCTTTCAAGGGTGTAGCAAGTATCAGCTCTGTCTGGGCACATTCTTCTGGCATCTGTCCCTTCTGAAAACTGACCACTCTGTGACCTCCCTATGTTTTTCCTGCTTGCTATGTCAGGGCTCTTGCTGTGGGGTGTCAATCAGTCTTGGGGAATATCAGAAGCAGGGTACCCTCTGGATGTGATGTGATGTCTTAATAAAGACAGTTCTTCAACTACTCTGGTTTGCTATGTGTGTCCCCTGTTAACATGGTTCTGCTTCTATGACCAAGCGTACTTCCCCCCAACCTTTTGTTTGGAACAAATTACTTTATTCTCTGCAGGGGTGTAGGTTGTAGCTGTGTTGGTCTCAGGACATAGGCAGACAAGGTTCTTTGGGTGAATTTGATCTTTTATTATTATTATTTATTCTTTTAGTATTATTCCCCCAACTTAAATAGTTGGGAGAAAAAATTTTCCCAAGCTTTCAGGGTTTAAAAACCCTCCATCAGGCTAAGGAAGCCTCTGGAAGAGCGCACACCAACTGCAGAGGCTTCCTCAGCCTGAAGAAGGGTTTTTAAACCTGAAAGCTTGCTAAAATATTTTTTCCAACTATTTAAGTTGATCTAATAAAAGATACAAGATTCACCCAAAGAACCTTGTCTGCCTTCATTCTCTGCAAGCATATTATGTGCAAAAATTCAGTTCCTTCCCAGTGAAAAAATGCCTTTCAGATGGTGGTTTCTCAAGGGCCAAATGTCTGCCTGGACAAAGTACTTAGCAAAGCAAAGAAACTTAGTACTTTTCATCAATGAAATTTGGGGTCTAAGGCATTGGGCACTGAAGTATAGCCAATGCTACCTTTAAAACTAACCCTTTCCTAAGCTACCAGCCAAGACATAGATTGCAAAGGGAGAAGCAGTTTTTTTCAGCTTCTCCTAAATCTAGTGCTGGATACTTCAATCAGCTGAAAAAAAATCACACATTCAAGAACTGGCTTATTCATCTCGCAACCCTTCTTCCAAATGGATGTCTGACATTAATAGCATACTTAGCCATGTTAATAGTGATATCCATTCCCAAAGATGCAGCCATTGATGGCTAGATTGCTTCTTTACTTGCTAAACCTTCTAAAATCTTTCATCAGTTCCTATGCCTACCTTTGAAGCCATTTTTACTGACTTGCAATGCCATTCATGCTTACAGAGGTAGTCAAAATGAGCAAAATAGATTATACTAATTGAAACAGCTCCCTCTATGGGTCATAAGAAGGGCTTGAAATTGGTCATGTCAGCATTGGAGCACATTGCTCTACTGTTTGAGTTGGAGGGCTAATGCCACAATATTCAAAAGCACCTAAGTGACTTCTAAGAATAAAGTGACTTAGGTAATTTTGAAACTATTACCCTATTGCTTTCATCTGGGAGCATTAGCAAGTAGCTATCTTCTGTGGACCAGCCACACAGTAGTGTTAAGCACAATACACTTTTACAAAGTTATTCAGTAACATAACCATTCCTGAGTCCATCAAAGGCTCACATTAGAAAATGTTTATTATCCCCAACCCAGACAGGTTAAGTGCTGGAGTTCTCACTCTGATGCTTTCAATACAGATTTTCATTTTTTGAAAGAAAAAAAAAGATTTTAAAGTCTATGTCTGGCCAAAATGTTGCAGCTGCAAATTCCCATTCATGACCAGGGAACCAGGCTAGACTGATCAATGCAATCCTTGCTTAATAGGAATATGCAGCTGCCTGGATTCTTAGGGCCAGATTTTTATTTAAACAAAGGCCCTTTACACTGCCAGAATATAGCAATGCAAAGAGGCCTACTGAATGTAAAGCAGAATTAGGCCTAAACAGAAATTCATGTATATGTCAGGTAACTAATCCTGGCCATTTATCCCATTTATAAACACACATTATTTTTCTATTGCCATCCATGCACATCTATAACTCTTCACTGCCATACCAGAAGGCATTTTTTGGAAGTAACACAATGCTAGCTCATTGCAAATCAGGCATTGGTTTTTGCCTGCTACCTAGCCAAGCTTAGAACAAAACCGATTTTGAAGTCTTCAGTGTCATTAATCCAAAATTTATTACAGTGAAAAAGAGAGAGAAAAAGAAAAAATAAATCCCTTCTCCCAGCACTATCAACTCCATGTAATAGTTCAGGAATGACAATCTAAACATTACTTCAAAATTATCAAGCTTCATTTCTCATTACTGATAGCAAGTAACAGATTGTACTTTATCTTTTTAAGCTGAGTTGACTACAAACATGGAATGCACAATATGCCAAGCCTCTCTTTTCCTCTGTAATTCCAATCTCAGCACAAACAGTAGCACAACAGAATATTTATCATGTTGCCTTTATGCTACTTAGTACACAATGATTTATTCACAACTAGTTTGTTAATTAAAATTCCAAAGCACTTTCTTGTTACAGTCCTATTAAGCATACATGCGTGATGATTTGAGAAGAGAATGTGGCTTCAGACTAGGGAGATCATTTAAAAATAAATATATCATTGACACATCCCTTGAACTTGGCTATGATCAGTATCTTTCACTGTCCAGAGAGAAAGAGTTTGTAACTATTAAAACATTTGGAATGATGTCATGCGATACAACGATCAGCTCCTGTTTTAGGCTGCCAAATACTTTTACAATGAAAACACTACTTAGCACGTGAAAGGTATATCAGGCAGCTAATGTACTCATGTTTCATGGGGATCGTGCTCTTTGGTAGTAAGCATAATTACTGGGTACAGAACATAAAAATTGATTAAACATATTGTTATTCCTGATTTATTTAATGTCCTCCTGATTAGAAAGTTATCGGAATAAATTGTTTGTCCTCCATATCTTTCCTTAGCCATTCAAATGCTTCAAATCAGGGGAAGGAGTACATGGCAACAAATATGGTTTTACATTTAAATGTTTGTCATTCAAAAATAATATTAGGCAAATTTGGAAAAGCCAGACTTAGGATCTTTGGAGAGGTAAAGTAGATTTGAAATTGAAAGCTGCTCAAATATTTTCAAAGTTTGGAAGCTTTAATATTAATAAGCAATCTTCTTTAGTCTTTAAAATAATTGCTGATTAGTGGCAAAGGTGAAATATTCATATCAAGAATTGTTACACTTAAAAATATAACCTAGGTTTTGAAGGCAGGGAAATAAACAGCTAAGTGTAGATAGATGCAAATTCAAATAATCCATCATTCCATGTAATCTATTAAACAACTATAAATACACTCAAGGGATCACATTCAAAAACAAACTCACTTCTGTTGCCCTTACCTGCTTACCACCCCACTAACATCAGACTTATAAACACAGTTTAAGAAATATTTGAAGTCATTGGTTGGAAAGGTCAATGGAATAAATGCTATCAGCCTTACCAATTCCTAAAGTTCCTGTCACAGTGGCACGGTGTCTATTCTGGAGTTACACTTTATCTACTTTCTGCTAGATATGAGATGTCAATTGGAGCAGGAATTGTCATTTTCTTCTCTGTTTGTACAGGAACTAGAACAAGATCTTTGCTCATGATGACCAAGGCTCCACAATACAATACTAATACCAACCCAGCCTCATGGGCAGACTGTCTTGAGTGCTGTGGTAAACGATAAACAGTAGATTAGACAAAGGTAAGTATGCATTCTGTATCTAGAAAGGTGACATCCCTGACTCCCAATGAGAGGGTAGATTGAAGAAATTACAATGGGATTTTCAGTCAACTACACAAGGGTGTGGATGGAGGAAACATGTTGTTTAGGATCAAAAATTGACACCTTTATCATGGTAGACACAAGACATCTGCAAACAGTTGCACAGCACACAGGATTTTGAAATATGACTGGATACCAAAGGCCAGTGGGGACTGAGTCCCAGAAAACAGAAGGGAAATGAAGTGTGTAGGCTAACAAAGTCATGCTGAAGAATAGGGAAGAAAACACCTAAGTCAAGCTGAGAGTTGAGACAATCTGTATGCCCTCAACTCATCCTATATACCTAGAACTAGCAACTGAGAGGCCTGCAAACTCATCCATCATAATGTTTAAATACATATGAGCCTGATTCACCACTGTCTTGGACCTAGGTGATCCCTTATTCCTATGTGAAGAAGAGCATGAAATATTATCATGCTGAATTAGTTTCACTTTACAGGTATCTAGGTTGCAGCCACATTGGTCTAGAGGAAAAGGCAATCAAAGTGCATGTAAAGTGAAAGGCATGCAGGACTCGTAGTAAAGATGATATATTTTATCAGACCAAGAAAATCATGTAGACAGCGACACCTTACTGTGCATTAGAGTCTAATGTACAGTAAAGTGTCTCATGTAGATGAACCCACAGATACACAGACATTGCAAGAATGCTTGGGCAAGTATGTCTCTCAGAGGTAGGTTTATATATGTTGCTTTAATACATTCACACATGAAGTTGTACAGTTCCTGTTTGGAAAACTGTGGGAGAAAACAGCCTTTTCATAATAACACCTCCCCTTCTATTGTAAATATCTGTTCTCATATTTATTCTTTTGTAATTTAGTTCTATTTTTTATTAAACTTGGTACAATAGGGAAAAATATTTGCCAAAACTGTTTAAATGTGGACCATTTGTGAATATAAACTGTTACAGATTTTTTTGTCTGAAGGTTTAAGTGACTTCAAAAAATTCTAGTGATGTGTTTTGAGGAATGCTTACAGAAATGAATAAAGCATGCTGAGACTGCATGTATCAATATTTTTCTTCTATTGCCAAAAAGGAAAGTTTGGGTACAGAAGTGGGAGAGAAGGGAAGCAAAATAAACGAATGCCTGTTATAAGCAAACAAGGAAACCATTGGCCCGACACACCAAAGTCCCCGCCGCACTGGAGCTCTGCAACAGGTGTGAACCTCTTGCAGCCCCAGCAGAGCCTGCTGATTTGCCACCTCCTGCAGGCAGCGCAAGCTCAACTGTAGCTACTGCCCCCGCTCTCCCTAAGACAAAAGGCAAAGTGTTTGATATGGGAGACTCCATCCTGAGGGGGCCTGAGGAGACAATCTGCCTCCCTGACCTCATAGCCCAGGAAGTCTGCTGCTTCCCAAGGTGTCCATATCAGGGACATTGTGGAGAAGATCCCTGAGCAACTCTGGTCCACTGACCACTACCCTATGCTCCTTATCCATGTGGGCATGAATGACACAGCTTGGAGCACTCCCAGCCGGGTCATGAAGCACTACAGGGATTTGGGAGCGGGGCTAAAGGGATTGGGGGTGCAGGTAGCGTTCTCTTCAATCCTCCCAGTCTTAGGCTACGGGCCTAGGAAGGAGAGGAGGATCCAGGTAGTGAACCAAAGACTGCGGCACTGGTGTCATCAGGAAGGCTCTTTGGCTTCCATGACCACAGCCCGCTCTGGACCAGATAGACAGAACTCCCGCTAGCTACAAATAACAAGGACAATAAAAAGTCCTTTTTTAGATATGTGGGGAACCGGAGGAAAAGCAAGGGTAACATTGAACCCCTGCTAAACTAGATGGGACAACTGACAACTGACGCCCAGAAAAAAGC
Organism: Caiman crocodilus; assembly: GCA_030014935.1. Lineage (NCBI taxonomy): Eukaryota > Metazoa > Chordata > Crocodylia > Alligatoridae > Caiman > Caiman crocodilus. The sequence goes on along the minus strand of JAGPOW010001296.1, from coordinate 44,709,316 downwards.
AAACTTGCTAAATGGGTACTTTTTGTCGGTTTTTCACCAGTCCCATGGGACCCCCCTGCCTACTATGGGGCAGGGAGGCCAGGGTGAGGGGGATTCCTTACCCTCCATCAATGTGGACCTTGTGAAGGAACACCTTGAAAAGCTGGATACATTCAGGTCAGCTGGCCCTGACAGTCCACACCCCAGGGTACTCAAGGAACTGGCAAGCATCATAACCCAGCCCCTGGCAGGGATCTTCAAGACCTCCTGGAGCTTTGGTGAAGTGCCCAAAGATTGGAAATAGGCCCATGTGGGACATATCTTCAAGGAAAGGAGGAAAGTAGATCCAGCAAACTACAGGCCCATCAGCCTGACCTCTATCCCAGGGAAGGTCTTAGAAAAGATTATCAAAGAGGCCATTCTTACCAGACTGGCTGACAGCCACATCCTGAGGGATAGCCAGCACGGGTTTGTAGTAGATAGGTTTTGCTTGACTAATCTTATTTCCTTTTATGACCAGGTGACCTATCACCTGAACAAAGGAGAAGAGATTGATGTCATATATCTTGACTTTAAAAAAGCCTTTGATTTAGTAACCCATGATCACCTCTTGGCAAAACTGGTTAACTGTGGCCTTGGCCGCACCAAGATCCACTGGCTGGGGAATTGGCTCAGCGGTAGGACCCAGAGGGTGGTGGTTGATGAAAGTCAATCATCATGTTGTGCTGTGACCAGTAGGGTCCCTCAAGGCTCTGTCCTTGTACCTATACTATTTAACATCTTCACTAGTGATGTAGACATTGGTGTCAGAAGCAGACTGGCCAAGTTCGCCAATGACATGAAACTCTGGGGTAAAGCATCCACACCTGAGGACAGGAGGGTGATCTAGGTTGTCCTTGACAGGCTCAGGAAATGGGCGGATGAGAACCTGATGGCATTTAACACCAAAAAATGTAAGGTTCTCCAACTTAGGAGGAAAAACCTGCATCGTGCTTATAGGTTTGGCAGTGCTATGCTGGTTAGCACTAGAGATGAAAAGGAGTTCATCTCTTCCCCTCCTCCAGCATCCCCTCCCCCCCCCCCAGCACACATACTGGCTGGGAAGCTCCCCTCTTGCTAGCACAGTGGAGGAACG
>JAGPOW010001296.1:44678308-44691693 GCA_030014935.1 Caiman crocodilus | reverse complement strand
TGTTTTCCAAGGTGCACAGAGCCAGAAGTGAGTCCAGAGCCTTGGATGGTGGCAGCAGAAACCCCAGGCTAGCGGGTGTGCTCCAGGGAAGGGGTCGGCTGGACGGAGGCACCCAAGGGAGGCACTCGGAGCCTGGAAGGTGATCGGGCGCAAGGAGGTGTGCGGCTCAACACGGGAGCGCCCCGTACTGGCCCGCCACCGTGTGCACCCCTCACCATGCAGCAGCGTGAGTTCCTACTGTTGCCACCACCATGTGGGCAATTTTCCCTCCCACTGCTGTCCTGCGAGAAGGATGACCCTCCCCTGCCACACAAGCAATGTGCTCCCCTGATGTCACCACTATGGAACAGAGGCCCCTCCACCCCCCACTCTGTTGCACAAGCCCCCTTGCTGAGTGAGGCCCACCACTTCTGTCAGTGCCGCGTGAGCAGCACAAGCACCCTGCCCAATTGCTCTCGCTGTCACTCCAGCATAGGCAGGGAGTTCACTGGGTCTCCTGTTGTGCTGCCCTGCCCCAGAAAGCCCAGCCACTGCTGCTGCAACAGTAGGAGTAATAAAGGTAGCAGTGGCCAAGTAGGAGGCCAGGGTTGGGGAGTGATGTTAACCCCATCACTGGCCAAATGCAGACCATGGGCCACCAGTTGAGCAGCCTTGATGTGAACTAGATGTTATGTGCAATTTCAGCCATCTAGCCAAGAGACAAATCCAATCATCCCAAAGGCAAATCCTTCCAGAGACAGAAAACTCTTGCTGACAGTGGGACACAGGATTCAAGGCAGCAGATAAATTAATAAAAAGAAGGGAAGCAGCTGCGAAGGCTGAGACTTTGCATATTGCCTACAAGAGCTGAACATGGAATCCTAAAGTCCTGTTTAAGATGAGGTAACATTCCTCATCTAGCTGAAGTTCCAAAAGATTTAAACTGAAAGTAACATCATAATAATAAAAAAAAATATTGCTAAAATATGTAACCCTTGCACTTTTCCAAAACAGTGGCAATATTAAAAATAGGTTTAAAATACAATTACGTTTGCCAAGACAGTTTTCAGTTTGGCAAGGAAGCAGGCTATTATACATAATTCTTCCCTATGGAAGCTCGGTCAAGGAAGCAAAGCTGCTTACTGGGGATGGACGTGAATACAGAGTGCTAGAAAAGGTGAAGAAACCATTTGGGTAATGAACCTTATTCGGCATGAGCTTATGCAGGTCCCACTGAAGTCAATGAGAGATTTTCTCCTTGAGTGGGATGAGGACTTTTCCCAGTGACAGGCTCTAGCTTCCCAACACGGTAGTGAACTCCACAGAAGCTGATGGGAGTCCCCAGTTTGATTTTGACTTCTGGTTGTTGGTTCTCCCTAAGGTAGGATTCATTTGATGGAAAGTCTGGAGATTTAATAGTGATTTTCCACAGATATCAGGCAGGCTGCTCTCAGTATGATTCCAGTCCTAGGCCATGATCTTTTATACCAGAAGGTAGATTTCACTCAACATGGCAGCCAAATAGTAAACTGCAGTACGACTTTGCACTTACAAAGTCTGAGTGATTATCCCTTGCTTTACCCCAGTTTAACTCCATTGGGTTCAGCACAGTAACACAGATGTAAAAATGGTGTACAGCAGTGAAGGAGTAGGCTGGCAAGCCCTACCTCATCACCATGGTAGGTGCTGTAAGAAGTGGCACGTTGTCTGAGGATTAAGTGCTGTGCAGTTTGTCCTTGACTGCTCAAAAATCTTGGTGCTACTCTGAAAAACTAGTGTCTGTTTTAAGGGCATGATAGAAAAAAGAAATCATAGTTCAGATCTCGATTTGTTGCAAATCACAGTAGATTCATTGAAGTTAGAGGAGATAGGCTGATTAACACCAGCTGAGGATCTAGGCCTGAGCATGTGTTTTGAACATCTAACCATTAGTGAATTGGCTACAGTGCCTTTAAACTGTTTCTCTTTAATATTTTCTGCCTCCTGATGTAGCGCTCCCACACACAAAACAAAGGTTTACAAATCCAGCACCTTGTAATTGAAAGCACAGTTTTTTCAAAATCTGAGCCAGATGGCTATTATATAAACGACAATAGAAAGGAATCGGATTTGCTTTGCATTATGAGAAGCAATCATCTCTAGCATATTTTGATCTGCTCTTTAGCATGTGAACTGGCACAAAACAGACACCGTGTCAGAAGGTAGGGAAAAGTGTACCACATTTAGCTAATAGGAACCTTACTTTCCCAACATGCCTAACGGGGACAACTGAAAGAATATCTCTCAGCCTAGGAAGGAACAAATAGTCCATAAAGTCCTGATCTGTTGAAAAAAAAGCAGCCAGTTGACTAATGGGAAAGGAATGTGCAATCAGCTTTTATCAGGTTTGACTCAATCAGTCGTTATGCTACAGGTTCTGCTTTTTAGATGTGATATGTAAGGCTGGCCAGAAAACAGCAGTTCCATTTCAGAAAAGATTTTTAGGCTTCAAAATTTGTTTTCATTTCACTTCAGAACAAAACCAGAGCATTTCACAATAATTTGCCAAAGGAAAGAAGAGAGAAAGACCAGAATAGCAGTTTCAGGGCCTGGGGCACTCAACTCATTTTGGGGAGACCCATGTTCAAAGCACTGCACTGAATCAAGCAGAACAGGGTCTGGACTTAAGCCTCCTACCCAGACTAGTGTCCTGATGACCAGACTATTGTGTCCATCTCTTTCTCTCAGCCTTTCCTGGAGTTCACGCTTTAAATAACTTCCCAAAGAATTACGATGAATTCTCGCTTGCATGCACTCTTTCAGTCAAGATTGGCTTGAAGATTTGCTATAGCTCCAACAGATGTTATTGAGTTTGACATAGAGATATCCTTTGGCTTGTGCTAAAATAGAGAGCCAGCTGGATGATCCATTCTGACTTTAAAAAGCTATGGATCCGCATTAATATTTGTCAAATTTCTTTTCTTTCTAATTGAACATGCCCGATAGCTTTACTGTATAATTTGCTAGGTGCCAGTGTCTTTCAGTGTTAGACATGCAGGGGGTGTAATTATGTAACAAGAACCAGGGAGTATAGCCAATGTTAAAAATAACATTTTAGAAGCATTATCTGTGTTCTTTAAACCTAAATTAGGGTCTTTATCACATACTGCAGAAAGTTGTCACTTATCTCCCACTTACAACATGGAGACTCCTGGGCTCCAGATTGTTTTGCTTTTTAAACGAATATCTACAGCAAACTACACTACTTTGACTTTCTGCCCGGACTAATAAAATGCTCTTTAACCAAAAAGAGACCAGGAGAATTAGCCCATGAAAATACATTTTTGTGAATGTTCTCTGAAGAGGGATTTTGCTTTGTTTGTTTGCCATGTGGTTAGACTATCAAGTCTTCTTTCACACCACAAATGTACACTTACAAGGCCCAGGATTCACATTAATAAGCTGCTGAGGTGCATGGGAGCTTAGAAGGGAGTTTCCTGTGCACTAGCCAATCATTAGCCACGGAAATACCATCAAATCTCATCATTCTAGGAGTGCTTTGAAGATGCATTTCAGAGATGCTTTGTTTGATATCAAGAAAGGAAAAGGAAAAGGAAAACATCCCATTCAAAATAAGAGAATATGCAGAAATTGTTTTCTGGAAGTAGTAACCAGGTAAAATGTACCTGGCTTTGGGTTTCATTAGGAATTTTTAGCCAGGTCCAGTTCATAAGCATTTCAGCACCACTGAAGTTGCACTTGCAGTTGTGGTCGAGTTTTACTTTGAATTTAAGGGTTCATTTAAACCTGAAACTTAAGACATATTGACTTATATGAGGTAAAAGCATATGTGGGGTGTGGCAGTGGGGGAAATCACATGAAACTCTTACAAAGTAAAACCACACAGGTTTGGTCAACTCTTATTAAAGAGTTCATTTTCAGGTGAATGGGGAAAAGCATAAATTCATCTGTCAGGACTGACTGGGTTACTGTGTTTCACAGGTCTCTGCGATGAACAAAGGGAGTAACCTTGAAGCCCAGACTGCACTGTCTCCGGAAATCTCCCTTTCTGAACCCACTCACTCCTTTTGCTATGAACTAAAACTCTGTGAAAGTATATCTACATGTGCAATTAACTCACAGCAATAAACTTTGGTGCATATCATGCCAGAGTTTATTGCTCCTGGGTGTGCTGTTTGAACATATGCCTGGGACCTCAGTACATTGAATTGGGTCGGAGCAGCTCCAGCTGGCAGAGGATCCAGGGAGTCAGTCTGCCAGGCCAGGGCTGCTCCAAGCCAGCTCAACATGCTGAAAAGGGGCTGGCTGGGGCACAAGGGTGCTTCAGTCTGGATCTCACCAGCAGGCAGCCCCTGCACTGAAGCACCCTTGTGCTCCAACCAGCCCCATCAGGATCTACGTGTGTGTTGCTGTGCAGTAAATAACTCTGCAGCAGGATAGTACTTGTAAATACAAGCACTATCCTCTGACAGAGTTTATTAGTTTACCGTGGCCTAGCAATGCTGCAGATGTAGATGTGGAGACATTTACTGTGGGGCTAATTAGTCAACTCCACAATAAACATCTTGTGTAGATGCACAGAAGTCAAGTCCCAGGACCCAAAAAATTAATACTACCTTTTACAAAACGGCAACTGCTGTCCTTGTTTTTTGAGGTCCTGATCCTACAAGAGAATTCATGAAGATGCAAGTGTCTTCCAGCATTGTGAGGTCTGCAACATCCCACTACATCATCCCATTGAAAGACCAGACTGGACAAGGCCCTTCAGAAGCATTTAGTCAACACTACAGTGGTCATTCTTGAAGAGTTGATCTCTGACAGCAGTTACCATGCTGCGTTATCTAAAATTCCATCTATTTTGCTATACTTAGACTAGGGGATAATCATCAGATCTCATATCTACCGCAGGATAACCACTAATCAGTGTTGACTTTTAATGGTATTTGCTTGATGCAGACTTCTGGCACACATTTATGTAAGTATACAGGATGTGTGCCTTCACTGAACACTGAATCCCAGGACCAAATTTTAGCACATCTCCTACCTGATTTCTCTGCATAAGCATACAAAATTGCCTGCACACATACATGTACATATGCTTTGCAGGTATAAACACCTACATACACATTTCAAAATGTTTAACATCATCATTTGCACACAAAAAACTACTCAGAGGAAGCATTTCAAAGAAGCCAACTCTGGTGTGAGTAATGTGGAAGGATTATTCAGAGGTGCATGCAGTTATTTCCATGTGCTTCATATCCAGACATATATATTCATATCTAGACAGTAGTTTATTTTACTGTGCATTAAAGTAGCACATAAAAAACATGCTATTATACTAATGTGCAGGAAAATAGACTACTGTGCATTAAGCATCAACTAAAAAGCATGTGCTTGTGCTACTGCATATTACAGCAGCCTAATGCACATTTAGTACCCTGGGGTGCCTATACACACGCACCAAGGCTGCTCCAATCCGCTGGAATTCTAGCACATCGGAGCAGGCTTGATTAAACAAGTCTGCGGGAGTGTGGCAATCGCCGTGCTCCAGAAGCCTTCTGAATCTTGTGCATCAGTGTTCCCGCACTTAAAAATGGTGGCAGGTAGGCCTGTGTGAAGCGGCTAGCATTTGCTTCGGATTCAGCCGATTCGGGGGGCAGTGATTCGGTTCAGTGATTCGAATCACTGTCTCAATTCAATTCAGCTGAATCCGATTCAGAGATTTGGCTGCTGCCGAATCTCTGAATCAGCCAGGCCCATCCCCCGCAGCCTTGCAATGGCTGCCCGCCCACCCCAGCTCCCAGCTCTTTGGGGAAAAAGCCCCAACTCAGCCTGTACTGCCAGGTGGGAGAGCAATCCCTGCTGCCCCACACTGCATAGGGGGCTCTCCACAAGCCCCTCAACCCCACTCTGCTCCCCCACCCCCCACAGGTGCCCTGCCAAGGCCAGCTCCAGCCCTTTAAGAAAAAAAAATGAGAAAAGCCCTGCACTCACTGTTCCTGCTGGCAGAGACAATCTCCACTGCCCTTCGCTACCCTGTGCCACGTCGGGGGCTCCACATGAGGCCACTGGAGAAGCAGTGAGTCTCGAGGCTTTTCTCATTTTTTTTTTTTCTTAAAAGGCCAGAGTTGGCCCAGGTGGGGACCCATGGTGGGGCTGGGGGAGCAAGTGGGGCTCAGGGGGTTCATGCAGAGCTCCCCACGCAGTGTGGGGCAGTGGGGGGGCAGCAGGGATTGCCCCCCATCTGGCAGCACCCAGTGACTACTGAGGCTTGTCAGCTGCAGCTCCCTTTTGCAGCCACCAAGGACTGCCCATATCATCAAAGCTCTCCAAATATTTTCTGAAGATTCGGAGAGCTTTGAATCAATTCAGACCTTTTAATTGGTCCCCCGATTCAATTTGGATTCAGAGATTCAGCCACCGAATGGGGCCGAATCTCCTCCGAATCAAATCACCACCCGAAGCTTCACAGAGCCCTTCTGGCAGGGGTTCTTGATCTAAAGCTCATCAAACAAGTTTTAGTTCAAGCATCCCTGCCACCATTTTTAAGCATGGAGATGCTGATACAGAAGACATGGCAGCCCTTTAATTAAAGTGGCAATCAGAGGTTGAAATTGAGGAAGGGCTTTCTTTATCCTTTACTGGTATCTCTTTCTACCTCATCCTGTAATTTCATGATCCTACTCTTGCTATAAAGGGAGAAATGGCTACTATTTCTCTGCATGGATGAAGAAAAAGTGAGCTATAAGACATAAATATGAGAGTGGCAGGAAGAAAAATGAAATAATTGTATATCTACAGAGCAGTAGTTACACAAAATCTAAGTCTAACAGAAAGTTTCTCTAGTTTTGGGGCCAGACTCTCAGCTGGTGTAAGTTAGCATAGCTTCACTGTGCTGTTTTATGCCAACTACAGACCTGGTCCATCCTGTGTACAATAAGAAAGCCACTTTAAGTAAGGGGAACATCTGGGTGGGTGAGGAAAATCTCTTGGACTATGTCATTCTGAGTGAAAGAGCACAGATGGGACTGCTGTTCAACTATCCCTGTAGCTGATTTGATCTTCTTCCAGCACACTTTTGTGCCATCACTAAAAATTTATTAATAGCAGCAACGCACAGTTACAAGAGGTCTGGTTACTGTGAAATAATTGGCTCCCACTGGTGTTACAGGCATTTGGCTGTACTCTACACTGCATAAATTACTAGGTTATCTCCTGATAACCATACCCCAAATTACGCCTTGGTATTCAAAAATTGCCCACCGTTCTTAACTTCTTACATGCTGATTCACAAGTACAGACCATGAGTCACATCCTGCAGTGGTGTAAATTAGCATAAGTCAATGCTACAATACAAATTTGCACAAGCCAAAAACCCAGCCCCCTTTCAAAACTCTTGTAATGTAAAATGAATAGTGCTAAGAGCAGCAGCCCACTGGCCTGCTACTGTTGATCTTATGCTGAGAAGAAGCACTAGGTCTGTCTTTCACTGTGCTTTGTAATCTCTGCAGAATGAAAGAACAAGGTTTCCTAAGTGCTCCCTGCATTGCAAACTGATGCATCCTTTGAAGAAGCAAAGATTTTGCTATTTGACAGAAGACTAGTGTTAAGGACTCAATTGTGCCTTTTAAACATAGGCAGGAAAGGCACAGCAGAGGCAAAATCTCAGTGACTGGGAGGAATTCTGCCTCCAAATGCTTAATTCCTTCTGTATCTCCTTAGTATATGCAAGGTATGCAGATGCAGCACCACCTATTACGCTGCCCAGGCAGAGATCGGGCCTCATTCCTTCCTTCACCCCTCTGGTCTGGACTGTATCCCAGAAAAAGTGCTAAAAGAGAGCACGGTGATATTCCTTCTAATGCAAGGACACTTATCATTTGTCCATGGGCAGGACACAGAGTTAGCTGGAAAACTGGGATTTCTCCCCTCCAGCATATTTTGATGAAAATGGGAGGGGAAAAACTATACTGATGTAAAAACTTTCAACAGACATTTTCAACTTTGTCAAAACTGAAACCTACCAACCACCATATTTTGAAGCCCCAATTTTCCATTAAAAACGTTTCAAAAGAGGATCAGATTGCCCAACAGGGAGGAGAGGGCCCTTTGTGTCATCACTTTCTCTCATTTACATATGGCCAGAGACTACCTGCCCATAAATTTAGAACCAGACCCAAACCAAAACTGTGGAAGCATGGAGCTGGATTTTTCTAAGTCCCACACTGGACACCAGGTCAACCTGGCTCTCTGGCAGGAGAAGCCTGCCACTCCCAAGGCAGCACCGTGGCCTGCCCGACCCGCAGGCAGGTCACCGGGACAAAGGCGGAATTCTGGATCCATCTCTCTGCAGTGACTTTATCCCTTCCCAAACTTCAGGAACCTTTTGGTTCAGTTTTGGGTGATCTCTAATTAAAGCATTGTTTTCCCCACAGCAGATGGCAAGAGCAGATGATCTTCATTTTCGTTTTAAAGTGTCAGTTGGTTAATCAATGGATTCCTATTGGAAGTATTTGTTTTCAGTCCATTTAATACCCTGAAAACAGGAAGAAGGGGAAATTGGTTGCTTTTAAGATGAAAATTCCTTGATTGTGTGATATCAGAAGCATCTGGCTATGTTCACCCAATACATCAGTATGTGATCGCATAATTTCCCCCTAGTCTTTATAACAGTTTACACCCACATGGAAATCTGAAGTAGTTTTACTCCTGAACTTGGAAGGCATTTGAAATCAGAAGTTGGATTTGGTGATGGCAACCATCAATCCTCCTGGAACATGGTGTATACATGAAGGCCACCCAGACCTTCAATGCACATGCCTGAGCAGGAATTTTTGAAGGAGTGGAGGCTTCCCTCCCTTTCATCCTCCCTCTAGGCCACTAAGACAGGATCCAAAGACCAGACTAAGTCCAGAAGTTTGGTGCCTCCGTGGGTATAGTTGAATAAGTGTCTGGGAAAAAAACCCAGGTCTTGTGTGCGGTAGACGAGGATTATATCACTGAACCACAGAGGACTCCAAAGTTGGATTTAGATAAGAATGATATAAATCAGGGATGACAAAGAGTTGAGAGCATTGCAAGAGACATGGCCTGTTACAAAATGTGGGGACCATTAGTCCCTCTGGACATGGCTGTCAGTAGCTAGGGTGCAAGCAAGCTTTGAGACCACATAGCCCCTCCAGACACCCTGACCTTTCCTCTTCCTCACTATACTCAACAGTCAAGTGGTCAGGCCTTTCACTTGAGATATCTGTTTTCCAATCCCTGCTGTACTGAATTTGGAGCAGAAGCTTGAATCCAAGGCTTTGTTAGTAGAGAAAAGATCTTCTCTGTATTAGCTATTCTGAGGCAAGATTTCCTTCTGTGAAAACTTCTCCACTGTATACAAATAAACAGATAATTTGTGGGAGTTGGAGATGCTTACTTTCATGCTTCTCTGAGGAGGACCTTAACTACTGCACTACTGAATGTAACAACACAAACGATACTCAAAAGACAGCTTGGAGCTGATCCAGTAGCCATTTGCAGTAATGACTAAATGTTGGATATAGAAATAGCAGTTTAAGTGCCTAAATCCCTAGAGGACTCCACCCTTCTACCATAATTCTTTTTACTGATTTTGATTAGAGCTTTTCTCAGAGTAAGATGCTGTTCTAGACAAGTCAGAACTGACCTAAGACTAGGCATATGCAACCCCTTGTCTCTGCACTCTCCACAAAAAAAGAATATGCCTTGGGTGTAAAGAGGAATTCATGTCCAAGTTGCAAACTGAATTTCAGTTTTGTAAATAGCTCCTACTTTTATAATGGGCTGAACCAACACCCCAGATCCAAATCACCATGAAATTCTAAGGTAAAGTAGAAGTGAGGGGTCTTAAACCTTCAGAAAGCCACAAGAAGCCAAAGAGTTGATCAGTAGGAAAGACCCGGCTTTTGCAATCTCCAGATGAAAGATTACATGGATCAAAATGCCATAATTTGATCAGAGGCCAGAGCACAGATTTAGTAGGAAGGCTGCCATCCCTGCCAATAGTTAAACAAGTAAATCTAAAAGCCCTCTCTTCTGTTCCGGTTACCTCCATCTCATAATCTCAGAGGGGGGTGTCATTTTCATTGGTGGGCAATTATTTCAGGCGGAGGGCCACTTACTGAGTTTTGGCAAGCCATTGAGGGCCACATGACAGGCAGCCAGGGGCAGATAAACATGAATTTCTAAATTTTTAGGGCCCTGTGGCCCACATAGATTGGCCTGGTGGGCTGTACCTGCAGGCCACATTTTGCCCACCCCTGCTTTAGCTGGTAACCTGGATCATATAAGACCTGCCTAATGGACAAATCATTAGTCCTTCATTTCATTTCTTCTTTAATCCTTCACTTCATTTATTCCAGACAGCCAAGCTGTTCCTAGAGATGGTCACTTGCTTACATCACTATATTTCAGTAGGCATCCTACATTTAGAAATGTAATAAGAATTATCACAGTATTTATTTTCATCTCACTGTGGGGGGCTTATCTTCTTAACATCTTCCATTACCATTCAGTTTTGCAGGCCATGATAGCACAAGTAATTTTTGCAACAGTGTAATTATTTTACTGAAAACCCCATTAAACTGTCATGTAACTAGCCCATATTTACAAAATAAAGATTAATTGGTCACAATGACTTCTTGAGATATTGGCTATTCAATCACTAGGAAGAACGAGAATTATTCTCAGAACTGTGTATTTTCAAAGTGATTTCTCGCAAAAAATTAACTCTCACACTAAACCTTATTAAATGGAAGAGCTGAATACTTTTTCCTTCGGAAAAGACCTTTTATCCATTAACACTGGAAAATCAACCTTTATGGGAATCATTCCAAATCAAATTTAGTGGAGGAGCTGGGATAGTGTGTTCAGACACATATGTCCAATTAAATGAGTACATGCTCTCATAACAAAGAGCCAACTCAATTACCTCCCAAGTATAAACCTTACAGAGAGACAGATGTGATCTTTATTCCAGCAGGTTTACCAAGCAAACATCAGAGAAAGAATGTAGGAGGAGTTAAATGAAAGCAAATACTTCATACCTTGTAAAATCCCAATTGGCTGATTACAACAATCTCTTGGAATTGCCAATTAGTCAGGTTTCTCTTTGTCCTTTTTAATTCTTCTACCCTTATTAAATCAGAATCTCAGACAACATAATGGTTCCCCAAACTCTAGGTCAAATACAGAGGCAATAACAGCTCTAATGAAAGGCTGTGTTTAATTTTGTACTCTGTGGTGAGGAGAAAGGGGACTAATTTAGCTTGATTAAATAATTAAATTTGCAGCACCTTGAAAGAAAATTGGCCATCACTCACAGAAATACTAAGGGATCCCTGACCACAACCATTCTCTCTGTGGGTTCCAAAGTCTTGATAAATTCTCTTTAAGGGCATTTAATTCCCACCCCCCCATACTCAAAAGGAGCATTATCCTCTTGTAAATAATGGCTTTCAAAATACTGACGATCTTCAAGGCTGAATTACAAAACTTGCTACTCCCAAAGAATCCCAGAGGAGATTCTGGGCAAACTAGATTCTCCTGCCCACAAGTTTCAGTTTGAACATTTTCCAGCAGGTGCATGCAATCTGACTTTGAGCAGGGAGGGAGGCAGGAGAGTCTGTCTGAAGGCTGTAGATCTTTTTTACGTTCAAAATGAAACAAAGGGTGTCTCCGAATATTTGGTTCCTACAGAAACAAATAGATGTTACAACACAAGCTTCTTGAAAGAAGGGACCATCCACAATTTGAGCAAGGGGGTCTTGGAAAGAGGCTTAACTTTGTGAATCAATGCCACTTTGCTGCTTTTGGTGAAGCATCAGTGATTTACACCAAATTAAGTTTTGTCCCAGTACTATGATCTTCTTTACAAGTTCCTTCCCTTTCATGGTGTAGGGAGAAAAACACCAGAAGATATCAGAGCAGTCTGTTGTCTTTTGAATTTTATTGTTATTTAAATCCTACCCCAAACTCTCCTTCTGATCCCTCAGGACTCTTTATGGACTTAAATACAAATGCTGAATAGTCACCAGCTTAAACACATGCACTTGGGCACGTATGATTATGTAGAAATATTTTGATAGCTACATTTTTAAAGGATGCATAAACATGTAAAATCAAGTAGGAGCGTCTATGAGAGATTAGATTAGACTTCACTGCTTCCCATATTGATATCCTGGATACATTAAAGTAATGAATATGGAAAATTAGAAAGAAAAATGTGCTAGAATAAAGTAAAGTATTTAATTATAAAAGCAGCACCTTGCATTTATACAGATCTCCTTTCATCTAAAGATCTCAATGCGCTTTGCAAGCATTAATGGCAAAGATCATGGACAATGGATGTAATCATCCCTGGGGCCAAAAGGGGTCGCTCCTTCCCAGAAGAGCAATAAACTTATTGTGAATGAAGAGGGAGAACAGGGGCCTGTTCTCATGGCAGAATGAGAAGGCCTCCCCTTGTGCTCCCTTCAGGTCACCCTATTCCCCACTTACCTTGTAGATCTTCAAGTCCGACTCCCTGCCTGGGCAGGAGAGAAACTGGACTCAAGTGACCCCAGCCACACAGGCATCGAGCCACTTCTTAAAGACCCCCAGGGTAGGAGCCAGCACCACTTCCCTTGGAAGTCGGTTCCAGATCCTAGCCACCCTGACTGTGAAGTAGTTCCTACGGTTGTCTAATCTAAACCTACTCTCCAACAACTTGTGGCTATTATGTCTTGTTATCCGGGGAGGTGCTGGGGGAAACAAGGTCTCCCCCAAACCCTTCTGGTCCCCACTCAGCCTTCTCTTGTGAAGGCTGAACAGGTTCAGGTCCTGTAGCCTCTCATTGTAGGGTTTGCCCTGCTGCCCCCAGATCATGCGGGTGGCCCTCCTCTGGACCCTCTCCATGTTGTCCACATCCCTCTTGAAGTGGGGTGCCCAGAACTGGACACAATACTCTAGCTGTGGCCTGACCAGTGTCACGTAGAGGGGGAGGATCACCTCCTTGGCCCTACTTGAGATGCACCTGTGGATGCACGATAGGGTCCAGTTAGCCCTGCCAACTGTGACCTCGCATTGTCGGCCCATGTTCATCTTGGAGTCAATAATGACTCCAAGATCCCTTTCTGTCTCCGTGCTCTCAAGAAGGGAGTTTCCTATCTTATAAGTGTGTTGCTGGTTACTGCTGCCCAAGTTCAGCACCCTGCACTTGTCCGTAGTGAAACGCATCCTGTTTTTGTCAGCCCACCCTTGCAACTTATCCAGGCCTTTCTGCAGTCTTTCCCTCCATACTAACGTGCCCACCTCACCCCAAATTTTGGTATCATCAGCAAATTTGAACAGGTTGCTTTTCACCCCATCGTCCAAATCGCTGATAAAGAAATTGAACA
>JAGPOW010001296.1:44641585-44678208 GCA_030014935.1 Caiman crocodilus | reverse complement strand
AACGTGCCCACCTCACCCCAAATTTTGGTATCATCAGCAAATTTGAACAGGTTGCTTTTCACCCCATCGTCCAAATCGCTGATAAAGAAATTGAACAGCATGAGCCCAAGGACCAAGCCCTGGGGGACTCCGCTGCCCACTTCTCCCCAAGTCAAATATGACCCGTCCACCACCATCCTCTGAGTACGACCCTTCAGCCAGTTAGCAATCCTTCTGACCATGTAGGTATCGATGCCACAGTCACCTAGTTTTTAATGAGGATGGGGTGAGAGATAGTGTCAAAGGCCTTGCTGAAGTCCAGAAAGACTACATCCACGGTGACACCTGCATCCAATGCTTTTGTAACCCGATCGTAAAAGGCAATCAGGTTGGTCTGATATTACCTGCCCCTAATGAAACCGTGCTGGTTGCCCCTCAGCTTTGCCCCTGATGCCAGTCCATCACAGATGTGCTCCTTGATGATCTTCTCAAAGAGTTTCCCCAGAATTGAGGTAAGACTGACAGGCCTATAGTTGCCTGGGTCCTCCCTCCTCCCTTTCTAAAAGATGGGGACTACACTGGCTATCTTCCAATCACCTGGCACCTGGCCTGAGCACCATGAGTGCTCATAAAGCCATGCCAAGGGCCCTGCAATAACCCCTGCTAGCTCCCTCAACACCCTGGGATGGAGAGCATCCAGACCTGCTAACTTGAACATGTCCAGCCCCTCCAGAAGCACTCTAACCCAGTCCTCCTCAACCTTAGGTCTTGAGACGTTCCCCTTGAGTCTGTGTTGAAACACGGTGAGGGAGTCCCAGTCCGTGCACAAGAAAATGGAGGTGAAGAATTTGTTAAAGATGTCTGCCTTCTCTTCTGGCGCGACCACCAGATTGCCCAGCATATCTTGCAGGGGCCCCACATTTCTCAGAACCTTCTGCATCCTCCCTATATAATTTGAAAAAGGACTTTTTATTATCCTTACTCTTGGATGCTAGTCCTAGCTCTATGTCCGCCTTAGCTTTCCTAACAGTCTTCACAGGTAAAGTCAGCTCCCAAACTGCTGCACCTGGCAGCACAGTTTGGGGCAGTGGCGACACATAGGGCATTCACAGAGGTACACATGCACCCCGAGACTGCTGGTGCACCCCCTGTCAGGCCACAATCCCTGTTTAGGCAATGGACAGGGGGGCAAGCAGGAGCACTGGTGCCCCCCTGCCACAAGCACCAGCCGGGGAGTGGGGCTGCCAGTAAAAGTGGTGCCACACCACTTCTAGAAGTGGCCATGTGACTTCTGGAAGTGAGATCAGCTATGGGGGACCCATAGCTGCTGCTGACTCAAGAGGCACTAGTTGCCCATGGTTTGGGGAGGAGGTGAACAGCCAACTGGTAAAAGAGCAGGCAAGGGACTATTTAGAAAAGCAGGATGTGTACAAATCCATTGGGCTGAATGAGAGGCACCCAAGAATGCTGAGGGAGCTAGCCAATGTGATTGCAGAGCCACTAGCCATAAGCTTTGAAAAGTTGTGGCAGCTGGGAGACATCCTGGATTCACAGATTCATAGAAATTTAGGCCTGGAAGGGACCTCATGAGATCATTGGGTCCACCCCCCACTGCTCTGGGCAAGAAAGACTGCTTGAGTCAAGTAACACCAGCAAGATATGCATCCAGTCTCACTTTGAAGATCTCTAGAGTAGGTGCCGGCACCACCCTCACTGGGAGTCTATTCCAGAGCCTCATCACATATACCATTTTCCTTACATCCAGTCTGTAACCTTTTTCTAGGATACTAGGAGTTTATGACTGTTTGTCCTTGTTTTCCCCTGGGTTGCTTTGGTGAATAGATGTTCACCTAGCCCCTGATGCTCACCCCTGACATAGCTGTAATCTGGATGATTGTAAAAGAGCAAATACAGTGCCCATCTTAAAGAAAGGGAAGAAGGAGGATCCAGGGAACTGCAAACTGGTCAGCCTCACATCAGTTCCTGGGAAAAGCATGGTGCAGATCCTCAAGGAATCCATGTCTAAGTACCTGGAGGAGAAGAAGTTGATTAGGAACAGTCAGCATGGATTCAACACAGGCAAGTCATGCCTGCCCAACCTGATTGCCTTCCATGATGAGATGACTGGCTCTGTGGATGCAGGAAGAGTAGTGGATGTGATATACCTTGACTTTAGCAAGGCTTTGATATGGTCTCCCACAACATTCTCTCAGGCAAGCTAAGGAAGTAGGAATTGGATACACGGAACATAAGCTGGATAGAAAACTGACTGGATCATGAGGCTCAGAGGGTAGTCGTCAATGACTAGCCCACAGCCAGTATCAAATGGAGTGCCCTCGGGGTCGGTCTGGGGCTGATTTTATTCAATATCTTCATCAATAACCTGGAAGATGGCATAGAGCAGGGGTTGTCAAACAGGGGTACATGTACCCCTGGAGGTCCTTGGGAAGACCCTAGGGGGGACAGAGCACCATCACCCACTACCCTGCACTGCCACCTCCCTGGAGCAGGGCTCGTGGGGGGCAAAAGCAATGGTGCCTCTATGAGGGCCGCAAAGGCACCGGGTGGAGGGGGAGTTTGCACGCCGTGGCTGCCTCTGCCAACCACTACCCTGCACTGCTGCCACACCACATCCAGCTGCATGCTACCCCTCCCCTCCACCACTCTGCGTCTGGTTACCAGGGGTACACTTATTAAAAAAGGTTGAAAACCCCCAGCAAAGAATACACCCTCAGCAAGTTTGCAGATGAAAACAAGCTGGCCCGGGGAGGGAGTGGGGGTAGTAGATATGCTGGAGGGTAGGGTTAGGATTCAGAGAGACCTAGACAAATTGGAGGATTGGGATGAAAGAAATCTCATGATGTTCAATAAGGACAAGTGTAAAGTCCTGCACTGAGGACAGAACAATCCCATGCACTGGCACAGGCTGGGAATTATTGGCTAGGCAGCAGCTTTGCAGAAAAGGACCAGTGGGTTACAGGTCCTTTGGGTGGACAATAAACTGGATATGAGCCAGCAATGTGCCGTTGTTGCAAAGATTAATGGCATATTGGTCTGCATTGGTAGGAGTGTTGCCAGCAGATCAAGGGAAGTGATTATTCCCATCTATTCAGCACTGGTGAGACCACATCTGGAGTACTGTGTCCAGTTTTGGGCCATCCACTACAGAAAGGAAGTAGACAAATTGGAGGGAGTCCAGCAAAGAGCAAGAAAAATGGTTAGGGGGCTAGGACACATGGCTTCTTAGGAGAGGCTGAGGGAACTGGGCTTATTTAGTCTGGAGAAGAAAAGACAGAGGGGATTTAATAACAACCTTCAACTACCTGAAGGGTGGCTCCAAAGAGGATGGCTAACTTTTCGCAGTCATGGCAGATGACAGAAGAAGGAGCAACGGTCTCAAGTTGCAGCAAGGGAAGATTAGGTTAGATTTTAAGAACAACTTTCTCACTAAGAAGGTAGCAAAGCACTGAAACAGGTTGCCCAGAGAGGTGGTGGAATCTCCATCCTTGGAGGTTTTTAAGACACAGCTAGACAAAGCCTTGGCTGGGATAATCTAGTTGGGGATGGTCCTGCTCTGAACAGGGGTTTGGAGTGGATGACCTCCTGAGGTCTCTTCCAACCCTAATTTTCTATTATTCTATGATGTGCCTTGACTTTAGCAAGGTTTTTGATATGGTCTCCCAAAACATTCTCTCAAGCAAGCTAAGGAAGTACAGTTTGGATGAATGGACTGTAAGGTAGATAGAAAACTGGCTGGATCGTTGGGTTCAAAAGGTAGTAATCAATGGCTCAATGTCTATGTGGCACCTGTTGTCAAGTGGAGTGCCCCAGGAGTTGGTCCTGGGGCTGGTTGTGTTCAATATCTTCATCAATAACCTGGAAAATGGGATGGAGTACACCGTCAGCAAGTTTGCAGATAACACCAAGCTGAGGGGAGCAGTAGATATGCTGGCAGGTAGAACAAGGAATCAGAAAGACTTTTACAAATTGGAGGACTGGACCGAAAGAAATCTTACAAGGTTAGATATTAGGAATAAACACTCTCATGAGGAGGGTAGTAAAGCACTTGAACCCAGAGAGGTGGTGTAATCTTGATCCTTGGAGACTTTTAAGATCCAGCTAGACAAATCCTTGGCTAGGATGATATATAGTTGAGAAAGGTCCTGCCTTGAGCAAGGGTTGGACTAGATGACCTCCTGAGGTCCCTTCAAACCCTAATTTTCTATGATTTTATGATAGATCTCTGCAGATACTAATTCATGTCCTTATTCACATCCTGCTGTGAGTAAAGTTAAATTTGAGAATACGCATTTAATGGACTAGGCCCTGTCTTTTGGACTTATTTAATATTACACTTTTGAGCCATGTGGCATAATGAAAAAAGATACCAGTCATTCCTCTATGCCTGTGATTTTCAACCTGTGTTCTGAAAACCCCTGGACGTCCACAGGTTATGTCTAAGGTGTCCATGAAAGATGACTATGATTGATCAAAAATGTGTGAATATCCACACTTAAAATTCAACGGGGTCCACACCTCTATTCAAAAATTTGTATAGGCCTGTAAATGAAAAAAACATTGAAAACCACTGCTCTATGCCTTTTAGTGCCTATAGGTTTTTAATTATACTCTATTTTACAGTTGTCCAAAGGTTCTAATACTGCAAACTGCTTATAAGGGTAGACTCCTACACTGAAGAGCTGAAGATAATGGTGCTCCACACAGGTGCAAGTGTGTATCTTCACAGAATAGTTTCCTGGATCAAGGCCATAGTTTACATAGATATATATACACACCCCTGGACTGAAAGTTCTGAAATTCCTAGGCTCTGCTACTTTGCACTTCAACTTTTGCTAGTCATAACAGCAGATGGATTCATTTTAACTCATACCTAACATGTCATTTCCTGTCATCCGCTGAGTGTGCAACCACATAAAGTAGGAATAAGAACACAGCTATTTCTTATCTCATGCCTGTGTTTATTTTGAACTCATCAGTCATAATGACATATGTTTGGCTATAATCCTGATTTTGTTCATATACCATTTGGGTAAATACGTTCTGCTCAAGACCATGCTTTATTGCACTACTACAAAGGTCAGTAAAGACTGATGAATGTTCTTTGGAAGTCAAGTACACTTTAGGATAAGCCCACCTTGGAACTCCAGTAATTTTCCAGTAAATTTAATCCAAAATGATCTCATGACCCTTCAGTATAAGGGCCAGCTTTATTTCTCAGCTCATAGTCAACCAATGGGCAGGACGCCAAGTTGGAGGTGGGGGGAACCTCTTCCTCTGTATCTGTGCTGTTTCTTAAAAATGATTGCATCCTTTGATGTGAACCTTTTCTGGAAGTATTGCGGTCATTTAATTATTCTGCTTCTGGTCCCCTAGTAATTCTTCTACATCCTTGCTAAATGTTGATTCACGGCGTTTAAGCTCAGAAGAGAGCATTCTGACATCTAGTCTGGTCTTTTGCACAACCCAGGCCACAGAATTTCACCCAGTGATCCTGACATCAAGCCCAGTGACTTGTGGTTGAGCTACGGCATGTCTTTATTTAGTTTTCACGTGTCGGAGGCTTTACCACATCCTTGGTTAGCTGTTTCAATGGGCAGTTACCTTCACAGATAAGAATTTGAGTTTTATTTCTAGTTGGAATTCTTCTAAATTCAGCTTCCACCACTGGATCTTTAAATGCCTTGACTGCTAGGTTATAAGGCCCTATAACAGTGGTTTCCAAACTTTTAAAGTAGGAGAACACCTTTGGCATTTCAAAGAAACCCAAGATGCACCATGTGCCAATGCCACCCCCGTCCAGCAGGTAAGTCCATGGGGAATGAAGGTGGAACTGATTGAGGCAGAGGGAGAAAAAATTATTTGAGGGGGCAATTCCCCAGTAGGTAGGTCCACCTGGCTCCTGCCTCTGCGGCACTGTCCCTCACTGCAGAGGCCTCAATCTAGCCCCTGCCCCTTCCCTCCCCCACAGACTGACCTGCTGGGCTGGACCCATGCATGCACACAGGCACTCAGCCCCTCACTGCAGCCTTGGATAGACTCCAAGAGATCTACTGGTGGATTGAGATCCACTGGTTGGTGATCACTGCCCTATAGGATAAGATACATTTGCCCTGTGTGGAGATTTCTAGCCTAATCCAGTAGCGCCTCACCCTTCCCTTTGACAAACAAACTGGACTAAGTTCCTTAAGTCTCTCATTGTAACACAGTTTCCAGAATAAAGATCACTCTTGTAACTCTTGTAACCTATATTAAAACCTGCCTTGTTTGGTTGTGTCATGGTCACTGAGTAAGCCTGATTACCCCATACCAGTGATGTGTCCTCATTTACCACCCCAACAAATACCATAAGATGTGGAGAATTGTCAACAGTAATTTTATATTTCATTCCATTCAAAGGAAGATCCATTTGCACACTTTCCTTTGCCTTTATTGACTTTGTTATATCCTTGGATAGTCCCGGATTCAACACACATGCAAATCAGGGAGGACTTCTGGAGCTGTGTGTACAAGGTGCTACTGTCTTTGGGAGATAAGCATTGCAAGCGTATTTTAGAGAACAAAGGCATGAACATACTGAGAGAATAGCACTTAAAGGTTTTGATAATGATTGACTATGTGTCATCTTAGACATTTGCCTTTTATCCGTCTTGAAATATTGCATACGTGGAGTTGCATATCAAGCTACTGGCTATTCACTAAGGAAAAATAAATGAGAAAAAGTTTCTGAGTAAAGTCCCATTGCAAGTGTCTTTTCATTTCCTTCACATCATCTATTCTGTTGCACCCCCTAATTGTATACCCAGATTTACATCTGGACAGTTCTTGACAGCTAATTTATTCTCTCAGCCACCATTAGCTTGAGAAGCTTTCCTTCATGACTTCTTTCTCAATTTCTTCTCATAGCCTATATGTCTGTTGGGTATACTGGAAAATACGACTCTTGAGCATCAAGACCATACTGGTGGTACTGGATAAATATCACAACACATGAATGGGTTTTATTTTGTTATGAATGCCACACACAAATACACTGTGGCTACATGCACACTAATTCTCAGGCTAAAAGCAGTGTGGCTGTGCTGAGGTGGTGCTCAGGGCAGGGTAGTTAGGACTGCTAAGAGGTAGAGATAGTTAACCTATTCTTGGCAACACGCAGTTGTAGCTACTCAGTTTCCAGCCCAGTCAGTGGCACATAAACAGCCACATGACATGCCTGAAGATGCCACAGCCTGGTATGGTAAATTTAAAAACTAGTTATGGCCCCAGTATGAGCAGAGAATAATCCAGTTTAGGTTTCAGGTTTATTTTATGGGGATTGTTAATGGAACTAGGACAACATAAACATGAAAAATGCTGTGCCCCTTAGAGGCACCTTAAGTGACTAATATAAATTGTATATGAACACCAAGCAACTCCCATCTCTACCCAAGTGCAGGGGGGCTGGACCTGATGATCTCGTGAGGTCCCTTCCAGCCCCTAACATCTATGAATCTCTTGGTCCTAGGAATGCAAGACTGGAAGGAGCCTCCTGGACCACTGAGTCCATTCCCCTGCATTCACAGGCAACAGTTTACTTAAGGCTTGCCCAAAATCACCACTTCAAATCCTTGAGACAACATCCTTTCTTTATCCCCTAAAACAGCCATCCCCATACTTTTCCACTAGCATTCTCACTTCTGGTTGTACTTCACATGGCAAGCTCCACTTCTGCAGCTGAATTGCTGCCAGGCCCGTGACCCTACTTGTAAGAGCTATAAACCCATGTGAAATCATGTCCCCAGCTTTGGGGACCACTGCCCTAATAGAATACCTCAATCTCTTCTTATGGCTTGGGATTTTACTAGGGTCAAATGCACTTGTTTACTTCAAGTCAGGGAAGATCAGCTCAGCTGGGACTCTGAAAATTCATACTGGGATTTCACTACCAAAGCTTATGCCACTCAAAGTCAATGCAGCCACCCCCTGTGGGGTAAACTGGGACATTATGGATGGCTAGTGCCCTCTAGGGTCACCAATATACACCCTAATTGTAGGCATCTGAGTAGCTTTCAAGGGCCACTCTATCAGCAAGAACTAGAATGAATCACAGGAAATATTAAAGAGGGAGTATGTTTGTGAGCTGCAAAAACAGAGGGTGGCTGATATTTAGACTTAAGAAGGGAAATATCTGTCAGTGTTTAGAAGATCATCACAAGCACAAATAAAAAACAGGAAAGCAAGCATGGCTGTAGTCTTTGATAGCAGCCTGGGGGAAACTGAATAATCTGGTAGTTGGAAAAAAGACATTTGCTTAGATATAACACTCGAGCTTATTGACACATAGTACATATGACAGATACAACTCGCGTCTTATAGCAGCTGAATCAAATACAGCAGCACAGAACTTACCAAATAACTAACGTTGTGGGTGAGGCCACAGACAGGGACCCCAGACATGTCAAACAGTTTGAAGCCTTTTAATGAGACACTGTAAGGTTGTCAGTGTCACACAGCCTGATAGAGATGCATATTTGGAGCCTACATGACCCCTCTTTCTTGACCTGGCAGCCTCTCTGCATTTAGATATATTAAACTCTCTCTGGGGAGGCAACAGGGTGATACGTGCATAGTCACCAAACTCTACAGAGCTCCTGGCCCAGACACATTTATCACTTTATAAAAAGATTTGTACTAGTGCCAATTTTGGTGAGTACTACGTAATGTGGTTCCAACCACAGGGATTTTTCTTTCCACCGGGATGAAGACCACAATCTCTGTTATCCATAAAAAAGGACAAAGATCTGGAAGGCTGCAAATCATACTGACCCATTTCTTTAATTAATAATGATGCAATCCTCTTTCCTCAGATATTTTCTAGCAGACAGGAGGGCACCTTGCTCCATTTAGCAAAGACCAGAGTTAGTTCATAGCATCCAGCTAGGCTTTAGACATTATGTGATCTGAATGCAATTTCTCCACTCAGTCAATGAACACTCTATTTTTTATTCATTCTAGGAGATGCCAGCAGGGGGATATATCCTTTGACCAAATATAGTTTTTTGTTTATTTTTTTTTTAAATGCATCCAGATTGTAAGAACTCCTGCAGTGCTCCGTTGCTTCCCTGCATTAAGAGCAGCCTCATGGAAGAAGAATCTTGTTTTCCTACATTTCGGCTACATTTCCTGTGAAACTCCTGAAATTTCACAGGAAACATAGCTAAGGGACAGGGATGCAAAAATCATCTCCCACTGAGCTACACAACAGCACTAGATACTTTGGGGCAAGAAATAAGGATTAAAATACAAATGAAACAGTTGGGGGAATTTACAGCAGTAGAGTGTAGTTCTTTCATGTCTCCAGGATCAGAGGCCAAAAAACCATGAGACTGACATCCTTAAAGTGTTAGGATTCTTTTTTATTATTATTATTTGTATTCCTTTTTTTTTTTTTGAGCCTAAAATAATGTGTTGTTCAATTACCTTTCCCAGCTTTTTCCTTAAGTGCTAAAACTTAAGAATTTTTCAGCGAAAGCTGAGATTTTTCTCATAAGCACAGGACTGTAGGAGCTGGGATTTATAAAAAGCAACAAATATCAGAATATCCGTGCTAAAATTATGAGAACAGGTAACACAACTCTATCTCTTTTCAGTGCCTCGCACAATAGAGTCCTGCCCCCGGTTATGGATCCGAGGTGCTACTGTAACATACGTTAATAAGAACAATAGCAGCACACACTGTTTCCTCCCTCTTCCTGCCCTCAACATGTACACCACTTTTCACAAAAAAAGGGAAAAAAAAGATGGACCACTAATTCAATGTGAGGCCTAGATCACCCAGGAAATAAGACCCTGATCCTCCAAACTAACTCATGAAGGTAGATTTTGGCATCCCTACACAAACCTACCAACTCAATTGAAACTCCAAGAAAGAACGGGGTTCATCCTTTTTAAACACATTTATACTACAACACGAACTTTAAATGAAACTGTCCAACATATCCACAACCATATCTCCCAGAATTCAAGGTGTTTAATGTCTTGCCCACCACTAAAAATATCCCCCAGCAAACCTAGGCTGCATATTATAGCCAGAGGCAAACTGAAGCAGGAATTTGCAACAAACCATATTTAATTATGCCAGGGTAGTATTTATTATCTAAGTTGCTCCTAAAAATCATGTTTATAAAGATATGGGGTTGGTTCTTGAACTCCTTAGGAAGAAGAATGAAGAGAGACGTGGGACATTACTGAGATGACCTCCATATTAGTGGGTCAGTTATTGTAGAAACATATTGATTTTTACACATTTTGACACAAGGAAGTGCCATAGTGCTGCACGCTTTGACAAGTGCCTGGTGCTGCAACACTTGCAGTCGTATAAGTGGCAAAACGCATGTCAGCACCGAGCAAATGGCAGCAGTGAGCTTTTGAACTAAAACACATGGAAGGTGCTTTAATTCAAAAGTGCACCACTGCCATTTTCTGTGCGCTGATGCACATTTTGCCGTTTATACAACTGCATGCGGTGCAGCGCAGTTCGTACCAGCTCACATGTGGAACAGACTCGATTACTTGTGTCTGCTATTAAGTGGCAGATCTCTGGCGCATCGCATGAAAAAAATATGTATATAAATAAATATCAAATGTTGTTGCTAGGTTGTGTCATGACTTGAAGACTATTTTTAATGGGATACATATGTCACTTCTGAACTACAGGGCTTCCACCAGGTCTGGAAATTTGGTAGCATGGCGAGCAGTAGTAACATTAATTGCTGTGGTTCCAGAAATTAACAGAAAGTCAGGCAATGAACTCTGATCCTGTGGAGAGAGAGCCCTGTGGGCCAGATCCTGAGCATGGAGTCAAGTTATCTGGCCTGTGAGGCTGAAAATTTAGCAACAGGAAGAGCAGTAGCTGCTGAAGCTCTTGGTACTGCAGTAATAAATGCTGCTGCTATCAAATTCTGGTTCTGCAGGCCAAATGATATGGCTTCCCAGCTGTAGATCCAACCTGGACTAGCCCTGCATCAATGATCCAACCAGTAAGACCAGATGAGTTAAGTACTACTGTATTATAAGAAGAATCAGATCTAAATTGGTGGAGATGGATGATAAAATTACTTGCAAATTGTCTATGTTATATCTAGGTTTCGAAACTGAGGGGGAAGTGGGGGAGGAATGGATAGAGCCCAGTAAAATCCTGTCCATTGGAAAATACAAATGAAACTCTGATCCCATTGTAGTCAATAGCAAAACTCCCATCAAGTGAAACAGGCACAGGATTTCACCCTTGTTCTTTTCACAACCGATGCATTACTGCACTTCAGGCTCAAGCTGATTTTAGGTTCTTGCTGGAAGTCCTTTCCTGCTCTTAAGGAAGTTGGTAGCATGCAGTAAAGTACTTTCTGGTATAATTGCTTTGCAGGTAAACCCTTCTGCCCAAACTGCACATCTATCATCATAGCCAAAGAACAACTCTTTTCCGCCACTCTTGCCATTGGCTATCTTGGTCTACAACCACTTTGAAAATCTCTCTGAAAAAGAGACATGGATAGCCTGCTAGGAATACTTAGGCAGTTCTCCCTAAATTCACCTCCTGTCATTTCAGGGACCTGGCATTGATAGCATCTTCCTGGGGCGCATAACATCCAACATGCTTTAGTTTTAGCAGATGTATTGGTTAAAATAGGAGCAGCGTGATAAAATGTAATGCCCTGTAGTATAAAGGTCAGACAGATGATGGTATGATTTCTTGCAGATTTAAACTCCATGGAAGCAAGAAACACTAGCTTGTTTCCTTCTACTGCCCAGGACCTTGGGATCTCTACTTGGCAGACCCATGATCTAAAACACTCCCTAGAACCAAACAATGTAACTTCTCCACTTCCACGGATTAGTTGCTTGGGGGCTTTCAAATAGCACATAAGCTCTTACTCATACCAGGAGTAACCCCTACGAGCACAGTACTGGGAATCCTTTACTCTGTCAAGACTATTGCTCAGCACAGAGAGAGAGACTTCTCCCACTGTGTGCTAATATTTAGCATTGGAGTGTCCTCCTCCCAGACAATTATCCTCAAACAAATTGTGAGAAACTGTATGCTGCCTAGCAAGCATCCAGGTGACTTAATCCCTGATGTAAGATAACTCAGGCTAATAAGAGTTACATACATACTAGAAATGGCATTTTAAATTTTAGTTTGTCTTGTATGTTTATTGCACATTACAAAAAATGGTAGAATACCATGGCAATAGTGCAAATCCACAGCCTTACTCAAGTTCACTGCAGTCAATAAAAAGACTCTCATCAGCTGCCTTAGGCTTTGAATCAGGTCCTTCTTACAGACTGGACACTATTTCATAGAATCATGGAAAATTAGGCTTGGAAAGGACCTCAGGAGGTCATCTAATCCAACCCCTGGCTCAAAGCAGGACCATTTCCAACTACATCAAGCCAAGCCAAGGCTTTGTCTAGCTGCATCTTAAAAACCTCCAAGGATCAAGACTCAACAACCACTCTAGGTAACCTGCTTCAGTGCTATACTACTCTCCCCGTGACAAAATTTTTCTCCATATTTTTAATCTAAAGTTCCCTTGCTGTAACTTAAGACCATTGCTCCCCTGTTCTGTCATCTGCTACCACTGAGAATGGCCCAGCTCCATTCTCTTCTGAATCACCCTTCAGGAATTTAAGAATTCTATTAAATTTCTCCTCAGTCTTCTCTTCTCCAAACTAAATAAGCTCAGTTTCCTCAGCTGCTCCTCTGGTCATGTGCCCCAAGACCCCTAACCATTATTGTTGCCCTCCCCAGACTCTCTCCAATTTGTCCACATTCTTTCTATAGTGAGGGGCCCAAAACTGGACATAGTACTCCAGATGTGGCCTCACCAGTGCTGAACAGAGGGAAATCATCACTTTCCTTGGTCTGCTGGCAATGCTCCTACTAATATAGCCCAGTATGTCTTTTTTGCAACAAGAGCACATTGTTAGCTCATATTCAACTTATTGTCCACTGTAACTCCACCCCCACCTCCCCCATCCTTTTCTGAAGAACTGCTGCCTAGCCAGTGGGTCCTCAGCCGGTACCAATGCATGGGGTTCTACTGTCCTAAGTGCAGGACTTAGCACTTGTCTTTAGTGAACCTCATGAGATTTTTTTTGGCCCAATCGTCCAATATGTCAAGATCCCTCTGATTCCTCGACTTACCTTCCAGCATATCTACTTACTCCCCCCCAGTTTGGTATCATCTGCAAACACGCTGAGGGTGCACTCAATCCCATTTTCCATCTCAGGCACTCCACGTGATACTGCCTGGGAAAGATCAAGCCATTGGTTACTAACCTTTGACCCCAATGATCCAGTCCATTCATCCAACCTGCAATTACTTAGCTTGCTTGTAGAATTTTGTGGAAGACAGTATCAAAGGCCTTGTTAAAGTCAAGGCATGTCTCCTGCTCTTCCCACATCCACAGAGCCAGTCATCTCATCATAGAAGGCATCAGCTTGGTCAGGCATGACTTGCCCTTGGGAATCCATGTTGTCTGTTCCTAATCACCTACTTCTCCTCCAAGTGCTTAGAAATGGATTTCTTGAGGAGCTGCTCCATGCTTTTTCCAGGGGCTGAAGTCAGGCTGACTAGTCTGTAGCTCCCTGGATCCTTCTTCTTCCCTTCCTTAAAGTTGGGCACTACATTTACCCTTTTCCAATTATCTGGAACCTCTCTCAATCACCACACGTTTTCAAATAACAGCCAGTGGCTCTGCAATCACATCAGCCAACTCTTTCAGCACCATTGGGTGCGTTGCATGGACTTACACACACCCAGCTTTTCTAAATAGCCCCTAACCTGTTCTTTTATCACCGTTGGCTGCTCACCTGCTGCCCAAACTGTGCTACCAGGTGCAGTAGTCTGAGACCTGACCTTGCCTGTGAAGACTGAGTTGAAAAAGACATTGATTACTTCAGGCTTTTCTGCATCATTTGTCACTAAGTTGCCTCCCCCATTAAATACAATGCTATTTGAAAGATTTGAATATGAACCATAAAAAGAAAAAAGAATGCACCTGGCTAAAACCCTGGTAATTTGTGTATGCTTTCTTTATGTTGCACTTATATCACATTTCTTTGTTAATGGGTAAAATACTTTTCACAGCTGCTGGTATGTTAAATTCAAAGTTGTCTAACGTTTAAAAAAATATACAGTGCAACCAGGGAGTGAGTCGATACACATTTAGCCTCAGTAGACACAAATAAATGCTACAGTTTCCAACTTCTGAGAAAAGCTGAATAGTTTAGTATGGGCATTTTGACAACTGAGAAATTTATGTAGAGCCAGGATGAGATAGTGCCCGATATTTTACACTGAACCAGTCAGAGGAGAAAAATGCAAAATTGGTTCCTTGATAATAATGCCTAATCTTTGTTTTTGTGGCACGCTGCTATGCAATTAAGGCTGGCTCATGAAAGCTGTGCTTGAGTACAGTTAAATTGCTGAACTGCCTCATGGATGTCAGGCAGGAAAATAAATATTCTAGTGTTTATAAAGTAAAATCTTTGAGATAAACAGCGTGAGGCTGAGAGGTGTGACTTCTTTAGTCCTAGCCTGATATATTTTTCATCAGCATCTGTGGCTGATAGCACTAAATTGTTGATGGAAGAAAAACACTATTCAGATACTGAAATATAAACGCCTGGGTCTTAGAACTGTCTGACTTCTGAATGTAAAGAATTTCAGACAAAATGCTGGTTGTGCTCTATACAGTATCTGTGGGAAGAAGGGAGGATGGGTTGGGCAGGAAATGGAGAAACTTTATGAGTGTTATTCACAGACGGATAGACTGCATCTGTCAAAGCATGCCCTCAAGTGGTTAAGGAAAAAGGGTCGTGGGGATATGTTGTGCCCCTATTTTGAGGCTGGGGGATACTGTAGGCCAAGAATGCTGTATGGACACAGGTGAGTTTTTGTCTGAATTAATAGGATATTAAATGCATGCGAAAAGTCATATTTTAATTACATTTTTCAACTGCGCTATAGCAAAAGTGAATTTGTTAAGCTTAAAGAAACAAATACAATATGTAACATGTTGCTTTATTAATAAAAACAAGTAAACACAAACAATGTCCATTTTCAGCAAGCTGAGACCTGGCCAAATTTAGAAGTACTATACTCACAATATCCTGTAAATGGTACACTCCATGAATAATGCGTGCCCCCGGCAGTGGCAGCACAGCAGCCACAGGAGCACAGCAGCGGTAAGCAGGGGAGCTCCTGCAGACGCTGCCAGCGCTGTCGGTAGCGGGGTGGTGAGTACTGGCCAGGCAATCATAGACTGCCTGCAGATGCCGCTGGCGGTATCAGCAGCAGGGTGGCGAGTGGGGACCACCTGCACCCCCTTTTTGTAAGGGGTGCACCACTGCGCTGAGGGGGTGCATGTGCTACCCCTACACATTGCCCCTGGTACACTCAGAAGCATTCTCTATTGAATGTCTGGCTTGTCTATATGAGATAGACTGAAGTGGAAGCCCCTGTATGAAATGTTCTTCATCTTTTACATCTTATACATAGGTTGGGTTACTATAATAAGCATGCCATCCTTTGGAGGGAATTATAGAATCATAGATAGAAAGACCAGAAGGGACCTATAATATGATCAAGTCTGGTCCCCTGACATGGAATGAACTCACTGTGACTTGGTATAAAAAATGGGCTCATCCTAACTGTTCAGGTATGAAGCACTGTAATATGGGATACTTATTGAAGGACTGCAAGAACTTAAGGAGTTCAAAATGCATTCATGTGAACCTAAAAGCAAACAAACACTACAAAGGTCCCACTTCCTTCTGTTTCCAAGAGAGTTACTAATGGCAATCTAAGATACCAGATAATTTAGTTCAAAAACAGCTTTTGTGGGAATGTCAGGCACTGAGATGAATTAACTACAGTTAGTTTGCTATAACATCACCTTGGAAAAAAGGATAATCATCCTCCCACATGCCTGCTGTTCTATGTATTCTCTGGAACACTGGTCCGAAGAGATTCCAAAACAGACACACAAGAGCTATTATGTTAATCTAACCAAGTTGTAGGAGATCATGGTAATCTATATGCCCTATTTATCCTGCCATTTGTAAAACTGTTAAACCCATGACTAGAAGTATTGGTAAGAGCTGCTGGGAATTTAGGAGTCCTTCTTGACCAATCTCTGGATCTGGAGATTCCTGGCAATGGATAGGATGCGTTTCTGCCATGTTTGTTACTTGTCTAGAACTCTGACTACATTTCCATCACAACATGAGGATAATCCTGGCAGTAGTCTGGCTATTTTTTTATATATTACAAAAATGTCTTATGTGCACATCAGCAAAAGGGCTATGCACCATAAAAAAATTTAAAACATACCAATTATTGCATTTGTTTTCCCATTCACAGACTTTATCAGCCTCTCTTCAGGCAATAGAACTATTTTTACATAGCCTGTGGCATTACAGGTGCCAACAGGAATCAGACAAAGCACAAATACTTTGTTTTCTTTCATACAATGGACATCAGAATAACACCTTGGTTTTGAAAGGCAAATGAAAAAGAAAAGATCTTTCCATGTAGTAAGTAACTGAATAGCAGTGGCTAGGGAGCTGAGCCGTCTCATTTTTCTGCTCTCTGAGGATCATGTCTAGACTTTACTTTTTCTTTCACCCAGTAACAAGCAGAACCTGCTTTTACCATATGCCCTCACATATAATACACACTCCAATTTCCAGGACCTCTTTTTTGGGAAAAAGGTGTGTGTTGCATGTGAGAAAATATGGTATATGTCCTAATCCAAGTCTGGCAATAAACCAGTACTAAAGGAAATTGGTTGGAAACAATCATTCAATATCCTGAAAGACTTCTTTGAAAACTCTGAAATTCAGAAAAAAGTCATACAGGAGGGATATGAAAATGGCTAGACATGGGCTTCTAAAATAGGCAAGCTCCAAAGCCAGTACCTCCAAAGAAAATACCCCAACACCTTCTCCATGGAGTTTAACCCCTGAGAGTAACAGTGTTCCAGCCAATTGTAAGTACTGTGGAAGAGTAGAGAGAAGTGGTTACCAAGATAACCAACTCCCTAACCATTTAGGGTTTTATAAATGATAATTAAGTCAATATCTCCAACTATAGCCAAACTGGGAAGCAATGTGGAGCACAAGTCATGCATGATCAAATAACTTTATCCCTATCTTACAGCAAGACATTTCATTTGATATGCATTAAAGTTTCTGAAAGGCTTAATGATATAGCGTGCATTACAGCAAATCAGTCTGGGGATGACAAAAGAAGAGGCTAGTGGTGGGGAGGCTGACATCATAGAAGAAAGCATGCAATCATTTGAAGTGAAAGGAAAAAATAGCTCTTTGGGACACTATTACCTTGAAACAACAGACCCAATAAAATGCTAAGATCATAAACTAAGAGAAAAACCATTCACATTCCATTAAAGGGAACAATAATATTTCCATCAACTCCTTCAGATGTTTTCTCCTATCCAGGAAAACCACCACCATCTAATAAGGATATAATTTGAATCCAGGTTCTTAAGTCAAACACTGAAAAGTCATGGAAACCACAGAATCCTGGTTCAAAGATGAGCATCTGGAGAGTTTAGTATCATATGTATACAAATACTACACCAGTCCAGAATAGCATGCAACATTCTCATGAGCACATTGAACAGGATTGGGGTGACATGATTGTGCCTTAAAAAGTCCTGACCAGAAAGAGGAACAGATATATTTTGGGCTGCTGCAAGCCTCCAAAATTTACAGGGACCTTGGATAGCCCAGCTACTCTGTTTAGATCTGAAACCAGCTCCTAAATGCTATACTGCATTGATACCTAGAGCATTTTAACACTGCAATGAGTAGCCATGAATTGCTTGAGAGGAAAAGGAACTGTAAAAGGAAGCATCAAATCAAACTTCTCATTGCTTTATTATGTAAAACTTTCCACTAAGTCTAGTAGTCTTCCCAGCTGTTTCAGGCTTAGATTATTTCAAGTTTTGTGTGTGGGGGGAGGGTTATGAATAATGATCTACTTATTCTCTTTCCTCTTGAAAAGTTGATTTATACGGTGATGGCAAGCCTGTGTTCTCTCAAGCCTCCAAACAGGGAGGGAATACTGAAAATTGGCTCTAAAACCTTTATCATTTTAGTTGGTAAATTATAAACATCCCAGAGGGAAAGCTAGGAGACTGAAGAGCTTAAGGAATTATTCACTATTCAGCATGATTTAAATGTAAAACAATGGGAAAATCTGGGTTAGGCTATGATTTAATTGCACAGGAGGCTAGACCACACACATGCATGAATACACAAAATTGTTAGAAAACTGAAAACCATATATGGGTTTCTTTTATTTCATTATATGACAATTGAAAGGATCAATCCTCTCCACAAAGTGCATTTTTACTCAGAAGAGCGACTATATAAAATTTTCTATGTGTTTTCAGTATCTACTAGGCTTACCTCAGTATTTGTTAATGTTTACTGCTGTTAGCATTGAAAAGGCAATAGATCATAAGAGCAAACTGGGTGTTATTCCTTCCAACGTATCTGTAGAGTTGTTAGGATAAAAGAGGTATGATGGAGATGACTAGGTATGCCTGTGAGGGTAGAATATAAAAATAATGGGCTGTCACAGTATTCACATGTTCAGAATGTGACCAGAAGAAATTGTATTGGCAGCAACAATACTCAAGAAGCCAAGCAACAGTATGACTTTGACTGACCCTCAATGGCTTACCATTGAAAAAGGGAGAGAGAATCCTTTTATTAATACATTGAGCAAATTTAATCTGGATTCACAGAGACAGTCAGTCTGGAACTTCACACATTGCCACTTTCAGTGAAATAATTTCCAGCACGGACTGGTATTTTAAAGCCCATGGCAAGATTCTTATTGGCTTCAGTTAAGGTTGGATCAAGCCCAATGCAAGCAACTCTGCCAAAGGAAGCTTACTAATTGCCAGAGTTCTAAATCCAATCAGTATGTATCATTTTTATAAGCACATGCAATAAGTTATTATTTTCCACTATGTGCTGCAACTATCACTTTCCTCACTAAACTTCCCCCATGATTTATATGCATCTTAATATTAGTTCTTTGTTTCCTTCTTTGCAAAACAGAATAAAAAATAAAGAAATAATCCACAAGAAGAAGATGCATATAGCTCTGTAAGACTATTTTATTCATGTGATAGGTCAACCATCTGCTTTGCAGATAACTTTTACTAAAAGACTGGCATTCAATTTCAAGGCTCAGGGCACAAGGAAATGGGATCATAGCATTTGTTACACTTCTGGACATGGGGAAACATTAGAAAAAAGAGTGAAGCAAAAAGAGAGGGAATTAAAGCCCTTGATTTGCACCACTGGGTAAGGAAGCACACAGCTGAGATGGATCAGAGAAGAGATGGCTCCACAGCCCAGCCTAATGAGGCAAGTCTACTAACATTGGAGTTTTTCTTCAGTTATAAGCCATAAGAGCACTTCCTGAACGTTTGAAAACAAAACTTGGCATGCACTGTGGGAGCTGGGTGGAGGGAAAAGGGATGGTTGAGGATTAAAAATGATCACTTTTCAGAAAAAATTCTCTTCTCCCTTACATAGTTAAATACATTGGGATACTGGTAAACATCAGCTGTGACAAACTCCCACTTCCTCCCCAGTTCATGTTAATTTCTAAATGTTTTCCACATCATTTATCAGAAGGAAAAGGCTGCAGCTTTATTTACAGAAGTATATAAATAACATGCTTGAAATAAGGCACATGACACCACAACTATTATACCAGCAACAAGGCTGGCTGTCAGGCATACTTTTCTCTCTAGTAACAGTATCGCAAGGCAGCTCAGCGCTACCATACGCTTCGGCCACCCCCACTGATACAAGCCAGAAACGCTGGCTGACCTTTTTGTCCATAAACAACAACATTGCAGCTGAGTGTTGCTCTTAAATTCTCTCTTATGTAATGTAAGTGCTCTTTGGGAAGGGGCAAATCACCCAATACTGAGATGTGGGTGATGTTCTGGTACATGGGACAGACTGTGGTAAAGCAAATCACAACTGAGTGAATCTTGCAAAATTTAGAGGCAACTAGAAGATAGCAGAGGGAAGATTTATTTTTTAATTATTATTTAAGGAAGCTTAAGGATTCCTTGCTCCATCATCCAAAATAATAAAGTTGCTAAGTTTATTTCCAGAAAGAATTCTAGAAGCCTACAATGCAGTGGTAGCACCTTTAACAAAATACAGATGAGTGACCAATCCTGACTTTTCTGCAATATGGCCAGAAGTGCTTCCTTTAATGCCAGCAAATATTCTCTCACAGCCCACAAGGGTGCCTGTTTGCCTTGGCTGCAAACCAAACAAATTCTCAGATAAAGCACTCTTAAGATAAAGTTAAGGTTAAGAATATATTTCCTTTCAATAGAAATGTAATACAGAATGTTATAAGAAGAAACCTACAGAGCATTTAAAAAGCAGGAAATGTACAACTAATGAATTTTTATCACTACATTCTCTCCCCTCAGTCTATCAGTCTCTATAGTACTAGACTCCACTTTCTGGTTGAATACATTCATTTCAATAGTGTGATCATTAGTTATATGAGGACATTTGCCCAGTGTCTCAGCCTATAGGAGGTATAGGGGAATCTCTATATACAAACTGGAAGGATTACAGATCCTAGGTTTGTACGCTTGAGATTTTGTCATGGGACCAGGAATGGGCTGGCTTGTCCCTGAGGCAGAGCAGGAAGGTGGCAGGAGGGCAGCTGAGTGTGCTGGCAGCCAGAGAAGGTAGCGAAAATCATAGGCAACACATAGGGAGGGCAAGGGGGGGCATGTGCCCCCCCCCGAGATTGGCCCTTACTGGCCAGGGAGTGGGGCACCAAGTGAAGCGTTGGCTAGTACCCCCCCCCCATGAGATTGGCACCAATCAGCACTGAAAAGCACCGGTAACACTTTCAGTTTTGCCACCAGTGCTGCGATTGACCAGTTAGCAGTTGGCTGCTGGTGCCCCGCCAGACTTTGAAGGCACCAGTCATCCATGGTGGGGACAGTGCATGGGGCACTGGAAGCCTGGGTGGGCTTAGAGAAGCAAACTGGGTTTGGTGGGCTTCCAGTGCCCTGTACACCCTCCCTGCTGCCTTCTCCAGCTGCCAGCAAACCCACCACCCTTCTTTCACTTCCTAGCATTGCTCAAGGGGCATGCCAGGCCATTTTTGGCCTGTCCCAGGCAGTGAAGCAGCAAGAACAATGCACAAGGTGCTGGAAGCCCCAGCAAGCTCGGGGAAGAGTTGGGCCACTAGCAACTCTCCCGGGTGACCCTGGGGAGTGCCGCCACCACAGAGGGAGGGACCCTCTGAAGCTCAGGGGCCACTCAGCCCACTGCCAGCTTGCCCCTGCCCATGGGAGAGACGAGCAGTTCCTCTGGGGGGAAGAAAAAAAAAGGATTGGGCCCCTTGCCATAATGTAATGGAAAAATTGAAACTGTGGGTTTCAATTAAAAACCCCACCAATTTAATTTCAGGGACATAAAATAAAACCTTGGGGATTAAACCTCCATCACATGTACAAGTACCCCAGCTTGCAAGACCTCTATACATTAACTACAATGTGCAACCGCAGATTTCAAGCATCTCAGGTCATATCACCTAACATAGTTCATACCAGAGGAAGAATGGGGAGATAGGTGACAGAGTCTCTTGAGTGAACTTCAGGCCCCCCCTACACATGCAGATAATGGCATGATGAGATCTAATGCTTGGTTCACAAAATCATGCTGCATGTGCATGGCAGGAGGTATAACTGTGGAATTGCACAATAGACCCCATTGTGCCTTATTGCCAGTGCAGGAGGAGCCCAATTCATGCACTGGAGAGAAGCTACTCTGGCTGAGAGCCCCATACCCCCAGCTGAGAGGTTCCCAGCTGTAGGAGTGTCCCATACCCCCATGATAGGGAATTGCGATTCCCACATCCCAGAGCTGCATGAAACCCCAGGGGTGGAAGGACTGCTGCTGTGGCAGTGTCTCCACCCTGGGGATGTGGGAAACCCCCAAGATGGGGAGATTGCCACAGTCATGATTCCCCTTACCCCAGGAGGTGCAGGAAACTCCACAGGACTAATCCTCCAGCCCTAGGGGTGTCCCACACCCTAGAGCCCTAGGGGTCATGGCAGCTGGCTCCCCAGGGGTTTCAAACACCTCTGAGCCTTGAGGATCACAGCTGCCTCAGTCCCCAGAGCCCAGGAGCTTTACGCTGGGCAAGGTGCACCCCTGCAGTTGGGAACCCTGTCGGGTGATGGGACTCCCAGCCTCAGGGCAGACCCTGCTATACATGCAAATTAAAACTCCATAGCAACCAGGTTTAAAGTTGGTACACATTTGCAAGGTCTGACTTTATAGCTAGTTGGAATTTTTGTATTGTGTGATGGTTACATTGCATGTGTAGCTGGTCGCCGGTTAATTGCACAATATCTCTAACGTGTAGAGGGGGCCTCAATGATGCAGCCGAACAGAGCCTCCTACGCAAGCCAGAGCTTCCTGCTCCACTGTGAGGAAGCGGAGCAGGGCGGAAGTAAAGTCTCAGTCACGTATACGGTGCGTGCCAAGGCTTGTGGCCATTTTGTGTTGAGAAGGTGAGGTAACAGTGGATCGCTAGTATGTGGCTGAAAAGGCTCTTATTGAAGGAATAAGCAAAAGGCCTTTTACAGACTGAGTGCATGAGGCAGAATAAGCTTTCCGAACTACAGCAAGATGATTCGGGGTCTACTGAAGCTGGAAGCTGGCTGCTGCCTGATTTTGCAGACAGATGCCTGGGCTGGTAGCCATTTCTGTGCCCCCCCTAACCCTCCCACCTCTGAATGGCTGAGAGAACCAGCAGCCTCATCTTCACTGCTGATTGACTGCAAGGGCTGTCCATTATGCAGCCCCACCTCCTCATCACTGACCGATGACAAGTGGCAGGATTGTATGATGGACAGCACTCACAGCCAATCAGTGCTGAGGGGCAGAGATGGCAGCCATGTTGCCATGCCAGCAGCCCTCCTGCCCCCCTCCCCTCCCAGCGGACTGTGCAACCAGGTCACAGTAGCCACAAAGACTGCTGGTTGCTCAGAGGGAACCAGCATTTTATTTTCAGTGAGTTGTTATTTTTTTCCTCAAGAAACGCACCAAAAGCACAGACCCTGTTTTTTGTGGGGCCTGCCCAAAACCGTGATTCCACGAAAATCACGATTTCCATGAAAAGCACAAAATAGTGATTTTGGTAAGTCCTTAGGGATGACAGATGGGGGGGACACGCTGTTTGTGGACAACGGGTTATGTGTAAAATGTGATTCTTTTTTGCGGAGGTGAACTGTGTTAAGAAAAAAGGTGAACCATGTGCTGTTATGGTTCACCAGTCTGTCTGGAGAGTGAGTACGAGGATAACGGTCCTGATGAAAACCCACAATGGAAAGATTGAGTAAACTTTGTCTGTTTTTCAGCCAGACATCTCTATGGACTATATATATGTAGAAGGTGGATATGGCTAAGGTAACAAAATAAGCTTAGGATTTTAGCTATTTTTTAAACCTGCAGGAGTCAAGTAACTACACTATTTAAAAATGCACTGCAGTATCCACAGTTAGCTCTCTCAAGGATGACTCTAATAACATGATTTAGTGGTGTGGGGTTAAGTGGAAATTACTTTTAATATTTTTTCCTGCTTTCCTTCACATTGTTCATGTAAGTCAAAGTCTGGTTCTCATTTATACTAAAGCCACTTTACGCATGCCTTCTAGAAGTGTTAAAAAAAAAATCTTAAAGGAGATGTGAATATAGTTCAGGCTCACTTTCAGACCATTTTAAACTGCCACTAGAGAATAGTAACATTAATGTAAATGAGAATTGGGTCCAAAGGCTCCGGGACATTGTATCATTTAGCACAAGCACTGATCTCTTCCTTAGCCCCTCCATTCTCTACACGATTCTCATCCTGGAGAAGATGAGGCAGAGAGTTACAATGGATGATAGATGTTTATCATGTAGCTACAGGAACGCACTGCAGAAATATATTGGGGTACTGCAGTGCTGAAAAATGGTATAGGAACCTGTACAGAACAAAACAGCATACAGAAAGAGTCTGCCCTACAGTAGGCATTTCCTCTCACATTGGACTCTTCAAAGTGCCACCACCATTTCCTATTTTTAAGATGTGAAGTAGCATCAGCATCCTACTGATAAAAGAATGCCATCCAAGGAAGAAATTAAGGGGTTTTTTCATGTCCATCACAACTCAAACACAACAGTGTAGTTTTCTGCAGAGCTTTTTCTGGTAAGCAAGTATGCATCAAAAATTGAAATAGAATTACTCTGTAATTAACATCTCCATCAACTCAGGCTAGCATTATAGACATTTTCCAACTCGGAATGTCTCTTGAGCATGCCTTTGAACTCCAGTGGGTGTGCTTGCCCTAAACATCCGGCTAAGGAGAATCAGAGACATCCAGCTGTATAAAGAACATGCAATGCAAACTTTAACATATCTGGTTTTTTTCTGTTATCCTTTTGTTTATGTACAAAACTTCGTTTTCTTCTGTCTTACTCATAACTATGCTCTGTAGGCCAGGTCTTCAGCTGGTCTCAGTATGCACAGTTCCTTTTACTTTGATGGACTTAATGCTAATCCACACTAGCTAATGATCAACCATGTACATAAGAGAAATTCTATATTTCCTGTTTTCTGGCCCTTAAATCTCTGAGTTATTAATCATCAGAGATTTGCCACCTACTTTGATATGGCCTGCTTCCCACATCCCAGCCTGGGGGTCAGACAGGATAACTGTACTTTCAGGGGATATTTCACACACATTTCTGGTCCTTCTTCCCTTCCTCACACTACCTCCCTGCTCTAGACTGCACAGAAACATCTGATCTTGTGTAAGCAGAGGCAGTGGACTGGGTAAGCAGCAGCTGACAAATCAGAACCATTCTTCACTGAGGGTGGCCTGCTGTTGCTTGTCAACCACATATAGTGGAGCAAAATAACTGAACAACAGCTGTCCTGCAAAAAGGCCAGTAAGCTCCTTGTGGGCCATGCGAGAGCTTTTATTTATTTTATTTATTTACAGCACTCTAGTCCCCAGCATGACTCCCCCTAACCTTACAAATTGCCTGCCAAGGACAAAGAATGTCTGGCTTTTTTCAGCAAATAAACTGTTTGTTGTACGTCTGCTGTCCAAAGTCACGCTGCCCCATGTTACAGTCGCGCAAGAGGCTCTGTCAACAGACTAAAAAAACAACAAAAACCCATTGTGTTTTTTTCACTGCTAGTTAAAAAAAACCCCACAAAACTCTTCAACCAGACATTGAATAAGTTTCCTGACCCAATATTTATCTCTCCTGGATGATAACACTATTGCTTTGTTAGTGAAGGTTGCTGAAGAGTGGCTGAGCTACTGGAACTTAATTTATTTCTTTACCTTCCTAAAAGGTAGACTCTGATTCAGGGAAGACCAGTGTCCTTAAAAGTAAGCACAAGCTTAAGTGCTATGTTGAATTAAAGTCTGAAGCATTTGTTCTGAGGGAGAATTGCAAAAAAACCCCAAAACTGCATAGGCTTTCCAAATACATATTTTTAAAAAATAACCTAGATTGATCACATTCAGATTAGCTGGAATTGTGTTGACATGTTGGGGCAGAGTGATTGTAAACCGTAATCTGTAAAATGACCTGAGTCTAAATAAGTAGCTGTGAGTCTAGAACAATGGTTCCCAAACAATGGCCCACAATACCCTGGTAAGTACTCTATGTAAGTATTCAACAGTGTTGACTCACCTTTGAATTTGTTCCTAAAGTACTGTAATTAATGAGGTATCCAGAGTAGAACAAGAACCATTCTATTATATAATACCCTAATAGGATCTGATGCAACCCTCAAAGAAGTCAATGGAGAGACACCATCTGATTTCACTAGGCACTGGATCAGGATAAGCTTTTCAGGACATAAGCCACACTTTTCCATATCTTATAAAGTACCGTGTGCAGCTAACACGCTGTCTAAGCAATAATGAATATCAAGTTGGAGCTAATGTGATTTGGGTGCAGTTTACATACTCCCCAAACGACCATCATTCTAGCACACATGCATTCTATCAAAGCTGCATTAATCTTTTTTAATGACTTTATAAAGGAGCTATAAAAGCAGAGGTGGTTATGTGGGGTTGTACTTTCTCTATAGCAGCTATTCATTTTATTCCATAGCTCACCTCAGTAAAAAAAATACAAAGACCTGTCTATTATTATTTCTGTGCACATAATTAATAGCTTACTGCCATCCGTTGCCTCACAGCATCTTTGAAATTGTTCCTTCTCTCTTGCACATGCTTTTTCCTCCAACGTAAGACACAACTCAAAATGTTAATTTAAGGTTCAGAAGTCAACAAACTATCCATCAATATTAACGTGCTGCAAAGGAAGACAAACTGTGGAATGAAAGGACAATTGAATCTTTCAAATGTACCCAGTTTCCTTTGACTAATTCAGGGATGTTTCAGGGATGTTTGTGGTTCAAACGTAAAGATTGTTTTTTAAAGCATTGAAATATTAAAATGTCATATAGGACAGTAACCCCATGTTTTCTATCAGCCCCAAAAGTAACTTTTGACAACCTATATAGTGCTTTCTTTTTCACCCTCTTCATCAGACTTTGCCAATCTGTGAGTTTGTGGCTTTGTCTCTCACCTTCCTTTAATAAGGATTCTCTCAGGCAAAAAAAAAAAATCTACCTTCCTTGACTGA
The DNA here is from genome assembly GCA_030014935.1 of Caiman crocodilus. Lineage (NCBI taxonomy): Eukaryota > Metazoa > Chordata > Crocodylia > Alligatoridae > Caiman > Caiman crocodilus. Next base: position 44,651,408 of record JAGPOW010001296.1, on the reverse strand, counting down.
GACCTCATATTTATCTGCATTCTTCAAAACCATATCATTTTTTACTTTAAACTCTTCCCTATTTCCTACTTCCCTTGTCTGCTAGCTTACCAACTATCATTTCCTCCAAAATATCACCCAGGTATATTGGTATGTAATACTTACCTGTTCTTTCATCTTCTCCAATTTTAACTACTGCTCCTTAACCATCTCTTGTCTCCCCAGGTACCTGACTATTACATGTGCAATCATCCCCACCTACATTGCAAATAAGAAACATGACCACATCATGAACATCCACAAAATAAACTCCACGGTTTTCATATTCACTGTAGGACACCATTTTTAAAATTACTCTCTGTCACCAAGTTCAGTTCACCAAGTCAGGGGCCACTTTAACAAAGAAGTTTCTTTATTCATGCGAACAGTACCAGAACAGCCATGATACTCCCTTTTTTGCCTCTCTCTCAGACTCCACCCTTATCCAGCTACATGTAGCGGTAATATCTTGAAGGGGAACTGAGTGACAGCCTGCTCTTTAAAAGCTAAACAAGCCTCAAACCTCTTTAAAATAGATTACCCCTTAAAACAGATTATCCATAATGTCCTGAATGAGAAATGAGCAGCAGAGTTAGAACCCCTCCTTGCATGACCATGAGAACAAAGGGTCAGAGCCTCTAGTGGGAAGAGGCTACCAAAAAGGATTTCTTTGCAGACATTTCCTATGGTTGTGTCATCAGAGAGATGGAACACATTCTGACCTCTGTAAAATATGTGTTGCGCTACTGAAGGAGCATAAAACATATTCCCTCCACCTAAGTCAGCTCCTTATCCAGCCTCTCCCCCACAACTCCCTGCCCTCTGGTCCCACATCTAGATCCACAGTTCAAAAACACCACCATGGAGCCCCAGGAAAGGAGGCAACAGCGCTCAACCTTTGCACACCAATCTTCCCCCTGATCTTACCCCAAATCAAGTTAGACTCTCAGAATCCTATTGCCACAGAACTGCAAGCCTTTCCCATCTTTCTACATTCCCTACAGCTCACCTTTAAACCAGGTAAGCTTAACCATTATTGCAACTAGATCATGGTAGTGTTGCATTGGAAAGACATGCACTGGAGGCTCTGAACCTTTGTTCTCATCGTCATGCAAAAAGGGGTTGTAACTCTACTGTTTCTCCCTTATTCAGATGATTCTGAGTGCTTTCCCAGAAAGCAAAAATAAAAATAAATATCAACTTCCATATAGCCAAACACTCCATCTAACCATTTGGTGAGCTATAAATAACACTCTTTCTCCTATGTAAACTCACAAAAAGGATGAAGTGTTAGGACATGCTAAACAAATGGCTAAATACACGACTTGGAAAAAAGGAACTTGCCTTTCCAAGAGCGTAAGGAAGGGTTTGGGGAAGCATGCTGGGAGCTGAGTTAGTATAAGTACAACATGGAACTCACTACTTTAGGAGTTTCCCAGAAAGCTTCAAATATCCAGCACTTGTCACAAAGCCTAGCCAGATACAGAATCACCTAATGAGGTATAATGAATGTATATTCACCAAAATAGCCAATGCATTTACCATCAGCATTTCTTAATGACAACTTGATGAATAGTGTATTTTCTGTTTAGTGGAGCTGGCTGAGTGGTTGACATTTATCTCTGGTCCATTTAACATACATGATTATGATGATGAACGAAAAGGCTTATTTGCAACCAGTCTTTAAGCAACAAGGAGACAGACAGTCATTAGCGCCTGATACACCCCAGAGCTTCCATGGCAGGGTTTGCTATATCTTTTAACAAATCTGTTTTACTAGCATGCTTATTACAGGGTCATTTTGAAAAAGTGCTGACAGTTCCAACGTGCTGGACCTGAGCTGAACACTTTCAAGGACAGACTCAGTCGCAAATCAGTCATTTTTGTTTTCATAGGTTTGGTTTAAATCCGAGCTGTTCCTCACTGATTGCTCTTTCACTGAAAAGCAGCTTGCATTGTTGAATTCTAAGATCTCAGTCAAGTCAGGACAAGGGACATTGCCCCCCTCTCAGTTGTTTGGAGTTAACCTTTAAGAAGGCAGAAAAAACAGGCTTTTTTCCTGTAAAAGTAAAGTAAAGCTTTCCTGTGGGTTTGCAGTAGATTCGCCCTCCTCTCTATAAAGTTGATTACCAAGCAAACTTGGCAAACAGAGCCCGTTATTATATCTGACAGAGGTTTACAGCATTTATTGGGACCAGGCGCATCCAGAGATCAAGCTGGGACATGGCACAGGAATATAATCTGATTCTCAGTTCACCATTATATTCTGTATTATGTATTTGACAGATAATTGCTGCCTTTTCCCTAGATTGCTCTAGGCTTTTTGACAACACAGCTAGGCACAAGCATCTGCCCTCAACAAAACAAGAAAGGATTTTTAGTAACTGTTTTCACCAGTCCTTATCCAGAAAGAGCACTGTAAGGACTTTAGCATCCAGAGTCATCATGGGAAACAACTGTCCTGTATTTTCCTGAAGGATTGATGGTTCTTTAGCATAAGAAAACAAATGATGCAGATAAAAGCAAATGCATTTGTTTTGTTTATTAAAATTCATACGAGTCATTTCCAGTGGATGAATGTAATTCTTTGTCTGTGCTTTGGAAGGTAGGTTTATCTAGTAGACGGGGCATCAAGTGTTTGGTAAAAAACCAGTATATGACCATGCATTTAAAGGCTGTCTCATAATGCATGAAGTCATGGGATCCCAACTTAGTCTGCAAAATTAACCTTGATTCTGATATTACCTTTCTTTTGAGCATGTGACCCAAGTTTAGAACTGCTGGTAACAAGGAGGGTACGACAGGAGATGAGTCACTCTGCACATCTCCATTTCTTATGTTCTTCCTCTAAATCATCTACTGCTTGCTACCATCAATGACAGGATGCTAGGCTGGGGGGTCTGAGTACAGAGTTCATATGTTCTTATGGCTTTACACATTAATAAATATATGTTAAAGGATAACTATGATTGCAATTTTGTAGGATTTTAAAATAGGAAACAAAAACAGAATTTGTGTTAGGTTGCAAGTCATAGGCTGCTAACAGGCAGTCATTGTCATTTCTACTGATAAGTTTCAGGGAAATTCTTCCTGATACAGAAAAAAAAGCCCAGGAGATTGAGTGTATATGTATATCAGTCCCCTGCCTGGAGACCCCAGGTGAGCTCTCCAGCCAGGAGGCACTAGACGGCTGCTCTCTGGGCCACCCCACCCTCAGGGTAGTTCATTACTTGGACAGCCTGCCCTTTCCTCTCCCTGTGAAGGGAACAGACTGTCAATAGGCAGCCTCCCAAGTTTTAAATCAACTCCGGCTTGCAGCCTGGATGGGCAGCCCTTTGCATGATTTAAAGCCAGAGGTGCAGGGTAACAGGGCCAGGAATAGACTCCCCAGCCCCAAGTCCCAGCACCTCAGCTTTTATATCAATGCATCTCCAACCCAGCTGGGCAGCACATGCAATGTTTAAGGCTTGTAGCAGAACCTGCCTTCATATCAACTATGATGGTTTGTACAGTGGGGCTCTTGACTTAAGTCTGATAAACTCCAATAAGCCCAGAGCACATTTTAAGAGTTGAGCCAATGCACAAGTACTTGGCTGAAACAGGGCCTTCAGCAAGGTAACGTAGAAAGATGAGACACATTAATTGGGAATTAGACTGGTTTGTAAGTGGAGGAAGAGGAATTTCCCAGAGACTGGGAATATTAATTGACAAGCATTCAACACAGGATCTGTCCTAATTATCTCATTGGTAAACAATGTAGCAATTTCTTTCACTAGACTTCAAAAAGGATGAGCAATCTTTAAGGAGGCAAATGCCTAGCCACAACCCTACAATAAAGTTATCACAGGTGCACAGGCTGGAAGAGTGTCAAAAGGAATTAGCTGACAATACTCTTTTATGTGGAGGCATTAATATTAGTCCAAGGGTCTAAGATCGTCAAACCTGCTCATTGGAAATCTTCTACCAACTTGCTGTCTGCTTTGCATTGGAAAATATTATATAGTCTGTTATACTGGAATGTGTTGTAATTATAATAAATCATGTAAAACAAAACAAAACAAAACAAAAAACTGTCTTTTCATTTCAATGTTATTTTTCTCCATGTTGTTTAGATCTTAGTAGTTATTTGATTCTTGCTTTTGGTTTCCTTTTTGGCAGTGCCACACATCTACACAAGCAGCTACAGAGAAATTACAAAATAGCCCCCGTCTATCTTTGCTTTTATTTTATGGTAAGTGATGTTGGGAAAATAAATATGAATTGCACAGATGTTCCTTCTTTTCTCTTTGTGTAAAATGGTTTATGACATGCTGCAAATGTTATAGAAATATTTTTTCATGAAACAGATTACATTTCAGAACTCTTTTGAGAGGCAATGCTAAGTTTATAAATTAAAAAAATCAAGTCCTACCTAGGACACTAGTTTATTTACTGGCCATCATTTGCGAAGTTGTAAAAACTATCAGTTTTTCAGGATTACTGATTAGCAAGAAACTTAGTTACACATTTTTCCAGGTTCCCAACTAAAATTGCAATTCAGAAATTAAACATTTCATTTCTGAATGCTTATAAGATCCACGAACAGGTGTTTATTAAAGAAATCTGCTATAATTGCAATACACAAATAGACCCCCACACAGATGAGGTTTTATCTTCACTCCTTTATTCACCAAAAAGGATGTCCTTGTGATTAAGAGGTTAGTGGATTCTCTAAAATGTACAGAAAAATTTAGCAGCTGGATGGTATGGCTGTGCAAAATGTCACTGGCAGTTTCATTTTGACTCATTTCAAACTCGAAACAGTGAAACTGAAATGAAACAGAGAGCTTCGAAACAGCCTCAAAACAAAACAAGGCAAGTCAAAACATTTTGAAATTTTCTAAACATTTTGAATTTCAAAGCTCAAGCTGGAATTGCCTGCAGGAAAGCAGAAACTAAAGTAAGGAGAGGGAGGGAAAAGAGGGGGAATGGGGTGGGGGGAAGGAATGCTCTTATTATTGACTGCGCAGCTGGCCAGTGACTGTCATCCTTTCCTGAGGTCTCTTCCAATCCCAGTGCTCTGGGGGAAGAGATGGAAAAACTGCATAAAAGGCAGCATTATTTGAACTGCTCTGCTTTCTGTCTTGGTGTCAGTTGAGTGAGGGTGCACCTTAACACACACACAGCATCACTCACTCATGTCACGAGTTTTGCCTGTCAGCAGCTACAGGTGCAGGGCCCCAGAACCCAGACTCCCCCTGCACCTATCTCCTTGGCAGCTGGCAGGCTTTGTAGCTGCAGCAGGGCCTAGCAGGCCTGCAGTTTTCACCCAGTTCCCCAAGACAAACACAGTTGCACAAGCACCCATGTCACGAGTTTTGCCTGTCAGCAGTCAGAGGTTCAGGGCCCCAGAACCCAGAGTCCCCCTGGACCTGTTTCCTTAACAGCTGACAGCTGGCAGGATTTGTGGCCTCAGCAGGTGCTACCACCCCTGCAGCTTTCACCCTGCTGCACCTTAACATGCACACAGTATCACTCAAGTCACAAATTTTGCTTGGTCACAACTTGAGGTACAATTTCCGCCAAACTGCTGCACCTATCTCCTTGAAACTTGGCAGGCTTTGTTGCCTCAGCAGGAGCTAGGATGCCTGCAGTTTTGACCCTGCTTAACACACAGACATGATATGAGTTTTGCTTTCAAGGCTTAGGTGCAGGGGTTTCAGGGAACCTGCATCTCAAATCTCCCTGACACTTGGCAGGCTTTGTGTCCTTAGAAGGGGCTACTATTCCTGCAAGTTTCATCCAAATCAGGCTAGAAATGACAAAGTTATAGGCTGTTTTAAAATTCCCATTATAGCCTATGAGTGAAATGCCAGAACAGCATCAAAACAGTGAAACAGTTTCCACAAAATGAAACGGAACAGCAGTTTCAAATCAAAACAAACTTCAAAACAAAATGCTGTTCTGTTGAAATGCAAGTCGAAACGGAATGGTGCCATTTTGCACAGCCCTACTGGATAGTATGCTGCAATTAAACATATCAACATAATGCAGAAAATGTACAAGTACCAAAATAAATAAAACATTTAGCTAATGACACCCTATCTGGATTCACCTCTTCAGTTAACTTGCATTGTCTCTTATCACAGGTATTTGGATTTTATCATCTTAAGAGATTCAGCAGATGAAGCTCTCCGGAAGTTCATGTTTGTTGGCCCACATGTATCTTCACAGAATTTCTTTCCCAAAAGCTTCTTCCTGATGGATTTTATTTGGAAGGAATAATATGACCTAGTTAAGTGCAGTGTCACTTTAATTCTCTCCTCTTCTCCCTTCCAGTTTTTCATAAGCTTAATGGGTGCTTGTACATGTGATGGGGTTTAATCCTCATTAAATTAAATAGGTTTATTAAATTTAAAATGGTTCGTTTTAAACTGAGGTGTCAATGTATAAAGGTGACAGTCTTTAAATTGAAGTAAGATCAGTATGCAATTCACATTAAAGCAGAGGGAGCCGCATAACAATCCAGCCTACTGATGCCTTTGGTACTAGATTACAGCAGGGGGTGCAGTCAAACCATTAATCCCTGGACCAGTGGGGGCAAGTGCTGTCAGCCTACTGCAGAGGATCCTTCATGTGTGCTGTACCGCCCCACCCCTCCCCATGCCTACAGCCATTGCCCCAGCCCCAGCCATTGCTCCACACACCTACTGTACCCTCGGACCACACAGCCCCCATCCCTGCACCATGCAGCCCCACTCCATCCCACCATGTGTCTTGCCCTATGCCCACACTGCACAGCTTTGCCTATCCACCCATAGGTGCCCGGCCCCTTGTAGCCCCCCAGCCCCACCTGGCACTTCCAACTCTTATCACTATGAGGACTCCAGGTGGCCTGTGGTTGGCACTGATCCCCATGCCAAGCCACTGGCATCCTCTCCCACACTCCCAAACCATTCGAACTGCTACTCCATTCTACTGATGAAAGAAAACACGCCACACCTTTATTTTAAATCTTTATTTAACTTTTTTTTAAGGACAGGACTATATACATTTAAAAATATATATAAAGTGCAGTATACAACAAAATAAATAGCTCTTAGAAAGAAATGTCTTTAAGAAAATAAATGTCTTTTTAAAAAATAAGACCCTGGGGGGTGGCTCTAGGAAGCAGCATCCACCATGCGAGGGGTTTCTAGAAGGCAATTATAAGAAACATGAATGTTACCCCAAAATATTAAAGTACTAAGAAGAGGTATCACACACACTCAATTGTAAACTTACCATTTGCTGCTGCTGCTTCTCTCCTTATCTGTTGCCTGGTCCATGGTAATGGGCACGGAGGGATAGGGGGAGCACACAGATTATTGGTGGTGGTGGTCCATGGACCACCACCACCGCAGGGTACCATACAATCGTAGTTAGGAGCATGGGGAGGGTCACAGGGAAGAACAGGAGAGAGGGCCCCAAAGTACAAACAGGGACCCTCAGGGGCAGGAGCCCTCCAGGAAAAGGAAGCAAAAAAGAATAAAGAGCATCACTTACCTGCAGCAGGATCCATGGCTGCAGCAGGACCCATGGCGCAGCTGGAACCAAGGGAAACACCCATGCAGATTGTAAGCAGCGCCTTTATACAGCTGCAGCCAGCCAGTGATGTCATTGACAATTACCGGCCAGCGAGAATAAAGCAGACCACTGGTGAAGGTGGAGGAGGGGAGAGACCAAGGCCGGTGAAGACACCAACACTGCGTGCCCCCTGGAAGCTCCTCTGGGTGAGAGAGCTGCAGAGGCTCCCTGCCCCAGTGGAGGTCAACCCTCCAAGGGGAACCGGGAGCCAGAAACTGCTCCTGACAGCATTGGCGGCAGCAAAAGGAGCCAGGAACCAGAAGGTGCTCCTAGCAATGGAGAAGGCATCAAAAGGAGCCAGGAGATAGAAGGGGATCCTGACACCGGCAGCACCAACAGAGGGGCCGGAGAGTCAAACACAATTTTCCACACCACAGCAGGTGGGACCGTTGAGAGTACTGAGGAGGCAAAAGAGACGTGCCCTCCAGGAGGCATCAAATGAAGATAGCATGAGGGGCTGCCGAGTGAGGCCAGAAAAGGCAGGGTGCCAACCCTGAATGTGAAGAGTGGTCAGGTGGCCACAGAAGGGCTGCAAGGTGCTTGGAGAGATGGGAGGCTGGATGACAGGGGAGACAAGTTGTGCCAGGGATCACAGGCTACCCCAGCCCCGCACATGGTATAACACACAACAAAATTCAGAGGGAGGTGGGTGACCAGTATCCTGGCGTAAGGACCTGGGAAGGGACTGCACGGGTCTCTTGTAACATGGTAGTGGGGTTTTTTAATATGTTCTTTGTGTTCCCCCTTTTTGGAGGGCTTGAGGGGCATGTCTAGGGGGTGCAGGCAGGATGATGGAGGCAAGAGCTCTTTTGAGCTCTATCGTTGTTTGAGGCCTTAGTCCTGGGGAAGGGAAGCCGGCCTCGTGACCCAAGGGAGACCTCTCAGGCAATCCAGCACCATCCAAGCAAATCACCCTGTAGGAGCTTGTACGTTAGATGGGAGAAGGCCACACAGGCAGCCATAGCTAGGGACAGAACAGTTTTGGAAGCACAGCCAGGAAAACTACACTGATCCGCCAAGGCTTGGTGTGAGGTTGGGGTGGAGCCCTGCAGAAGACCGCCAAATGAACGTTCTGCCACTGAGAGACCCCAACTGGTCAGCCCCCCCACTGATAAAGTGTTCAAAGTCATGGCAGGAGAGATTGGGGGAGACCACACCAGGAGTAAACATCTTCTCAACATCCCACAGGAAACAGTAGGGAAAACGCCACTGGCCATCGGGCCAGAGTCACACGTAACTGAATGTTCGAGGCTAGGCAGACACAGGGACTTTGGGGTTTGCCCCTCCATGTTTCTTTCTTCTGTTTATGGACTACATTTCCCAGCAGCCACCGCCCTTGCATCTTGAGCCGGTTTCCATGGAGACCCTGAAGTAGCTGCACTCTGATAGTGTGGCCCAGGAGTTTCCATGGATAGTAACCCAGATGTGTGCAGCTGTGTACACAGCTCTGTGCAATTCTGGAGTGGCTATAGCCCTTCACTCTTAGTGCCAGACCTGCTGGCTGAGCACACAGCATGGCATGGAGCTGCATCATGTGGAGCAGCAGCATGGTGTGGAGTTCCATCACAGCATATCCAGAAATAACTGTATAAAATTGAAACCGTTATTTGCGTCCTGAAAATATTATTGGCACTTTATTTGGGTATTTAAATAAATATAAACAACATTTAAAAATTATAAAATAATACTATTGCAAAAAAAATTAAGCACATTATAAAAATATAAATTTGCCTTTTCTGCCTTATTTACAAAATAAATAAATGATAAGTACTTATATACATGTAAGAATAAATAAATATGAAATAGACAACCTGCAGAAACAACAAAAGCAAACTTTCATTGCTTTATTCTATATTCTATCCTATTCCTATTCTATATTCTAATATATTCTATATTCAATATTACTATTCTCTCTATTGTGTCTTCTATATTCTCTACTCTGTTCACTACTCTCTATTCTATATTCTATTAATCAATTCTATTCTACTGTATGTCTGTTCTACAGTAAAATCTCTGTTATCTGGCATCCATGGGGAATGGGGGTGCCAGTTAATCAAATATACCAGTTATCTGAGAGTTATACTTATCTCCAGCTCAGCCGGTTGGAGGCATCTTTGCCTGTTCGGGTCATCACCCCTCCCGCCACATCTGGTGTGCCAGGGCTTTCAGGGCATCAGTGTACCAGAGGACAGGGAGGGGG
>JAGPOW010001296.1:44619928-44640779 GCA_030014935.1 Caiman crocodilus | reverse complement strand
GATAACCCTTCAGGTGCTGGTTGCTGAGGCAACCAAAGGGAGCTAATGGCTTACACCTGCCTAGCCAGCTGAAGAAAGGGGCAGGGCCTGGCCCCTATATAAAGCACAAGCAGGAGGCCAGAGTCAGTTGCCTACCAGCAGCTAAGGATGAAGAAGTTCCCCGCCAGGAGAGAGAAAAATCTAAAGGCCAGAGCAGCATTGGTCACCGTGGTAGGAGAGAAAACCCAGTAGGCCTGAGCCTAGTTATAGCTAGTGGCTTATATTTAAGTTGTTGCCAAGAGAATGGTGTTTATGTTACAGTTTATGTTTGCTATTGTTACACTGGTGGTTTGGGTGAGGCTATAAGGGGATAGAGGAGGCCTCTTAGGGGACTCACGGTAGTGTGAGAACCCCAGCCACAGTGAGGGCACAGTGCTCAGGGTGTACAGACCCCAGCTCCAGAGAGGGGCAGTTGAGAAACCCCAGAAGAGGGGGTAGCAGTGCGGTGAGCCCTGTGAAAGGGCCGCATTGCAGAGAAGGGCCCAGAGAGAGACAGGGCCACAGAGGGCCTGAGCACCAGAGGGGTGTAGGCGAAGACAGTGTTGTACAAGCATAGCCCACAAGGCTTGGGGACACACAACACCCAAAGCAGAAGAACTGTAACCAAGCAAAAGAAAAGTAGACTCCCTATAAAGAACTCACATACAATTGAAGTCATGGCAGGCAAGAATAGGAGAGTGCAAGTCCAAAGCTTGGCACAGTAAAGGAGGCAACAGGGAAGAGCACAGCAACCCTGAAGTCGCTCCTGCCACAATCACATTACTTTTGAACTGTCTCTATTCTAATCTTGATAATTCTCCTCCCTCTTTTTCAGTCTCATAGCCACTGGTGCTCCTGCTAGAGTTTTCGCAGGCCACCCTGCCAAGCTGCAGACTCCTGCAGGCTCATCCCAACGCCCCCCACCCCTACCAGCTGGGCCAATGAGTGGTTTCATTGACCCTTCAAAGGACACAGTCCATCCAGGGAGGCTAGGCTAGCTAAAGGTATAGACCAGTGCTGGCTGTTGGGCTGTGAGTTGTATATGGATGTGTCCCCCCACAACTGGGCTTTGGCCCACGTGCTGTACCTGGCAGCCTGCAAACAAGCCCCCTCCCCAACCTACGCAGCTACACCCTCCCCACCACCATACCCTGATACAGTCACCAGTGGCAGCCAGCTATTCATTGTTCAATTAACCACAGGAAGTCACAGCTGCCCATAGGTAGACTGCACCCCCTCCACCACTCACCATCACCACTCATGAAAAGAACACACCACATCTTGGAGGAACTTGATACATTACAACCTTTTATTTACAAATGCAATAAAAAAAAATACAGTCACATTGGAGTGAATGTGGGAATACCACCACAGGCAGCAATGCTCCAGAGAAAGCATGATGGAGGTTTTGGTGGAGGCTGCAGAATCCTGAGTGACTGCTGTGCATGACTGGTGGGATGAAGTCCAGGAGGTGCTTAGGGCAGGTGATCAGCAGGAGATGCAAAGCATGGCCAACATTATTTCATAGATTTCATAGACATTAGGGCTGGAAGGGACCTTGCAAGATCATCAGGTCCATCGCCTGTCCAAAGGGCAGGCAGTCAGCAGAGGTCAAATGATCCCAGCAAGATAGGCATCCAAGTGTTTCTTAAAGGAATACAGAGTAGGTGCCTGCATGACCTCTGGAGGGAGTCTATACCAGGCTCTGGAGACTCAGATAGTAAAGAAGTTTTTCCTTATGTTCAGCCTAAAACGATTTTCCAAGAGTTTGTGACCACTGGGCCTTGTCTTCCCATGGAATGTTCTGGTAAACAGATGGTCTCCCAGTTCCTGATGCACACCCCTTATATACTTGTGGGTTGCCACCAAGTCACCCCTGATCCTACACTTTCCAGGCTTCTCCACATCCTTTCTGAATTGTAGAGCCCAGAACTGGACACAGTATTCTAGCTGTGGTCTCACCAAGGCCACAAAAATGGGAGGATGACTTCCCAGGTCTTGTCTGAAATGCATTGGAAGATGCAGACCACAGTTCTGTTTGCTTTGCCGGCTGCGGTATCACATTGGTGGCTCATGTTCATCTTGTGGTCAATTATGACCCCCAAGTCTCTTCCAGACATGGTGCTAGCTAGTGTAGCACTGCCAAGCCTCTAAGCACGGTGTGGGTTTTTTCTCTCAAGGTGGAGCACCTTGCATTTCTTGATGTTGAATGCCATCAGGTTTTGATCCATCCACCTTGTAGGCCTGTCAAGGTTGGCCTGGATTGTTTGCTTATCTTCTAGAGTGACTGCACCTTCCCATACTTTGAAGTCATCAGCAAAACTTAGTCTGTCCACTTTTAACACCCAACTCCAGATCATTTATAAACACATTGTATTCCAAAAGCAGCTCCTAGACCGCACAAACCAGTTTCTTCATCTGGCCATGAAGTGTTATGCAGATCTCTAGGAGATATACACATTGATTAAGGATTATGTCCTTAAGCATGTGAACAAGCCTCCTATTCATAAGCAGATACCCCTCACAAAGTGCACATGAGCCCCACTCAGCTTGCCTCTGTCCAGGAAGTAGCCTGGAGAGTTATCACTGAGCCTGTTTCCCCACCCATATTGCTTTCAACTGAGGGGTGCCCCAATGCCAGCAGGGCCAGGAGAGTACCACTACTATTCAGGGAGCAGCAAAGAGCAGATCCGACAGGGGAGGGAGTACATGGTTGGGAAAGAAAATCAATTGATGGGAGAGGGGTTCCTATTTGTTAGGCACTGCATCTTTGGAAACAGCAACCTAGCGAGTAGGCATCCCATGATATTTTTTTGTCATTTTAGTAAGTTCTTGGATGTAATTAAAATATATTTTCCCTTCCTTGTCTGCCTTCATTATTGGGAAGGGTTAATAATGCCTGGATCTGGGTATTGGGTGATATAAGCAAAGCCAAACATTCCCTGGCTTGCCTCAGACTGGTAATGAGAGAAATGAAGACTTAATTTCCTAGAAGTGGAGAGTGGGTCCAGAAGTGCACCTGTGGGGAAAGGGGGTGGGGGAAGAACAGTGGTAAACTTTTAACAAACCTCTCTGTCAACTGCTCCTGTTGTTGCAGCAGGAAAACAAAGCCAGGCAGCCTGGACTGAGTTTGTGATAACTGCCCTATTAGAGATGTAAAGTAGCCAGATAATATCCCACATTGAAAAGGAAAGTTACTGCCCATAAAGATTTGGCAGATGGGTTTGGCAAGTGGCACCCTTTGTCCAGAACACTAAGGGAAGCTGAAGTCAGACACATAGAAACTTAGATGTTCATATTTAAACATAATTTATATATTTAGCATGTGACCTTGAGGTGTTCTGTACTCAGAGATGGACTCTCTCTTGCATACAAATGGCTCTGGAGAGCCAAGAGACTGAAGCCCTTTGTGCAACTTTGCAACATTTCACAGATAAGATGCTCAGCAACAATTCCAGTCCCTTTTTCTCAGCTCGTGGCTTGGTCATGCATGGTGGCCCACAGTAAGAATAGGAAGTCAACTAGTCAGACACAGTGGCCAGGAGGCCCCCCTCCCACCACCACCTCCACTTGCTGCTTAAGCAAAGATCCTTCCTCCTGTCTCCCACAGCACTGACCATAGCCAGCATGTGGTATGCTGGCTAATGCTGTGCAAGCCTCTGGCACAGACTGTGGATACAGCAGGGTTTGCCTGGGTTCCCCCTTCCCTACCTGCCCTACCCCGCTCACTGCACAAGCAGGAAATCCACTTCTCCCTCCCATCTCCCATAGCAGGGACCTCAGCCCATTGAAAAGGAAAGTGACTGCCCATAAAGGTTTGGCAGATGGATTTGGCAAGTGGCCTGGGACTGTGCAGACAGACCTCCCTAACAAGAATCTTGTCATTGCCTGGCCATGACTCCTCAGCTCCGCTCCCTACAGAAGGGAAGGGAGGGCTGCTCTAACCCCATCCTTCCCCACTCCCACAGCTTCTAGCCTGAGCCACTGCAGGCATATTCCCGAATTTCCTTAGTCTAGAAAGAATGTCTGTCTGGTTTCAAATCTGTTCAGCCTAGCCAGGTTAAACTAACCTACAAAGATTGAATTAATTCAGGCTCAGGCTTTTTAAATGTCTGTCCCTAGCCAGTACGCCCAAAAGAAACAAAGTTGCCAGGATGGCACCAGCATGTCCATGGTACAAACCTTTTGTACTAAAGTGAGGGGTGAGGACAGAACTTTCCCAAACCTGATGAACCTATAAATTGAGGGCACAGGGGCCCGAGTATGGGTACCCCTTATTGACCTGAGATGTCTAATACTGACGAGAAAAAAGAGAAGACCAGGAAGAGAAGAGAGCTAACCAGGGTGTGTAAGACTAGAACAACTTGGTCCTATGCAGAAACAAAGAGCCTGGTGCAGGTGCTGAGGGACCCTGAGGTGTTAAGCCAGTTTGGCATCAGCAACAGCCCAAGGATGTCCTTGCACATCTACCTGCATGTCTCCAGGAGACTTGCCCAGCAGAGACATAACAAGACAACAGCCCATTGCAGGGTAAAGTCCAAGAATATTAGAGCTGCTTTCTGACGTGAAGTAGCAAGAGCATATTGGAATGCACCACCATGCATAACATTATGCATTATCAGTACCTCCAACCATTAATGGAGGTAGTCAAACGCTAAGCAATGAGATGACTAGAGGTATCCAGGCCATTCTCTGCTCCTAAGAGCTCACTGACCACAGGTCTGATTGCAAGTCCTGCTGCCTCAAGTGAAGCAGACAGCAGTATCTCACTAGTACTGGCCCTTGATGAGTCCATCAAAGAAGAGAGAGCTGGGACATCATCTTTCACAACTGGTATGTTAAGCCAAGGGGAACCTTTAAGTCAACTAACATATGAATTGACACCTGAGATTAGGCTGAACTATGACTTGCAGGAGGAGTGGGGCAAGAGTTAATTCAGATGACAACTAAACTAACAGGTTGGGGAGACTGGATTGTCATACAAGAAGGTGAAGGGCAATGCAAAGCAGATAGGTTCTTCTGGTGAATTTTTTGCACCCATTCAGGGCCTGCAGTCCAACAACTTGGACAGGCAGGAAAGCCTTTCTTGGTGGCTTTTCCAGAGCTTTTCTTAACCGCTCATCTGATTCACAGAGCACAGAATAATTCCCCACAGTCCTTGATTTTCAGCTCTGCTTGTTATGCCACCACTGCAGAAAAAACACAGACCATGTAGGAAGCCTGATAATGATGCCCAAACAGATAGGATCGTCAGTGCCATCAGTACCTGCACAATGTGATTGTAGGAGATAGCAAGACAGGCACATTGCATCTGTGGCTGATTGTTGGCCAGGCAACATAGCAGGAGGCATCACAAGACAGGGATAAGGAAGGGCAGTCCAGTGCAGAAACACAGAAAGCCAATATTGCTAATGGGCAGTGATAGTTGCTGATTATTGGTGATTATTGGTTATCACCTGTTTGTTGATTGAAGCATAAACAATGCCTATGGTTATTGCTTGCTGGTAAGAAAAGTTCTTGTAATGACACTCATTGGATATTGCCTGAAGTTTAAAAAGTTGAAGAGTGCTGCATCTTGATAATGGTTACCTTGTAAATGCTGTGATGTTTGGTTATGTAAACTATGCTTAATAAATCAGTAACAGTTAATTATGTAAAAAAACTTTTCTGTCTTCTTTTTTTTTTCCCCAATGTGGGCAGCCAGTAGGAGATCATCAGACCAGGTTCTCACAAGCTTTGTTCCTGGCTTTGTTGCCAAATCAACACCTGTTTGCAACATTAGGGAGGGTTGCTTAACCTGTAAAACAGGAAAAAACAGTAAATCCCTATGAGGCAACAGCATGGCACAGGGTGGCAGGGTACTGCAGGTTAGGAGTGAGGGGCACAGTCAGGGCCATATGTGCCAGAGTCATGAGTTAGGGGCTGCTAGATGGTTCGGGGGGCTATGACTTGGAGTGAGGGACAATAGAATGGGTTAGACCAGGGCAATGGAATTTTTAACTGGAAATGCGGTAACCCCAATGAGTGTGACATCATCAGTAAGGTCTGGCTGCCTGCTGTCAGCAAGACAAGAGCACCCATGGGCCTGACTGTGGTGTGAACCTGTGCAATCATGACTGGCATGGCAGCATAAAGGAAAAAAACAACTTTATTGTGAAGCATGCTAGCTATGGGCTACACTCAGTGCTATGAAAGGGCAGGCACCAGTTGTGTTAATGGTATCTGAGAGCAGTCCAGGACATGGCAGATTAGGCAGTGACATCCTCATTAATGGCTGCCTGCTGCCATGGGCCTGACTGTGGGGTGACTTTGTGCAATCACAAATGGTGTGGCAGTCAGCACAAGGAAAAAAATTATGCAGCATGGCAACAGCTACAGGCTGCATTCAATGCTGCAAGAAGGCAAGCACCATTTTCTCTGTCTGACTGAAGGGCAAGTGAAAGCAGTCCATGGTGCCCCCTTTATGTACCCAAGTGGTTCCTCATTCCTGGACTGAACCAGGGGCAGATTATATGGTGGTGGTGCTATTCTCATTAAGGGCTGCCTGCTGCCATGGGTCTCACTGTGAGATGAACTTGTGAATGAAGGCTACAAGCTAAAATCCTGTGATCAGGAGGGATCCATTCACTCTGGAAGCAAGTGGAAGAGAGGGGGAATGTGCCCAAAGCTTATAAATAAATACATCTGTTTGCAAATATGCAACTGGTCTAATAAAAGACATCATCTACACCATGAGTTCCGATTCCTTTTGCTTGGCTACCAATACAGGTTATCAACCTGTATCCCTCAGCCCTTTAGGTGATCAAGCAATTCTTCATACATGGATGGAACCAGGGGCAGATTATAGGGTGATGGTCACCCTGGGTATGCCCATGGGGGGTGGTCAGGTTTCCAAACAGAACAAAGGTTGATCTATGCCAGGTTGGGTGGACCACAACATCTGGTGTGCAACACCTAGCATCCAAACACGTTACACCCAATTACCTAAGAAGTGCAGGTATCCCTCTTTCCCTCCTATCTGCAATTCAAAGCAACATCTGGTGGACAAAGGGGTGAACTACACAAAAGTTGCAGCAGCATCAGGTGGACAAAGGAGCTCATTACACATTTCTGTTTTCCTGCATCTGATCCATGGACACATCGGTTTAATTCCTGGTGATCCAAACTAAAACATACCCAGATGTGTTTTACTTTAAACCACCAAAAAAACATTTAAATTGCCAGAAAAACCTGTACGTGCAAATCATAATGCAGTTAAATCACAAAAAGGGTAAATTTTGTCATGTGTACAAATGCCCTAAGTTTCTTCCTACTGTTGCTTTAAGTCAACTACATAGCTATAAAGTCAGCAATCTTACTTCAAGGTATCTATCCAGTCATTCATATTTCTACATATGGTTCCAGATTGGCCTCAGATGCATGTTTCTTTATAGAAGTATAACCAAGATGGGGTCCTTATCCACCTTCTCTGCTTTTCAAGTTTGTTTTTGGGAGCTTGAACTGAATTTTTTTTTCAATTACCTAGCAAATTACCCACCACCAGCAGCCAGAAACACGGGTAAAGAGCTAAGAAAACTTTGATGTTACTGATCAGTAGAGCTTCAAAGCTCAAAGCCACAGTTTTTGTGTAGCAGTCACTTCCAAAAAACGGTTTTGTTCTGTTTTGTTTTTTTTAAAAAGCCTCTCAATCTGAGCTACTGAGAAATGCTACAATGTGTGCATTTGTCTGTTCCTGCTTGCAGAAATTTCTCAGAATGTGAATGCAGCACATTTTCTAACCAAGGAGAAACATAAGGCTTCCTTGAAATATTTCCATATTGGCAGGCAGCTCCATGTTATCACCATGTACTCTCCAGAGCATTCACAACAAAGCCCATAAAATTGTCAGTGGTAAGAGTTTGCACCCATTTACATTTGGCTCAATTGTCAGCATTCCTTGATATTTTCAAACAGATCTGAAATCAGCATGGATGCCTTGGTCATACTCTCTCAAAACACAAGCTACACTGGCCACAGTGAGGGAAATTCTGCTCCATTATAAGGTAGCATAACTGCCATCAGCACAATGAATTGACAAAGGTATGTGAGAGCAGAATTTGGTCCATTATCAGAGTAACACCAAAGGAAAGCAAAAAAAAAAAAAAATTATTAAAACTTTCATATTTAAATTAAATATCTTTAAAATATTTAAATTAGGGAAATATTTAAATTAGGGAAACTGTTGCAGCGCACCGCGCTGCCCCGCTCCTAGTGAGAGGAAAAGCCCCAGCAGAGATAATGAGCACAACTGAGGGTTGCTGAGGCAACTGAGAGTCAGCTGACCCTAAGGGGCAGGGCCTGGCTTGTATAAAGCCCAGAGCCAGAATCAGGCTGGGAGGATCTCTGCCAGCAGCTGCAGGGGCAAGCGCTCCGGGGAAACAGCATGCGAGTGCAGCTCACAACTGCTCCAGGGGCTGGAGCAATGATGTGGAGGCATAGCCAGAAGGCTTGCGTTGTCAGGACCAGGTGCCTTATGTTTAGTTATAGCTGGGAGGCTTGCATTTTGGTTTGTTAGTTTGGATTACACCAGTGGTTTGGGCAAGGCTGTAGGGGTTGGAGGAGGCCTCATAAGGGACCCACGGGGTATGGGCCCTAGCGACTGGGAGGGTGCGACCTAGTGCCAGCGAAGGTGCACTAGCCTTATAAGGGGACCCCAGCGGTGGGGGAGCCCTAGCACCAGTTTGGGCACAGCAAGCCCCAGAGAGGGGGCAACCTTTGAAGAAGCCCAGTGGGGCACAGCTAACACCAGTGAGGGTGCAACACAGGGTGCGGAGACCCCCAAGCCCAAGAGGAGCGGCACTGAGGAAGCCCTAGCAGGGGGCAGCATTGAGGAGCCCAAGAAGGGGCAGGTCGAGCCAGTAAGGCTAGTGCAGCATTAGACCCCAGCCAGAGGCTGGCTGCTGCGGTGGACCCCGGGAGAGACAGGGGTTAGCAGCAGAACGTCTCCTAGATAAGGGCAAGTGCTGCAGTGGTCCCCAATCCCAAAAGGGGACAGCAGCACAGAACACCCAGCATAAAGAGGGTAGCCATGCGGTGGGCCCACAAGATCAGAGGCTCGGCAGGAAGTCCAAAAGCAGGCTAGATTATCTTAAAGTAAGCCGACGAGGGGCCATTTTGAGTCAGGAGCCCTAAGGGAGGGGCACTATTATAGAGGGCCTGAGATAGTGGGCGAGCGTGATTTGACACACCAACATCTGGGACATCAGCGAGGTTTGGGATGTGGTATTAGGGGTTGGTTGGAGCCACACAAGGCCCTAAGGCCAGGGTGCCTAGAAGGCACCCAGCACACAGGAAGACACCCCGGTGGGGGTCAAAAGATTACAGGGACAGAGGTCCCCAATACACCGTGCCCAGGGCGGTATAAAGGCAGCCTCCCAATATATACCTTTAACATCAAAGATGTGGCGGGAGAGAATTTGAGGGTGCCTTGGGCCAGACTTGGCACAGGTAGAGGGTCTTCAGGAGATCACGGCCCTCCTGTAGGACCCCGCCATGACAGAAACAAAGTAACTATCAAAACAGAGCACTACATAACATACTCTTGGATTCCCCTGAGAGGGGGAGAAGCAAAGAAAAAAATATGAGGGAGGAGAGGAAAAGAAAATTCTGTCCAACTGTATCATTATTAAACAAATCTTGGAACGTGAAGCTTGCTATCCAGAATCATGATGTATACAGAGTCCCAGAGTATTTAAATAAACTAATGGAAAGGGTGAATATGGAGTTAAAAAAGCCTACTTGCTTGCTAGATAGTCTTTCACAAGTTTGAAATTTTACACATCCCCTGTTGTGATTCACAAAACAAGGAAGAATTTTTCATCCAGCAACTCCAGCATAGACCAGGAGCTGTGTTAATTACTTGGCTCTGCCACAGGCTTCCTGTATTGCCACTTAAATCCTCTATGCCTCAGTTTCTCCATCTACGTTACTGGCACACCACTTCATCCTGGAAGGCTTGGTTTACATGTACTGTGAAGCAATTAATTATCTTGAGTAGTACAGTGCAGATCACTGTTTAATTCTTATTATTTTTCTATAGTAGAAATAATTCAGCTTCCAAAAGTTCTAGCAAGTAGTCTTACTGGGTAAGTGTATAGTTTGTTCTTCATTAGTACAAAGAAATGCCCAAAAGCTCTCAGTTGTTAGCTACATGTCCTAAATTCTGATTTAACAAGGAGTCTGCATCTGAAAGAAGCTTCTTGTCTGGCTACAAGTAGGTTTGTACTGCAATTAGCAGAAGACTGAGAATCTCTGATAAACCACAATTAATATTCTAGCTACTGGGTTACACCAGAACTCCTGAGTTACCAAAATTCATCCCTAAGCATTAGGGCTGTGCAAAGCTTCAGGTGGTGACTGAATTCAGAGCAGATTTGGCCCGATTTGCTGGCTGAATCAAATCAGGGACAAATGAAAAGGTCCGACTTGATTCAAAGCTGTCTGAATCTTCGAAGAAGGTTCGGAGATTTTGACGATTTGAGCAGACCCTGGTGGCTGCAGCAGGACTCTGAGCTGGCAGGTACTGGGGTGGGGAGGCTAGGGAAAAGGACCATGGGGGGACCACTGCCAGCCCCTGACCCCCCCGCTCCCCCAGCCCCGCCATGGCTGCCCCACCTGCCTCAGTTCTCGGCCCTTTAAAGAAAAGCCTTGGTACTCACTGGGTGTTGCCAGGCAGAAGGGTAATCCCTGCTGCCCCCCACTGCCCCATACTGCATGGGGGGGCCCTACCATGAACCCCCTGACACCCCTTTGCCCCCCCAGACCCTCCCACAGGTGTCCCACTCTGGCTAGCTCCAGCCCTTTAAGAAAATAAAACCCAAGAAAAACCCTGGGACTCTCTGCTTCTGCAGTGGCCTCAGGGCTTCCGGGGGGGTGGGCTCGTGCAGACAGGGCTCATGCGGGAGGCAGTGAGGATCACCCCACTACCAGCAGGAACTGTGAGTGCAGGACTTTTTTCTCATCTTTTTTTCTTCTTAAAGAGTCAGAGCTGGCCCAGGCGTGGCACCTGTGGGGGGGCTGGGGAAGTGAGGGGGAGGTTCGGGGGGCTTGTGAAAGGCCCCTTGTGCAGCGTGGGGCAGTGGGGATTGCCCTCACTTGGCAGGCAGCACCCACTCTTTTTTTTCCAAAGATCCAGGAGCTGGGGCAACCATTGCTGTCCTCAGAGCGGGCAGGGGATATGCCTGGCTGATTTGGAGATTCAGCAGCAGCCGAATCTCCGAATCAGATTTGGCTGAATTGATTTGGGACAGTGGTGCATATCACCAAATCAAATCACTGTCCCCCAAATTGGCCAAATCCAAATCCAAAGTGAATACTAACTGCTTCACACAGGCCTACTAAGCATGGTAGTACTATTATTTATTGCAAATGCTCCTATGGCTTTTGTGCATTATTTCACAGCTAGCTCTGTGCAAAACTTTTGCAACAAAATAGGAAATCAGATAAAACTAAGCATTTGAGTTCTGCTGTGGTCAAACTCCACTCAGCACAGACTATAACAAAGAAAATATTTACCCTAATCCTTGTGAACTGAAACCACCAAATTCCCCAGAGTACTAATAAACTACAAACTAATATAAATGTCTCTCAGACTTCTTAGGTACAATTTTCAAAACTGACTTAGTCACTTAGGAACCTGTGTCATTAAAAGTCAATGGGACTTAGCACTAGATCCCAAAAGGGAACTAGGTACACTAATTCCATTTCACGTCATCATTACAAAGACCCCACTCATCTGTTATCTAATCCTGGAGCTGCCTAAACCTTTGGAGGTCCCCATGATCCTGAAAGATTTGTTTGTGGCACATACACAGAAGTGGCATGAAAGTGACACTGTCTTGATAAGGCTGAACGTCAAACTACCTACATTGGGGTGGGCAATTATTTTGGCTGGAAATCCTCTTAATGAGTTTGGGGGGGACCTGTCAAGGGCCACATCCATCTCTCCCTGCCCCCATCTCTCTCTCCCCATCCCTCCATCCAGGCCAAACCCAGCCACAGCTTTAGCTTGCCAGGACCCCCAGAGCTCAGCTGTGGACCCAGGCAGGGACTTTGGCTACAGCAGGCAGGTGGCTGCAGCTTTGGATGCAGCCAGCAGGTTCCAGAGCCCCAACACAGAACCTGCCAGTGATGTCACAGCTGATGCTGACACCTACCCAGAGTGCAACACTCCTGCCTGGGTCCACAGCTGATGCTACTGGCAGAAGCTTCCACCATGCTGAGAGGCATTATGATGCTACTGGCAGCATCAGCTCTGGACACCACCAAGTTCTGCATCAGGGCTTCTGAGCCTGATGTTAGTATTCACAGCTGATGCTGATACCCATCCCACTGTGGCAGAAACCCCAGCTGGGCCCACAGCTGCTGCCACTGCATCAACAACTGATGCTGGGCAGAAACATTTCTGCCTACCTGCCCAGCACCATGCAGCAGCTGAAGCTGTCAGCCACCCACAGGCCAGATCCAATGAGTTGGCGGCCGTCCATTTGTGGACCAGATCAAATCTGTTAGCAGGCTGGATTCAACCTGCAGACCATATTTTTGCTCACCCTTGATCTACATTATACCTAAAAAAACCAAAAAAAACAAACCAGAAATGAAATGCTTCTCGGCCTAAGCCCTCTGAGGTGCTCAAACTGATAGGCCTTAGGATAAAGGTGAGCAAAATACAGTTTGCGGACTGAATCCGTTCTGCCAGGCCATCTTATCCAGCACAAGGGGACCCTAAAAAAATTTAGAAAATTAATATTTATCTACCCCCGGTTCCTGTCAAAGATGACAGAAGCCAGCAGCAGTATAAGCCAGGGGAAGCCCTGGCAGGCTCCTGCAATAGCAGGGGCTTCTGGCCTGGGACCATGCGACTGTTCATGGCTGTGCCAGTGCTGGAAATTCAGGTAAGAAGGTGGGGCAGGGGAGGACTGAGGGAATCATCCCAGTCCTCAGGGCCAGGTTACCTCCTGGCTGAGCCACACAGTCCAGCCATGCAGCAGGGAGTTGGCAGGTGGGTGGGAAAGCAGCAGTGGGGGCAGGAGGGGAGTGGAAGGGAGTGCAAGCATGAGGCCTGTGCCAATGTCCTGGGGCCAGCACCAGCAGAGCCCAGAGAAGGGTGGTAGGGGTGCAGGGTGTGGATTGGCAGGGATCTCTAGAGCCGAGCTGGGCTGCACCAGCAGGGAGAGGCCCCTTCTTGCTGGGACCCCACACTCCTGCCACCCTGCTCTAGGCCCCACCAGCGCTGGCCCTAGGACCAGAAGCTGCTACTCGGTGCAGAGGAAAGCACCCCCTACCCCGCTGCTGCTGGGCAGTGTGTACTGCGGCGACCCGCCTGCACCATACTAGGCTGTGGTGCAGGTGCTTCACCACCACCTCTGTGATGGCAGTGGCAGTGGTGAAGCAGCTGCACCGCAGCCTAGTGCAGCGGAGGTTCCAGGCGGGCGGCCACAGTAAACACTGCCCAGCAGCAGTGAGGGATGGGGGTGTTTTCCTCCATCAGCCAAGCTGCTGCTGCAACACCATAACCCCAATGGGCAAGCCCAGGCAATGGAGAAAGAGCTGGTGCTCAGCACAGGGTAAAAGCAGCCACTCCCCTTCCCCGTGGCAAGTGCCCCATGCTGCAGTCACTTGGAGCCCACGCAGAGCTGCCTCTGCCTGCTCTCCATTGCCACCGCTGCCCCACAAGGTAACAATGATGTGGTGGAGAGGCAGGACAGCCCCATGCAGGATGGGCCACTGGCTACAAGGGGACCACTTTTCCCCTGGGCTGAGCACCAGCTCCTTCCCCACAGGCAAGCGCAGGGTCTGGACTATATGCTGCTCCCCTCCTGTACCACAGGGCTGGGGCAGGGGCAGTGCGAGTGAATGGGCATGCAGGAGCCACTGACAGCTGGGTGGGAGCACAAGGCTTGCACCAGCATCCCAGGGCCGATGCTAGTGGAGCCCAGAGCAGGGCAGCAGGAGCGCAGGGTCCTGGCTAGCAGGGCTTCTATGGAGCCGGGCCAGCGCCCCACTCTCCCTGCTGATGCAGCCCAGCCCAGCTCCACAGACCCCTGCCAGCTTGCGCCCCATGTTCCTACCACCCCACTCTGGGCCCTGCGACATTAGTCCAGGCCCCATGCTCCCGCTCACTACCACCCCCCTCCAGTGCTTTCCCCAGTTTCCTGCCTAGCCACTCTGCACATGGCTCCCATACCCACACACACACATCCCCACAAACTCCCATATGCAATCACTTCTGCATATACACCACAAATGCCCATGAATCAGGACAAAAAGGTTTTTTTTAATTAAATTAAAATATATTATTATGGGTGTTTGATTTTTAGTATGTAATTTGCTTTTTTTCCCCTAAGATGGCAAACACTCTTCCCCAAAAGAGTACTTCCAAGGGCAAGGGGAAGGACTTCCAGTGGCAAATGTCAGAGGTTAGAGGCAGGACTTCCGGTCCCAACGTGGCAACCAGGGGGCGTAGCACCTGTCAGGGGGTGGGGCTACCCATGCAGCCCTCAACAGCTTGCCAAAACTTGGTAAGTGGCCCTCTGCCCAAAATAATTGCCCACCCCTGCCTTAGAACTTATTGAACATACTGATAGATGCTGCAGCACCACTGCTTTCTTTCAAAATACAATGTCGCAGTGGTTCTTACCCCTTGATAAGATGGCCCAGCAGTTGGAATGCTCATGAGAAAATAGAAAACTTAGGCCCCGTTCCATTTCCCTACCTCCACTATCTCCTAGAAGAAAGCATTAACCACCAGACTGTAAACTATTCAACCTCCTGTTTAAACCAAAGAACAAAAAGAGTCCAAGTGAACAGCTGGGTTCCAGTCCCTGCTCAATGATGCTTTGTTTATGTATTTCATAAAGCACAATCCTAGGAACAAATAATGGAGCCCAAGCCAGGTGTTCCCTTTCCCCAGGTGACTGCCCTAACCAACCATGATGCTACAGAGTTGAGCACCCTCTTGTGTTCACTCCCTCTGACCCAATGAAACTCAAATTATTTTCAGCGCAGTAGCACTCAATAGGAACCACAGCTGCCTCCTTTCCTCCCCTACAGCCTATAGACTAATGTGTAAGACTTTTCCCTTGGGAGGCAGATGTTGTTCTATCTCCCTTTCTGAAACTAGCACTAAAGCAACTGAGGTGCTTTTGAAAATGTTTCCCATACGATGAAATACCCAAGGTATACAGGAGTCTGAAAGCTTAGCCTAAGTAATCTTCTCTCAAATCCCTGCTATTGTACAAAACACAGATTAATTTTTCAAGCACTGCCAGGATGGATGATCTTGGAGTTAAAATATCCTGGACTGGAATACAATTTAGGTTCAGTTCCCAGCGATATGAGACGCTTCATCTGCAAGACAACTACCCCATCCAAGGCTCAAGTCCTCATCTGTAAAATTATTAAGTTCTTTTTCCCATTTTGTCTGCTCTGTTCAGCTCATAAACTCTTACTAAAAGACAATCTGCCCACATGTATTTTGTACAGTAACTAGTATAATGGACTCCAAACCTTAGCTGGAGTTTCTAGGTGCTGCCAACCTACCTAACAATAAAGTTGTAGCTAGCCTTGTAAGCCCGAAGTCAGGAAGAAGGCAGGGCACCACAGAGTAATTCATTCAGGGAGGCATAAGCTTTTATAGGCAACAGCCTACATCTCTTTATCAGACAAAATAGGCTGCTTCTTACAAAAGCTAATGCTTCTTGGAACCAGTTAGTCTCTAAGGGCACCTATACATGTGCAACAAGGCTGCTCCAATGCATTGTAATCACATCACATTGGAGCAGATGTGATTAATCAAGTCTGATGAAGTGTGGCAATTATCGTGCTCCAGCAGACTCCAGCATCAAATGTATCAGCATCCCCACACTGAAAAATGATGGTGGAGGCACTTTAACTAAAGCGCATCAAACAAGCTTTAGTTAAAGCATCCCCATTGTCATTTTTCATCATGGGAACACTGATGCACGTGATGCTCTGAGCACTTTAATTAGAGCAGCTCTCAGAGCCACTTAATTAAAGCACCCCTCCCCACCATATGTATCAAATGCCCTGAAGTGTCACCTTTCCCTGCCAGCTAATCATGAACAACACATGCCCCCGGCAGCTGGAGGGACCCGGCGGCAGCGGCAGGAGCATGGTGGCAGCAGGCAGGAGCTCCTGCAGACACTGCTGGTACTGTCAGCGATGGGGGCGGGGTGGCAAGTGCCCATCGGTGACCACCTGCAGATGCCACCGGTGGTGGTGGCCAGAGGCAATCATGGAGAGCCTGCAGATGCCACCATGGAGAGCCAGGAGAGTGGCAAGTGGTGACCGCCCACCTTTTTGTAGGGGGTACACTACCATGCTCAAGGGTTGCACATGTACCCGCGTGCACCCCCTACATGTCGCCTCTGTGACAGTTAGCTAATAATATACGGGTCCTTGTTCACCAGTAGGACTCTTGTGCACTACAGCAATAAAAAGAATTACAAATGCTTTCACATTCATTATTAGGGCATGAGTATGTTACATGAGCTGCATGAAGAAATGCTCCTGCTTCACCATTCAGTGTTCTCTCCACCCTCTTTTCTATGCAAGAGCCAGCAAGTAGTTCTAAACGTAAGAAATCCAGTTAAGTCTATGGGAGGGAAAATGAAAAAGAAAGAAAAGGAAAAAGTTTCCCTGTCAAAGAAAAAGCATATTTAGTTGATGCCACGTTCTAACAGAGAAACCCACTTGGGCAACAGTGCTGCTTTTTGAAGTCAACGGCCTGATCAGTGTTGAAGTAGCTCAGCTTCCTATCAAATGTTTTCACTGAAAATTTCACTTATGTTTTTGTTTGTTTAACTGATATTACACAGGAAATGTCAGTAGCCGTACCAATCTTTCAAAGAGTAGATGGATAAAAATGGTGACAGGATACATTTTACTGGACCAACCTTTAATGCATATATAAGAGTTTATATCAGACCAGTTAAGAGGTATAGCACCTGCCTATGTTATCTTAATATTTAGCCTTTTTATGTATGCTGTTCCCCACCACACACACTTTCTTCTTGCCACCTACGATTTGATGAGGCCATGTTAATCGCACCCTATAAGTTGTGATGAATGAGCAGAACGTCAATTTTTGTCTTCATTGAATAACATTGTTAAAATTATTATTCGCTTGTGTAAGGCTTGGTTTAAAGGATATTGGCTCCCATATCCCCCTGGCCCTTGGGTAATTTGAAATTAAAACTTGAAGTTATTTTTCATAAGCTAGAACAATAGCTCTTAGATCTGCTGGCACATGTTACTGACAGGGTGCTGGCAACAGGCAGCTTACGACAAGGCTTGCCAATGCCTGCATGCATATTTCTAAGAATAACTCAGTGTCCAAGAATTTGGCCTGTTATATCACAAGCCAGGGCCAGCCAACATCTGTTTTAAATTACAGTGGACTGAATGATATTAGCTTTATTGTACTTGGACTGACACTCTGCTTTCTCTTAATCATCTTAATGTTCCGATTTGCCATTTAGCCAGCAGTTGCGTGGCATTTATTTATAACACTCAAGGTTTAAGTCACAAGTGACAGATTGGTTGGATCATCTTATACACATGGAACATGATCAAAGTAAAGAATTACAGATTTAAGCAAACGTAAGCTTCTCTGCAAGAGACAGCCTATGGATTCAAAGCTGGGATTCTCTTTCCACAGCAGAAAAGACTGATTTTCAAAACACATCTATTCTACTTTTCTTAGAAGTTAGGCATTTATGACAAGGCTTACAAGCTATTGTTAGATACCTGATCATACCCTGCTTTGGTTTCTTTTTGAGTCTTTGGAGATTTCACAAGGGGTCAATCATAAATCTCTAAATTCCCATGGGCAGCAATTACTTTCCAGACACCATCAAAACTCCTTTACCCTAACGTATTAGCATGTCCTTGAGGCCAAAGCCTCAGACTATGCAAGTCAATAGCAATAGTTCCAATAACTTCACTGAAACTAGAGGTTGGTTCCTAAAATTATGAATGAATTTTTGGCAGACCATTGGAAAAATCTCTTAAGTCTTTAGGAAACAGCAATTGGGTGTGGGTTTTTATTCAATTATCACAATATTAACAAAACAGGCATGTTAGCATGAACTAAAAAGTTAAACATGAAATTCAAATCCATTAGTATGCTTTTTAATATTCTGCTAATATACTTAAATTCAATAGAATGAGTAATTTTCATCTACCCTTTACCATCCAAATTCATTAATGATTTGGATGATGAGATCAAGTGCAGGCTAACAAATTTGCAGAGGACACCAAGTTGGATAGAACTGCAGACACTCCAGAGGAGAGGGCTAGGATCCAAAGAGACCTGGATGCACTGGAAAAGTGGTCTGCAATCTATCAGATGAAATTCAACATGGACAAATGCAAAGTCCTGCACATGGGACATAATAATTTCATGCAGAAATACAGACTGGAGAATGACTGACCAGGCAGCATTACTTCAGAGAATGACCTGGCAGTTATGGTGGACCATAAGCTGAATGAGCCAGCAATGTGCTCTTGTTGAAAAAAAAAAGTCAACAGCATACCGGGTTGTATTAACAGGACTGTCACTTGCACATCCAGTCTCTCTTCAGCACTGGCAAGCCCTCTCCTGCCATACCGTGTCCAGTTTTGGGGAACCACATCATGATGTTGACATTTTGGAAAGAGTCCAGCTCAGGGCAACAAAAATTATTAGGGGGCTCAGAGGCAAGACTTATAAGGAAAGGCTGAAATAACTTACTCTTCTCTTCCCCAGGCTAAAAAACACTGAGTGGGGATTTAATAACAGTCTTTAGATAGCTGAAGGGCAATTATAGAGAGGATGGAGATAGGCTTTGTTCTGTGATGTAGGGGACAGGACCAGCAGCAACAGCCTCAAGCTGCAGCAGGGGAAATTTAGGTTGGCGATTAGGAGGAACTTCCAAGTATAAGAGTGGTCAGGCATTGGAACAAGCTACTGATAGAAGTTCTGGGATCTCCGTGCCTGGAGATTTTCAAAAGCAGATTAGACAGATATTTTGCTAATGGATGACCTAGTCAGACATTAACCTGCTTTAAGCGGGGGGCTGGACTAGATGACTTTGTGAGGTCCCTTCCAGTCTTGTTTTCCTATGATCCTATACATGCTGTCAAACACAGGTGAAATTATCTTGCTTACTTTACTGCAACACTGTAACAATTGTCCATGTTTCACAAGTATAACTTTTCTGCCAGGCACTGGTCTGCAGCAAAACGGGGTGGGTTCACATTTTGACGTACCCCATAAATTATACCAGTAGCTTAAGCCCCCACCCAGAAATCTGGGAACACTAAATTTGCTGGGGCACACCATATAAACAAAACAATCAATGTAAGCACAACAACCCAAATTTAGTCTAAAGACTAAAAACCAACAAAACCAAAAGAAAATACTAAATATAATTTTAAAACACTATTGATGACAAAACAAAGTCTATAGGTGGCACCCTCTTGGGGAGGCTTCACCCATGCCCAGACAGTCTGGGACTTGGGGCTCCCCAAAGGGGGGGTGCCTGCTCCCCTATACCTGCCCTTCAACAATGAGCTGGAGACCTCATTTCTGGACCCAGCCCAGGGAGTCCTGCGAGCTGATCCTTAGGTTCACAGTGCTGGAGGGAGGTGCTCAAGAGCGTGGGTCCTTCTGCACTGCAAGGGGCTCCGTTGCTCCTAGAGATGTGGTAGAGTACTGACCTCCACTGCCCCATGGTGACATTGAGGGATTAATTGCAGCTTTCATCAGAAGACTGCACCCCAAAATTCCTAGTCTCAATCCCAGCTCTGCTGGGCAAAAAACTACCAAAAAAACCCCCCAAAATCCCAAAAGAAAGGTAAGCCCTATCTTGGCTTGGGCCTGAACTACAACTAGTGCTTAACCACACTGCTTGGTTGGGACAAACTACACAAGGGAAAAAAGGAGGCCCAGGCCTATCTCTCTGGACCTTAACTGGGCAGCAAAACCCAGCCAGACCTAGACTGCACTGAGGCCTGGATCAACAACAAGAATTGCCAGGTCTCACCCTGGCCCAAACCATGCCAGTTTTCACCCTGACCCAAATATGCCAGCCAAACATATGGCTGGGGTTCAGCTTGCAGCAAGGCTGAAATTCAATAGCGATGAAACAGCAAAAAGAGCCCAGGCTTATGGCTTCAACCTCGACATCCAGTCTCAGCTACACCACTATGTTAAGACACTACAATTACAAAAGTGGGGGCTAGGCCCATGAGGCCAGTAACTGCCAGGACCCCATTCCTGGTCAGTCTGCTCTAGGGATTAATACCTGTGTGCTATTATCCCACTGAAGGCCTGCGCAGCTAAAACTGCTGGCAAAACTACCAAGACTCCATTTCTGATAAATTTGCTCCAGGGATTAACACCCCATGGTATTATCGCACTCAAAGAAAAAAAAAAAAGGTGGGGAGAAAAAATAGGGGGTTTCAAACTCCGAGACAGACTTTCTTTCCATTTCCCTGAGGCTCTCCCTTCAAATAGCTTTTGCTTGTCTCTCCAATGAAGGGAGGGATGGGGAACCCCCTCCCCCCTTGGGGAACAGTTTTTATGGCTCCCAATTGAGCTGTGAAGCTCTTAGCAGCCCAGGAGGAAGAGAGAAAAACCTTAGTTGAGTTGCTCTTATATAGCTTATGTGACATTACCCAAGCCTTGTCCAATTAGGGAATGCCACACTCCAGCCTCTCTCTTACTCAGTCTGCCTGGAGAATCTTCTGCTTCCTTTGGCTAATGAGGCCAGAGGATTTTACATATTTT
>JAGPOW010001296.1:44580297-44607931 GCA_030014935.1 Caiman crocodilus | reverse complement strand
AAAAAAAAAAAAAATCGCGCAGACCCCCAGAGTTTGACAACACCCCACTTGAAATTCATTGTGCAAATCTTTGGGTCAGTTTCTGCAGTGCTTAGCTTGAAGTTCAGTGAGAACCAATGGAAAAGATTCTGAAGTATAATCTGGGAAAGTTCACTCACAATTAGAAAAGTGGTAAGAACCTCTGTTGCAATTACTTTGCTAGGCAGTACTTAAAAAGTAAGAATTGTAAGGACCTAACATCCATGAGAATTAATTTAATACTATACACTGGGTTCAATTTTCAAGAGTGCTTAATTTGCACTTTAGATATTTAAATCCTGTTTTGGGCTAGTCTTAATTCCAAGACTGCAATCCATATGGATTCCTTTTAACCACAGTTAGGTAACCAAGACCCACAGGATCCACAAGCTTTCACTATTAAAGCACCTCTGCAACTGAGGTTCTGTTCTGCATATACTCCAGGTGCAACCATTTTATGTCCAGGAAAGAGGGAGGATTTCAGATGCACCTTTCTTCAGTGCTAGCTTAACCATCACCTGCTCAGCATGAAGGTTATTTTGATTCCCCATTCCTAAACACCTCTCTTTCCCCATTCATTGTATAGAGGACTTAGGGGGCTAATGGAGGTTAGTAAATACTCCAGGGGGCTGATGCCTAAAAGTTAGTACAGTAATGCCAAATATCACCATGCCTAATGGTCTTTAAGTGGATCTGACCCTTTGGCACTTAGGCCAAACTCACTCATTGTACGACATGGATGTATTCCACTGTGTTTGTTTTGCTGCTAGACACCAATACGCTTTTGGTGACAGCATTAAGCAACTCTGTCTTGGTCTCACTGAAATGGGGAAAAAAAAAAAAGGAAAAAAGCTGCATGTTATATCTAAAGTATAGTTCATATCTTCGCATTTGATGCTGAAAACAACCTTTAAAATATTTTAAAATGCAAGTAGTTTTGGTTTAGGGCTTTAATTGCCTTTATACAGGCTATTTAACCTACTGGTACTGTGTGTCATCAGTAAAGGAAAGCTAGTCATGAATCAGGGACTTCAAAATGTGATGGGGGAAGTGCCTTGATTTCAGCCAGAAAGAAAGTTAAAACAGCTGTTGGTCACTTTCTGATTCTGGCATACAAGTTACTACTCTAAAGGCCCTGGAGATCTTCAAAAGGAGCCTGGATGCACATCTTGCTAGGGTTATTTCACCCCCAGCAGTCTTTCCTGCCCAGAGCAGGGGGGCTGGACCCAATGATTTCATGAGGTCCCTTCCAGCCCTAAACTTCTGTGAACGTATGCAACTGCAAATGTATTTCCCTTTGATTTACATATGCCAATTACCAAAAAGGAAAGCAATTTAAACATCTGAGTTTAAAAATATTGCTCTGGTAGAAGGTTATCTTTGTCCAAACCTGTTAGACCATGCAAGCAGGTCTGCGTGTAATGAGGAAAGATGTTCAACATGGAAGTAGCAATGGTTTGACTGTAGCCCATTACACCAATATTGCATTTTTTCAAAATTTGTCTCATGATTAGAAAGCTCTCTGGCTACTCACATTTTTAAACACATAATTTCTGAGTTAGGTGAAGTCGCATACAAAACTCACCACTCACGTATCTGACTCCCTGTGGATCCTGGGATGAGTCACTTCACCTCTCCATGAGCCGACCTCTCTGCAAAACAATACCCATAGTTATCGAGTAGTATATTATAAGGGTTGGGATACAGAACTTTGATGCTTCTGCAACTTAGCTGTTATTCCTTACTCCTTGCACCTCTAGGATTCCTGGTTGGCTTCAGTGAGTAGTCACACAAAGAGCAACAGTTTTTCAATCAAACTCCTTCCCTGTGAGCCTTAAAGAGAAGGCATTTCTTTCGGAAGTTTTTGCCTACCAAAGGGTTGCAAGGTGAAAAAACACTTAATAGTATCTGCCCTGTTGTAGTTAGGTTTGCTAAGGTCTTGATTCACTAGGATCTTGTTTCTTTTCTTGCACTGGTTTTACACTGCTATTCTTCCATTAAGCTTCAGAGGGCTTATTCAAGATGAAGTAGTGCGAGTAACAAAAGCCTCCGAAACCAGTGGCTACAACCCTCTGTCATATGAAAA
The DNA here is from genome assembly GCA_030014935.1 of Caiman crocodilus. NCBI lineage: Eukaryota > Metazoa > Chordata > Crocodylia > Alligatoridae > Caiman > Caiman crocodilus. The sequence goes on along the minus strand of JAGPOW010001296.1, from coordinate 44,605,827 downwards.
GGTAATGACCTTTAACCGAAGCCAGATCACGTCTCATTTCTTACCAGAATTCCTATATGTCAGATCTCTGTTACAGTGAAACACATTACGTGTACAACCTCCACCTCAAAAGAAAACTAAAAGAGCCCCCGAGAGAACATCAAACATGTCATGAGCCAAACAGAAACTTCCCATGCTTGAGTCAGGGTTCTGAGATTTCTCATAAGAGATAACTCTTCTAGAGCTCACCATTCTCTTGGGATCTTTTAAGTTCTGTAGCAGATTTCATCTAAAAAAAAAAAAAGTACTTTCTTATTTCTACTGATGCTGCAGAGATCAAAGACAACCAAGTAAACCTCACAGATTGAATTCCAATTCCACATATGGAAGGGAAGGTAGTTATTTTTTTCCAAACTAATACACAAAGTAAAATATAGAGAAGAATAGGTTTACAGAAGAATGTATCATTTACCATGGCAAGGTTACTGTGTGCATGTGCCAGTTGCTTAACTGCTGCTTTATCACTGAAGTTGCTCTTTTTAGAACAACCCAGCTCAGAGCCAGAAGACAGCGTGTAATAACTTGTGACAAGGTTTTGAACATGAAGTCTTTATCAATGCCAACTACAATAACCCTGCAACGTGCAGAGGCTATTTTGGGAAAAGCACCTTATTATTTTAGAGATCTTTCTGAACATCCCAGTCAGAAATGCCTGACCCAGCCTTAGGCAAACAAGGTTTTTTGGATAAATGTGATTTCTATTATTTGTTTTAAGTTGCTCTGAAAACTATTCTGCTGATAATTAGCTAAAACACAGACTGAAAAAGAAAATATTCAAGAAAAATTGAAAAGTTTTTTAACCTCATTGACATTGTATCCCAATTCATGAGATTTGGGCTATAGCCACAAAAAGACATATTACTTTAGGGAAGAGGAGGGTGTTAAATTTTCCAAAGTGATTTGGATACCTACAGCATGTCTGGAGGGCCTCTCTGACACCGGGCCCACCACCCACAAAGCCCCACCTACTCAAGGATGCCAGGAATCAGGAACTGTGCAGAATAGGCCTTTTGGAGTGACCCTGACTGCTTGCCCCACAAGGCCATGTTACTGTTTTCTGTTTTGAGAGAGTGAAAGCAGCACTGGAAGGCCAGGGATGGGAATGATCCAGGTTCCTTGTTATCCACTGCTCTACAAGATTAGAGTTCTGTTGAGCCTGGCTGGGAGCAAGTGGGAAGGGCTTTATTTTTTTTCCTCAGCCACAGATAGAGTTGAGAAGTCAATGGTATAGGCATGGCCTAAGTCAACTGGGTATGTCTGAAAAATCTACTCTTGGACAGCAGTGAGACTTTGCAGATTGATTACATTTAAAATTAGTAACTTGCTCCATAATGGCATCAAAGTCAACCTTGGACATAGATATGTCAAAATTCCTGGTGGAGTCCCTTAAAACCCATGAAAGAAGAGAGCCATGTAAAAAAAAGTCTAGAAAGTGGGAAGATTTTTCATTTCACTAGGAGGCTGGTGGCTATTGATGCTCTGAAACCAAGGAGAGCAAGAAAAACCACATCAACCGCCAACCCAAGCCAAGCCAACAATTGTTAAGCTTGCAGATCTTGTGGGCAACAAGTCAGATAACTAGAACACATATTAAAAACGGTCACAACCATGACTGAAAGAGATAGAGAATCAGAAATATGAAAAAGGAAGCTAGTCATGAGGAGATGACAGGTCTCCACTGTATAGAAGTGTGTCAAAGAAATCAGAGAACTGAGATTTTTGTTATTTTTATTAGTGATATTACAATCTCTACTGAAAGACTGCAAACTGAGTCCTCTGCCATGGATATGCTGTGCTAAATTCTGTGGGCCTTTAAGACTGCTTTCTGCTGTTTTGAGGGCACAAAATGGTTTTAAAAGTCAGTTTGACAACTGGGGATTTCCCCCATACATGAGAATCCTAAAACCAGCTGCTTCATATTCTAAGCCCAAGCATAGGAGGCATACCTCCTCATACAGCTAAGGAAGGATGAGTTACCTTGTACACGGGATCACTGGCAGTGGATACAATTTAGAGCTCTGAGGTACAGTCAAGGACATGGCCCCCCTAAAGTCCTGATACAAGCCAAATGTGACACCACTCATTTGATGGGCTCTTACCAGTGCTGACTGAAGTTCGATAACAAGTGCAAGAAAACACACTCTATAACCACACATTAGAACTGAACCTTCTCCTGTTCCTCCTGAATGGCAAGGGAATGTCCAACAGTTTTCAATGGGAGATAGGTGCCTAATCCACTTAGGCATCTAGTGGAATGCAGATGTATCTATTTACACCTTAGGGCTATGTCCAGACAAGAGCAGACATTTGTTTCCCCAGGGACAGGTAGCGGCAGCATACCTCATGCTGCTGATACTTGTCCCCGGGGAACGCCCAGGCCATGAGAGCTCTAATCTGGGGTCGTGGGGCCTCGGACAGCTGCACCCATGGCACTCCTGCAGCTGGGAGCCTGGCTGGCAGCCAGAATGTGGCTCCAGCTGGCCAGGCTCCAGTTTTGGGCTGTGCACACTCCACCACATGCACTGCCCCTATTTTTTTTGGTGTGTTTTTTTTTTGACCCTGGGTCAACAAACCCACAGCATCCGGAATGCCTGCATGTGTGGCACTGCAGATGGGTCTGTAGCACCACATACTGAACGTCTATGCTCATCTGCCTGCAGCATAGGTGTCCAAATTTGTTTCTTAATTTGCCACAAAGATATGAGTTCTTAGTAAGTGTAGGAATGGTGGAACAAAACAAGCCATTTAAGGAAGCTATAGAATTTCCTATTGGAGGTTTTCAAAAAGAGGGTGGATAGGCATCTGTCTGGGATGGGTTGAGTTGAGTATAGCAAAACATTCCTCTCTGCAAGAGGTTGGAGTAGATTGTCTCCTCCAACCCTGTCATCCGAGTTTCCATATTTATTCCCATACTACACACATTTCCCTAAAATCAGCCCTCCAAAATTGGGAGAACATATCTAAAGCAGAGAAGCTGATTTTCTGCGCTGCAATTGAAGCATGTAATAGCTTTTTGTAAAGGCTGTCATGGGTTATGCTTCTCTCCCAGCCCAGCCCAGTGCAGCCTTCAGTGTCACAGTTTTAACCCTATTACAGCTGCGGAGCAGTGGAACTTTAGTTCTGAAGCTGCAGCTAGAGACTGAGTGATGCTGAAGAGTGGCCTCCACCCATCCTGCCTGAGGCCAGCATTCAGCCATGTTGAGCCCAGGCTGTGGAAGTTAACATTCAGAAAAAAAAATCTTTTTTTATTTCATTCTTCCTTCCCTAAATAAAGCATGTGTATTATTTGAGGCAGTGTGTATCCAAGTAATGAGATTATTTATACAATCCATATCTGTGTTTTTAAGGCAATATATTTTCTTTGATTTGTGCTGGCTAATTTCCTTCACTTGTGACTAACTATATTTATAATTGTAACTGTCTAGTTATATTGTTGCCTCTGAAAGTAATGGGCAGTTTTTCAAAGCAATGAAAAAAAAATTAACTATGCTCTGCAAGTTGCTTCATACCGGTAGCCCCCCTATTCCCCAAAGACTTGTTAGGCAGCTGCAAATTCTCTTGCCCTGGCCATTAACAATTATACACTAATCAACTCACAACCTTTCCCCCATTTCTTTAAGTCTTACTGTGTTCAGACACCACTTCATTCAGTCACCTCTTGTAGTGAGTCATTCCCTTCCCATGTAACTAGGTCATTATAAGTATTTATTTTCTTAAGTGTAGAACTATTTAGAGCCTACAATTAACACCGTTTTTGACAGTGCAGTTATCATAAACAGTGAACTCAGCTCCTTTCCTTTATGCTCCCATGACAGACAGAAATAAGCAGTGGAGAGCGTATTAAAACATGGTTAGGAACATTCAGAGGGCCAGTCTGATGGACTAGCTAACCAACACGAGTAGCTACTTTTGGACTGCTCCCTACCTAGTTTATAAATATGAGATCAGAAGGTTGTAGCCCTTTTACAACCTTATGTACCAATTGTAAAAAAAAAAGATACAATTCTGAAATTTTTAAATAAAAACTTAACACTTAAAAAGCACTCTCTCATCTTCATATGCTAATTAACAAGTGAATCCAATCCTTCCAACACTCTTGGAAAAATCAGTATGCATCAGTTAGTAGTGCAACCAGAGACTATAGCACAAATTGCAAGACAAGCAAGTCAGTGTCAGAGGCAGAACTAGAACTCAGGAGATTCTGGGCCCTGAGTTCTGCGTAGAGGTCACAAGACACCATTATTCATTTCTTAGCAAAATAAAATAGATAAATACACAAAAATCCCAAGCACAGACAAAAGAACCAGTATATTCAGGAAATAAAGAATGGGACATATCTTTTCACTTCAAGGTGATTAGCTCAATTCTGATCCCAGGCTCTCTCTGCATTGCCAAGTTGAAAACCAGATGGCCTGCAGGTCCAAAGCTAGGGCCAACAATCGGCTGATCATCCATTCCAGCCCCAGGCCTGCCACGCATTCAATTTAAGGCACCGTACAAATCAGCCATATAATATACAACATTTTTATGTAGAACATTTTTATGACTGGTTTGCCATTACAGATTGCTTTAAATTGGGTGCAAATGTAACACCTTTGCCACTTACACCACAATTAACAGGTTAATTGTAGCATAAATATAAAGCATAAATGTGGCCTAGGAGTTCTTTTCATTAAAGGCCTTGGCACAAAAATATAGAAAATTTGTTGATGGCACAATTGTTGAAGGCAGGGTAGATATGCCCCTTTATAGCTGTGAACAGATGGGCGAAAAATAGAGTACGAGACAAAAATACAAAAGAAAAGCGTTGAGGGGAGGGAGAGCAAGCTAGGTGTGATAGTCAATACAGAAGGTTGGGATATCACACAGAAAGAATGACTTACCTAGAGGACAGGAGTAACAGAGGTAGGTTGGAATTCTATAGCACACAATGCAAGGTTTTGCACCAGAGGACTAATAGCCAAAATTAAAATTCTACACTCCAAACTCCTCTATTGGAAGTGACTGAGCAGACGGAAGAGGACATAGGGTACTAGCTGATCACGGGATGACTATGTATTGTGTATGTGCTGTAACCATGGAAAGGGGAAAAACAATCCTAGGACGCATTAGCTGAGGTGCTCCCCACTAGGCAGAAGCATTACTGTCATTGGTAAGACTTCATTTGAAACACAGTATACTGGCCTCTCATGTTCAAGAAAGCTTAATTTATATTGAAATTGGTGCAGAGAAGGACTATTAAGATAATCAGGGAAGTGGAGAGCTGATCGTGCGAGAGCAAATGAAGCCTAGGAATGGAGAGCCAAGAAAAATGAAGGCCAAGAGGGAATACAATTGATCTCTAGAAATATACAGGGGTAGAGAAGTAAACACCAAGGAGGAAGAAGAGATATGCAAGCTAAAGGACAATGCTGGTATGAGAATAAATGGATACGAACTGGCAAGGAATAAATTTCCATTTATTTGAAGTTTCCTAACCAACAGAACATTGATGCTCTAAAACAGTTTTCCTGTTTGCATAGTAGCAGCAAATTCTAGCTAGTTTTAGGAGATGGAGCTCAATTTATGACAAGTGATTTTATGGCATAGTATCTCCAATAGGATGGTACCAGATTCTGGTCAGGTAATCCTTTTTTTCTTTTTTTTTTTCTTTGTATCCTATGCTCCTATGAGTATTCCACTGGTAGAAATAAGATCAGTTAGATCTAAGAATCACCCATTCTTTAAAACCTAATGGATTGGTACTTGCTATATCTTTTGGAGATAATTATCTTCAAGGTGCTCTCCAGAAGGAAAAAGGACACAACTGCTACTTAAAGCCAAGTACTCAAAAATCAGGTACTACAAAGTGATACGAAGAATAAATGAAAAGCAGAGATTGCACAGTAGCAAGAATTAACTTTAGAAAGAAGGGGAAATCTTAGAACCAGAAGAATCTTTACTCAGGACTGCCAAATAAAATACTCTTATTATTCAAGACAGATTTAAATGGAATGGCCCAGAGGAACAGGAAACAATCACTGTCAGAATCAAGATAGTCTGTAGACCAGGTGAAACACTTCAGTGGAAAAGTAGGGAGTCTACACTTAAACCCTGATGCTACAAACTTCTATCCCTATGAGGAATTCTTACTTTCATAATGTTTCAAATTTAATGGGATTGTGCCCATTAGTAAGAATGATTCACATGAAAAATAGTTGGTAGGAGTATTCCTGTGAACTCTTGTAAGTAGTTACCAAAATGGTCCTCAGGAGGATGAATGTCTACTATAAAAGGGAGTTAGAGATAAACTCTAGACCATTGGAAAGACTGAGTTGTGTTACACAGAAAATATCATGCAGAGGGCCAGATTAATCTCCTGACCTTTCTATAGGGCAAAAGGCTTCACCTTTCCTTAGTTCTGAGGGTTAAGTGAAGGGCAATTGTTCTGAACTGTTAAAAGTAACAGTAAACTATCAGTTCAAAAGTTATGGTGATGCAGAGTCCAAGTGGGGAAACTCTAAACCAACAAAGGGAGAGGAGAGAAATTATAATCTTTACATAGCAGAAACCACCTAGAGGCGAGCTGTGTATACAGTTATGTAGCAAGCTATTCTCCCCCTGGTAAAAATGTGTATTTTCAAACTACGTCTGTTTTGCATCAGAACAAATACCAAACTTCCAAAGTTTTTAAAGATGTGACACCCTACCCTTAATAGCAAACAGTCCAAGAATTAGGTCAAATCACTAGTGATGTGGACAACTATGGTTCAATTCTCTGTTCCAATGATTTGTTACACATTGCACTTTGAGCTGCTCAAAATTTGATCCGTGCTAGCTCAAGTTTGGAGCAGACGCATCTTAAGGATAAAAACTAGGGCTGTGTGAAACACCTGTGTTTTGTTTTGGTCTTGGATTCAGTGTTTCAACAGGACAGTAATTTGTTTCGGCATTTTGAATCGGTTTAATTTCATTTCAGCTGAAACTGTTTCAACACTGTTTTGGTGTTTCAGCCATAGGTTATAATAGGCATTTTAGTCATTGTCCACACCTTTGTCATTTCTTGTCTGATTCTGATGAAAATTGCAAGAATGGTAGCCCCTTCTAAGGGTGCGAAGGCTGCCAAGTTTCAAGGAGATAGGTGCAGGGTTTTCTGGGAAACTGCACCTCAAGGTGCTGACAAGCAAAACTTGTGACATACGTGTGTAAGAGAGGCGGAGCAAGGTTAAAATAGCGGGCATGGTAGCCCTTGCTGAGGCCATGAAGCCTGAAGCCTGCCACGTTTCAAGGAAATAGGTGCAGGGGTTTCTGGGAAACTGCACTGTGTCACAGAGTAGGGTCCCTAGAGATGGCCATGATACCCCTAGGGCCCCGTGACTGTGCCAGCTCTGCCCTGCGGGCGCCTTCTCTTCCCACCTGCCACTATATCTTGTTGGAAAAGATAACAGATAGAGAGGCTGCCCTCAAGCTTCAGCTCAGTCACAGTCCTAATGGACCTCATTAGACCTGATAGGTTCTTAAACCCCTTGCTGGGACCCTCTCTAAGTATGTGACTCAAAGGGACAACCTAAGCCTTATGAGGCTAGATGCATGGCTCCAACCACCCTTCACCATGCCCCAAGCCTCACAGACAGTATATTGATATCATCCCTGTAATGAGGTCTGTTTCACTCTACCTCCTATTGTTGCTGGGCTCTCTATGCCCCTGTTGCCGTGCCTGCACTGGCACTGGGGCCTCTACACGACATGGTAGTGTGCTCCAATGAGGTCTCCTCCCCTACAGCCTCAGTCCAGTCCATCACTTTAAATAACAACAGGTAAGCAGCACAGAAGCACTAGCATCTCGGGCAGCCAAACACTAACAGAGCCTTTCTTTTTCTTTCCTTTCCTGCAGGAGCTTCTTCTCAAGCAGCTGCCAGAGACCTCTCCCTGCCAGCCGCAGCCCTGGGACTTGCATGTACCCAGGGCCTTGCCTCCTTCCAGTCAGCTGATTGGGGACAGGTGCTAGTGCTAGCAGTGGTTGTGTTGGTCTAAGGAAATGGCAGACAAGGTTCTTTGGGTCAATCTGATGTATCTTTTAGTGGACCAAACGACAGAGCAGACCTGAGCAGGGGACAGGGCCGGAGCAAATCAGCCTGCATGGGGCCTCACCCCCGTCCCAATCCCATATGCCCCAGATGTGAAGAAGCCACCATCAGCAGTGGCTGCAGGGGATGGGCATAGTGAGCAGCCAAACACGAAGCAGTCACCACAGCCGCTCCACCCAGCTGCATGGGGCCCTCCGAAGTGCAAGGCCCAGGGCTGTTGCCCCGATTCTCTCCCTGCTAGGGATGGCTCTGCCAGATGAATAGGTGGAGAAAAATATCTTAGCAAGCTTTGGGGTTAAAAACCCTTCATCAGGCTGAGGAAGCACTTACAGTTGGTGTGTGTGCTCTTCCTGGATGGAAGGAATTGTAAAGAAACCAGAGGCTGCATGCAATGAAGGCAAGGAAGCCAGTCAATGAAAATGGAAATGGAGACATCAGGGGGTGAGGGACCATCAGGGAGTGAGGGACAGGGGGGGATGGGGGGTGGGGTAAGGGGCATGTAGCAGGTAAAAGTGGAGAGGTACCTAGGGAGTCAGATGTCCAACAGGTATGTCAGAATTCAAGTGTCTATGTTGAGTCTACAAGTTTCTGTACCTTGGAGGTGGATGAAGAGCAGTTCAGAGGCTCATCTGTGAAAAGTGGTTTGTAAATTCAAACAAGCACTGAACCTTGCTAACCTCATCACCAGAAGCCAGCTTCCTACAGCCCAAAACACACCAAATGGATCCAGGCCACGCCATGACAATATATGCAAAAACCTGACAACAATATCTCTAGTATGGAGATATCTTCACAATACCTACCTACATTTTACTGATGGAAAATACATAGGGGACACCAAGCAACAACTGCACACCAGAATAAGCACACACTAAAAATCTATCAAAGACAAGAGCACCCAATTACCTGTCTCCAATCTCTCTGGCCTGATCCTCAAAGGGAATTTACAAACCACTTTTCACAGATGAGCCTATGAACTTCACTTCATCAACCTCCTGGATACAGAAACTCATGGACTCAGTTTGCACGTTTGAAAGAGCCACCCGGATACCACGTGAAGAACTGCTGCAGTGCAGAAGAAAACCCCCCACAAATTGCACACCGCTGGTTATGACATATCACCCTTCCCTTAAAACTGTACAGAAAATCCTCAAAAAACTGCAACCCATACTAGACAGAGACCCTATTCTTAAAAAGATCTTCCCAGAGCCACCCATCCTAGCCTTCAAACAAGCACCGAACCTCGCCAACCTCATCACACAACAGAGCCACCAGCATCCCTGGATCTTACAGCTGCACCTCCAGAAATGTAATACATCTCATCCAATGCACTAAATGCCCTGATGAAAAATACACAGGAGAGACCAAACAACAACTGTGCACCAGAATGAACGCACACCGGAAATCTATCAAAGACAAAAACACCCAGTTACCGGTGGGGGCACATTTCTTGCAGGAAGGCCACTCTCTCTCCAATCTCTCAGTCCTGATCCTCAATGGAAACTTACACAACACTTCCCAGAGATGAGCCTATGAGCTCCATTTCATCAACCTGCTGGATACTAAAAATCATGGACTAAACACAGACATTGGATTTTTGATACATTATAATCTGCCTGGCAACTGACTCCCCAGCCCAGCCCAACCCCTGGCTTCTTTACTTTTCATTCCACCCAGGAAGAGCACACACCGACTGCTGAAACTTCCTTAGCCTGACGAAGGGGTTTTGAACTCGAAAGCTTGCTTAATAACTATTCTCCAACTAGTTGGGTTGGTCTAATAAAAGATATCAAATTCACCCAACCCAATTCACAAGAACCTTGTCTGGACTCAATAGAGACATTGGAATTCTGACACAGGACAACCTGCCAGACATCTGACTCCCCAGGTACCTCTCCACTTTTACCTGCTAAATCCTCCTTCCCCACAACCCAAGTCTACCCCTTGCCCCCTGACACCTCCATTTTCATTTTCACTGACTAGCTTTCTTGCCTCATTGCATGCAGGCATTTGGCTTCTTCACTATTCCTTCCATCCAGAAAGAGCACACACACACAAACTGCAGGTGCTTCCTCAGCCTGATGAAGGGTTTTTCAACCTGAAAGCTTGCTAAGATGTATTTCTCCAACTATTCAGTTGGTCTATTAAAAGATATCAGATTGTCCCAGAGACCCTTGTCTGCCTGGTGTGTGATTCTGTAACTCTGTACCTTCCCTACACTTCAGCCCATGCCTGCATCCCAGGCAGCTAAGTTGAACTCACCGGGAGCCTCATGACTCCACTGCAACCAACAAGCCTCAGGCCTCTCAAAGATCTTAGAGGTCTGGGCTTTCCCCAGCCAGGACTGTGCGTGCATGTGATAGCTGGAGGTTATAAGGCACCTTCTACCCTCCTTTCCTTGGTTCTGGCATTTCCTGGGGGCTGTTGCATCACTGGCAGTCCTACCAGGCCTCCCAACCCTGGCAGGGTGTAGTTTTAGGTCATGCCCAGGACCTGGGGCTGTCTCCTTCCCCATAGACCCATCCCATACCTCCAAGTCTGTCCTGCCATGGGAGCTCAACAGGGACATGTTCTTCTCCTGCTGGCTGGTGATGCAGCAAGTACCACCTCCAGCTCTGAGAGTGGGGCATTAAATAGTTCAGAAACCATTAGCCAGAAGGAAATAGGTGCGGATGGAATGAGGAGGGTGGCACTGGCTCCATCTGCACCTAAAACTTGGGGAAACCCAGCAGCGGGAGGTTCACCTTGAGGAACACCAGCTGCTCTACCATACCAGGATCCAAACAGGTGTGATGGGGTTTCACAATATCACCAGCAATGCTGAACACCCTTTCAATTGGAACACTGGTCTGTGGACAGAACACATGTTCCCAGGCAACTGTGGCCAGATCCTGCCACATCTGGCTGTGGCTTGCCCAGTAGACCAAAGGGTCACACAGCAACAGCTTCACATCCTCAGCGAGATAGGCAGCCACCAAGGCCTGAGGGCTACCTGCCTGATGGTGGGGTCTGGTGCTTCTGGACTCCACCATGGAAGCCATGCCCTTGACCTACATTGGCAGCACCTATAGTGAAGGAGGAGGCTGGCTGGTAGATGGTGTGCTGGCATGGGACAGTGGACCTCTCTTCCACATGCTCCCACCTCTGGTTTTCTGCCTCCATAACTATGTTCACCAGCACCTCCGTCCAGTGATCCAGAGTTCTGCTGCCACATGCACTCCCCTTCACCCTTGAGTCGCATACAGCAGCCAGCATGTGAACCGTATTGAACTGCAAGAGATCAAGCCATTTTCTGATGCCCTCCTCCAGCTGCCATGCCAGTGCCTGCACATCTGGTGACAGTGGCTTGCCCCACTCAGAAACACTGATCACCTAGAAGTTCTCCACTTGGTTCAGAAGTTCCCACACTACAGGGAGCAGCTAGCTAAGGAGGGCATTGACAGTGCTGAGGGGTTCAGTGGCCTCAAGGAAGGGCTTGAGGACCAGCAAGATCTGGGAGATGGTATCCCACTCAGCTTTAAAGGGGCCACTGGGCCCAATCTCCCTGAGCAGGGCCATCCTTCTGTTGCTCCACCAGCCTCTCAAGCTTCAGGTATGTGGAGGTCCACCGAGTCTCCACATCTTGCATGATTTTGTGCTGTGAGATGTTCATGGTTTTGTCAGCTCTGCCTGTTTCTCCTGCAGCATCTTGCCCACCTTGATGCTCCAGTGGATGAAGCCTACCACCTGCCTCCACCTGGAAATGAGCTCGTCTCTTCCAGGGAAGGAGACCTGGCTCTAGGGGAACTTTGAGGGGTGTGGAACAGAAACTCTGCTTCCCCCTTCTGCCCCAGAATTTCTTGTGCTATCAAGCTGAGGTTCCCTACTTCAAGATTGAGCTCCTCTAAGACAGAGTGGGAGGCTCATGCTGGGACATGCAATTGGGGTGGAGGAGGCTGTGCTGCTGGTGCTGGGGTTTATTATCATAGCTGGTGTTAGAGGGGGTGCACCTGCAGGCACTGCTGCAACCTCCTTGCTCCCAGTACCAGCAGAAGCCTCATGACTGGTTGAAAAAAGGCTGTGTCTCAGTTTGGGAACTGACACCTTTCCCTCTACCCGCTCTTACTCCCCTCCTGGATTTGGTAGTTCTGGCCTTTCCAGCATGCTTCATGTTTTTCTGTGCTGGAAGAGGAGTCTGACTGTGTGTAGTTTGTGTATATGTAGGTATCTGTGTGTACAATTTTATCTAATCTATCCTGTGCTTTCCTGAACAATGTTCAGTGATCATACTGTCAGGCAAAACAGATTTTTTTTTTTTTTTTTTTACCTGAAGAAAAAGAAAAGAAGAAGAATTTCAAAGGAATTGGTATAGGAAAAAAAGAAATGATATAGGGATAACAATACTAGTAATGAAGCTGTCAGTGTACACTGTAACCTATCCAATCCTTTGCAAGTAGAAGATATACTCCCTAGACAGTAGCAGTTAGAAAGCAGTCAGAGTCAATGCCTTTCAGATGCTGGTTTCCAGCAAGAGACAGACAGACAAAAGCTGACAACTTCGGTACTCACAGGCTTTTAGGTGGTCTTTAAATTTTTTAGGTCCCTCCCCGCAAAGCACTCAGATTGGAAGGGACCTCAGAGACAGGTGGCAGACACTGACCATCTACAGATGTCAGTCTGTTCCCCGCTTCTTTCCCCTCCCTCGCCTTATTTTCTGTCCCTGCAACCCCAGCTTCAAAACACTTTCGAAACACCAAAACATATTTGAAATGTTTCGACTTGTTTCGTTTCATTGCAAATGTTTTAACAGGTCTCTCATTTCATTTTGGATTTAGAGTTTCAAGCATTTAAATGCTCGAAACACCACTGAAACCTAACAGCAGTAACAATTTTGCACAGCCCTAATAAAAACCTTTTCTAACTGCGTCACCTGCACAGCTGACTTGTCACAGAGTTAATGGGATGGGGGTGGGAAATCAAATGGAACGTGGCTTTCTAATGAGGGTTGGGAAAGGACGGTGAAATAAAGGAAGCCAGCCACTGAAAAATAAAAACAAGTTAAAAAAATTAAAAGAAATAAAGAGGAAGTCAATGTAAAAAGGTCTTGCATCATAATACACTGGGATTGAAGTTTGGGAGGTCCCAATTATGCTTCCTGGTGTGGCTGGAAGGTGGGATCAGTTAGGGAAGACAATTTGTAGGAGCTATTGCCCCTGCCCCAGGAAGGAAGCCCCAGTTCACTGGAACCTGATCTTGTACCCTACTTTGTTCCCATCATGACTGCAACCTCAGGACCAGGGCCATCCCTGTGGGGGCAAATCAGGGTGACCACCTTGAGCCTTGTACTTTTGGGGGCCCTGTGGACAGGCCCCATTGCAGCCACCACGCGACGCTGCCACTACACACCAATGGCTTGCCACCGCCCTGCCCCCTCTGCTCTGCCAGCTCTGGCTGCTTGCCACTGGGCCCTGCACAGGCTGATATACCCTGGGCCCTGCCCACCCCTAGGGACAGCTCTCTTTAGGACTTAAGTAGGCACCTATAGGCATTTCTTGTACACCAAACAGATCCCAAAGAAATTAAAGGCCAGCAATTCCTGACAGTTGTTTTGGTTTGGGCATTGTTGTTGCAGTGAAGCAAAGAAATACTACTACTAAGATATTAAGGATTCTTTAACAATTGAGCATTTAGTTTGTTTGGTGATAAAAATGTTACTCCACTTATCTGCACAGAAGCATCCAGCCACTTGAAACCTAAAAAAATGACTAATTATGACACAGAAAACTAGTACTGAAGAACAGGGGCAAAAAAGAAAAAAAAAAAAAATCAGTTACACTAAGGGGACAGGGGCACAGTAGCTAATCTTCACCACGGCATTCTAGCGTAAACTTTCTCTCTCCATTCCCATGTATTAAAAGGAAAAGTAGAAGTCAGCAATGGATCATTAATTTAATATATTCTGCTATGTCAGCTATGCAGAGTTCAATGAGACAAATGGTTAGAAAGGGGGCATTTTTGTTAGGAAGATAATCTAGACACAGCTTTCTTATCTTTGCATGCAGGGTACTTCCTATTGACCTGTCTGTGATACTAGCTCTTTGAAAACATCTTGGTCTGGGCATCCATTCTTGTTCAGTCTGGAGAAGACTGAATTAGGTATTTTTCCAGCCAAAAGGGATAGCTTCCCAAAACAAAAACCACTATGCTCATACAGTTATGTTAGTGTTTACAAGGTGAAAAAGAATTGTATCTAAGCTTAGCACACTGTCCATAATTCACTGTTCACTTTTGGTCATTAACAGAAGATGCCAGCGATTTTATTTTTAATATAGTGTAGCATGCGTGTACATGTGCATGGAAGAATTTTCTGTGCAGAACTGATTTATTCGGATAGAAATATCAATGGCACAGGTTGTGAATGAAAATCTAAGAAGTTGTCCAATATACAGAACATGAATTCATAGTACCAAATACACATGTATGCACATTAGCTCTGTACAATAAAGCAGAGTACTTACAATGCACTGTAAAAGCACTATGTTGACTGAATAATAATCATTCTTTATGGCTTCAGTATTCTCCTCTCCCATCTTGACACTATCTTACATAACAGCAGCCTCTGCTGGACAAGACTGGAGAGTATTTTCTTTACCTGTAGCTCCCCCAAAGAAGTCCTAAACTGTCAAAACAGCCATGTTGGTATTACCCAATTATACACCAGAAGTGGACTTGCATAAAAATCAATGAGGAGTCACAGAAAAAAAACCTCTTCATTTTTGCTGGACTGTAAAACTTTCTTTGGAAGAATACCTTTTCTCTTGCAGTGCTGATTCTCAGTGTAATTCTATACACCACAAAACAAAGTGCAAGATTAAATTTAGGATTTTTGTTTTTAAAAAATTATATAGATATATCTAATTGGCAGCCAGTCTTGGGAGACCACATGTATTGCATCTTTGGTGGGTTACCAAGTACCACCACAGCTTCTTGAGTGGCTGAGGAGTCCTGTGTGCAAAAAGTAGACCCTCCAGCAAGCTGCACATATAAATTTGGGTGAGCTTGTGCTGGCATACTGAGTATAGTCTTGTCTTGCCTTCCTCTGACACCTCTTCTCTCTCAACACTGGCCCTCTCCATCTCAAAGTGATATAGGCCCTGCTTCACAGTGGCTTTCCATTCACAGAGGTTCTAAGCAATTGATACCTACAGCTGGACATCAACGTGCAGCTCATGAAGGCTTTCTTGTAGACATCAGCAAAATGTAGTTTGGGTCATCCAAGTTGATGTTTGCCAGTGGCCACCTCACCATAGAGTACGTCCTTGGGGATTCCACCATCGCTTATATGATTCACATGTTGTCCTAACCAATTGAGGCGTCTCTGTCTCAGGAGCACAAACATACTAGGTAACTTGGTCCATTTCAGAACAGAGAAGTTGGAGATTTTTTTCATACTTTGTTATGTCCAGGATACAGCAGAGACATCAAAGATGGAAACTGTTCAGTTTTCTTTCTTCCTTGGCATAAGGAGTCCATGTTTCACTGCTCTACAATAGAGAGCTAAGTATGCAAGTGCTGTAGATGGACATCTTTGTCAATAGAGTGAGCACTCCATTTTTCCAAGCTCTCTTTTGACATTTAGCCATGGCATAGCTTGCCTTTCTGATGCAAATGTTAATTTTGGCTTCCAAGCCAAGATTCTGCAAGATGGTGGAGTCCAAGTAAGTGAATTTTTCAACCACTTCCAGGTTTTCATCATTTATTCTAACTTTAGGACTCAATCGACTTGTTGATCCATGACTACGGTCTTCTTTAGGCTAATGGTCAAACCAAAATAGCCACAAGCACAAAAAAAAGCAACCCATGAGACTTTGCAGTCCTATTTCTGAATGACTAACAATTGTTGCATCATTGGCAAAGAGCATTTCATGGGCAAGAACTTCTGGAGTTTTCATTTGCATTTCAAGATAAGTGAGGTTAAAGCATTTCCCATCAGATCTGATCTGAAGGTATGCTCTTTCCGAAGAGCCACTGAATGCATATTTGGAGTAGGACAGTAAAGAAAATTCCAAAAAGTGTTGGAGCTAGGACACAGCCCTGTTTGACACCACACTTGATTGCAAATTCTTCCGAACATAACCCATAGAACTGCACCATTCCATGCATACCAATGTAGAAGGACTTGATGATACTCGGGTGCTTAGGAGGGCAGCCAATCTTCTTCAGGGATTCAGACAAACCATCTTTGCTAACAAGATCAAAAATTTGATGAGATCAATAAATGCTTCATACAGAGATTTCCTTTGTTCACAGCACTTTTATTGTATCAATCTCAAGGAAAATATCATATCCATCGTGGATCACTTGGATCTGAAACCACATTGAGACTCGGGGCAGACTCTGTCCCACAAGGGTCTGCAGTCTTAGCAGGACGACTTGAGCAAACAGCTTCCCAATGATGCAAAGTAAGGACATACCGCAGTAGTTACTGCAGTCACTCGTATCACCTTTGCTTTTGTAGAGTGACTATGATTACATCCTTCATGCCTTGAGGAACTTCACCTTCTTTCCAACACATACATATTATTTTGTGCAGATGGGAAAGGAGAATGGATTCCCCACATTTAATTTCAACCAATATGCAATCTGCACCTGGGGCTCTACCACAAGCAAGTTGATCAATGGCTTTTTCTACTCCCTCTATAGTAGGTTCATGGCCAAGCACTGTCAGGGTTGAGAGGTCTTCAGGTACATTGAGAGGGGAATCAAGGACCACATTTTTACAAGAGGAGAGTTTTGAGTAATGTTCAACCCATCTGTTTATTGCAGTTATTAATGACTGCCTATGGAGGATTTTAAAGGGGTGTTCTTCCTCGGAACAGGCCTGAGAACTTTCCTCATGCCCCATACATTGCTTGCTTGTCACCTCAGTCAGCAATCTTCTTGGATATTTTCATACAGTTGTAGCCAATAATCATTTGCACACTGTCTCGCTGTACGTTTTACCTTTTGCTGGATCTCTCAAAGCACCTGCAAATTGGAGTGGTTAACATTACGCATATATTTAAGAAGAGCTGACCATTTCTTTTCTTTGAGTGCAATTATTTCAGATGAGTTCTCATGGAACCAGTCATCTGAGCTGCAATGCAAGGTACCACAAGAGTTAAAGGCAGTTGGATAGATGGCTCCTTTGAGCTGAACCCATTTCTCCTCAGCAGTATTTTGTGGCTTAAGAGATGAGAGAGCCCTGGAAAGAATTTTGATGAATTGAGAGACAGCTCTCCTCACATTTTTTGTAGTAGTTCGTGGCACACGATAGCAGTTAGCTCTCAAGTTGAGTCTCTAAGTTCCAAGCACCCATTGAAGCAGCAGACTATGGTGGGGAAACACCTTTTTGTTCGGGGGCTGCCCAGCTTGAGGCAGGCAGTAGTTTTCCAGGGAGGTTCAATGACCTCTCCCATCTTCAGAAAAAATCCCTGGCACCTGGATCTACACCAATCAATCCATGACTTAACTGGTAACCACTGGCTCCCATTTGCTTCAACATGTTGGCAAATCTGGAGTAACCTCTCCAGGGTGCAAAAGCGTGGGCATTTTCTAGGTGATCAAGAGTTGCCCAAGTGTCAGAATCACACTCTCAACTTTTCCAACTTATCCACTGGAAAGGTAGAACCAACGATGTGGGGCTGGCAAAGTTGTAGGAAACAAGACTAAATAACTGCCTAACCAGTACCGTCTTAGGGGCTCCACTTTGGATTTTCTTCAGGGTTTACTCCCTTAGCCTTCACCTCTCCCAAGGTAATGCTTGTGGTTACTGCCATCTTCTTCCACCAGCTTTGCTGTTGGGAAATATCTTCTTCTGCTGAAGCTGCCATTGTGATGACCAGAGGACAGCTGTTAATGACAAGAACAGTCCTCACTTACTAAGTTCAGCCCAATTATAAAAGTGGTTTCCCAAGATGTGGCAAGTGGAGCCATTAGCATGAGTCAGATGCGAATGAGGACCAGTGATCCTAAACCACCTTAACAAAGTTTCAACATTTGAGAAACAAAGGTTCTACCTCTTCTCAGACACCGCACACGCCCCTCTCCTCCTTTCCTCTGGCTTTCTTCTGTGTACCTGAGAAGGTGTGAAATTTGCAGCTTAAAACAATGAAGAGAAGACTTATTTCTATATGTGAGGGAAATAGGAGGAAAGTGAGATTCCATCTTGTAAAGAAAGATGCTGATAAGATTTTAGCAAGTTTAGAGTTCCTTAAGCACTAATTCATTCCTGTGGGAATTAGTCCCCATCCTTACCCTAACCTCATGCTGTTTCATTGAAAAGTTTCATATCTCTAATGTCCATGTGAGGTTGTTTCCATTACAAGACCTCCGAGAGAGAGACGACTCCTACTGTTTTTCATGATTGTTGAATAAACTTTTGGAGGAAGTAAATTTTTCAGCAATCCATAACTCCTTCAAATTTGACAGGAATCAAAAAATCAGTTAGAAAAATTAAATCCTCCTTTTGTTTCCTGAACTTAAACAACAGATGAATTTGACAGGTTTTTAAGTCTCATTAATATTACTGTTGTCTGACTCTAAATTAAACCTTGATGACTTACACTGTTTCATGACATTCATACTTTAATAGTAAAAAAAAAAAAAAAAAATAGAGTTTTTTTTTGTGCCAGCTCATGAAAAATTCATTTGAAAGAGCAATCTTTAATGTTTATAGTTCCATGAAAGCTGCTGAAGTAAAAACCTGAAAATACTGTGCATTGCAATATGCTTATGCTTAGTAAACAGATAGTTACACATGGGACCAAATCCTCAACCCCTTTTAAAAATCATGTTGTACTACAAAGCTGCCTTAAATCAGCTTCCTGAGGCCTCCTACTTGCAAAGGAAGAATTCCCAAGTTAATAGGTACACAAGACATTACTGGAAGACAGAGGCATTTCTATCTTATATTAACCTGTTGCAGTAACTTCTTGAAGCCATACATTTCCAGAAACCTTGAAGCACCCTGAGGTCCTTTCCAGGAGTGCTGAAGGTCAAGTTGACCTCTAACTGACACCTTTCCAAAGCACCATAATACTAAAGAAACCCCACCTTGTGCTCATACATTCCAAGTCCGGTTTGGACACTCCTGAAGATGTGACTCAAAACAAGTGGTAAAACTTTAGTTTCAGGAGTTGATGCTCTGTTCAGGCTTTTGTCTAATAACCCTGCAGCTACAATAAGAAGCAAAGCTGAGTTGTGATATCAAGTTGGCTTGTGATGATCTCTCCAAATTAGATAAGCGAGCCTCAGGAAACAGTCCTTGTTCAGACCCAAAAGCAAACCTTCAAAAACTTAAGCAATACTCCTCCTCCCAAAATACTCCTGGAACTAGCCCAGTCATCTAGCTCTCAGTTCAGTATGTTTTTAAAAGCTTTGTTGAAGTGTTTTGCTGAGCTGGGGTCTTATACCCATGAGTCCTTCTTTCCCATTCTGACTCCTTCTGTTTCCCTTTCCCATCCAGTCCAATAGCCCTTTTAATGAAAAGCCTCTGTACCCAACAGCCATCTAGTCTCCATCATGTACAGTATCTTGATGGGTCCTCCTTTCAAACTTCACATCCCAGGGAAGAGAAGCAGAAGAAAGAACTAGTTCAGGTTCAACAGCGGGAAGACGGATGTGCTGGAACTTCATTAGCAGTAAAGGAGACGAGGACTGGTGAACAACTTAGTCGAATTGAGTTGAGCTAGTTTCAGAGGTTCTGTTTCGAGATAAAGTTCAGTTTACTTATCCCACCTTAACTCCCCATGTGATCTCAGGGAGCACATCCAGAAAAGTCTGTTGTTCATCTCAAGGCAGCACTGTATCAAATCCTGGTATCGACAACAACAAAAATACCCGCTTAAAAAAAAAAAAGGCTCCTGGAGCATGCCCTGAGGCAACTAGAGTCTGGATCCTCCAGAGAGACACTATGGTACCAGCCAGCATGTCTCTATGCTTGCCCCCTTCCCTTGCTGTTCCAGCGCGCTGCTTCAGCATACTGGGGCAAATAGGAGTGGGGCAAGGCTGCAGTGGTGACCCTGGCCCAGATAAGTAGGGACATGGGGGTGGGGAAGCTGTGGGTAGGATTGTGTGGGAGGACTGTGTGTGTATGGGGAGAGAGGGGTACCAAATGGGAGTGGAGGGCCCCTGCCTACCTGCCTCCTGCATGGCAAGCAGCCCGCCCAACAGCAGCAGCTGCCATCAGGCACTCAGGGCCTACTCCTGGCAGAGCCCCTCCATAGCACAGTATGGCTCTGGTCGCTCGAGACCCAGCACCATCTATGCCACACGTCACAGGCCCAGCCCAGGGGCATAAGCCTTTGGGCACAACCGGGCCACTCTTGCTGTTCACATGGGGTCCCAGTGGCACTGCACCCAGGGGCCATGCATCAGGCCAGGCTGGGCCCTGTCTCCATGGAGCTGGCCAAGTCCGATAGTGTGTGGGGCACTTGGAGGCAAGACCCGACCTGGTCCAATGTGCAGCCCATGTGTGCGGTGCCCAAAGCCCAGGTGACAGCAAGAGTGGCCTGGTCCTGCCTGAATGCACATGCCCCTGGGCTGGGGCCACAGCATGTGGCCCAGGTGGCCAGGGCCGTGCTGTGCCACACAGAGACTGCCAGCAGCGGGCCCAGAGTGCCAGACAGCCATTGCTGCTGCTGACAGGGGGCTGGGCACTATGTAGGGGGGTAAGTGGGGGTCCCACCCCTTCCAAGGATTTCCCCCCACACCCAAGAAACCACTCCCACAAACCCCCCCACCTACATAGCCAGCCACAGACCCCATACCTCCCCAAACCCCCACACAAGTTCCTTACCCACCCACAACCCCCCCCACAACACCCCACAAACCCCACCCCTCCACAAATCTTATACCCTGCATCCCCAGCCAGCCAAATATGACAGGACAGGACCTGCTAGCAGGAGCCACAGCTGCAGGGGCAAATGCCATACTGCAGCCCTGCTCCGTGCCCACACCAGTGTTGAGACACTTGGTTCAAGCCTGGGGAGGCTCCTGGTCCCAGGAACTACTTGGGAAGTATGATGGGATGGAGGTGGCAGCAGGGGTGTGAGAGAGAGAGATGGGGGTTTGGGGTGGGGGAGTGCTCCAGGTAGAAGAGGCCACTAGAGCCAGCCACAAAGCAGCAGGTGGAACAGCTTCAGCTGGACTAACGTCCTGGTGCTGGAACGGAGCTGCTGCTGGGAAGGAGGCTGTGGGTTGAGTCAGGGGCAAGGGCAGGGGCAGGGCACTGTCATATCAGTGCTGCTCAGTGCCCCATGTGCTGGTGAGCAAAAGGGGCAAGGGCAGCTCTAATTTTTCTATGATAAAAAAAACAAAAACAAACACCAAAGTGTTCAGATATTTAGAATTTATTATGATGATGGAGGCACTGGTAGGTTTCCAAATAACTTAAAAATTGCAAATATATCAATAAAACATTGCCCAACTGATCTCTCTCTATATATAGTGGTGTTTCATTTTAATCACACAAGAACTCTATTTTTGGTATTTTAATGATAGAATTTGGGTTTGTTTTAATCAGAGAATTTGCAATTTTTAAACAGGGAATGTCAGGATCCCTGCCGGTGACACAAGTGGTGAGACCCAAGCAAAGGAGCCTGCCCAGAGCCAGGACCAGCTGGAGGACAAATGAGGTGGCTGACCTGGCCATTTGGGGCCAAGAGGACATGCTTTGACAGTTCAGAGCAGACTACCACAATGAGCACATCTCAGTGATAGCTGCCCAGTTGGCAGGGCAGAAGCACTAGAAGACATGACAGCAGTTTGGCCCAGAGGTCAACTGTGCAAACACGGCAGCGCAGGAGGCTCTGCTACAGGGCCCACACCACAGCCCAGGCAGGTGTCCAGATCTAGCAGGCATGCAGATGCCTAGTCAAAGGGCCGCAGCTGCAAGACAGCTGATATTGTCTCAGGTGGCAGCAGGTCAGTCAGGCAGCAGCCCCTACTGCCAGACTGCTGCAATAGGCAGAGGATGCACAGGCTACTCTAGGTTAGAGCTGCTTCAGCAGTCCAGCTGGCATAAGGGGCTCATGTCCCCAGGTACCAACTGGCTGGGCCTCAGAAGCTCCCAAGGGCAAGTAACCCTGAGCTGCTCACCAGGGCAGTTTTGTATACTGCTGGGGACAGCACAAGTGCTGGCCCCAGTCTCTAGCTCCCCCTGGCTGAACACCCGGTAGGAGCTGGGCAGGGCCATTTTGCCCCAAGTGGCACAATTTGCCCCATACCAAAGTGCCTGTTCAGGCATATATGCCAACGCACAAAATCTCCAGCACAAGTTTGTGCCACTGCTATTTGAGCTGCTGCAAGTGCCCATGCCTGCATGTGTGGACGTGCCCATAGAAAGCAAAATATGATAGATCGCAAGTAAATAAAAGAGCATCTAAGGTGAAGTTCTAACTGCTCCCTTTCCTCACCTTCTGGTTTCTGTCACAAGATGTATTCTGGGGGCTGATGGAATGGTTCATTTATTAGAAAGATCTTCCCACCCAAATAAAAAGCACCATTATTGAATTTTTAACTTGAATCAAATCTTACAGGAATTTCTTGGAATAAAATTGCCACTTCTACCACTGAAGCCAACCATGGTCATTGTTGATTAAAGTTCCTTTGCTTAGATTTGCCAAAATTCCCACTTCGATTAAGTTTTCCCATTTTTGCTCTGAAGAGGATTCTATTAATACCTTCTTTTTTTTGGCAGCCAGTTATAAAATGTTAAATCCTCGTTTCCTCAGCAGGGATACAATATCTTCCCTTATTAAAAATACTGAAACATAAGCTTGCCCAGAGGTGTGTTTTATTTGATGTGAAGGGATCCAGTAAAAATGCTTCACTGGGACAGCTAGTGTTTCAACCTATCCTGAAAAGATTTTGCAAGTTTTCCAAGAGTTCTGGTAGGCCGTTTGGTTGATAATTTATTAACTCTTTACAAAAATTGTAGATTTCCACTATTTTCAAGTGCTGATCTCTATCAAAAGCTGCTACACAGGCAAAGGAAAAGATTGAATCACTTTGATTTGTCAATGAGGAAAGCAGAAAGTAAAAGCGTATGGGTCTTATTTATAAAATTGGCTGCAGCAATAAGTTTTTACAGACAGGTTATGATTTTGACCTCGTCAATCAGTTATCACACAGGCACTCTCATGATCAGTGATGTTCTGCTCTCCAAACTCACTGTTTTTTGTGAGGATAGGGAAGGGGAGCAAATTTGTCAGACCCGATACACAGTCACCCAAAAACCTGATATTCCTTGCATCTTTCAGTCAGTTTCAGTGAAAGCATAGGGAAACAAATATGTCCTAGTTTCTGGTGCTTATGCACATGCCACTTTCCAAGCATTAAAAAAAAAAACCAAACAGGTCTACCAAGCAGAGATACCTATGCACTCTGTGTGCAGCACGAGTGAGGTCTCTGCCTGAACGCAGAAAGCCTGAGGGAGAACATCAGTGTTGGAGACTAGCTTAGTATTCTTCAGGCCCTGGCTATGGTTAAATACTTTGGGCCCAGTCCATCTTTCACTGAAGTTGATGACAGCCTTTCCATTGATTTAAATGGAAATTGGATCAAGCCTCTAGACCGCATCTCTGTCTCTCTTATTTTCAGTCAGGAGGGGTGAAGGTATTCGCTTCTTTCAGAAAACTTGTTTCCTTTGTCCTGTATTTAAACTTTTCAGCAATTCTGAGCTAACGAAAGCTTTGCTCCCCCGATTGCCCAGCCGGTTTGACCATTTTCTCACCAACTGCACCCTGTCAAAATTCGTGCTGCTCTTCTGCTAGCATAAGTCACCAGAGTCAGTTTTATCAACAGACAATGCACACCAGCAAAGGATCTGGCCCCTATAAATACCTTCATGTTAAGAAGCTATTTCCCTTGTTTGAGACTCTCACGGCCTACCTTTTCTTTTTCCTGCAACTGCCATGTTGGCAAATGGAACAGCCATCAGAAGGTGTTTGAATTTAAACTTTGTTCTCGAAAGCAAATAAACCAACACCCACTGCTTTCTCTCTCTGCTTCTTGCGTGCAGCAGGGTACATACATCTGCCATCTGGCTAAGAACTGCAACTGCTGCTGTTGAAAAATATATATATGCTGAACATATTTCTTCACATGATTATACTTGCCTTACTTGCTTGCAGATGGCCTCTTCTTATCTGTTTTAAGAAATAGATGTGTACATTGAAGACCACACCTGGATTCAACTGCCTCCCAGTTAGCACTTAACTAAACACCATAACAAAACAACCTAAGAGTTTCCTGTCTAATATGGTGTTCCACTGGAACAATGATCACTGGAAATCATTTTTATGATCTCAGGACAAGATATCCCATCCTGTTGGTCTGTACACTACATATACATATAGACCTGCAATGTGTGCAATAAGTAGGCAATGCTTATAGACAGGCACTTGACTGAGATGGTTTAGTCAAGAATGATCCTGCCTTAACAGCGTACTGGACTAGATCATGACCAGACTCTAATTCAGCAGTTTCATTGATTACTATAACAGGAACTCCTCAGATCCCCCAAAGGACTCCAAACCAGACCCCCAGCACAGTAAGAGGTAGGTGGGGCCCATGGCAGGGCAGGGAGGGACCCCAAACCCAGTCAGCTGTGGGGCAGCTGAGTGGAGCTGAAGAGTGACATGCCCCCCCACTCCCAGCTCCTACTTCACCCAACCCCCAGAGAGCCACGTGACTGAAGCCTCGCAAACAGGACACACGAACAGGCGTGCAAGTTAGCACAGGAGTTCACACGGGAGAGCCCGAAGCCCTGAGAGTGAGCTGCAGGGTAGGTAGGCACAGCAGTAGCCAGACCACTAGTGGCACAATGCAGATGGCCACATGCCGCACCCCGAGAGACCCCCTCAGAGCCTGAAGTCTCCCCGTCTGGCACCTCAGAGGTCTCCACCCAGACAGAACCTATGGTTCTGGGCCCCACACACACAGAGCCTCTGGCTCTCAGCTGCCTGGCACATTTCTAGGCACATGGGACCAGGAGCATGGCCACCTCCCCTTGCGAGGTTTGCTCCACTTCGGGGTCGCTAGGGCCCCAGGTGTAGGAGCTCCAGGCCACAGTCCAGAGACAGCATGCCATCAGGGATGGTGAGCAAGAGATAGACTCCTACTGCCAGGCCCTTTACCCTCTGCCAGGCAGAACTCAAGGACTCCCATACTGTCCAGCCAGAGGGTTGGACCGACATGGTCAATGGCCCCAAGCCCACTGCACCAGGGCCCCCTCCCCATTGGAGCTTTGCAACGCATATGAACCTCTTGCAGCCCCAGTAGAGCCTGCAGAGCTGCTAGTTCCTGCAGGCAATGGGTGCTCATTCACAGCTACTGCCCCGGCTCTCCCTAAGGCCAAATGTAGAGTGATTGTTGTGGGAGACTCCCACCTGAGGGGGACTGA
>JAGPOW010001296.1:44551843-44580197 GCA_030014935.1 Caiman crocodilus | reverse complement strand
CTGCTGCTTCCCAGAAGCCCATATCTGGGATGTAGCTGACAGGATCCCAAAACTCATCTGGCCCACCGACCACTACCCTATGCTCCTTATCCATGTGGGCACAAATGACACGGCTCAGAGCAATCCCAGCTGGGTCATGAAAGGCTGTAGGGTTTTGGGAGCAGGGCTTAGGGGGCTGGGAGCACAGCTGGTGTTTTTCTCAATCCTCCTGGTCTGGGGTTATGAGCTGAGGAGGGAGAGAAGGATCCCTTAGTTTAAAGCTTGACCAGGCTTTAAACTAAGCCCACCAGGGGATAGAGGGGATTATAGCTACAGCAAGCCCACTGGGTAACTTTTGCAAATCCAGCAGGCTAAGGCGCTCAAGAGAACCCACCCCTACATCAACCCCAGAACGATGCATAGGGAAGACTAGGGCCTCCAGTGGGTCACTTACAGGCATGTGTACCAATGCCAGGAGTTTGGGGAAATACACAGGAAGAACCTGTCCTCCTGCTAAATAAGAATGAGTATGATCTCATAGGGATAACAGAGACCTGGTGGGACTCCACCTATGACTAGGCCACAGGTATAGATGGCTATACCCTGTACAGGAAAGATCATGTAGACAAAGAGGTAGGGGTGTAGCTCTCTATGTCAAGGAAAACTATACATCCCTGCAAGCCAACACTGGCATCCAGGATGGATGACTGGAGACTCTCTGGGTTAAAAAAAAATCTGTGGTGAACATGGCACAGGGGACACAATGATAGAAGTCTACTACAGACCTCCTAATCAGGATCAAGAGCTCAATCAGGAATTTGCCAAGGAACTGGCTGAGGCAACCTACTCCCGGTGCATGGTTGTCATGGGAGACGTCAACTACCCAGATATCTTGTGGGAAGAGCACCCAGCCAAATCCAAAGTCGCAAAGCTTGACTCAAGAAATCTATTGACCAACCAGAGGCAAAGCGCTGCTCAGCCCGGTACTGGCAATGGGGGATGACCTAGTCAGCAACCTAACGATCCAAGTGAAACTGGGAGACAGTGACCACGAGCTGATCACCTTCACTGTCCACCATAAAAGCTGGCAAGTCAGCAATGCAGAAGTCCTTGACTTCAGGAAAGCTGACTTTGACAAGCTCGGAAGGCTTGTTGGCAAGGCCCTAAGGGACCACGACCCAAAGGGGAGGGGAGTTCAGGATGAGTGGTTACTCCTCAAGATAGAGATCCTGGAAGCACAACCAATGTCTATCTCGTCTCAGAGGAAAGGCAGCAAAAGGGCACAGCAGCCCCTTTGGCTCTGTAGGAAACTAGCAGCCCTCCTGTGAGTAAAAAGAAAGGCCTATAAAGGATGGAAGACTGGAACCACCTCAAAAGATGAGTACTCTGCACTGGTCCGGACCTGTAGGGAGTGAACCAGGAAAGCCAAGGCTGAGACTGAACTCCTACTGGCTACACATATCGAAGACAATAAAAAGTCCTTTTTAGGTATGAAGGGAGCGAGAGGAAAAGCAAGGGTAACATTGGACCCTATTAATCCAAATGGGACAACTGACGCCCAGGAAAAAGCCAGCCTGCTTAGGGGCATTTTACATTGGTTTTTCAGCAGCCCCAAGGGACGGCTTTGCTCAAGACAGTACAGGATGGCCAGGGTGAGGGAGAAGTGTTACCCTTCATCAATGTAGACCATGTGAAGAAACACCTTGACAGGCTGGACACCTTCAAGTCAGCTGGCCTAGACAGTTTACACCCCAGGGTACTCAAGGAGCTGGCAGGCATCATAGCTCAGTCACTGGCATGGAATTTCAAGAACTCGTGGCACTCATGTCAAGTGCCTGAAGACTGGAAGAAGACCAATGTGGTTCCTACCTTCAAGAAAGGGAGGAAAGTAGATCTGGGGAATTGCAGCCCTATCAGCCTGGCCTCTATCCCGGGGAAGATCTTGGAAAAATTTATCAAAGAGACCACTCTTGACAAACTGGATGATGGCAACATCTTGAGGGACAGCCATCATGGGTTTGTTGCAGGTGGGTCTTGCCTGACCAATCTTACCTCCTTTTATGACCAGGTGACATATCACCTGGATGAGGGAGAAGAGATCAACGTTATATATCTTGATTTTAAGAAAGCCTTTGATCTGGTGTCCTGTGATCTCCTCATAGAAAAATTGGCCAACTGAGGCCTCAGCTACATCACAGTCCAATGGCTGGGGAATTAGCTCCAAGGTCAGATCCAGGGAGTGGTAATAGATGGAAGTAAATGACTGTGGTGTGCCATGACCAGTGAGGTCCCCCAAGGCTCCATCCTTGGACCTATACTCTTTAACATCTTTATTAATGATGTAGATACTGGTATCAGAAGCAGACTGGCCAAATTCGCTGATGACACCAAACTTTGGGGTAAAGCGTCCACACCTGAGGATAGGCTGGTGATCTAGGCTGACCTAGACAGGCTCGGAAAAATGGACAGACAAAAACCTGATGGCATTCAACACCAAAAAATGCAAGGTACTCCACCTTGGGGAAAAAAACCCGCAGCACGCTTATAGGCTTGGCAGCACTACGCTTGCTAGCACCATGGCAGAAAGGGACTTGAGGGTCATGATTGACCACAAGCTGAGTATGAGACACCAATGCAATGCTGCAGCTGGTAAAGTGAGCAAAACTCTGGCTTGTATCCATAGATGCTTCTCAAGCAAATCCCAGGATGTCATCCTCCTGCTGCACTCCACCTTGGTGAGGTTGCAGCTGGAGTACTGCATCCAGTTCTGGGCTCCGCAATTTAAAAAGGATGTGGAGAAGCTTGAGAGACTCCAGAGGAGAGTCATGCACGTGATCAGAGGGCAGGAGAACAGGGATTATGGGACTCTTCATCCTGGAAAACCACAGGCTCAGGAGGGACCTGGTGACTGCCTATAAGTATATAAGGAGTTTACATCAGGATCTGGAGGAACACCTGTTCACCAGATTCCCCCAAGGGATGACAAAGTCAATGGTCAAAACTTCTCCAAGACTGTTTCAGACTGGACATAAGGAACAACTTCTTTACCCTCTGAGCCCCCAAAGCCTGAAACAGACTGCCTCCAGAGTTGATGCAAGCACCTACTTTGGAGTTCTAAGAGACATTTGGATGTTTATCTTGCTGGGGTCCTGTGACCCCAGCTAACTTCCTGCCCCTGGGGCAGGGGGCTGGACTTGATGATCTTCTGAGTTCCCTTCTAGCCCTAATGTTTGTGAGATCTACGAAACACATGATGTAGTAGAATGGCATGCAACAGGGTTCTGATGGCTTCAATAATACCATTTTGGATGTAATGTTCTAAAAACCTTGACTATGCTTGTCTCTCTTATTATTTTTATGTATAATATGAGACACTAGTACAGTCAAGGAGCGAGATAGATATCGATAGATAGCCTGCTTATGGTGAACAAAATGGCTGGAAATTGCCATACAGCAAACGTACAGTTTTAACATCTGAAGGAAAACTGTCTCCGGCACCTCACTTAAGAAATGTGGTAGCATATTTTCAGGTCAAACTATGCACATTTAAATAGACCACATATCACACAGCTGCACTTGTCTGGATATGGCCTGTGATTGCATAAAGCCCCACTTTTCCAAGGACTCCTGGTCCATACACACACCCTCCATCTGACCAGTGAGGGTGAATCCTCATTTCCATCTCCGTGGTCTTCTCTGACTGGTCAGGGGATCATAGCAGAGACAGAATTCACCTACCAACCCTCCATCAGTTCCTAAATAGCAAATAGCTGTTCGTTTCATCTTTTGTCTCATTCAGCTCATGTGAAACTCTCATCAGAAGCTAGGAAAACTCACAAATGAGTCAGGAATGAAATCATTGGGCGCATCCAGATGAGCACACACATGCAGTTTGCAGTGCTGCAGAACCTTCTGTGACACCGCAAACTGCACACACCACACATGCAGGTATTCGCCGCGCTGCTGATTTGCAGCATGATGGGGGTGGTTTTTGACACCAGGATCTCCTGTTGTCAAAAACCACCCCACAGGGGTGTTCCCCAGGAACAACAAGCAAGGACACAAATATGTGCCACTGCTATTTGTCCCTGGGGAACGCACGTTCCTGCACATAGGGATGTGTGAGAGTTACGAACAGACATAATACTACCCTAAGACATGTCTGAAGATAAGCCAAAGCAGGAATGCTTGGGGAGGCAGATGGAGTAAATCTTCTACTTTCTATTTCAAAAAGATATTCCTATAACTTACAGACAAGTCCTGTAAAGAGGTCAAATAACTGCCTAGAGTCAGATGAGAAAATCTGTGCAAGAGCCCAGATGAGAACACAGGAGCTAAGTTCCTGGTTCCCACTATACTTAAGTCCCCTTTCACAGCTGACCTATTGTATTTAACTGCCAAATTTACTTCACAGCAGCTTTCCTCTTAAAGATCCTACAGTTTAATGCGCTCTCTTGACAGTTCACTTGTCAGTAAAATCTGTTTTATTTCCCAAATTTGGATAAATAGGAAATATATATAAATTAATTAAAAAAAAAAAATATGAAGACGGACCCTCCATCTGTGTTCACTACGCTGCTCACATTTTCTGTAGTTCTGACCACCCCGAGTTACATTAAAACTAATACAAACACGTATATTTGTTGAACAAAGAAGAAAATGTACTTACATGATTGTATACAATTTACCTAGGACCTGCTTCCCTAATGAATTATGTTTTCTTTACTAAAAGGAAAACTATATAAATAACTCTTCTAGAAGACTGTATAATTTATTATTCAAAACAAACTTCATAAAACAGAACACCATTTTCCCCAAATTACACACAGGAAAGAACTGAAAATGTAAAAAATTGATATAACTCATGTGAAGTCAAACACTTGAGCATTTGCAAACCCTGACTCCCAAGCACTGCCCTATTCAATGGGTCATTAAATTAAAGATTTTTACACTATTTTGAAGTTATTTGTTTTCCATTTAACATCCTTCACATATGGAAAAATTATGCTAAAAAATAAACCAGCAAATCGTCTCCCCTCCAGAATACTTGCAAGCATCCAGTTCTTAGGTCTGACTATTGGCACTCGAGGAATATTGCATACACAAGTTCTTTGAAATAGGTTTGAAGCAGAAAATGCTTCCAAATGTACACAACTAGGAAACAAGCTTGCCTTGATCTTAACTTTTTGCTGTCATTCATAAAGAAGGCAGGGTAGACTTGGTACACACAAACACATATTTATATACACCCCAGTAGCTTTCATAAGCCCTAGCTGATGTCATCATAACTTCAATGTTATCCACAAAGACATTTTTAGTCCCATAATTCAGCTTTCCTATAGCAAAACTACAAGATGTTTCAAACTTTATTTCTGTCTTTCAGTTTGCTAGCCAGGAATAATATACCACAAAGAATATTGCAAGAATGTTACATGAAAGAAAGTAAACTCTTGTTAAGTCTACAACAAATTGCATTTTAGCTTACAGACATACAGCCGTGGCAGCTAGGAGTGCGCAAAGTGGGCCCTATTCGATTCAGATTCAGCCCGAATCGGGGTCAGTGATTCAATTTGTTGATTCAACAGATTGAATCACTGTCCCGGATTTGGGCTGAATCCAAACTGAATGGGGGTGGGGCGCCACGTGCTCAGCGGCATACCCCGAAGTAAACTGAAAGTACTTCTGGTCCACTTCAGAGTCTGCCAGTGAGCATGCTGGGGGGCCCCCCCTGCACTCCCCGGCTCAGTGATCAGCCACAGGGGGACCCCAAGTGCCCCACCCAACCCAGGAAACACCAGTTGCCAAGCTGGGGAGAAGGGGGGGCCCTCAGTGCTCCCTGGCAGACCCAGAAGTGCACTGGAAGTGCTTCTAGTCCACTTCTGGACCTGCTGTCAAGCACGCTAGGGAACCCCCAGCATTCCTGTGGGACACTCCATGTGCCCCAGCATTGTAGCAGTCACGAGCTGCCTGGTACCTAGAGGCATGTAGAAAAAACATTTAGAGCTGTGTCTATGTCCATATCATTGAATCTTTCCAAATCTCTCCAATTCAATTCAGAGAGATTAAAGAGTCCTCCAATTCAATTTAGATTTGGAGATTTGGCAACTGAATCAGGACAAATCAAATCAGGGACCAAAGCTTCGCACAGCCCTAATGAGTTCCCATTCAGATACTGGATACTGCTCTCACTCCAACTACAGAGAAGAAAATTTCAGGACTGGACTCAAATTCAGGGAAGATTGTGGGCAACAGGTCAAGAAATGAAACTACCCATCACTGCTCACGTTTTTAGCTTCCATTTTTTCTTTCCTGACAGTAGATTCAGCTGTGTCAGAATCTACCCAAGATCCTGCACCATCCAGAATCACTGCAGCTCAGGGCACAGTGAGGCCAGAGCCAGATTCAGAGTGATCACATATATAAATCATGAACTTTGCACTCAAACAGCCCAACTGTAGAAGCAAGGGTAGCTGTATGCAGTGACCCTCTGGATCTAGGACAGTTAATGGCTTGCAGGTTCAAAACACATCAACCACCACCACTTGTGTAACCTAGACAGAAGCATAACTGTCCAGCTTTGTGCCCTGGGTAGTGGTGGTGAATGGTACAGGAACCGAAGTTGGAGGTTTGCCGCTGTGGGTGGAATATCACCTGGGTTTTTCTGACACCAACATGTGTGTTTAATGGACAATAAAACTGATTTTTGGTAGCAAAACCCCAAAAAGAGGCGGCAACATCTCCTCCTACAGCAGTGAACCACTGGCTACTTCTCCTGCACCACCACTGCCTAGGGCAGCATACACCATCACTGCTGCTCTGCTCTCCCTGCTGCCAGAGCTGGGATGGGGGAGAAGAGAGGCGATGGGTAATGACAGGAGACAGGGGATGAGAGGGTGCAATGCCCTGCTACCTCCATTCTGGCATACTCCCCCAGCTTGGTTGAACAGGGCACAAGCCCCAGGTACTGCTCAACTAGTGTTACAACACTGCCTGGTTTTACAAAGAGTAGGAAATCACTCTAGCCCTGAGGCAGTGTGTAATTCTTCTGCCACTCTTCCACTGCTAATCAGGGGGAGCATTCTTCCACTGCGCTTCTTGCAGAGAATGCCAGCACCCAGAACATTTCGACAGTCTCAGCCCAGAGAACATTATTCACCCATAAATAGTCCAGCTCTGTAGGCCTTCCTTGTCAAAAATGAAGGGCCTGGTCCTGCCCCAGTGATGTCAATGCAACTTTTTACCACTGATTTCAATAGCTAGAGGACTAAGTCTTGAAAACAGATTTCAGAATGAAGCTGAAAAGAAGATCCTTTATTTTAACAGAATTAAGCGTACAGCAGTTGTTTACAGGGCTGAATGTGAACATTATTTCTTTCCTTAGTGGAGCATTATAAGCCTGGCCCTTTAAAGTGCCCCCAGTGGGAGCATAGCCACCAAAGAACTCAAGTCCATGCCTAAACTTTAAACTAAATCCTGGTATGTGTTAAATATATGCACAACATTTAAACTGCTATGCTGAACCAAGGTCTGAGTGCTCAGTACCATGTTGGCTTGAAGTCACTTTCAACCAAATTTCTTCTAAAGGTAAACAGGACATTCTGACAAGTATACAAATGGTCACCATCTTCTAGATGCTCCCATTCAGCACAGCACACTGCTTAAAGCTCCTTCTATTTTGTATCTACACATTATAACTCTGATCCAAGCACAGTGTTGCACAGAAGGCAGGGATTAAAAATGAGCAACATCAGAATTCATTAACCCCAGTAATAGTGTTAACCCCGTGGCTACAGCACATTGGCTTTAATATTATCCACTTTGTGCGTACTTAGTAGCATATTCTTTATAACCCTCAATCAGTTCTCTCATCCAGCTGGAAGCTAATGCCAAGATGACTTAGAAAATAGCATTCAGGTTCCATATAATAAAGAAAACCACAGGAATGGCCTGTTAGCATTAAAATTACAGAATCATTAAAAAGCATTAAACATAAACATGCCATCAACATGAGTCAACCAAGTGTACCACTGCAACTTAACCATTTAAATAGCCTAAAGTTTTACACAATGTATAAAACCTGTGGATATATATATGCTATGCACAATGCCACAGTAAATTTTCCATGCAGTTCATTTCCCTTTTCTCTGTTCATTTCTAATGTACTCTTAAGGATGTAACTGTATGTTGTAATGAGACAAAACAATTCAAGTTTATACCCCCAGGCCAAAGGAAGTATCAATAGCTTTCTGTCATCTTCAATATACCATAACAGAAGGGTATTCTGCTGGATCTTCCAGCATGATACTATGGGGATTTCAGAGATTAACTGGCCCATTTCGACAAACTGTTAGATTCCAGTACTTTTTCTTTGTTTCCCAAGCTACTTTTCTAAATAAATTTATCTCTTTGAAGGCCAAAAATACCATCTTTCTTCATCACTTTCAGAGAATTTCCAAAAGCAACTGACAAATACCATTGTTGAAACTCCCTACTACTTTGAGTATTACATTGCCAGGTTTCTGTATTCCTGACAGACTTTCAAGTTGTATACTCAATAGCACTGAAATTAAAACAGGCCAGGACCAATTAATGTACTTAATAGCCAGCCAGTATGTTAAGTATTTGACATGTTAAGTATTTGTCCCCAGATCCCTCTCCCCCTATGTTACTGATTTCTTCATGCCCTCCTAATTGCTATTTATCCTTGCCTCAAAATATCTTATTGGCACTGGCCCAGTGGTGCTGTGTGTCCAAGGGGGTGATCCAAAGTCAATGGATGGCAGCATTAAGAACACAGTCTGCTTCAATAGGCATTGGAGTCAGACCACAAATATGTTAAATGATTTTTAAATCTGTAATTATCCTGAAAGGGAAAATTATGGTTTCAAAACACCATCATCCATGGCTACCTCCAGAACAATTCTTTGAGGAGCAGGTTACTTAGGAATTTCAAGATACAGGGCCTCAGCCAAAGCCTGCTGAAGTCAATCAGTCCTTTCCACTGATTTCAGTGGGCTTTTGGATTATGTTTATGAAACGAGTGGATTAGGGCAACCAACAGCCATTTTAGTTGTTGACACAGTGATTCTCAGCATTCAATCTGCAGAGTATTTGTTGCATTATTTAAGCATGAGATATTGCTCCGGTGCATTGCAAACTATCCGCCATTATAACCCCGCTCTTTGTACACTCCATAAAAGTTGTCTATCAAGCCACCATCTTACAGATGAGGTTGAGTGTTTACTATAAGGAAAAGTGGGACTAGCAACACCAGCCTCTCTTATACATATCTTACCTGAACCTCTTTTTCTCTCTCTCTCTCCTGAAGCTCATTTACAAGGTCATGGTTCAGCTCATATTTCATCGGCTTCTAAAGCTACACTGACCCACATGATTTAGAGCAATATCTAGAGGAAAAGAAAGGAAGCATTCAAGAACTTAGTAGATATCCATATTCTACGTTAGTCCACCAAGTGTATCAGTGCTAAAGGCCAACCCTATTTCATTAAATCAGTCATGCTGTAACTTGATCCTGTTCCTCTACCCATGAGGAACATAGGAGCAGAGCAACTAAAGACATTTTGCTATAGGAAAGTTCACGTCCCAGCCCAGACTTCAGTCAAAGACAGTGCATACCTGGGAATACAAATTGAGAGCTTAACTGCAGCTGTCTGTTATTTTAGGCCCCTTATTCTCTCATGTGCCATTGGCTATAGAAACTAGTGTGCCTTAAACATACGAGACCACAGGTTACTAGGCCTGGGAGGACTCCTAGCCTTGAC
The DNA here is from genome assembly GCA_030014935.1 of Caiman crocodilus. NCBI lineage: Eukaryota > Metazoa > Chordata > Crocodylia > Alligatoridae > Caiman > Caiman crocodilus. The sequence continues at coordinate 44,570,436 of JAGPOW010001296.1, read as the reverse complement.
TGATCAACTGTTGAAAGATTTGGAGGGGGGGGGGGCGGGAGGAGTCCCACAGCATAGTCAGATCCCTCTTCTTCCTTATCTAAATGGATAAACTTTATTGAACACTATTGTACACAAAGAAAAGGTGCTGTGGGACTTGCATATGGAACCAATGATCATTATGGAACCTATAAACCAGCTCCTCCACCAGAAACACCTTACCATGCGGTCCTGCTCTGAAACAATGACATTAGCATCAGTAGCATCATTAATACATGGACCCAATTAATCATTCATGCTGTTTTCTGCAGGGAAGGGAGGAAGTGTAATAGAACCATTAGGAGATGCAGGAATGTCCCCCAGTTCCCCAGGAAAGGTGATGTCACTAGGTCTGTGCAAAATTTCAACAGGCATTTTGTTTTGAAGCTGTTTTGACACATTTCAAACTCAAAACCGCAAAACTGAAATGAAACAAAAGGCTTCAAAACAGCTTCAAAATGAAACAAGTGCACTCAAAACACTTCAAAACGTTTTGAGTTTCAAAGCCAGGCTTGCTTGAAGCTAAACAGAAACTAAGGAGTGGGGGAGGATTGCTCTGATATTGACATCTAGCCCCCTGATCGCTTCCCCAGCTCTTCCTAGGGGGTACAGGCCCCCGGACCTGCGTGCAGGGTTTCAGTAGGCAACCTACTGAAACTCTGCGCGCAGATCTGGGGGCCTGTGCCCCCAAGGAGAGCTGGGGAAGTGATCATAAGGTTGGGCGGGTAGGCTGCAGAGCTGTGCCAGACTCTTCCTAGGGGGTACAGGCCCCTGGATCTGCACATGGGATGACAGCAGACTGCTGCTGCCAGCTGGGGCCAGCACCTGAGCCTGTCCAGTGCAGCCTGCACTGAGCACTGGGAAGAACCCAGTGCTGGCACTGGCCCCAGCCAGCAGCATCAGCCTGCTGTCATCCCACATGCAGATCCAGGGGCCTGCTCATCCCAGGAAGAGTCCGGCAAAGCCCCCCCAGGGTGCACAGACCCCCAGATCTGCACGCAGAATGGCACCATGCTGCTGCCGTCAGCTGGGACCAACACCAGCATGGTTCTTCCTGGCACTTGGCGCAGTCTGTGCCAGGCAGGTTCAGGTGCTGGCGCCGGCCCTGGCCCCGGCCCTGGCCCCAGCTGGCAGTGGCAGCCTGTTGTCATCCCACACGCAGATCCAGGGGCCCGTGCCCCCCCAGGAAGAGTCTGACACAGCCCTGCAGCCCTCCTAGGGCAGCGCAGGCACCCAGATCTTCGCACAGATGACAGCAGGTGATACGAGTTTGTCTTTGAACAGTCTGAGGTGCAGTTTCCCAGACACCCCTACACCTATCTCCTTGAAACTTGGCAGGCTTCATGCCCTCTGAAGTGGCTACCATCCTTGTAAGTTTCATCCAAATCAGGCAAAAAATGACCAAGTTATAGGCATTTTCATGATTCCCCCATTATAGCCTATGGGTGAAATGTCAAAATATGTCAAAGCTGCACCAAAACAGCAAAACAGTTTTGACAAGAGGGAAAGGAACAGTGCTTTCAAACAGTGAAATGAAACACTGTCCATTTGAAATGGTGACACGGAAGTCAAAATGAAACAGTGCTATTTCAAACAGCCCTAAATGTCACCATAATGCTCAGCAGCTTGTTCCCCACCTTAATAATCTGATAATTACACAGTTGATATGTACACAATATTAAATCAACATTTTTTCCTGCTGCAGCTTGCAAGCTATTTAGCCTTATTTTAATCATATATATAATTTATGATTAAAATAAAGCTAAATAGGCATACAAGATAATGATTAACACAACATATTATGGTACATTATGGAGGATGCCAGCCCACCTAGGTAGAGCTAGTTGACTTCAACAGCTGCATTCCAGGTCATTCAGGCCCACAAGTTGCATCCAATAGAAAAAACACCAACTGTTTTAAAAATGCCAACCAACATCAAAGCACGTACCCAACATGCTCCAACCACAGATCACAGTGAAAAGATGGCCCTCTTGCTCTACCTGTTTAATCAGTATTACTATAGGTAGTAGAACCTCAAAAGATACTGCTTTCAGATATGCAATGCCCAGCTTTCAGGGGCCCTGCCACCCAGGGGAACTCTCAATGCAGGATCCCTGTACAACAGCTGGGAAGAGAAGTGCCTCAAAGTGGACTCCATAGAAGGCAGGAAGCTGAGCTGAAAGATGCCTAAACTAGCCAGTAGGAAATGCTAAGATGATGGCCAGTCTAACCCCTACCCAAAAGTCATCCAGCTACACTTAACTCCTGCATTTAGAGCTGACACTGTTCTTGGTAGAGGCAACATGAATAACTCAGCAATACAGCAATAATTCAAATCTCAGTCCAGTGGTTACAGCATTTCCTCTGGCTGTGAGATCTCTCAACTCTTTCCAATTTGTTTACCTCTTTCTTGAAGACTGGTACCCAAAAACAGGCACTACCAAGTCAGGCCTCAATACTGCTGAACAGAATGTAAGACTTCTTTGTGATACTGGCATGCAATACTCCTGTTAATACACCCCCGTATGTTGTTAGCTTTATTGCAACTATATTATAATTTTAATTTATATTGTGTCTGCAATCTATTATAACCGCCGGGTAAAGAAAGGTATTGCAGCCTTGTCATTTGTTAACTATTTTGTATTTGTGCCTTTCATTAGTCCTCTTAAACATTTTACTTTGTATTAGCCTTACTGAATTCCATCTTACTTATTTGTGTCCACTTCTCCAGTTTATCAAAGTTGATCAAATTTATCAAGGAAGATACTAAAAAGTACTAGAACCGGGACAGATCCCTGGATACCCCACAACATAACTACATAACACTTTTTAGTTTGACATCAAGCTATTAATGACTGCCCTTTGAGTCGGCTGTCATTTTCTTCACTATGCTCTGGGATTAGCAAATATTTGATGCTGGTCAACCACCCTACCCAAACCCATGCAGCTTTAATACTAGGGCACTGCTAAACCTGTACTTGTACTAGGCTATATTCAATGAAGTGCTAAGAGGATATAGTTAATTAGGAGCTTGCTGTTACATCTAGGTTACACTTAATCCTTGTACCTTTTGTAACCTGTTTTCATGCAAAAATAAAGGTTTATGGTTTGCCCATCGTTTCCTCTTTAAAGGCTGAGCTCGCTCAGTTTTCTTTACCTTCAACTCAAAAGTCTTAATTTTGAAAACATTTTGTTATTTTTGCTGTTCTTCTCCAAGTTCTCTTCCAGTTTGCCTGCCTGGTTTTCATTAAGTTCCTGGCATCAGATGACCACTATCACAACTATGCCTATTGAAATGCCTCTTCAAAAGAAGTTAGCCTGTAAAGCTGAACAGATCATACATGCTGGACCCCACACCTGCTCACCCAACACACAACCCCAAGAAAACTAAAGTCATGTCACGTCCACATCATCACATCTATGTGGACCAGAAGTTAAAAGATCAATTACATTGCTCTCACAGCAGGTTGGGCATACTTCCAGTCTGAGAATGAAAAGGGATCCACTCCAAAGCACATAAAAGTAAAGACAGGTGAGTGAGCTGAAGATATGTATGAAAAGAAAAAACACCCTTATAAACTACCAGCTGCAGGGTTTGCAAACCATTTTGTCTGTCTGGCCAGGCTTCAAAAAGAATGATACTTCTATTTATGCAATAAAGATAATCCATGTATGAAAAGTTAGTGATCATCTTTTAAATGAAAAAAAATGCAACAGCTACAGGGAAAATATAATTCACCCAAGCATCATTTTAGTTAAAGACTCCCAGATTTAGTTTTGTTTGTATGGTTGAAAAGGTAATATGCAAGGAGTCTTGCTTTTTTGCTTTAAAACAAGTACAACTCAAACTGGAAAACAAGGATACTGCTACTGTAGTAGCTAGCACTAAAAAGAAAACTTGTGCATCTAAGCTCTTGGTTCTGGGCAATCAGAACGTATGTCGTCAACATAAGTTGAGCTACGCTTCAAAGACAAAAATGAAAATATAAATTACCTCCTTTGGACCCAAATCCAGCAGTCTATCTGAATTCAACAAGCTGATGACAGGATGACCAAGAACCATGAGAAAAGGCAAAATGTCCTTCAGAGCTTAGTTTATAGCTTTGGGTGATTGTAGCTCAGCTACACACACCAGGAGACCATGCACTGTTAGCAAGGGCCATTAGCAACTGCAACTGCAACACCTGTGGCATGTTAGTCTCTTGCTTAGAAAGGTAACAAAAGGAGGGAGTCAGCAAGGAGAAAAGGATTAGCTAGTACTTTCTTAGCTAAGCAAACGTTTGACAGTGACCATTTCAAATATATGTTTTGGTTTATTGTTGTTTGGTATCTGTTTTTCCCAAATGGGAAACTGATTAAAAAAATTAGAGCTATCGTTGTGAACCTAAATAAATACAGTACCAATGCTATCACCAAGAGGATTCTCCTCATCTGCACTGGGTCTGTGTCAGCTGCCAAAGGCTGCTCCTCCTCACGTCCATAGAAGCAGACAGGTGATATGATTTCTGTCCAGGCTTTCAGCCAGCTGTCCTTCAGCCAGTTAGAAATAGACCCATATTGATCTCACTATTAGCATCATGTGTCAAAGGGCCTGAACAAAAAGGCTGTCTTGTTACATTGTTGTGCCAGTCAGCCCTTTGACAAAGGCATATGCTTAAAATTAGGCATCTACTTAACAGCTTGGCTGAAGAGGGATTACTTAAATACTATGCAGAATTACAGCCCTAAAACAGACCCTGAAAGAATGAATGGTCTTAAATCCTGGAAGCTGTATCATTGTCTGCTTTTTTATCCTTTCCAGCAATCATCATTCCAAACATATCCAGTGGGACTGAATGCGTCCAGCGTGCAGAGACTTATGAAACAAAAAGGTACAACCAATAAAATTCATGGTCGGACGTCATGAAAATATGCAAGTAACCTAAGAGATTCTCTGCGCTGCAAGGGGCAGTCTTCCCCAGGCTAATCCCATCAGCATAGAACTAGGGAAGACTGTTTCCCCAAAGAACCATATATAGCTTTCAGAGAAGACCTGTTGACATTGTATCAGTATTGAGAATGGAGACAGAGCAGCAACATTTTAGGCAACTCCTCTACACATGCAGGTATAATGGGCATGATGGGATCTAATGTGCAATCCACATGATCATGTATGTCCTGCCATGCCACGTGTGCATGGCAGGAGGCAGGATTGTGGAATTGCAAACCAAATCCCATCACACCTTATTGCTGGTGCAAGGGACTCTCCCTGCACTGCCAAGAAGCAAGATCCTGTGACTGGGAGTCCCCTCAGCTGACAGGATTCCCAGTCCCGTGGATGCACCATGAACCCCTGCAGCTGGGAGACTGCAGCTTATATGCTGCTAGCATGTTTGGCGGACACAGTTAACAGCAACAAATAGTTTGTTTGCAGCAAAGCTCTCAACATAAACTGAGCTGAAATGGTATTCACAAACTGGAAATGCTCCTATTCTATATTAGGTGATGGTGCTAGGTTAGGGAAATAAATCACTGAGCAGTCTTCAGATGGTCATGCTCTTTTACCCTGAAGGCAGTGGCAACAAGAGCTTGTGCAAGTCCCTTATGGCAGGGATCCTCTTTTTATTCTAGGTCTGTCAGCTGTGCACTCATAACTGAAGGAAGCTCTCAGGTAAAGACGCAATACTAGTCATTAATAATAATACAGACTTGTTTTGCCATTTAAAAAAATATTCTGGAAATTTCTCCTAATGCACTATCCTGTTCAAAATATAGACCAGTGGAGATCAACTGAAGGAAATAACAGATGGCCACATTCTGAAGGCCCAGTCCATTGCAGCTTTGTAGTGGAGTGGGGAGAGGTTACATCGGGCTATTATTTTCAGTGTACATAATGGCAAAAACAGCAGGATTTATGGTGCACACCGACTGAAATGTTCCTTTGCTATTTGCATATTTCTAAGGCATTCAAGTAGTTAATTGGCACTAACTTTCAAACATCTTTGAGGACTAATTCACATTTAACAAATAGCTGTGTTGTTTCCACTGTGGCACCACATTAGGTCCATTAATTAGTCCCTATTAGTACACAATACCTATGTGCCACTAGCATATTTCTGTTGGCAATTTATTCACAGAGAAGTTTCGCTAGTTCTAATTGCTTGTGCCTTCTTTTAAAATAGACAACATTTGCTGTTAAGTGGAAATAAAAATGCAGAAAAGCCCTCCCAAAAAACAAACAACAACAAAAATACACCCATTCGCACAAATCTTGTTTTCTGATTCAAAGGAACGACTCCCAGTGATATCAATGGGCTTGGGATCAGGCCCTCAGAAAACCAGTTGTCAAAAAAAAAAAAAAAAAAAAAAAAAAAAAAAAAAATTGGGTTCATTAAACTAGCCTATGTTCCCTCCAACTAACACTCCTCTGAAGAGATTTTGCAGCCCTTACTCATATCGAGTTGTCTTGTGAAAGCTAATGGAATGGTTTTCATGAGCAAACGCTCTTCCGAGTAAGAAAGACTCTCAGTGTCTAGCCAACAGTTTATGCGCACTTTTACTTTCTCCCAGGCCTTAATAGAAAAAAAAAAAAAAAAAGGCTTTGTGGAAAGCTTAAAGTCCAATTTCTGCTCTCTCTAAAGTTCCAGTGGGACGTCTGGCCCACTTCACTTTGAGTCTTTCCAGCTCCTTTTATGCTGCTTCTCCACATGCTCTTTTTTCACTGAGCTCACTCCCATGCCATCCCTCTTCCAACAAACTTCTCAGACCCTAGTCCTGTGATCTAGCCACAAGATGGTACTTTCTTCTGGTTGTCTCTACAACTTAATTATTTTGTATTTTCCCACCAAACAGCATTATACATCCCCCCTTTCCCCGGGTTTAGCAGCTAAGGGATAAATTGTACCGTTTGTCCAGATACAATCTATACTGTGGCTGTTGCTGCCCCAGACGGTGCAGTCTGTTGCCCTGATGTGCTATCCCTGCTATGCAGGCTGGTGTAGAAATGAGGTCCCATGTCCTCTATGTCATTTACCCCTGGAAGGATCAGACCTTTCTCTAACCTTGGTGATCTTGCACAGAAGAGGGAGGGAAGACTTCTTCCATTTCCCTCTTGCACAGTAGCACAAAGGGAGGTTACAATATGACCCTAAAGATACAGAACCGAAGTCAGACTTAGCCTGGCCTACTGTAAAGTGGCTTCAAGTTCTAGGACAGCTGAACCTGGCCCACTAGTTGCAAAATACTGCAATAGTTTAATTTACAAAAGTGGCTGTGAAGTTCGATCCAACTTGGAAAATATGCCATAAGTGCTATAAAGTGATTGTGCATTTGCAAAGACAGGACAATTGTTCCAAAAAAATAGCACTTAGGAGCATATTGCAACAGAAAAAAAATAAGAATGCTAATCCAACCATAATTTAATATCAAAAACCTTACATCACTCATTGGCACGCTAATGAATTCATTTCCCAAGTTTTATTCTCAGTGTTCTTTTGTGATCTTCAGTCTCTCCCATTCAGCACATTGCAGAGCTTTAAAGACCGTTTAATAAAAATACAATGCACACTTTATGATTTAAAGACAGTGGAAGTGCTTTCTCTACTGAAGGAATAGCACAAGCTTAGAAAGCAGCCAAGAACTTTTAAAAAGCCAAGATTTTATTATGAGTTGTTATTGAAATTCAGGGTGGTCTCCTTTCTCTTCACATTTCTGACATTTTAGCTCCAGACTCTCTTTCACTCAAGGTATTTTGATGATCAACAGAAAATACAGGAACATAAGAATTGCTATGCTAGATCATGTTAGTGGTCTGCTAGTCCAGGAAGCTTTCTTTGACACTGGCCAGTACCAGATACTTTAGAAGAACAGTATATATGACTTAATGGCTTCTCTTCTGCCTGCTCATACTTTATTTTAGGGATCACTATCAAGTTTCAAAATCATTAACTAGTACATTTATAAATAACTTCCAAAAGATTAAATTAGAACACACCAGAGCAATGTATACTGGAATCTCAAATTTAGCTTGAGATAGGGTTTCTATTCAAAACAAATATTTTCAAGGACCTGCACCTAAATGATATAAATGAATTTCAAGTTCCTCTCCTTTTTGAGCTGAAACCTGGCATGTGCCTCTGAATTGGAACAGAAATAGAAGCTGGCAGGTCCTTTTCATAAAAGTCAGTTTGAACTTTAGCTGGTTCAAGAAAATTCTGGTAACTTTTGACTATTCTTTTTTTTCCACCTTTGGTCTCACCTTAGAGCTGATATTAGAATTAGTTGGTACAATATTTACCAGGTTACCTACACAACATTGCTTTCAACTTTCATAGAAAGAAGCAGTGGTGCCCAAGGGGTACTAAAGTTAACAGAAAAAAAATGCATTAATTTCGGTTGGTTTTGTAATTGTCGCCAAGTCTTTGATCAGTTAAAATGACACCTGACAATCTGACCATTGGGAGGGCCAACACAGGACTGCAGACTGTGATTTTGATCATCTCTGAGAAACTCATCTGGGCCAAGCCTAGTATGACATGAGTGGACCTCTCCAGGATGAGGTAGGAAGCAGTATTAATAATTTGTAGTTAAACTGAGCCATCACAACAGCTTAACTGCCAATGCAAGATGATAACACTAGAGGTACTATCTTTACGATAAGATGTAAAAGTAAATGTGACATGGGTATTGGCAGTGGGTAGGGATTCTTTAGCTGTACACAGGGTACATGCATTTTTATATCCAGTCCTTCTGCCTGTCAAAAGGAACCCTTTCGATGTTGTTACTTCTCTGTAAAATCCTGACCACTTGCAGTCATGAAGAACTGGATCTTAATTCTGCTCTCCCTGGCTATGTCTACATATGCATTTAACTGCAGGGTAGGCTAATTAGCTAAGGAATAAAGTGTCACTGTCTACACGTGCAAAGGTATTAGGCCCCAGTAAGCTAATTAACATTAGGGACAGTACTGTCTTATGCCAGGGTAATTTCCTATCATTAAATGAACATGTAAACGCTAACTGCAGGCATAAATTGCACCCGGTCAACCCAGGCAGTTGGGGGCCAGATTCCTGCCTGCCACCTAACCATGCAGATTTGGACTTTCAGCACCCTCGTGCCCCAGTCAGTCCCTTTACCACCCAACATCACCACCTGGAGCCCAGGCCTGACTCCCAGTGCCCCTGACAGCCCCAGCTTGCTCTGACCTGATTCGTGTAGCTGCTGTTTGAGGTGCACATGTAGGCACTGCACCCAGAAGTAGTTTTCTTTTACTCAAACTGGTCCAGAGTTTGCATTAAATTGCATCTGTACTTCTGATGTAATCCCAGTGAGGTAACAGAGCTATATCTGTATGAACAGTGTGACAAGAATCAGAATGCTTTCATTTTTAACTAAAGATACTAAATACTCCCCAATATCTGGCAATTGTACAATAATAAAGTATGTTAATATGGTTACTACATTTTGTCTATTCTTCCTTCATTCACCTTGATCCCTAACCTGTTGGGTAATGATGCCTGATAATCTCTATCCTATCTAGGTTTCTATGCAACCCTTATCCCCACCATATCTGTGCATCTTCCAGTACTACACAAAGAAATATGACTAACCTCTGTCACCTCTTGTCCCATCAGGAGGAAAATTATGTTTTATTATACTGGATTGTGTTTTTTTTCTGTATACATTACGATGCTTTTATGATGATTACTTTTGCCCAAGTCAGGGCCCATTTTGACGATTGGTAAAGTGAAGCAATTCCCTAAATGTAAAAACTACAATTCTGCAAAGTGCTTAGAGGTAAAAGGCACTATATATGCATAAGTGCCTCAAGGAACAACTAGTTCAGAAAGTGAACAAGCAAACAATTTTGTAAATGATAGTGTAAGATTCTGCAATTTACCTAAAGTACATGGGAAGATTTTCCACAGACTTCTGAAGACATTGCTTTCCATGCACCAAAACACACTTACTAGTTTTTTTATGTTTGGTCACCAGTTCTCCTCAATAGCTTTAAAAATTGGAAGGCAACTGATATACAGAGTATTTAGTCCATGTCAAGATATGAAAAGACTTATGTCTATGGAAATCTGTTTTATTACCATGAAATTAGTACCCGCAAATATTTATGTTAATCCTTTTTCCACTTAATTGAGTGAAATTCTCCTACTGTTGTATTTCTTTCTTTTAATATCATTATGTGTCACAGTAAAAAATTTCACAAGCGAGTTTTATTAATAGACTGAATGATAACTGAAACAACCTAGCTCATCCAGTACTGGGTTTGCTAGATTAAACCACAGACATGATGGGAAATGTCAGAAAGAAAAACATACCCAGTACTTCCAGAGACAGATTGGGATGCTCAGAGAACTGGCAATGGGATGTGGGAGTTATTCATTTCTCGAATACCATTTCAAACCCAGCTCAAGTGGGAACCATGACTCAAGGATTGACCTATGTGAAATAGCATTGATGGTCTCACTCCATTTACTAATAGACAGGTGTCTGTATCACAGAAAGTCAGCATAATGGGCCTCAGTTTGTGACCCTGTATCTCTTCATGAAAGGAAAATGGGACTGCTTTCAAAACAAAGTCAACATTTTCTATAGCATGCTCAGTTTTTTTTGTCAGCCTCCCACCCAACTATGGACTAGAGTGTACTAATCTGGTGGTCTTGGGCTAGTAGAATAGCCTGTCAAGCATCATTATTGCCAGGATAAGTTAAGGCAGCACTAGCATTTGCCAATGGCTAAGACAGTCCTGGGCTGAACTCAGGGTTGGGAACACTGAACATTTCTTAGGCACATCTCAAAGTATGACCCATGTACAAAGAAAGAACTGTAAGGCACTCAAGCATGCCCTCTTATCACATTTCAGCAGATACAAATGACTTGGGCATTATTAAAAGCAAGAGACTTAGCAAGCAGACAAGTCACTAAGAGAGACCACAACAACAAAATAGTGACACTATATCTACTACATGTCCCAGACTGAAAATGTACTACATGCACTGTACTGATCGCAGCTGACTACCAACGTTTGCCAACTGTGACCTTACAGAGGTATCTGAAACATCACAAGCTCCTCGTGCTTAGAACTGGTACAAACACAGTAGTCGAGACATAAAACACAGTATAATGAAGGGGGGATGACTGCAGTGGCAGCTGGGGTGGGAGGAAGGAGGCAGGGAGGGGAAGGGGAAAACACAAAAATAGCTGCTACCACAGCTGGCCGTGCCCCTGTCACTGTTAACAGCTCACCAGCCAGTGTTGCCCGATGCCGAGCCCCTGGCCAGGGTAAAGAGCTGCCCTGCTAATGCCTCTGATCTGAGAATCCGTAGAGTGCTGGTTGTTGATGAATATTGCCTTTTCACTGATGGCCACTTTAATAAAAACCTACTCACTCTATGCTGTTTATTACGTATTTTATTCTATTCACCACATATCTAAAGTGCATTTAAACAAATCAAGTTCGCTACTAAGTGACAAGCATATTCCAGACGTTCTTCCCACAGTCAAATCTTTAAAAAGTAAAATTATGTAACATTTAAATAAGATACATGCAACGCTGGTTATATTAGAGTATTTTGCTTTCTTTTTTTACCTCTATAAAAGACTAAACGTTTTTGAATTTTAGCTATATCTCATTGTCCATTACAGTAAAACATAACATTATTTTTCCTAAATATAAACCCCAAGATCTAAATCTTCTATACTGTTTACCGTCATTTTTATTCACAACAAAAATCATCATCCTGGGGGCTGGCATTCAGAACTGCATCAATGACACATGCCCGTAGCACAGTTAAAAAAAGTTGCAAAGCAACCCAATCGCTGCTGAAGCGATGCTGCCCCCTGGTGGAGCATTGAAAACAATGGCAGTCAAAAGCCTCCAAAGCCTAAACTCCCAAAGGAGAATGTTCCTCCCGGGACTAAGAGCAGTCTTCCTAAACACAGGAAATTCTTCCTTTCCACCTTGGACTGTGAAAGGAGTCTTGTGACTTACAGGTGACACATTCCTATAGCAACTTATAGTTGCTCAGACACTGCACAGACGTAATCCCCTTCCAAAACCATTTCTTCTCAGTAGAAGGGGTCAATAAAAATAATCCTCCCTCAACTGCACACGTTCATTTCCTTATAGAGCTCCATCCATTCCCTACAATATCTTTGAGGCTCTAAAAGAATGAAAACAAATGCCCAGTCCTGTTGCCAAAGCCTCCCTTCTTCTTCACCCAAAGTACCTGGTTTTCCTTGTTCTCTCCTGGATCTCCTCCGAATTAGCCCTCAAAATGCAACTTCTTTTCCTGTGGTTCTGTGCCTGAGTCATCCAGCTTGCTATCTGGATCCAGCTACCCAAACTTCTGCTAGGATGCCCAATCCTTACCCACTGTCTCCTGAGGTAAGGAACTGACCTATATACCTTGTTCATCCTCCCCAGCATGCTTTGCTGTATGGAAAGGTAAGTGTTGAATACAGGATAGCTGAAGAGAGGGCTTAGAAATTCATTAGCCACTACAAACAGTTGCAGTTGGAATAGTCCCTGGATCTCTTTCAAGGACTTCAGGGTTCATACAATTCCTGGCGTATCACTGAGACCCATGTAGCAGAGGGATAAATAGTAATGTTTGTGCCCTAGGCAGATACAAGGGGTAACAGCTAAGGGGTAACAAAAGCAACACCTGGTTGCATAACCTGGTGCAACAGCATAGCAGTGTACCCCCACTGCCCAGACAAGCAAGGTAGCAGCTGCAATAGAGATGCTGCATGAACCCTCTGGCTGCATGGATTCCCTACCCACACCCTCCAGTGGCCTCTGTGAGCAGCATGATGCTACCAAGGGGAACAGAAAAATGAACCCCCAGCTACTGGCCTGATCCCCAGGTACCAGTGATTCCTATCACCATCAGCAAGGGACATCCCTGGATTGAGCAGCACAATAAGGTCCACTCTGGCACCCCCTTTATATCACCATCAGGGCTCATGCCTTGGTAGTAGGTCACTAGTTACGCTACAGCTGTGTAGACCTTTAAGTTAAGTTTGAATTCTTGTAGCTTAAGCTATAGTTTCAGTAAATTTAACACAGTCTAAAGACCTAATTAATGCCACGTAAATGTAAGCAAGGTAACTGAAGTAGTAGAATAGGAACTGAGTAACAGTAAGCAGTCTAGGAAAGGATAACTCCGTTAAATATTTATTAGCAAGTTCCAGCCTGACCGTGACATAGCACAAGAATGACCAGGACTGTCTTAGTTTGATCAAGTGGTGTTGTAAACCTCAGTCAGATGGGGGGAATGAGGTCAAAAAAGAATACAGTGTTATTCTTTATTTACTGACTATTCCAATTTGAAGCAAAGGACTCATTTTGCTGGGAACAGAGGCTGTCAAAGGCTGTTAAATTCAAACCCTTAAATTTTCTGAGGGTCAACAACACCTGGAAAAGTTGGGTTTTTTTTCCCCTCAGTCTTCTCCAGGTTTCATTGTGGGGCTCAGGCTGATATGTTTGTGAGTTCCTCTTGAAGTTAAAAGATATCTGAACTCAACAAAGACTCAAAGTGTTGCATACCACAAAAGCCAAAAGAAAGGTGGAATTTCCATGTGTTCAAAAAAAGTTCTAGCTTTTCCAGTAGACACCCAATGTGCATGGTGCATGCCTCCTTCTTTGCTTTTGCTGAGCAACAAACTACTTCAGTCCCATACCCTATGCAACCAGCTGTCCTCCAGCATCTGGTCTCCCATTGCAAACATCTGTCTCCTTTTTCCCTGACCAGAAAGTCACTATTCCTAAAGCCCTAGCATCTCCATGATACTCACCAAGAAGGGTTCATCTCAGTCACTGCCCTCTATCCAAACCCCTAGCTCTCTCAGATGGTGACTACCGAACTCCAAACCTTTTTAGGGGCCTGGGTTTTGCCAAAGATCCATCCTAAGAACCCCAGAGACTCAACCCCACCCCACAAAGCTAAGTGCCAATGAACACCCTTCAATCCTTAACATCCTCTTCGGGCTCCTATTGCCTCTATATTCTTCTGTTCCCAAAATCCTATGACGGGCCTCTGGACATCTTTAGCCTACATCCAACCCCACCAAGTATATCTAACTTCCTGATTTCCCCTTGTGTGCCTCTAAAATCTTGTGTTCTTTTATGTCCCTACCATACCCTCATGTGCTTCTGCCACTTACTACCACCCCTACACATATATGTCACATACCTGAGGCCTCTTATGTACTTCTGTGGCCCCTCCTTTCCCATGGGGTTTGTATCCCTTCATGGAGCACTGACCCCTCATCCCTCAACCCTCTGCCTTTTTCTTATCTTAAGACTCTTCTGAGAGGGGCCTTTGTGAGCTTCCTGCTCCTCCTATTTTTGTGGAGCTGTCAAAGTTTTCTCCCCCAAAGTGACAATCCCCACGGATGACAGAGCAGGTACAAATTCAGGCAGCTCTCCAGAGGAACCTGGCCAGCTAGCTCCATATCTGGAGAGGCTGAATCTCAGACTGGAGCTAGCTTGCTGCAATAGTAATCTATGTGAGTGCATCAATTTGAGGATCTGAGTGCAAAGGTCCTTCCTTGGTTGAGGAACTGTGGAAGATACATTTTTTAGAATCTACCAGCGCCAACCAGACCCAAGGTTGAGCACAAAGTAGACACTGAAAATTATTTTTCTTTCCTTTGTCAGTTAAATCCTTTTCCAGGTCACAAAGGAGAATATATGAGCCTTTAAATCATAGTTTTTACAATAGGCAAAACCTGGCCACGAAATCAAACCCATCTTGTTTGACCAAATCAAATTTTAGGGGTTTTGCATGCTGCATTCTTGGGACAGTGGATTCTCCGCCAGACAGGGGCTCAGGGGTTTTTACCTCAACCATTTGACAGCATCCAGGCGGAAGAGTTTCAAGCTGAGCTCATGTCCTTAAAATCAAAGCAAGGCAATCACATGGTGCAAGGAGTCTTACTTATTATGGCTTAAAGCTACATGCTTAGATGCATCTATAAATCTAGCTTCCTAACCAGCCAAATCTCGGTGGAAGCAGAATTGGAAACTCAGTTTCATTTTGGTCCTTGAAATGATTTGACTTGTACAGAAAGTCAAAAAAGCATAGGTTAATTGCTGCAGTGATTTTCTGCACAGGTGCACTCACAGACAAACAGCTATTCAGTCCAAAGAGTGAGGCTTAACTGGAATCTTTCTTCTAAATAAACGAAAAGCTCCTACAAGAGCAGTGTATAACTGAGCACTGATGCAAAGCTGTGTGCAAGTTTGCACCATGTCTGTTTAAAGGGCACTGCTTAAACTAGGGGCTAGGCTGTGTCTATTCTGCCAGAATTACAAAAGAATAAATACAGCTGTTTTTGAATGGGGACATAATCAGTGTTTAGTTGGTTCCTTCAAAAAAACCTAATTTCCAAGCTATTTCTAGTAACATTGTGACAGGGTCTAAGACTTTTAAAAAGCAAAACACCAGAACAAAAAGGCTCTGAAATAACTCCTAATGCTAAGATGTCTGTTTCTCCCACCAAGAAAAAGAAGTACTTAAAAAAAAAACAGAGGAGGGCTTCAACCTAAAGCAGAAATTAATAGTCAGCCATCGTGACCTATCTTGAAGTAACTTGTTTTCTTGCTTATTGTCAAATACTCTGAGTTGTATGTTAAGATATCCTAAGCCCCTTCTCTCCACTTGATTTTAGATGCTTGGTTTGGATTTTTCCAGACGTGTTGAAAAATAAAAAGCTCCATTCTTAAAATCAGGCCCACTAGTATTTAAATTGGACATTCAAAATTAGAAGCTATTTTTTAACATTGGGCCTAATTTAGCCAAGACTAACAAATACGTGGCATAATTAATACTGGTGCTATTAACTGTCAGTCCCATATGCCTATTTTTAGCATTAGAACTATATATGCAACAAATCACATTAAAAAATTGTGAGAATATTTATTTTTGGCTTTTTTTCCATGTGTAAATAACTTTAACCAATGCAAAGTTTTAAAAGCACAAATTCCAGAAAGTAAAGTTTTCTGCAAAAGGGTTGCCTTGGGTCTTCTAACATATGGGACACCTTTCTAATGCCACTCCTGCAACAGGTTAACTTCTGTCTAATGGAACGCAACAACCACCTTTCTGCAAATCCTGCCTGTACCTTGGCCTAATTTCTGAGGAGCAATGCAAGTGCTAGCCTGCCTATTATTTTTAAGGCTATTTTAATTCATTTTAACAACATGAAGAGCTTTGGATTGCTAATAAATTAAAACTAGGGCCAAACAGAATAATCTAAGAACATTCATCGTGTTTTTGTATTTTCATAGGAAATTGAAAAGAACAGCCCACTTGGGCCTTTTCAATTTTGCACTCTACTAGATAGAAAAGAACATTTTATGAGTGAGGAAGAACTTGAACTTTCTGAATGTTCAGAACTGGATACACATTTGCATCAAAATAAGCAACAGTTAATATTTTTGCCAATTTGTGAAAATGACTCAAACAAGTTTTCAGCCTTGCTGTTAAAGTGGCTCAAAGCAAACTGTGAAATAAATATCTCCACAAAATTCCATGGAAAAAAACAACGTTTCAGGGGTATAGGTTGTAATCATGTTGTTCTAAGGACATAGACAGACAAGGTTCTTCGGATAAATCCTGTATCTTTTATTAGACCAACTGTTTTAGATGGTCTAATAAGAGATATCAGATATACCTAAAGAACCTTGTCTGCCAAGGGAAAAAAAACATTCATTTTCATACTTGAATTCATATTGCAGCTTGTTTTAAAATGCTTCAACTCCTTAATCACTAAGGATCCAGTGGGAAACCAGAATATGATATTTTATTAAGGATTGTATCATAATGCATATAGGGACTAGAGACTAAAAAGAAAGTTGCAAAAATCAATCTTAATTCTGATGTTTTCTAACTTTTGAGGGCATAATTTGACTATTCTGGTTGCTTGATGATTCAACACTGAAAGCCTTTTTTAATGCTATTTATAGTGTAATAATAGCCAAACTGAGCCAGATGCTGTGTCAACACACAAGGGGTGGTACTTGTTTACCTGAAAAACCATTTTGCTTTTACCAAGCTCCTCAAAGCATCACAGAGAAGAGAAGATGCTATTATCTACAGAAGAATAGCTGTTTCAGGAGGAGAGACAGCCTTGACTATAGTTACAAGGGATCACCTTTGTGCTCAAAAAGAATGAGTTTTAAAAAGAAGCCAATCTTGAAAGACTTATTTTCATGGCTTAAACAACAATACAAGTATATAAATGTAATCCAACTATGACATACGTATAAAGCTTACACTGCAGTTTTCAAACATCTTTTAAAAGAACTCTTTAAGGAGCAAAGTTGTAGAAAGCAATTTAATTACTTTTAACTACAGTCCAAAAATACAATTTTGTCACAACTAAGTGATACTGTTTGCACTGTTAAACTATTTTCTAAAATGAAATACGTCCTCACTTGAGTACTGCCAGCCAACTTATTGAATCACAGTATTCAAGCACATTCATTAAAATAAAGCCTCTAAATAATTCTGAAGATGAATATAAATAACTGCACGCACTAGAACTGAGTGACTTAAATCGGAACGATCCTTGTGCTAACATTTGAAGGTAATGTTCTAAACCGGTGGTGTTCAACCTTCTGGGCAGGATGAGTGGCGTGAGTACAGCCCAGAGGCTAGATTCTGCACGCAGGGTCAGCGTACAAGTGCGACTCCATGAATCGGATGTAGCCACAGTGATCTCACGGGCCAGCTCCTCCATGGCCCAGTGATTAGCACTGGCTATGTCATCTGTCCTATAAAGCTCCCCTGCAACTGATGCAGCCACTGCTCCCCCACTGCCAAATTTCCAGACCTGTGAGAAGCCCTGGGCTGGATGACATGGCTTTGCAGGGCAGGGGTAAAACACCACCATTATAAAACAAGGTAGACTTTTAAATCACTACCTTTTTCTGATGACATGTTGGTAAAAGTGGGGAATAAAATGCATAACATTTCAGCTACATGGAAGACGGAGAGAATTTGGGAAATCATTTCTTAGGCTCAATTTTAGTGTTATAACTTTCTTTATTTAACTTATTTTTATAAACGTAAGGAAACAGTCTAAAGACTTTAACTGTGATGAATACAGAAATGTAAGTTTTCTTTAGAACTTATTCCTAAAAACTTAATGATTTTCATGAAGAGGGATATCCCTTAATAGTGTTTCTTCCTTCTTTAAATTAAACTTTATCAAATTCTTCAGATTGGGACTATTTTCATTACAGAAATCACATTTCCTTTATGGAAATAATCCTACAAAATTGAACAGAAAACTTTAACTGTCCTAGAGGAAACTTTAAACCAATCACATTACTCCTCTAGTCCCTGTTAATACGAAGACAAGGAATTTCCTAACCTGCATGCCTGTCTAAAGTAGTTTTCTTTCCTACTTTGGTCAGGGATTTATTTGCAAACACTGTGTTACAGACTGCCTCCCCTATGGGGGAATCTACTTTGTTTCCAGGAGAATTCCCAGTGAAGCCTGACAAAAAAAGATGGTGACTGTCACCAGCTCTGCTATGAACCGGTTCAGTAAATTGCAAAGCAAATTCT
>JAGPOW010001296.1:44525099-44551444 GCA_030014935.1 Caiman crocodilus | reverse complement strand
TCTTTGGGCTCAGATTCTGTTGCTATGAACGCCATAGGAACAGCCCCCAAAATCCCAATATTGTCCCACACTTCAGCAAAAACAAGATACAGTGCTAGTTGCTCTAACGTTCTTGGCTGTCCTGGCATCTCATCACTAGCATATTTTAACTGTAAAATTACTGAAACAGCCCAGGGAGGATCACCTAACATGGGATTTATATAAAGCCAATACAAAGACTTGTATACTACTTCCACTCCCTGCTTCCTGTTTTTCATGGCAGTAGAGTATGTCCAGCAAAAAGAAGGTGACTGAGATGCTCTTTTGCCATACCAGTCCACAGATGCTTTTCCAACACTCTTAGGCAATTTCCACCTATTTATACAAGAGCAGACTTTTGGTGGTGACAACACTACAATAACAGAAAAACACAGATAGGAACTTCCAGTCATTTTTTTTACCTTGCCTGTGATGCATGCAGATCAGCCACCGCCCAGTAGAAAATCTATGGCAGTGATTGTCAACTGGGGTGCCCCAGTGCTCTGGGGCACCTTGAGAGTTTTTCAAGGGAGCTCCAGGGTGCCAGACAATCTTCGGTATGCAAACATGATTCAATATTAGCGTTGCAAATGTGACTCGCAAGATAAACCCAGAGATTTCAAATACAAATCCATAGTGTTAAAAACATTCTGACCTGTTGTGGTCTTTCTGAATTCTCTGCAACAGAAAAACTGCTCTATTATATTTTCGTAGTCAAAAGACAAGTGGAAAGTAAGAGCCGAAATTTTATGAGGATTGCATTGAGCCTACCAAGGGGTACCCCGAGTCTAAAGCAGTTGTAAGCCACTGTTCAATGGGAAAAATGTTCCGGTGGTATAAATTGGTACAACTTTATTGAAAGAAATGTAGACAAGATAAGGAGCTGCTTTAGTGAAATTTCCAGAAGGTTACAACTGCTTCCTTTGTAAAGTGCAATGACAGAACAAAAGTCTCAGCTGTGTGTAATGTCTAATATGTGAATTGCCCAATACTAAACCACTGATTAGATGCCACACTGCCTCGTGCTTTTTGTTATTACTTATACTCATACAAAATAAATGAATGAAATTACAGAATCTTCCCTACCCTCCTAGGCCAATGGCAGCATTTCATTCTCATTTTGCGGGACATAACAAAAAGCAGAATGCAGTGTACAAACAGGCTGTGATTTTGTACCTTACAGGTTTGGAACAAAAACAGAGGTCCAAAGTTGAATCTGAGGAAGACGTATGAGGCTTATTAAAGCCAAAAAAATAAATTAGTACGAGCAGCTTCGGGAAAAAAATGCTCAAAAATCATGGATAACTGTTATTTTCATTACCCTTGAACTAACAGGAGAAAAAAGCAGAGAGAGGAACCATAAGGACTTACTACAAAATTGAAGTTTTGCTGAAAACAAAGAGCTGTTGCTATGCATTACTATAACTTATTATGGTATATTAAGGAATAAGGGGTTTTCCAGTGTAAGAATGCATATTTTGAAAGTCCTTGTTATAGAACTACAACTAGGATTCAGCTTTACACCTGTCTCCCTGGCATCGTGATTGGGAATACGCACATGTATGAAGGACTGCAGGCTGATTAATTTTTCCCGTTCACCTGAGAAATCGGTTTCCCTTGTTGAAATATAAGGGATACAACTCAAGAAATGGTACTGTTCTTGGTACACTATGGGTACATTGACACAAAATACGTTATGTGCATTAGCCCAACTTAATGTGCACACCCTTACTGTGCATTAAAAATGGCTAAATTAGGCTATTATCATGCCTAAATTTGATACCTACAAAATGTATGTGTAAACACAACCTGGCAGTAACTTTAGTACCAGGTCTGCCCAGCCACTTGGGGCACATAGCAAGCTTGCAGGGACTTGACACTAACTTCAGTGCCAAGTCCCTGCACATGTGGACACATGCCAAAAACTGCGTAATGTGCACTACCTTAATGCGCATTAAATTTAGTTGCACTTAAATACACATATAGACATGCCCTATTATGAAAATTAGAGATTCTTTCCACATTTGAGATTTCAAAGTTCTTTTCATTAGAATTCTTGGGTCTCTCAAGAATTAAATATCATACAAACAATAACATCATAAGCAAAGTTCTTATACTAGTTCAGGCTAAATTCTCCAAATATTATTAATCTATTAAACAGGAAAGTTTTAAAAGTTACAGTTGCTCCATTCCTCCTGACTGGCACTCTCATTAAAATTAATTCCCTACCAAAATTTGTTTACTGTCTACTACTCCTGGTTTTCAAGACAGCTACTGAATGTAAGCTCTTTGAATCCATCTCTCTCTCTCTCAAATGGAGCCTTTTTCAGGACTCCCGTAAACTCTGAACTTGTATTGTTGGAGCCATCGCTTAAGACACCAAGATGTCAGCTAAGGCGCTAGCTATCATGAAATCCAGACATCAGAGAGTATGCAGCAAATTCAGAGTTTTCAGCCATACTGCTGCCTTCTTTAATATAGGAATCAAATGCCAAAAATAAGAACTACCCAACTAGACCACTAATTCCCAGAGAAGGCATTAAGTTGTCTGTCATAAAAACCAAATCCCAAGATAGTAATTCATTATCTATACGAAAAACGTTGACATGGATGGCATAACTATAAACTAAAGGAGTTGTAATAAAGACTATATAGCTTACAGATATATTACTTGCCACTTAAACGTCTTTTGAGTTCTCTTACTACTCTACAGCTATTCTGACACTTTTTAACATTTCCCTAACTTGTATTCAAATTTTTATTCTATTTGCATAACTAATATTTGCTGCTATCCTTGTTATTGTTAAGATTCAACACCCCTCTCTCTTCTGCGTGTATTGAAATCTACCTTGCTTGCTATCATCTTCTGTAACAGAGGTCCAGAATTCTTGTTATTTCAAGAATGAAACATATAGCTGCATGCAGGCCAGCAGTGAGAAACAGGCAGCCAACGGGGGGGGAAAAAAGCCTCAAGCCACTTACCAGGGGCAAGCTGGTAAGAGAGAGAGACTAAAAGGGCTTGGCTTAAGGCAGTAGGTTAAACAACAGCTGCAATAGAGCTGAGGGGGCTGCTGATACTTCTGCAAGTAGAGCAGTGGAGCCTCCAGGAGGCGCTAATCACCATCCTCAGGGATGGGTGCTGTCACACCTCCAACTATCAAAGTGGTTTTCAAAAGTATTTAATTTTCCTAAATAATTACAATTAAATATGAGCAGAATGCTGCAAGCAGCATAAATGAAAGTAGTAACAGTAGTGTTTTTACATCATAGAAGCACAAGGTAGACAAAGACAAAACAGACAATTCCTGTACCAGTGGAGATATACAACCTAGATGATTTCAGTCAGATCAAACCAATGAACCAAGCAAGCCCTTTTCCTCCTGCCACAACACTTTAAGACTGTAACTTACTTCTTGAGCTAATTTCAAAAGATGATTGAAGGAGGTGGCCTTTTTCAAGCCCCTGTTTACGTCATTCAAGTTTTCCAGCTCTCTCTTGCATCCCCATTTGTGCTGAATAATCTACCACTTTTTTTTCTACCTAATCACTCCATTTCTAGTGTAATATTGTTTATCCCCATCCTACATAATATAATCTGCCTCAATAAACATTTCTAATTTATATTTTCTATAGTCTAACAAGATTTAATTTTATGCAATAATTTTTGCCATCATGCATAATTTGACCCCTATCAACAATCAGGACCAAGTTTTCAAGGAATATTCAAATAGCCACACAGATATCTGCTTAACATGACTAAGAGCCAATCCAAAAGCAAGATTTAGCTGTCCTTTAAGAAACCTGTTTGGCAAATGTAAAATAAGTGAAAGGAAGTTGAACATAAAGGGTGAAATTGTGCTTTGTTACATATCACATGCAGAGCTCTCTTCTAGAAAAATTTGAGCTATTTATTCCATATTTTAAAGGTTCTCTGCCATACTGATATAGAACTGCTACATAGAGATGAAAGTACATTGTCGCTGCATACTTTTATTTAGCTGCATAGCCAAATAAAAATGTGCCCTACAGACCCTCCTCTGTCAGGACCAACCCATTTAAAGTGCTCAATTTTGTGTCAATAGGAAGTGATGAAGCACTATAAACTTCTCTGGAACTATAGCCACATAAGGGCTGTTTTAGTAGGCACATACTTTGGAGGAACTGGAGTAGCAATCTGAAATAATTGTCAAGTCTGATTGCTATGGGAACTAGATGGAAGTCTACACTGCTGAAACTTCCTTAGCCTGATGAAGGGTTTTTGAACCCGAAAGCTTGCTTAATAACTTTTCTCCAACTATTTGGGTTGGTCTAATAAAAGATATCCAATCCACCAACGAACCTTGTCTGCTTAAGAATCAATAGGCTCTTGTGGGTAGAGGGTGATATTGTGGTGATTTAGGGTGTGTCTACAAGTGTAATTAATGCACATGAATAAACTCTGGAGTTCACTGCTCCCAGGCACCACATCTTCACATGCACCTGGGACCATAGTATGTTGAGCCAGGTTGGAGCAGCTCTGACTGACAAAGACTGTGGGGATCAATCTGCCAGACTAGAGCTGCTCCTCCCAGCTCAATGTGCTGCAGAGGGAATCGCTGGCACACTTGTGTACCAGCTTGCCAGGGCAGAGTCTACACACCCACTGCTGCAGAGGAAAAAACTCCACAGTAGTATAGTATTTACAAGTACTATCTTGCTGCAGAGTAAATTAGTTTACTCCAGCCAAATAGGGGTGCATATACAGACGTTAAGACGTTTTTTGGACAGCTAATTAGCCTACCGTACAGTTAACATCTTGTGTAAATGTGCCTTTACTAAAACAATTTATGTCATTTCAATTATGACCTGATATTTTGAAGTCTTGTTCACCATGGACACAGGGTGAACTCAAGTCAACAGGAGTTCTATCATCAACTTCAGTAAAGCCAGGATTTCACTCCGACATTTTACTGGGACAAAGGCCTTTGCTTGGAATCTCTGAATAGAGATGAATTTTATTCCAGTGAAGAAAGTCCCACTTGATCATACTTAAAGCCTCAGAGCAGGGATGTCAGCCTTCTTTCTCCTTAATGGTAGCTCTGAGTGAAATCTACCATTTGACCCAGATAATTAAAGCTATACTTTGAAAAAAATCAATGTGAAGTTTCAAAAATAGTAGTAACTCTTCAAAATCTCATATCATAAAATTTTACACAAATTTATATTAGAGGTACCACTTCTGCATCTCCACAAATAAGATCTAAATAAAAATTAATTGTACACAAAGCCTCTGATCCTATGCTGCCTCCAAAATATCTATGTGGCGCCTAGGCAGCTTTTAGCCCTTCAAGAATAGTTTACATGGCAGTGGCAGTATGTCACAGGCTGGGCTGTTCCCACATGTCTCATCTACCCACTCCTGTGTGTACACTCCAAGTCCAGAAAGGTGACCTTGAAGTCAGTCTGGGAAATCTCTATGCAGCTACTCTCAAGGCCTCAGTTTCCAGCACAATTAATAACACTGACTTGGGATGACCCCAAAACAGCTTAACAGGGACACTTCCAAGTTTGGAGTGCACAGGCAGGAGCAGGATAGTGATATGTGCTTAGCAAGGGCCCAGCTTTGACAGACTGCCTCCACGATGTAGATATAATCTACCCTGTTCAAGCTCCTAGAACACCATAATTCCATCTCCCCTTGTAAGATGCCTTCATTTTAGCCTTAATTCACTTGAGTCATCAAAAAGGTGAATGGGAGATCCACCTACCTTTTGTCCAAAGTCTGAATGGATAGGACAACGAGCCAGAAATTTGGAGGCCTGGATTCTACGCTCCACTCAGTCTGAATTGGTTGAAAGTCAACACCTCCCACGTTGCAGAAAAGTGCTGTTATCACCAGGGTACTGGCTAGGCAGGTTTTTGAAGGCATGTTCCCTCCTTTGTGTTGAACCTGGGTCACTGGGCACAGGGGAATGTCAGAATCATGGGACCTAAAAGAGAGTAAGCAAGAGGGAACAGAGCTTGTAGCCCACTGAGGTAGGTGCTACCCTGAGAAGAATGGAGCCCTTGATCCAGTTCCCAATGCTCTTTATGTATGTTTCACTAAAGAGCCATTAGATTTTAAAAAAGGCATAAACACTGTTGGTAGTTGAGAGCAGAACCCCAAACTCCCTTCCTTCCACCGGAGTGCCCTCCACTCCATGCTGCAGAATCAAGCTCCCTCTTGTTTGCTTTCTTTTGGGAACCAGCTTTCTACTGTTCCTTTCCAATCATTATCATCCTTCCTGCTGGTGCTGAGCTAATGAAAAACCATGCCCAATTAAAATACAGCCAAGCTTGCTTTAATAAGGACAAGAGCAGTAATAGGCAATATATATATTTTATCTTATATATGATTTTCCATTAAACAATCTGTTCTTTCTGAGCTGAAAGTGAGAAAACCAAGGAGGAAGCATTCATCTGCATGAATTCACATCTAAGCAAAGAAATCTGAACTCCAGTATCCTCGCAACGTATAGATTCAACTGAATACATACAGTTGTACGATGTAGTATATTTAGAACCCTGCTGTAGCATTTAAGGAAAAGACATGATGAACTGGAATGTGACACACCTATGCAAGGAGACAGGGGAAGTACACCCTTACACTGTCTATGCAGACGCTGGTGCTGGGCGTAGTAGTAACTGCACAGTAGCCTAATTTTTTCTTGATGTTATAGACCAGCTGTAAATGACTATCCCTCCAGTCTAGAAACAGAATAGGAAATATGATTCAAAGGCCTGTTTCTGAGGCACAGGGCTGAGTTAACTGACAATTAAATATCCCAGCTGTGCTGAGATTGTCCAAATGATCTCATGCACCAATGTTTTCTTTTTCATTTCAGGAGATTTTCTAGTGAAAGGGTTGTTATAAGTGAGCTCAGGTAGAGTGTTTTGGGGCTGTCTCAAAACAGCAAAGCCAAATCACAAGATTTTGAAGACTGGCTTCACTCTAGAGCCACGGTTACCTTTGTTAAATTGCTGTAGTTCCAGGGTGTTCCTACCACTAGCTAAATGAAAACTGAATGCTGTAGCGCCATTTCTCAATGGAAGCATCACAACATTATCACCTACCATAACATTTAACTCTTTTTCTTAACAAATTCTGATTCAGTTTAACAAATACCATTTAAAAAAACAATATGCCTTTTAATACAAATGATACCTTTCACTATTCTTTGTATTCTATTTTGTTTCTTATATTACCTCCATCACCATGGTGTCAGAATACCTTCCAAAGACACATCCAAAGTCATGACTGGCATCTATGACACATTGATTCTTCTCCATTTCCCTATTCAAGAGAAAAATTCTTCCTCTAATTTTTTTTTTTAATTTATGAAATACCAGGCTGAGCATGTTGATAGTCAGAACGCAGTCCTCCGAATTAGAATTTGGCCATGATGGTAGGTGTATTACCCTCACCCTATGATGGTAAGGTTAATATACCTACCCTCACAAAAAGCACCACTGAATCATGAAGAACCAATGGTACAGTCAGAAATTCAGTTTTTTTCTCAGTCATAACCAGAGGCCCTATAATAGTGCCATTTCTAAATCTGTGGGTCTTTGGAAAGCTGCAATTCACTGAAAAGGGCATCTACACAGTATAGATCTTAGCTGACCAAAATGGGGCAGCTCCTTTGTAGTCATGGGAGCTGTGTTGTTCTGTACCATTTGTGAATCTGATCCAGAGTACCTAAGCATATGGCAGTTGTACAAGAAGCTGTGAAGGCAAAAAGATAAAGAGGAACAAAAAATGCTAAGAAAGCCAAAAAACTATATAGTTAGAGGCCAAATCACTAACAAGCTGAGCCTGCAAGGGGCTGAACACCTCCTGTTAGCTTCTGAGAAACGTATTAAACATCATAAAACAGGAAATAGCAACATACAGCAACAGTAACAGCAATAAATCATGGATTCTTGGTACATATTACTCTCCCAAGAGTACTTCATATCTGATTCTTGATTTCTTAGTCATGTGTGTGGTCTAGGATGCTGGTACAGGACAAGTATGGATAGACTTTAGCCATCACCACCTTTTTGATGATTCTTCCCAAACACAGGAGTATGCAGACAGGGTACTAGTTAATCCCTTGTTGCTTTCTTGAACTGCGGCTAAACTAATGTGGCATCAGGGTGACTGACAGATGTCCAACATACATTTGTGTCATAGTTCAGAGCCCACTTCTGAACCATCTGAATAAACCTAATGTTGCCTGAGCTGCTTAAAGATCAGCAGTCCTTATGGAACCAGGTGATGTAACAGTTATGTCCCTACTTTACATTAAAATACTAATGAAGAGCCCCAACTCTTTCTTATCAAGAAATGTTCATAAGCTTATAAGAATAAGATGTCTAATATCTACTTTACTTGTACAGATATCCATTATTCTAGTTTTCCAAGTCAGAGACTGCTTATTAGCTGAGCTGTAACACCTTCTGTCAGGTATGTGTTTGCCTTTGAGAAAAGGGAAGCATTGGAAAAAAAAAAAAAAAAAGAATGCTGATATTCACATGAAAGCAATCATGAGAGTGGTAGTTAGCTTAAAAGGATTTAAGGGATTCTCTCCTACCAATCTACTATATGCCTTAAAACCAGTGTTTTAAGTTTTTTGGACTCGTAATTAATGGTCCTTTAGCAGTCCTGATAGGTTTTTGGTGAAATCAATGAGAAATGCACATACCATGGAGGGCAAAGTATAACTTTAAATGCTTCTCTTTTTGCTGTCCACGTGTTCCTACTTTTTCTTTCGTTTTGGTCATGTACCAAAATAATGTCCTGTTAGAAAAGGAATTTGACTAAAGAATTATGCAAAATGCTTTAATCATGTAAATACATGTTCATGTGGAAATATGGAAATGTACAATTAGTTTGGTGGTTTATGGGAAACTTACAGTTGTTATGAAGTTAATGACTTTTAAAGATTCCCATCAATCATTTAACACTACAATACACTGAAGTGACAAAACATTCACCCTGTCACAATTTACCATACACAAGGAAAAGCTTAGAGATTAACTAGAAGTACATAGGAAACTGATAAAGATTCCTCAGGGGAGTATGCTGACCTGGTTGTTAATGTAGATACTTCTGGCAACATCATGGCTACCATCTTTGTGCAAGAAAAATGTCAATATGATATTACATAGAATGGAAGACACAAAATAAATGTCTGTTTAGATTTGTAACAATTTGTGAAGAGATAAAGCTGAAACAAACAGGGACAGGCATTTTTTTTAAATATTAAAAAAATTGCAATATACCTATTAAAATAAATTCCCCTTGAGCAATAATATATTTTCAAAGGTAAAAACAGAATTTCATCACTTGGTTCATTGTATAAAAGTGACAGTAGTAACCATAAAAACCTAATGACCTTATGCCTGTCTGCTTCTATGCTTTAAGTTTCACAGCAAAAATATTTAAAATGGTATTATTACTAAAAAGCTACAAACATGTCAAATATATTACTCTGAAGTAATTTAATAATATACAATAGCATACTATAAGAACTATTAAGTGATCAGTAATCATGATTTTCTATATAAAAGCTATCAAAAATTGTTGGAAAAAAAATATGTGCCATAGATTAAATCTGCAACATGGCTAAAGGGAAATATGTTGCAGGTCAAAGTTAGCTCCTGTGCAGAAATATCCAACGTGAGTTCATTGACTCCTTTTTCACTAGATGACAGCAGGAGGTCCCATAATGCAACCAGCAGAGTAAAATTTATTCCATTTTGTAACACTAAACTTCACCCATAGTTGTAACTTGCAACAGTTAAGACTTCTGGTGCTCTGAAGTTGCTGTCTGGAAGGCTATATAAATATAAAAATCTTCTGATGAAAGGCAGCTCTCTCAGACTTTGATGAGTAGTCTAGGCAGGTGACTGATGAAAAGAAGAGAAGAAATTAAACAGCTTTAGATGGTAAGAAAGAACAATGCTGTAAAGTCATTAAACACAACCCATTAACTGTGTTTTTGCCAGACCTTGCAAACACACACGAATATAAGCATCCCCATAGAGCTCAACAGGACCTTTTACATGTATAAAGATGCTTACATGTGTAAGTCTTTACAAGATCAGACCCTGATTCAATAAGCAAGGGCTTGATGCTTTACCTCAAGAAGTCAATGCAAGTAGAAGAAGGACCTTATTTCAAGGGCATAACTTGAAATAAGTAGTTCCAGTGGAGTCAATGGGAATCATTCACACAGTTAGATCTGGATTGAAAACAGTGTGCTCAGCAATAAGACTGGTTAAATACTTTGTCAAACCTGACTTTTAATGAAAAAGTGAGTTTTCATCTAACTTTCTTGTGCAAAAGGCCTGCTTCCTATACTACATTTTGAGGGTTTTGTTGAAAGTCCACCATCCAGAAAGTAAAACTTTTCTGAATTCCCACCAAAAGAAATCCAAATTATCCATGGAAAAATGTTAATTTAAAAAAGTAAATAAAAAATAGTTGAAAGTGTCAAAAGAAAAAGAAAAATATACCCCACCCCTAGTTTGTACCTTGAAGGATCAAGTCAAAGATGCCATTCATATCAGTAAGACAAGTCCATGGAAGCAGTCCAACATTCCACTTTTATAGGCCTTTGCTACCCATTATATAAATTATGCAATTAATGGGTTACTTGCACAATAAATTTAGACCAGCCACACATGACAAGCAATTAACACAGGATAAAAATGACTATCCAGCTATAAAGAGCCAGCAACATATAAAGTTGGTGCTTCAAAAATGTGTAACAAATCTATAAGTGGTTTCTACCCAGCTTAACTTGAACATGTAGAAGGGCTCATATATACATATACACACTTCACTTTCTAAATATATATTTGGTGCCAAATCTCATCATAGCCCTTTGACCTTGTGCACTAAAAGTAAGTACAGTAGTCACAATCTACATGTTTCCATGTCAAGTTTCTTCAAGTCTACTGACCTTATTTTGTGAAGTGTTGAGCACCCCTGGACCCCATGAAGCAGATGGGAGTGGAGGATACACAGCCTCTCACAGGAGGCTTTCAGACCTTATTTCAGCCTCTTGGTCAGGGATCAGCATCCCCCGGCATGTGTGTTGAGCATGGCACACAAGGCCATTTTGGGCATGCCACCACCAGCCTAGGCTCCAAGCACTTACTGCCAGCCATGGAGCCCAAGCTACTCTCAGCAGGCAGCTGGGAGGCTGCAAGCTCTGCTGCAAGCAGACCAGGCTCTGTGGGCCATCTGCAGCCATAAGGCTGCAAACAGCTGCTCCGGGCTCTGGCATGTTGGCACTCCAGCACCTTCTAAGGTAGACATCATGGTTTTTTCGGCACTCCAGCCAAAAAAAGTTGCTTACCCCCTGCTCTAGGTAACTTATACTGGGTTTATCAGTACTATAAAATAAATCTCACCTGATACTGCCCTTAAACACCAAGTACAGTCACTTACATTCTTGTTAACTAAAGCACAGAAGTCTAACTGGGAGCCCACAAGATGCACACAGCCTGTGAAAGTTTAACATGTGGCCCAGGGACTGCTGCCCAGCCATCAGTCCACACACTGCTCTGGAATTAGTGGCAGTGGTCTCCAGAATCCCCCTCCCTGCTCTTATGGCTTCTGGATCCTGCCCCCTACTCCAAGGGAAGGGAGCCAGGCTGTGCAAGTTGTACACTAAACAAAGGGAGCCAAGTTCTCTGTGTGCTGTCTGTGTGCGGCAGGTGGACTGCTTGTACACGAATGAAGCTGGGAGAGGGTGGGGGTGCTGCCCATGCAACAAGGATGAGCTGGGCTGCCCCTTTTGTAGGACCAGCTGCCCACATGGGAGTTGTGTATCGTAGGCACCACCCCTTCCCCTCACCCTGTGCACAACTCCCAGGCCTCGAGCCCAAGTTCCACATGTCCTCTGGCTGCCCAGAAGCTGGACAGCCTTAGACTTGGTTGTTCCAGGTATACAGCATTCATTTAATCATACTGTACCTCCCACTGATTGAATCTTGATGAGTTTATTTTCTTCTAATCTTAAAAGGAAAATGAAAGGCAAATACAATTAGAAAATGTAGCATTGTTATATCTAAAACATCATATAATAATATTCAAGGCAAGCCACTTAGGATGTTTACACTGGGGGTGTGCAAAGCAGGCCATATTCAATTCAGATCCAGTCTGATTTGGAGGACAGCGATTCGATTACTTAATTTGGATCACTGTCCCGATTTGATTTAGCTGAATCTGAAGATTCAGTTGATTTGGAGAATCAGCAATTCAGCCATAGACACAGCTTTGTATGTTTTTTCTCAAGGTATCAGGTGTGGCTCATGAACGCTGAGATAGTGGGGAAGTACTTTCAGTCAACTTATGGGTCCACTCCTGGCTTGGGGTACTTCCAGCCCCCCCAGACCCAGGAGGCAACAGTTGCCAAGCCAGGGGCATGGGTCTGCATGTTCTGTGATGGATGTAGACTGGAAATGCTTCTGGTCCATTTCTGGTTCCACTTCCGAGCGCGCTGGGGTCCCCCCATGCTCCCATGGGACGTTCCATCTGCCTGACCATCTCAGCATTCACGAGCCATCTGGTACCGAGGTAGGTAGAAAAACAACACATAAAGCTGTGTCTATGTCCGAATCATCGAATCTCTCGAATCAAAAGCCTCCAATTAGATTTAGATTTGGAGAGATTAATGGGTTTCCTGATTCAATTTGGATTCAGAGATTTGGCCGCCAAATCGGGCCAAATCAAATCAGTGACTGAAGCTTTGCACAGCCCTAACTTACACATATGTGGGGGACCTTTGCTGATAAAATGGCAGCAGTGCACTTTGAAATAAAATACATTCAATGTGATTTAGCTCAAAGCACTCCACCACTATTTTCTCCACATGGCTGCACCACTAATACATGTGACATGCAAGCACTTTTAATTAGTGAGTCTTGCTAATTAAAAGTGCCTGGTGCCGCATTAAGCACGCATGCAAAAATGCCCAAAGTAATAACAATGCAGCTTATATAGTTTTACTGTAATTAAGAGCAACAACCACCTATACAACAGCAGCCCTAAGAGGCTCAGTCAGGAGTTAAGACCCTGTTGGGCTCAGTGCAAAGCATGTATGTACTAACAGTGTTTTATTAAATATAAATAAAAATTAGACACTTCGGTGTTTACTTATTACTGTATTTATTTATTAGATTTATATGCCACCCTTCCTTAAAAAGGCTCAAGGCAGGTTACAATACAAGATAAAAAAAATACAGAAAAAAAATATTAAAATAGCAAGATAGAGCAAAAAAATTCTACCAACTTTCCTCAAAAGAAATTTAAAGCAATCCAGTCCATATTCTCTCCTGCTTTCCTGCCTCTGACCAAGGAAGGCATCTTCTTCTCCACTCTTGACCAACCCAACCTCATTCTAACCCACACTTATTTACTCCATAAAAGAAAGCAACCAAAAAAAGTATTCTTCTCTGCCCCTTCTTCCTCACATTCCCTCACCCCTACAGATGACAATGTACTAATGTACTAATTAAATCACCGTCTTGTCAAGCAAGTACAGTATCTGTGTAGCTAACACTTCTTCCTTTGCATCAAAACTACAAAACGAACAAAACAATTTGCTGTGGGTTCAGCATAAGAAAGAGCAGAAATCAAGCTGAAATTGGGCCTTTGCTACCTTGCTATTATTGAAATTCAGCACAATTTCAATAAATGCCTTCAAAACAATAAATGGTGAATCATGAATGGAAAAGCTCCATAAACATATATTACCATTTCTTAAACCTGACAGTTTGGAGTGGACTTGGAGTGGAGGGGTTTTTAATCAAAACCCACTAACAAACACTAAGAAATTATGCTAAAATTGTCCACAAGAGAAAACGCACTGCAAAAATAGCACGGCAAGATGCAAATTACTACTTTACGATTACTCAGCTACAGTAGATGGATGGCAATTTTAAACAAATAAGAACAAGTCTTTCTGAAACAAAAGGCAGAAATGAATGTACAAAGAAAATGCAATCTATAAGTACCTTTAGGTGCAGTCTTTGTCTGACTGGAAATCATGGCAGGAACATCTGATGGTAGACCAACATAGACACCCCCATAATTCCTTAATGAAGAAACAAGTAAAGAAGTCATGCCACAGAGGTAAAATGCTTCCATGTGTGAGGTCTACATTAAACAGCAGCATTACTAAGGCCATCAACAGACAAACTGAGGGTACTTCATAACTGGTTTTAGGATTAAATCCCTCATTTCCACTGACTATTGAATGCTTCATTTTAAATGCAATAAGTTTTCATTAATATTGAGAGCCCTTGCTTGGCAAAATAATTACACTCTTTTTAAAGGAAGGATTCGTGCTATAGAATGAGCATGTTTTCCATCAAATTCCAACCTTTACATGCAAGCAAGTGCCTTCTGACAGAGCTCTTGCTTCCTACTAGCACAGATTGACTCTCTCATCAGGATAGATACACAACAACCTAATAGAAATTTATACTACTGAAACAATTTAACCCAGTCCTTTACACAATGCACACCAAGAAAAGGTGCACAGCACTGCACCCACTGTTTTTTGTAAAATGAGTCTGCACCTGCCTCCCCAAAGCCATACAATAACTGGACTATCTGCAAATGGAAAGATGAGCAGGGTCCACATCTACCCTCCTCATTACAGCCTCAAAGAAAATGTCCCATGGGTCTAGGATCTATGGGGGAGAAAAGTGCAAACAGTGGATGGACAAAAGGAAGGTATCAGTGGTATTGGAAAACTACTTTTAAGAGGGTCTGGCATGGTTAGATCCACTTGTTATATCATACATAGGCTATGCTGATCACATAGACACTGACAAATAAGGAAAAATTTCTTCACAAGTCGGTCGAGGGTTTGAAACAGGCTGCCCCCCAGAGGTGGTACAGTATAGTCATCTACCTTGGCAATCTTCAAAAAGCATCTTGATGTCCATCTTGCTGAAGTCATCTGATCCCAGCAGTCTTTCCTGCCCAAATGCAGGGGGCTGGACACAATTATCTGTAGGTCCCTTCCAGTCCCTAACAACTATGAAAGGCAGACGACTGGCAGACTCCACAGCTCAGAGGTAGTCTGAACAGCATACCTGGGGTGGGATATACATCTTTCTTCTCCTTTCCAGCTCAGCAGTGATTCCTCAGATATTATAATACAGTCTATAACAACCGTGTTACATACTTCTTCCTGCAGAATATCCTCCAATATGTACAAATGTCTTCAGGCCAGTCCCAGCCTAAGGGAGTCACTAGTGGCCTGACTATGAGAATCAGGAGCCACAGTTAGCCTGAAGGCAAAGGTCTTCTGCACCAATGGTGCTGGTCTGCCAGCAGATTATGTGAGATCTGGATGCGGGCTGTTCTGTGGACAGACAAACCCCTCTCCCCAAAACTGAATGAAAGGGGAGGAAATCCACAAAGAGGTCTTCATGCCATAGCCTTCACCATCTTCCTCTGCCTTTGTTTTTTTTGCTGAGACAGGCCAAGGAGTGATCTATTTTTGATGGCAAAATTCAATCCCAGATACTCAAATTAAAGCCAATCTAAATAGAAAACCTACCTCCTTTTGTCATCATCTGATACAGATTCTTCTGTCCTGTAATGCCAAAAATAGAGAACTCATTAGCAGGTGGTTTCTTAAAAATATTGCATTTGCCTTCTGCTTAGTTGGAGCAGGAGACAATGATATGTTCACTCATAGATTAATCCAACTAACCCATAGCGTGAACAGCTATTTATGGGGGGGGGGCATTGAGTGCTCACCAATAATGTGTGTAAGAATAGGGACTGGCAGTAATGTGAACTAGACTTTCATAAACCTTAACCACTGCACCTTACTGGAGATGCCAGTCCCGAGCCCAGATAAAATGCATCTGAATGAGCACACAGCTCACATTTGCCCCAGCCAGCCTGTGTGTGAAAATTTTACTGCCCACTCATCCCCACTTCCTCTGCGTGAGGAGCTAAGCACAGACTCATCCATGGCCAGCTCTGGTTCAAGAAGGTACACATAGGATTGTCCTTGCCCTGCTCTTCAGCAGGGATCTAAGAGCTCACTTCTCAGCTCTGCCAGGAATTAATACTCCAATAAATTAGTTATCAAATGGGGGTGCTGCTCAATTCTCAGGAGTTACAGAGAGATATCAGCAGCCTAAAAAGATTGAAAATCACTAGGTTAGAGGAATGGAACTAAGCTACCACTCTGAAAAAGAAAGGAGTTTCTGCCATGTAAAGGAGGACAAATGAGAGACTGATTTTCATAACTCTCCTGTCTAAAGGTCTTCTAGAGCCTTTCTGCAAAACAAAATGCTAACCCCCTCCTTAAAGCAGGGTTCTTAAAAAATGGTATAATCTTATTTTAACTCAGTTACATAGTCCTTTATAAATGAACTATATATATTATTATTAACTTAGGCTAATCTTACATCTTGCCATATGCTACACGGATTAATTCTACCATCAATGTATTGGCTAGCAGAACTCAGCTCCTAGAAACATAGAAAAGGAGGGTTGGAAGGGACCTCCAGAGATCATCAAATCCAACTCTGCACCATGGGAAAGGTCATCATTATCCAGCCCATCCTATAAAAATCCAGCATATAACCTATTACTGTGCAGTCAATTCTGACACGGCCACAAGACACACGTAAAGCAGGGGGGCGTGCAGGAAAAAGTAACTGGGACCAGGAATGGAGGAAAATCAATAATTAAAATGTTACTCCCTGAAAGTATGTCCACACTGTAAACTCAGCCTGTGCTTCTCAATGGGTTTTTGCCCAATTCCAACTCCCACCTCCTCATTCACTTGGGAGATCTTAAAGCAGTTACCTACTTGCACTCAGGATCTGTGCTGGTTTGCACAGCTAGAGTACACATTGATACCCAAGCTATGCTTTAGCTTGGACTGGAAATCACCCACTTTGCAGTAAGGTTGCAGGCAAGCTTACCTGCATACAGATAGTCCTCCAATGCTCTTCCCATAATCCCCCTAAATGGAGAGCTAATTGGCACATCTAATTGGGAAAGAATCCTAGAGAATCTCAGCACAAAAAGCCATAAGATGTACACTCGGACACAGACATACACAGGGACATGCAAAAATACTGGGGAGAACACAATCAATCACTCAGGTAAGGTTTTGTTGTTGAAATGCACTTACTCGGGCTACATTTGGCCAAGTACTTGCACCTAGCTTCTGACACACATAGTCTATCTGTACAGAGTAGACATAGGTTTCATTATTATTTGGTCTCTGGTCTCTCCATGGGCCTATGAAATTGTAGGTGGTTCCTTACTCAGAAACAGTGGTTAATCCACAATTTAGTCCTTAGAAGGCAATTCTGAACTGCAGAATCAAACAGTGGTTTATAATATTTTTGTCACTAATAACTTATTTTAAAATGTTTCTGTCCAGCATCCTATTATTGACTGAATGAAGTCAATGGGATGCTGGCACAAAAAATAGATAACATGCAAAATGTGGCCTTCAATACAGAGACAAAACACAGCAACATCCTCCTGAGAAGGAACAATAAGAGCAGCAAAAATATTGCAGAACAGAAATATTTACTTAACACACTGAACTTCTTTCAAAGTGGTAGTCAAAGAGAGAAGCAGCTCTCTTACTCCTCAGTGATGGAACGCTAGCAAAGTGCAAAGAATTTACCCCTTCAGTCAATTTAACACACAATGACCTATGATGCATAGCTTTATGGAACCACTGCTGTTACTCTGGTCCAGTTCATTCCCTCTCATGGAATATACTATAGCAAGGATGTCCAACTTCTAAACAGCTGAGGGCTGCATGCCCTGTGGTCCGCACACCTGGAAAGGCCAAGTGTCACAGGAGCCACACCAGCGCAAGCCACAGGCCCCGGGCCGTGCACTGCATGGGCATCCCCCTGCTTCCATGCACACTGGCCCCCTCCCGCAGCTCTCCAGCTGCAGGGTCCCCTGGCAGTACAGAGCAGGAAGCAGAAGCTGGAAAAGCCCAGAGACCCCCAATGCTGCTGCTGCAGCTGGCACAAAGGAGAAAGTGGAAACTAGGTGGGAATCAGGGGGCCAACCACTAGCCTCTTGAGCCATATATGAACCAAGGGCCACCAGGTGGACCAACCTTCCCTACAAAATGCCCCATATATGCCCCCAGTATCTTGACAGACAATAATGACAGTCTAGTGAAGCCTCACTATCAAAGAATATTACCCCTTGGCAGTAAAGGCCCCAACCACAAGGCCAGGACTTGGCAAAGCACCTTTCACCACCCCTGGTGAATCTAGGCCACTTAGCAACCAGGAGTGGAAAATATGCAGGGCCAGAAGGAACGCAAGATGGAGGGAGCCTGGCTTTGTAACTCATGGGGTGTATCTACATGTGTGCTTTACTGTGGAGTAGACCAATTAGCTCTGCAGTAAAGTGTCACAGTCTACACATGTGCTAGTATTAGGACACAGTAAACTAATTAACTCTGCTTTAAAATAGTATTATTGGGGAAAATACTATCTTATGGTGGACTCATTATATGCAATCCAATGCATATGTGGATGGAAACTGCACGCATAAATTGTGCCTAGTCACCCTAGCCAGCCAGAGGCCAGATTCCTGCCTGACCCTTATGTCCCAAACAGCCCCTCCACTGCCCAACACCACCATCCAGAGCCTGGGGCTGACCCCCATTTGCCCACTGCCAGCCAAGGTCTGCTCCCTGGCTCAAAGTGCTGCTGTCCTGGGTACATGCACCCAGGAGCACTTGACTGCAGCTGAAAGTGCCCCGGAGTTTATTGATTCACCTTAATTTCACATGTAAATGCACCTGGGGAGACTGATACTACACTAGAAAGGAGAGGGCCATGGTCTCTGGTCCCAGCCTGGATCCCAGTGGAACAGGAATTATCCCACTGCTGTTTATCCAACACATATTAAATGCAAAATGCAGAGAAGCCCCTCGGAGCACGCACCTAGATGGGACTAGAATCTAAAAGCCAAATATTGTCAAAAATTATATTTTCATGCGTCAGGTATCTAGGGTGTAGCCATATTGGTCTAGAGGCAAAAGGAATCAGGGCTCATGGTAGAGGTGATATCTTTTATGACACCAACTAGATATTGCAAAAAAACGTTTCTTTAATTGCAAGCTTTCGGGAACAAACACCCTTCTCCAAGCATAGGGGAAAAGACTACCTTTTCTCCTATGCCTGAAGAAGGGTGTTTGTGCCCGAAAGCTTGCAATTAAAGAAACGTTTTTTTGCAAAAATCTAGTTGATCTAATAAAAGATATCACCTCTAACATGAGTCCTGAAAAATTATATTTCACATTTGTAGCTACGCAAGTGCCACTAATGTGTGTAAATTGGTAACGGGACTGGGCTGTAAGTCCCTCTTCACTTCTTCAGACAAACCCCTAACTGCTCAGAGAGAACTCTGCAAGACTTGGAAAACTAGGGAGCGCAATGCCAAGGAGATGACTAAATCTATCCCACCCCCCTTGCACAGAAGGTTGATTGCACATATGGTTCTGAGCTGTGTCTCTGGATTTACAGCCATGTGGCTGAAAATAATAACTGTAAAAATAAAACCCGTCTGTCTACTAGATCTCCATTTGGCTCTTTGGGAGTAAGCTGACAAAAGCAAAAGAGACCTACTAAAGGAACACTGAAGATTTTGTGAACTATTTCATGTCTGACAGTTTTTCTTCCCTCAGAGGGCTTTAAGAGTTTGCCTACCCATGTTGTGATAGCTAATAGGAATATACAAATCTTTTTAGGCCTAAGAATAATTTGAGACAGCCATATTTTTATCAGTGACATCTTGTTATTTAATGTTCCTTGCAATGCTTAGCATTATCTAGATTGAGCTAGTCTTTAGGCTTTACCGCTATACTGTCCTTCAAAGTAACAGTAATAAAAACCTTCCTGCTTTCTGCTGCGGGGCTCAAAGATATAAGTCTCAACGACATGTTTGCTTTCTCACCTATTTCTGGGTAGTCTAGGCCAGTGGTTTTGAACCTGTGGCCCATGGGCCCCTGGGGGGGTCTACATACTACGTCTATGGGGCCTGCAAAAGATTACTATGATCAATCAAAAGTATGTGAATACCCAGGCTTACCATTCAAAGGTATCTGCACCTCTATTAAAAATTTTCAAAGAGGTCCAACACCTCCACTCGAAATTTTTTTTGGGGTCCGCAAATTAAAAAAGGTTGAAAACCATTGGTATAAGCTATTATGGAACAATAATTTACTCAGCAGTGGAAATCACAGTGATCAGGTCATAACAGTCTGTTCCATTAAACTATTGGCCCTGTACTACATTTATTTATTCCAATACAACTCCCACTCAGGTCAGTGGTAGCTGTGTGCACAAAGCAAAGGGTATTATTGAGGCACATATTTCTAGTGCAAGATAGAAACACCTGAAAAGCCCAAAATCTTCCAAATGATCAGTTCTGTTAAAAAAAATCATTAGTCTTTACCCCCTTCGATGGCTGTAAGCAACCCCCATATTCTAGATTGCCCTTAATCCAGAACAAAATATCCACTCATGACAATATCAATTGTGTCTGCCAGAGGCTCTTCTTTAAAAATTTATCCAAGAGAACAACAGAATTGGTCCTAAAGGAAATACCGGTCAAAAGGTTAGAAAAAAAGCTTGTTAATCTATTAAGATAATGTTACCTAGTCCTAGAAATACTTCATAATTGAGCATCATCTGGACCAGCCCTGTCCAAGTATAGCCTGCAGGCCACATACAGCCCTCAAGGGCCTAAGCTGCAGTTCATGGCTTCTTGTCCAAGCACCAGTTCACCTTTTAGTTTCTTGCTGCTGCCACCCAAGTGCGTGCCCTACCCCTCCTTCCTCCATTTTCTACTACCTGCCTCTGGGGCAGATTGGAGCAGTGCTGTGCAGCCCATGGGGGCTGACAAAGCTTATGGCTGGATGGTTCAGAGGAGGACCCAGGGAACCCATATGGCATTCACACCAGTGCAGTTTTGCAGGAGTTGCCCACAGTGTAGTGTGCGGACTGCATGGCATATCCAACTGCACACAAGACTACATGCAACACCATGCTATGTGGTGCAAGAGGTGGTGGGTAGTTTACGTGAGGGCCACATGCTGTATGCTGAGGGACCTGCAGCCTCTTGTAATTCAAAAAGTTGGAGAGCCCTGATCTGGACTATTATTGACATCGTAGTATCATAGTACTTAGGGCCGGAAGGGACCTAAACATCTTCTGACTGGGTAGAAAGATCTCAATCTACAATCCACAGAGTATATGTTTTGTTTATTCCTTTAAATAATTGTAATAATAATTAGTAATACTTAATGGGTACAAGCCAAATTATTTTTTGAAACTGCTCTTCTATTCGGTGTGCTAAGACAAAAAAAGTCCAGGACTAGGACTGACTAGCTCAGGGTGTGAGAAATCACCTATCATCACTGTAATCCATTAAAAAAAGAGAAGAGGCAGACAAATAGAGATGTGGAAATTCAAAAGGGAATGAAGAAGGAGGAGTTCTGGCTATGATGCAGGGGCAGGCAGCCATTCTTCATGGCATTCTCCTCTACAGACCTATTTTACCAGTGAGAATTCCCCCCACATTAAGGCAAATTCTCAAGGGGAATTGCCAGGATAGTTAATTTGTTTTGTCCTATCTGCGTAGCTCAAAGAGAACATAGCTGACCAAAGAATCCAACCAATACTGTGCGATTGGGGTCTGCAACTGTGTCATTTCATCATCCATCAGACCTTGGCATCAACTGGAAGAAAAACAACACCTTATTTTTAAACAGATAGCTCAGATAGAGAAGTGTTCCATTGCTTCTACATGGATGCAACAGAAACTCCACATCCTATTTTCAGCTAGAAAAAAAATTCACTTCCAATGAAGTTCCTCCTTCTCCAAGAGGTCTTTTGTCCTACTAGATATTTAAAACTATGATTAAAACCTGTGATAATGATTCTGAAGTCATCTATTTCCACATCCCTCTATCCCACAGCATTTTAAGATGCAAAGAAGTTGCCATTTTTCAAACAAAACTGTGAAATGTTTAAAATACAGTGATCTGCCCACATTTTCCTTATCCCCATATTTAGAGTTGTAGTAGTAATTTATATCCAATCCATAGATTCTGTAACCTTCTTCTCACTCAGCTTCCACATCCACCTTAAATTGATTCACTGCAGTTCATCCAACCTGACAATGTCAGATTCTTAATTTCAAGATGGTTCTTGGAAAGATGAAGCTACTGTTTTCAATCTTATGCATTTCTCCAGCATTTGGAAGTAGCCTTTCATCCCTCTGTCACTGCTTATTTGAATTAAATTACATTTCTATACATAATTATCATTAATTTGTTTTCCAAACACATACTTTTCCTTCACCACTTCTTCATTTCTATGAAACATTTCCTTTTAGTAGTTATGAACGCTCCATATTTTAAAAGGGGAGGAGCCCAGCAGAGTGAGCTCACGTTTTTCAATACCAAATCTTTCTGTTTGTTTCCGTCATATTTTCACGCTTCTAGACATAATTTATCTCATTATAACCAAGTTCTCCTATGGACTTTTTTTTTCCCCCCCCCATCAGAAGACTACTTTTGCTTCTATGTTCTAAGCCAGTAATTTCATAGAATCAAATAAAAACTGAGGTGGAAGGGACCTCATCTAGTCCAGCCCCCCTACTCAAATTTTCATCTTATCTCCTCTTAAATCTTCAAGGGATAGAGATTCCACAACCCTTCTAGATTATCTAATTCACTGCTTAACCACACTCATAGTGAGACTCTTTCCTAATAGACAACCTAAATTCCCCATGTTGCAATTTAAGGCCATTATGTCCTCACTGTATCCTCCATCCAGAGAAATCACCATCCTTTTTGGATAGGGACAGAAGTTACACATAAACTGGTTTAAGTGATCAGAAACTTGTTTAAACCTGTAACAGAACAGAAGTTCAGTGCGCATAAACCAGTTTCAAAGTGCCCAAAACTGGTTTAAGATAAACCTTGTTGAATGTAGTATCAGACCCTACTGATTTAGGTCAAACCAGTTTATGGAACTTCTGTCCCAGACCCCTTCTTAATTCAAGTTAAATTCCAGTCCCTCAGCATGCCTTCCACTGGGCTGGGCTGTGTTGTGCTGTCTGCTCCAGCAAAGCAGGATCAGCCCTGTCACTCTGCTCTCTAGCCAGAGCAGTGAGGGCTGGCTAAAACAAAAATCGGTGGGGGTGGGAAACCCGCCTCTGTGCCTGGTGGGGGTGGAGCAACCCCAGCCAGACTTTTCCCCGTTGGAGTGGAGGGGGTAGGGGTGTGGAACAGCAGGCTCAGGCGAAGGGGAGGGAGGGGATTAAACCCCTCCCCAGTCATACTTAGCAGCCTGCCAGGGCCTGGCCACACCCCGCGCCCCTCAGCTCAGCTTCCCTCCAGCCTTTGGCCCACTGCTGAAGGGAAGGGAGGGCTTGCTCTAGCGCCTGTGCCCTGAGCACCCCCACCTATTACTGTGCCATAGTAGAAGTGCAGGGGTCCCCACAACCCACCATCCTACCTCACACCCCACAAACCCCACACACCCACACCCTGCCTCCGTAACCCCCACATATACACAATCCCCCAACATTAACTATGCTTCCCCCCACACACACAACTATACCTCCTCACAAACTCCCCACACACCCTACCATACACCCCTCCAACCCCCCCCCACACAAACGTGCCTTTTTTCTAATTTACAATTGCTTTATATGGCTACAATAACTGATAAAACAATGTTTATGATTATGAAAGGTTTTGATGTTATTTTAAATACCTACTTTGTTACATATGTGCATGAAAAATTTGCTGGTGGTAGTTAAGGTTGTATAATTTTAAATTGGTGGTGTGCAAACTGTCAGAGTTTGAGAACTGCTGTTTTAGGCCATTTCTAGGTGAGGGGCTGACATATATTCCATTTGAAGTCAATAGCACAATTCCCACTGACTCTATGGCTGCTGGATCAGCCCTCAGATGAAATTACTCTAGGAGAAAACAATTTACAGATAAGGAAGCAGAGGCACAGAAAGGAAAAGGACTTGATCAAAGTCACCCAGGAAAGCAGTAGCAGATGCTGGAATAGTAGCTAGGTCTCTTGTCCTGCATCCAGTCCTTTATCCACAGAGTGCTGCATCAGTGAACCTGATCCAACACAAACTTAACTTAAAGCACGTAGGTAGTGCCACTGAATTCAAAATGTCTGTCATTTAATTAACTGGACTAGGAATTCAATGGTACAAGACATGCTTCAATTTAAGCATGTGATAAAATTCTTTGCTGGATCAGGACCAACGCTGGCATAAGTTAATTTTTAAGCAAACTTTTAATTATCATTAGCTGATGTAATTGAAAAGGTATTTAAAAGGTTATTTTAAACCCATGATTCTGGTTATATTTATCCACTTTGCTCACTTTCACAAACAAAAATTTTTATCTGGTTTCTTTAAAAAAAAAAATCTGGCACTAAAAATATGTAAAGAGGGAAGACTATTCTGACTGTCATCACTTTAACTCAGGGATCAGCAATATATGGCGCACAGGTCTGATCTGACTTGCAAAGGGTGTGTAACTGGCTTGCAGAGCCAGGATGAAAGTGGGTTGGTGGCAAGCAAGTCAGAAGCAGGGCAATAGCTTTTGGCGGCAACGCAATCCACAATATGGGGGCGACACTTGGCAGAGTGGGCCAGGTTGCAGGCAGAAGTACATTTTAGCCTGAGCTCCATTAATTCAGACTGCCTAAGCTCAAAGGTTTTTGACCCCTGCTCTAACTCATTTCTGTGGATTTGTGTTTCTGTTGTCCGACTAAAAGGCCCATTCCTGCAACTACTATGTTACTATCAAGTCATTTCATTGACTATACTGATTATTTGAGTGAGTAATAGTTCCACAACTGACCACAATCATTGCTGACAGTTCCTTTGGGTACTGTTACTTGTAACACTGCACTAACTGAATGTGCAGCACTAGTGTCTGCGTATTTAAGCAGTAAGGCACATACTAAGCACCACTGTGGTGAGGCAAGGTTAAGCCTTTTCTGGAGGGAAGCATCTCCAAATCCTATTACCTAACACATGTTGAACTAACGTCAGAACTGCTCCAAGGAGTGACTAT
This sequence comes from Caiman crocodilus, assembly GCA_030014935.1. Classification (NCBI taxonomy): domain Eukaryota; kingdom Metazoa; phylum Chordata; order Crocodylia; family Alligatoridae; genus Caiman; species Caiman crocodilus. Next base: position 44,526,260 of record JAGPOW010001296.1, on the reverse strand, counting down.
GATTAAGCGATGCTTCACTAGTGTGGTACAAGGGTGGCTGGGAGGGGTGGTGGGTGGTTAGTATGCAATAAAAAGTACTAAATGGCCACATCTACATGAGCAGCAGACTGTAAAATTCTTACAACACAGTCATTTATTACTTGCATAACCAAATTCTAAATGACTGCGCAGTAACTGGTGTTACTGTGCTGTAGCGTCCACACAGTTTTTTTTCTAACGCTACTGTGCAGTAGCAACAAAAGCTACAGCTCAGTAGAGTCTTATGTAGAAGTGGTCAGTTAGTGGTGTCATATAGTACAACAGTCCTGATTTGTAAAGATAATGGACAAAAATCTATTTGCCTTTTATGGATTTGAGGCTTGAGTCACACTGACACTAAGACTGTTTTATGCTGCCAGAACAATGTAAAAGGGATCTTAGTACAAATGAAGATCAAAAATCTACTATGCTATGTCAAGAGGATCTTCCCTCATAAACTTAAGTAGCCCTTTCATTTTCTAATTACTGACACTGAAAATCTAAAAGATGCATGACACTGTTCAAGTAGATTCAGAATTAGCTATGACATAAGCTTTTCTGACAATGTCAAACATTTTTTTAGATTACTTGGCTACAAACTCTAGCAATAAAAAGTCTTTCTCCTGAAACAGAGAGAAGCAACAGAGGCCTTGGGAAGGCTTTCTTCACTGGCAGAAGAATAAGCTGAGTAAATGGCTCCTATAAATTTCTGCCCCAAGGGTGAAAAATCAGGCTCTGAGCAGATAACCTCCTGCTTCTCTTCTTCACTAAGACAGAAGTAAGAGCAAAAAAGGTTGGGGCCTTCTTTTCAGTGAGGTGGGGGAGTTGTCTCCAGGAATATGTGGAAGAAAGAATACTGCCAATAGGTGGGGAAGACTCAAACCATGAAGAGCCATCACACTGTGTTCCTTCAGTGGCAAAGAACGCATCTAAGAATGTGGCTGAGGTCTTCTTTCCAGGGGGAGACTGCTTGGGGTACCAAGCATCTCTCAAAACAGAGAAAAGTACACAAGGTGTTTCCTATATACCTTATAGGGAGTGGAGGAGATCTATATGAGTGTTTTATTCCCCAAAGACATATACTTTGCGGAGAGATGTACTGGTACCTATGGGGGGGGGGGTGCTGAGAGTAGAGACAAAATA
>JAGPOW010001296.1:44501134-44524999 GCA_030014935.1 Caiman crocodilus | reverse complement strand
GGGGTGCTGAGAGTAGAGACAAAATACAAGGGATACAGACACAGGAGATGGGTGTCTTGCAAGATAGAGAGGAAAGACCACTCTCTGTTGTCAGAGATACAAAGGGGAAGCCTTTCAAGAGGGAGACAAACTAGAAACTTGCTTTCTCTATTAGGGCAGTGGAAATTATCAATAGATGACATGTAAGCCAGTGTTGAGTGGTTCTGACTCCACACCGGGTATTAGCCAAAGTACTAAGTCTAACAAAATGAACTGTCATTCAAATGAGATAAATCATTCCAAATTAGTTTTGAAACTGTATAAACTATTAAAAGTACTTACACATCTTTTGCTGTCCCTGCAGTACCTAAAGTAAAGAAAAAGCATGTGTTTACATTGTGACAGCATGATCACCTTTAAGCTAATATTACACAAAAAAACATCTATTCATCTTCCCACCTCCTCCCCTTTTGCACATGCACATATATTCACACAGAATACACAGTGAAGGTGTATGGAAAGGCTATATTTATTACCAAGTAAACAGATTATTCTTAATTTCATGACTGTCCTTTTTACCCTTGAAGTCTATCCCACTTAGGCCTCTGGGTCAGACTATCAGTGGGCACTGATAGTAAACTGCATGTAAAGATTCTAAGAAACTTTATCTATTTACACCAGCTGAGGACAAATTTGTATTTCTCACGTAAGCTAAATTTCAATGTTCTGATTTTTCATGCATTGCCTTACTCAGTCTTCTGACTTTGATCTGTTATAAAGTTGCCTCAGCTAAACCAGCAAACATTTTGAAATGTCTATTTACTTTTTTTGTGAACATGCTGTTTGAATTGGTTATAAGCTTGGCACTGCACGTGTTTGAAACGCTGTCCCCTTTTCACTGCCAGATAAACAAAGCTTTCAGAAACAAGACCGAAATAATATAAACATTAGGACATACTCCATTAAAACCCCCAGACATCTAAATAAAACAAGCTCTCTCTAATTTATCCTATTTTTTTCTTTTTCTTTTTTTTTAAAAAAAAAAAGGCAAACATTACAATCTTGCTCCATGATTTCACAAGTTGATTTTCTAACCACAGCTGCCACATACTGGAAGAGGAAGGATCACTTAAGTGCGACTGACTTCCTGCTCTTACTAAGCAGCCAAGTATGTCATTCAAATAAGCAATCAAAGATCTTTTCTGTGAATCTAAAATACTGGGTGCCTATACACGTGACGATTTTTTAAGTGGTCTAAAGCTGTCACTTAATACATGTGAGTGACTTCAAAATATTTTTTAAATGGCAGAAATCACCTCAATTAAACTTCATTGAATGTAAAGGGAAACCACAGTTGTGCATCTCAGCCTACCTAGTTCACCTTTATTGCACAAGTATTTAACCGGACTGAGACAATCATTAGAAACCCCTTTCCCTCCTCTACTCCTCTCAACAAGCAGTTGGGAGAAACCCAAGTTTGTTAGAAAGAAGTTAGGTATGCCAGCCTATAAGTATTTTACAGCATTCTTCCTCCCACATGTTGCTCTTTGCTTTTTAGAAAACCTTTTTTTGTGTGTAAAATTGCCATAGAACACTAACTGTCCTCATTACTGTATGCAAGAATGTATGGTCTATAATCTAATTTTAAAACTTCATCTAACCAGTCAGTGCTTTGAGACTGCCCAATGTCATGCACCAGTATGGAAAATTGACTTCTGTACACGTAGGAAAACTCTCTCTCAATTCTGAATGCAATTCTGCTTCTACTATTTATTGCTTGACTACACCTTACCCTCCATTGCTAGAAAAGGTTTAAATCAAAAGGCTTGCAAATGTTCACATGCCTCTTTTGTTTCATGGATCTCTATGAACCGCACAGCTGAACAATTAGCCTACAGGTAAAGCATCACTGGAAAGGAACCTTGGTACAGTTTTAGGGAGTTCCTCGCTTTAGATCTGTATCTGTCAAGGTCCTAGTTTCATTTGAACAGGCAACATTCTGAAGTTCCTGAGCATTATGTGCTGGCAAATGATTCATAAATAACATATGTGTCTGAAAAGCCAGCCCTGTGACTACAAGCTACTGGAAGAACCTTTTCAGAGGCTAGTCTCAAGGGGCAAAAAGCATCCACCCCTCTTTCCATCCTTGTATGATCACACTCCTTTATCATACAGTTTCTTTCTGCGAGGCCTTGGCTGTACAAAGTTACCTTAAGTACTGGCTCTCCTGGGTTCACAGAGTCTGAGCTTTAGGTCCAAATGAAACCTGAATCTAAAAGAAAAATTTAGAGGGGGAAAGGAGAGAAGCTATTAAATTTTTCCTGCCTTACATAAGAGCCATGAGTTTCCTATGCTTCTCACTCAAAATCACACATCAACCCAAGCCCATAGCAAACATGAGGTAATTCTCCAAAAAGGTTCAGAAACTTTAGTGTCCCTTTTCATGACTCTATCCCGAGTTTCAGTGAAATCTGAAGCCCGAGTCTCGAGCGAAAAGTTTGGCATCACCCTGGGTAAGCCTATATGGCACAAACAAATACCATCCCGAGTCATGGCTCCACCATACTGGGGCACATCACACCTGCTCTGTGCATACCAACTACAAAACCCGCAGCAGTATAGCTGCATTAGTGTAAAGTGGCACATAGACCAATATGTACTGCCACTGGGACCACTGCCACTATACCTACGTGACAATAGGTGTATGCTAAGAATGGCGTGTGCCTACCATAACAACTGAACTTTGAGCTGGATTTTTTTCTGCATAGCACGTTTGGCATGTCCAAGGAGATCTACTCAAATCTCTAAGTCAACAGCTACAACAGTTCCAAGCATTGTATGGGCTTCAGCAGCCTAACTCCTTTGATGTTGGCGGGTGTCACCTGGTTACAACTCTGCTCCACTTTTGGAAAATGTGCCCGCTACAAAAATACCAAGTGAATTATGACTGACAGACATAAATTTGCATCAAGTAGAAAGACACATTTGTTTTTCCATTTTTATTGTTGTTTTCCAAGCCCTAAAGACCCTGATTCTTCTCTCACCCTGATTCTTCTGTTAAACTCTTGTTAAGCCACTGATTTCAAAGGTGCTATTTCTGATTTGCATAGGCAAAAATGAAAGAAGAATCTTGTCCTAATCCATTTTTTTTAAGTACCAATATAAACATCTGAAAAAGAAAGAAACACGGGTAAATGTTTAAAATGGATATGAAAATAGTTCTCTTACTGGAACTGTTTTAAGCTTGTGGACAAAAGCCACTTACGTGAGTATCCTGGCATCCTTTATAAAATTTCTGAGATGATTTTTACCATATTATCTACACATTCATTATAAGCATGTTATATCTCAAAATAGACATGAGCTGTATCTTAAAATTATACAGGTAGAGGTTTCTATTTTAAAAGCCAATCAGACTGTATTTTAAGTTGTACAAATAAAAAAGCATCCCACTGTCTCACTTCTGCTCCTTCACTGCAAATCTTTTTCTACCAGTTGCATTTATAAATAAACCATATTAGTTTACAGTTGTTCAAATTCTTTGTGTCAGAAGTCATCAATGGGACATGGCCCCCTTCTAACACCCAAGTAGCATATTGTTATTAAATTAGCATATTTACCTGCTACTTCCAAAGATTGAGATAACACTTTTTGCATGCAGAGGCCACATCCACACGATATAGATGTTTGGTTCCCTGGAGACAAGTAACAGCAGTGCACCTTGCACCGCCGACACCTGCCTCTGGGGAACACCTGTTCCACACGCGCTTTGGCATGTGGCAACTTACCCCAGGTGGGGTAGAGGAGGCTGGGTCCAACACTGGGCTGACCCCAGTAGCCTTACCTGGAGTCTTGGGGGCCTCCCAGGGCTGCAGCAGTGGCAATTCTGCCACACAAAGCCTGGCTGGCAGCGTAGCTCTGCTTTTGAGCTGCACACACTGCCTATGCATTCACTGTTCTGCTTTTTCTTCTCCCATGGGTTAATTCAGGGGTCAAAAAAAACCCACAGAAAGAAAAAAAAAAAGCAAAGCAGTGCATGCATGGGCAGAGCTGTCTGGCAGCGCAGAGAAGATCTGAATATGCGGTATGTGGCACTGCAGACGTGTTTGCGGCACCGCATGAGCACAGCTGCGCTCATCTGCACATGCCTAGAGGGGTGCCTTAGGGAATTAGATGCTGGAAGAGACCACAATGACCCCACTTACCCTCAAAGACAGGGTGCAAGATGTGTAGGTCTCAAAAAATTAAGGAGTTAAGCTTATAGAACGATAAAGGTTGTTTATTCAGAGAGCAGTACTCTGCCTCTAGTTCTGCTGTTCCCTCCTGGAATCCCTAGGCAAAGGTAACAACTTATACATAACACTCTTAAAGGTATGCATACACCTTCCCCCTTTACGTGTAACATATCCCCATATAATACTAGCATTGGCAGTTTAGTTCAACCCATAGATGAAGCACATTTTAACAGGTCTCTATTAGTCTTTGGTTTGGCTTTTTAGCTCCAAGTGATCTTCTCAGCTTCTCCACATTCTCAATCCTTATTGGTTCAGTTCTTGCCTGGTTTTTTCATTCATATGTCTCTACTTCTGTGTTATTTTCAATCTCCTCTGTTGTTTCTTGTTGCTTTGATGTTAGCTCTGTTTCCTTTGGTGACTTTTGTGATGCTCCTTCTTTTCTCCCCTTTATGAGCTGCAAGCGTCATCTGTTCCTTCTAAACAACAGTCCTTCCGGTGTAACTACTTTATAGGATCCGAGAGCTCCTTCATGGGAAACTAGCGCTTTTTGTTTCCACGCTCGTCCATTGGAATTAAGCACCATACCATTGTTGTGCAATTATGGTAACTTCCTGGAACTCTGGTCATACTACCATTTTTGTTTGAGTTTGTCAAATTTTTTTAATGTTTTCACATCTTGCTTTTCATTTGGATGAGCATCATCCACCAGATTTGGCAGCCGGGTTTTGAGTTTCCTGTTAAACAGCATTTCTGCTGCGAACAATCCATGTTTCATGGGTGTTGCCCTGTAATTTAAGAGTACGAGTAAACACTCACTGGTGTGTGAATCTGTAGCTTTTTCACAAATTTCTTAACTATTTTACTCCATTTTCCACCAGATCATTGGGTTGTGAGTATTTAGGACTTGTAGTGCTGTAACAGAATCCATATTTGTTTGCAAACTCTTTAAACTCAAGACAGCTGAATTGAGGTCCGTTGTCTGTTCTCACAATTTGTGGAATCCTATGTCTAGCAAAAATCAATTTGATGTGAGTTATGACATGGTTTGCTGTTGTGTTTTCAAGCAATGCAATTTCAGTATAGCGAGAATAATAATCCAGCACTAATGCATAATTTTTTCCTGCATGTATGAATAAACCAATGCCTACTTGATACCACAGAGTTATGGGCTTCTCCATGACCATTAAGGGCTCTTTTCTTTGTGTTGATCTGTAGTTTAGGCATGTTATACAAGCCTTTATAGCATCTTCTATGTCACTATTTATGTTGAGACAATATAAAGCACCCCTTGCTCTCTTTCTGCATTATTCAATGCTTAGATGCCTCTCACGTATTCTGTTTAACATGTCTTTTGTCAGGACTTCTGGAACAACAAGTCGTGAGCCTTTGAACAAAATGCCATGCAGTACTGATACCACCTTCCTTAAACTGAGTAGGGGCTAGATATAGGTTTTCCAGGCCAACCAGCACAGATAGCTATCACTTTTTGCAATGTAGCTTCTGCAATTAGAGCCCACATTTTCTCTGTGACAGGAATCATTCTTTTAATTAGATTAACATGTACTATGTCCGAGTCTGAAATTCTGTCATTTTCCATTGTGTCATATGCTCTGGACAATGCATCTGCAATAAGTAGATGCTTGCCTGGCGTGTACTGTATGTCTAGATCATACATTTGCAGTTGAAAATGTATCAACTGCAATATAGTTGCAGTTGTAATCTGGGTGGCATGTCTGATGACCCTTTCTTTGCTTTAGTTATCAGAGGTTTATGATCAGTTTCAGCTCTCACAAGCTGCCCATAGATGAATATATAAGATTTCTTACAGCTATTTACCAGGGTTAAACTTTTTCTCAATTTATGCATATAGACACCAATTTAGAGTGCCCTAGATGCATATGCTACTGGTCTCCAGCTAGCCCCAAGCTTTTGAAGAAAAGCTGCTCCAGTGCTTTCTTTAGAAGCATCTGTTGACAACTTAATGGGTCTTCTAGGGTCATAGTATTTCAATACTGAAGCTTTCATTATTTTTTCCTTCAAGTTTTTAAATTCAGCTTCATCTTCAAGTTCCCATATCCATAGAGTGCTTTTTTGTAGGAGTTATCTAAGGTGTTTGGTCTGCTCTGCCAAGTTTGGTAGCCATTTCTCTACAAAACTGATCGTTCACAGCAAATTCTGAACTCCTTCCTGATCTGTAAGGGGTGGCATGTATGCAATGCTTTAACTCTTGAAGGACTGATTTGCATCTCTTTTTCAGTGAGCTTCTCTCCCAGATATGTTGTTTCTTTGATCCTGAACGTGCATTTTTGTTTGTTCAGTTTCAAACCTGCTCTGCGAGCTCTTTCTAGTGCCTTTCTTCAACTCAAGTCATGGTCTTCCACAGGACTTCTCCAAACAAACGTATCGTGAATATAAATCATAGCTCCATCAAGACTTTCAAACATTTGTTGTACCTTTCCATGAAATATTTCAGATGCAGAACACAGTCCAAAAGGAAACCTATGAAAGCAACACCTTCCGAAGGGCATATTGAAGGTATATAATCTAATGCTGTTCTTTTATAGGGGAACTTGCCAAAACTGAGAAAAGACATCTGAAGTGGAGAAATGTACAGCTTCTGCCATGTTGCCAAAAACCTCTCCCCTGATGGGAATGGGAAAATGTTCCCTTTTGATGTACCTGTTCATTTGCTTTGGATCCAGACAATCTCAAGGATCCATCTTTTTTTTTTTTTCCTATTATGACCAATGAATAAACACAAGCAGTTGGTTGCACTACTTTTTCTATTATGTCCATGTTAGCTAATTATCTAATTCCTTTTACAGTTTCTTCCTCAGTACAAGGGGAACATTTCTTGGAGCATGTATGGTGGGAGTATTTGATTCTCTTAATTCTAGCTTAGTTGACAGTTTCCCTATGCCTTGAAACACATCATAAAATGCTTTTTCTATGCTCCTGCTTTCTAGTCTCTCAATGGCATTCATTCTCTTAATCAAATCTAGAGTTTTACACATTCTTAACCCAATAATTGACACTAGCTTTCCTGGGACTGTTACAAACTGAATTCTTACTTATATTACCCTTGTGTCTAACATGCAGTATACAAGCACCCTTGGTTGCAATCATGTTCCCATTATATGTTTTAAGTCTCACTCTCTTATTCTCATAGTACACAGGTTTAGTTTTCATTTTTTTTAATGTATTTTGGTATTACATTGACCTGTGCCCCTGCATCTACTTTAAAAGTTATCATTAGTCCATAGGTGTCCAGGGTGACTGTCCAATCCACAGAAGACTGAACTTCTTGCATTATGCCAATGAAGAATTCTTCCTTTTCCACGTTGCATACAGCATTCATCTGCTGTTTCTTGTGTGGTGCATCCTGCTCCTTTCTGCAAACTCTTGCGAAGTGAGAGTTACCAAATGCAGTGCTTACCAAATGCAGAGCATTGCATGAGTTTGTGGTAACACCCATAGCATCTGCAGCTGACCATTGTTTCTTCAAGCAATTCTCTTTGGCCTCCACTTGCCGGCTTCATAGTGAGGTCTTCCTTTCTGTATTGTTTGTGTGTTGCCTTTGGTTTTTGCAGTCTTATATTCTTGTCTAGTCCAGCTTGTTCTGTTTTTCCCTCCAACTTCTGCAGCCTGGCATTTGTTAGTTCAGCCACTTGGCACAGTCTAACTGCCTTTTCCAAATTAAGCTCGGGATCCTCTAGTAGTCTTTTCCTGAGATTTGTATCCCATATACCCAAATACTATTTGGTCTCTGATCAGAGACTTTTTTACGTCTCCAAAGTTGCATATCTGGCTCAACTCCTCTGTTGTCTCACATTCTTTATGTTGTTTCATGTGAAAATTATATTGTTCAAATGCTTCATTTTGTTTGACTGTACAATATTCCTCGAACTTTTTTATTACTGTGCCATAGTTTTTCTGCTCTGCTTCTGACAGTTAAAGGCTATTATAAAGAGACAGAGCTTCTGGGCTTACTATATTTAAAAAAAAATAGCTACCTTCAGTGAATCTTCCTTCTCTGTAGCTCCACTGGCCATCATATATACGGTGAAGCTCTGCTTAAATTTCTTCATATTTTCTGCTGCATTGCTGGACAGTTTTAACTCCTCTAGAATTCTGAGATGCTCCTTTTTTCTTTTTCTTTGCACCCCACTCCTTTTTTTTCTTCATACCCCACTGGTACCATGTGTAGTTCTCAAAAGATTAAGGAGTTAATCTTATAGAATGATAAAGCTTGTTTATTCAGAACTGCCTCCAGGTCTGCTGTTCTTTCCTGCTATCACTGGGCAAATATGACAACTTACACATAACACCCTTGAAGGTATCCATACACAGAAGGCCCAAGGCATCTTTCTGGTGCTAATATTACAGCCACTATGTTTCCAAACTTGACAAGTCTGTAACAAGTGGTGTCATACAATTTAGACCCACTAGCTATGTTAATGTCACTGCTCCAACCACTTAGAGAAAACTCTACAGACACCCCTCTACAGATACCCCTATACCCTGCAAACAACTAAAATTTTGGCTTTGCAAAGTGCATGGCACATGAAGTTCCCCTATACACCTTCTGTGTTTTCTTCCTACACACTTACAATAGGACCATGGCTGTATTTTTTGGCCCTTCCACAGCTGCAGGAAGAGAAGGGGGGGAGGGGTTCAGATTCCACCCTCAGAAATAAATGAAGTACATTCAGACATTTGTAGCATTTAACCCAAGTGATTATAAAAAGAAAACATTCTCTGTTGAGAAAAGCATCAGTGCAGACACAACCAGTATGTGTCATTTAAAACAAGTGCAAATTAAAGAGGACAGAAACATATCTTGAAACCACTTTTATTCATCAGGATGGTTAGTATAGGTTTTAAAACAACAGAAGCTTGGTACTGAACATCCCTGTAGAATTATAGTAAAAGTATTCTGGATGCAGAAAGCTGTTACATGAATGACAGTTTATATTCTGCTGTGATAAATAAAACCCTAGTATTGTTATAGATATCCGTTATAAATATCTATTGTTATAAATACCTGGTTATGAGACCTGGCTAGGAAATAATTTTTCAAATATTTTCCCTGAATTTTTCTTCCAAATTATTATTAAAAAATAAAAACACAAGAACTAAACATTTCACACACACAAACACATACATGCAACCACTAACTATACAAATATTGTTGCAACTGAGTTTTTTTTGTCACATGCTTGTTTTCTGGCTCCCACTACAATGTACGGACAGAGGAAATCTGGGCCAAACTCCATCTTCAGTTATCTCATGATAAAATGGAACAGTGCAATGGATTATAATGGGTTTAACCCAAATTTACTTTAGGATAACTGGGAACATAAATAGCCTATTTCGCTACAAACTAATAGGTTAGGTCTGAGCCAAAGAAAGGTGGAGAAAAATAAAAAAAGTGATTTACTAGAGGTGGAGAAAAATAAAAAGTAGTTTACTACAGGGCTGTTGAACTAGCAACCTATGGTGCACATGCAGCCCTCCAGGGGTTAAATTGTGGCCCCTACCTGGCTCTCACCTGGCTGTCAATCCCCCATTGCTCCACCTGCAATAGTAGCCAGGATCTCTAGGCTCCCTCTCCCTCTGGCTTCCCTTTCCCTACCACAGGGAGTGAGGTGGCACAGTGCAGAGCTGGAGTTGGAGGACCCAGGACCCCATAGTGCCTGAGAGGCAGGATGCAGCAGGGGAGCTCATGGCCAGGAAGCTTATGGAAAGAGTGGGCACCTAGATGCTGTGAAACAGGGTAGTGGGGAGTACCCAAACACATGGGCTAAGGACACACATTCAAAAAACCTGAGCCTGAATTGCTTCAATCTTTGCAGGTTAGTCTAAACTGGCTAGGCTAAACCAGTTTGTAACCATACAGACATCCTCTCTGAACTGAAAAAAAATGCAGGCACATGCCTGCAGTGCCTCAGGCTAGAAGCCAGGGGGTGCTAGAGAAGCCCTCCCTCTGCTTTCAGTGCTGAGCTGAGGGGAGGCATGGCCCGGTCCCAGCAGGACACTCTTATTAGGGATGGTGTGTCCCACCCTGCCTCCCTCCTCTACTGAGCAGCCCATCAGGGAATATTTATCACCACTAACACAGTGTTTATTAATCCATTAAGAAAACAAAGCCTCTATCAACTAGCTCAAGATCTTCTTAAACAGCTTTTCAAAGGAAGGACATTAGGCTACCTGTTAGTTAGCTCCAAAAAGCCTGTCTGCCTTTGTTGTTTCCCACAGCAGGACTGTGGTCTGCTAGCTAATGCTGAGGTATCTGCATAAGGCAGAGGGGTGGGGGAAATAATCCCTGCTTAGCAAGGAGAAAGAAGGCAGATGCCTGCAGTTTCTGCCAGAGGTACAGCCAGGGAGTAGAAGGGAGGGGCCAGCCCTGCTGTGGAGCAGAGAGCCCTGCCCAGCCCAGACAGCATGCTGGGATGCTGGGGAGCCTATTTTTTCTTAAACCAGCAAGGGGTCTGGGACAGACATTGCAAAAAACAGTTTGACCAAAATCACTCAAGTCTGAGTTTCTCTCAAACCAGTTTCAGCCATTTTCAAACTAGTTTATATGTACAGAACATCTGTTCTGTTACAGGTGTAAACCAGTTTCTGATCACTTAAACCAGTTGATGTGTAATGTCTGTCCCTAGTCATGGGGGGAGGGGGAGGAAGCAGGACCAGCAAAGTGCAAGCATCTGGATATGCAGCACAACAGGGGGTAGGGAGAGTGCCCTGGTGTGCCATGCAGCATGAGGAAGGAGGCATGCAATCTGTGGCTCCAGGGGCATGGTCCCCACCAGTGTGACCCCTGAGGAATGGGACCTCTGGCCACACAGTTAGACAGCCCCAATTTAGTATATTCATCTAGTACCAATTTAGTATACGGCATGAAATATTGTCTGTTTAAACTCTAATTTTAAAAATTATTAAGATTTTGAACAGAAATTTTAAAATGACTTGCTGGGAAATTTGCAAACTAACTTCAATTTTCATGGTTAACTTCTGCTTTTTTGCATATATAAGTCTACACAGGCTAGCAATTTCTACCTTCCTGACTGAAGGTTAGGTCTCCCACAACCATCAAATGTCCTAAATTTTAGACCACTGCTACTCCTAACCACTGGCAGTGGAAGGACATGCAATTTTAGGCAAATTTTTAGCAAAGAAAACACGGGAACAGGGGGAAAAATCCTAACCTGGGAGAAGCTGAACAAACTAATGTTTAATAGCCCATTGTATAAGGGCACAAAAAAAGAAGCAATTTGAAGTTTTTAAAGATCTTCAGAAAATAGAAAGGAAAGTGACAGCTTAGGGGTAAGAACTCATATGGATAAGAAGAATGTTTCTAAACCAACTTCATGCATAACTAAAGCTTAGAACTGCTGGGAGTTTTGAAAAGAAATGCATACTTCAGTTTATTAGATCACAGAAATGGCAATGGCTCAGCAGACTAATGATCCATTAAATCTCAGATCCTTCCTAATACTTGCCAATGCTTTGGAAGGTTTAATCCCTCTGCATTCACAGAATCAGAGGGCTGGAAGAGACCCCAAAGGATCATCAGGTCCAGCCCCCTGCAGAAGCAAGAAAGACATCTGGAGTCAGACAACCCCAGCCAAGTGACCATCCAGTCTTCTCTTGAAGACCTCTAGACAAGACTTAAGATCGCTTAACATATCAGTTAGAAGGCAGCAAAAAAACAAAAAAAAATTATTGTCCTTGGTCTGGAGCAGTATGTCATTATAACAATTGAAATTCAAATTTGGATTCAAACCAACTGTTGTAGACGTAAATTTATGGTGACCTTCACTATCAGGAAAAAAAAACAAAACAGGAACCAACCTCAGTCTTTTTAGGGCTAAAGAAAAAGAACACTGTTTTTATCCCACAGTTGGGTGGAATGACACAGCAGGCGCATCTACACGAGATGCTAACTTCCTAATACTGTAATACTGAGCAGTAGCATACTGGAAAAGTACCACAGGAAAGCATTTTGTTTCTGCTACCACCCATCTCTTAGGGTAAATCATCCTGCCCCCTAGGTTTGATACCCATGCCATGTTATTCCACCAAGAAAAACTGAAGGTGGCTTACTGCACACATTGGGAAGATTACACAATTATACATAGTCCCAACTCAAGTAAAACATATTTCATTTCAATGGGAATTTACCAGAGGAGGGAGTAGAGCACCATGCCTACACAGCTAATCCACAATGCAAAATTGACTAAATTATTAGACTTAGTAACATATAGACTGTCTATAAACTCACTAGGGGGGACCAGAAGGTTTTGGGGGAGACCTTGTTTCCCCTAGCGCCCCACGGGATAACAAGGAATAACAGCCACGAGTTGTTGAAGAGTAGGTTTAGAGTAGACAGTCATAGGAACTACTTCAGTTAGGGCAGCTAGGATCTGGAACCAACTTCTAAGGGAAGTGGTGCTGATTCCTACCCTGGGGGTCTTCAAGAAGCGGCTCGATGCCTACCTGGCTAGGGTCACTTGAGCCCAGTTTCCCTCCTGCCCAGGCAGGGGGTCAGACTTGAAGATCTACAAGGTACCTTCTGACCCCTACTTCTATGATAATATGACAAAGAGTGTTCCAGGTTAATTACACGTTATGCAATGCTAGCTTTCACATTACTGTCTGTAGTACAGTCATAAGATTACTCTTCAAGATAATCAGTGGCACTTTACTACCATAACATTAATGTGTGTATAAACAGCACTTTTCTATAATGTGATAGAAATGTCCTTTTTCTTTAAAACAGGGACAGCCTGAAGATGTGAGGCTTTGGTGGCATTCAGTGGTTTAGGGTTTCAGCAGCAGTCACTTTTCCCTACTGCTGTGGGCAAAAGCCCTAGCTGTGGGTTTCCTGTGCTGCTGCAGAGAAAAGCAACAGTGGTAGGGTACTAGCACCTGCCAGTCTACCTGCCTCTGACAGAACTGAGTCACTCCAGCCTACAAACTAAAAAGGTTACCAACTACTGCTTCAAATCACCAAAGTGATTATAGAAAGTTGCAATTATTTCCCTTCTTTGAATTAAACTTCATTTCATTTTTATTAGATGTACTTTAAAAAGTATGTTTGCTTTTTGGCCATTTTTTGGATGTTTTGAAAGGAGTTTTAAATGACATAAAATTCAGTATTGGGGTTTCATACCACCAGTATTTATTCTCTTCATACTCATACCAACATTTGCATATACCTTTGTAACTTCACTGATTTCAGCAGTTAGACCCAACTTACACTAGTGCAATTAGAACAAGAATCCAGCTCTGAAAGATCTGTCTTTCCAATTTAAATGTTTATGTATATAGAAAATTCATCACTAGAGGTATAAATTTAACAGCATTAATGGGACCTAAGGGCATTGATACATGCACCTTTCGTGCTGCAACACACCAGAGATTGGCACTTTGGAGCAGACTTGATTAATCAATGTGTTTTAGTTCAAAAGTGCACCACCGCCATTTTCCCAGTGCTGACATGCATTTCACTGTTGATACAAATGCACATGATGCAGCACACTTTCAAAAGCGCCTGGCATTGCATCTCTCACACATCTAAAAATGTCCTAAAATACCTTTTTATTCACACACTGGGTGGTTCTAATCTTGAGCTTTTAACCCAGTTTAACTGTTCAGCTACCACATTTGTAAATGCTTTGAGAGTTAGCAGGCAAGGTTCTTTGGGTAGATGTGCAATCTTTTATTAGACCTACTAAACAGATGGAAAAGTTCTTTGCAAGCTTTCCGGCACAAGCACCCTCTCTCAGGCATAGGGAGACTCTGCTGGTGTTATGTCATGTATTGTGAGTTAGCTGACACTTTCAAATGACAGCCTGTTTGGGTTTTCCCGTTTCTGTCCTGGAACAAATGTTTGTGACACATCTAGACACTGGCAAAAAAGTTTGCTAATTCAAGTTAACTGGCAATTAGCTGACTTAAATGAAAAGAGGCTAGACCAGGGCTTGGCAACCTACTGCCTGCAAGCTATATCCAGCCCACAAAGAAACTGGATCCAGCCTATGATGGATGTGAAATGTGTTTACCAGTCACTAGCTTGATGCACTTCCCATCTGTATGCACTTGTAGCAGTTGTAAATTAAAGTGACTTCTAGGGACTGCAGTTTACAGAATCACTTATAGCAGGTCTCAGTGACAAGTGAAATTATACCGTTAGAACTTGAGTAGTGACAAGAACTCTGATGTATTCACATTCACTTCACTCACTGATGTAAGCAGGACTCACACAAGTTTTAATGGGAGAACAGACCCCTAAAACAATGAACATATAGTCTGATGATTTAATGAGAAGACCAGCAACTACTTCACACAAACTCAACTACAATCAGCTCAGAGAATGAAGGGTCAGTATAATTCATGCTCAGAATTACACATTCACACTTCCGTAAATCAGAAGCCGTTAAAGTCAATACAGATGACTCAATGTAAATCTAGTGAAACAGAGCAGAACCAGCTGCAATATTTTTCTAATTGAATCTATCTCCACTTTGGTAAATGGTTTCAAGCAATTACAGATGTCCTAACAACAAATAAAAGTGAATGGGGGGCATGGGAGGGAGAAATTAGAGTGCTTAGATAAGTAGCTCAACGTTTGCCAAATGTTTTAAAGGTGAAGGCGAGGAAGAGCTAAGACAGCAGAAACAACCACAAACAGCAAATCTAGTCTCAAAATAACAACAATCAATCCATTGATACAGTTAAATGGATGAATTATTAATGCAGAATGCACAAAGGAAACCTCAATGTAGGCACAAGAGCCAGCTTCTTAGACAAGCAGGAGGTAGAGGAGGGTTCAAGAAGCTATTACAAAAGCGGCATGCCTAGCCTCTGAGGGAAGTGAAGAGGGTGGAGATTACGCCCCAGACTTGAAAGCTACCTGAGACACTGAACTGTCACTGACCGCGTCTCTAGAAAGGCAGATGCTTTCTGCAGGTGATCTAAAGGCCACTGCAGTCAACAGAGCAACTTGTATTGACACCCAAGGGCTATGGATCAGGTTTTTTATGATGGGAAGCCAGAATATTGCTGGGCATAAAAATGCCATTCAGACTGAGATGAATGTAAAAACAAAGATCTTCGTCATTCCCAGGCTACGTCCGAGACTCTAAAAACAAAAGCACAATTGTCCCATGGAGCGGGCAATCTCCCCGGTGCCCTGCCGTGCCTGGGGACCTTCACACAGCGGACTCTGCAAAGCGCATCTTGGATAGCTCCCGCCCCTGCCCCGCTATTCGGAAGGGATTTGGGAAGCGCGGGAACAAGCGCTAGCTTAAACAACCCAGAGAGAGCAAGCGAGGGAGAGCGCGATCTCCTCCCGGCAGGATAAGGGCGGCAGGGGGCATCCCCCCAACAGCCCAGCGCCGGGGCCGTTCTCCCTCCTGCCCTGGCCAAGGGAAAGCGAGGGTCCATGCAGTTGTAGAGCCGGGCCAGCTCCCCTCCTTCCCGGCGAGGGCAGCTGCTTCGCCTTGACTCTGCCCCTTCTCAAGCCCCCATCTCCCCCCTCCTGCACTGATGCTGCCCCAGCCCCAGCCTACCTCTGCCGCCCGCGCCGGTGGCCATGGAGTTCCCGCAGCCCATGGCAGGCGGTCGGCGGCGGCGGCGGCGAAGACGGTATGCTGCGGGCAGCCCAGCGGCTAAAGCACCGCGCTCCTCTCTGGGCTCTCCCCGCCCATCGCCTAGGAAACAGCCGAGGCCCAATCAGCGAGGCCGGCACCTGGGGCCGCCCTTTCCCACTGGCCGCCGCGGCGCGAGCGGGACTTCAAGCGCAGGGGCGCCCGCGCCCGCTTTGAGGAGCCGCGCTGCACCCCGCCCCGGCCGTGCCGGCACCGGGCTTCACGAGGTGCGGGGCACGCGGAGGCTCCCCTACACCTCTTCTCAAGACAAAGAACTTTCCCCAGCGGCTGAGTTAAATACCAGTTATCAAAGAAAGCTGCAGTTCTTTCCTTTCTTTGAATGCAACTTCATGCCAGTTCCATGAGCTCTACTTTAAAAAGCACCTTTGCCTTTTGGCCGTCCCTTTGAAAACTCCTTTCCAAACATACCCAGTGACATCAGCTTCAATACTGGAGGTTTTATACCTTTGCCTTATGGCCGTTCTTTGGGATATGTCTGGAAAGGAGTTGTGGCATTAGCTTAAGTACGAGGGGTTTTACACTGCCAGTATGTATTCGCTTCTCACTCCTAGGCCGCTTGCAGACCTTTGTAGCTGGTGTCCCTCCTGGCACCCAGCTGTGTAGTAATGCAGATGTAGCGGGCCGGGGAGATGCTGGAGGGCACCAGCCCTCCCTCTCCCACCCCACTCAAGGGGAGAAAAGGGTGGCTGCCTGTGGTTCAACATTTCCCTCCATCTAGGCAGATGGGTTGCTTGTAACCCTTCCCACCCCGTGATCCCTACAGGTGGTCTTCAGCTGGTGCCTGTGTGGGCTGTGGATTTAGTAACAAGGATTTTAAATGACCCCAGAGAGATGGGTGTGTTTAAGAAATAGTCCCTCATAGCATAAGAATGCCTAAAAGCCTATTACTTACCTAGCTTCTCTCTTAATTTAAACTATCCACATAGAGAACCGTAAGCATTCTTCCTCGATATTATGCCAAGACATGATTCTAATGGTTTGTGCCTCAGATTATGCAAGTATACAAAATATATGCAAATTTACATTAGACTCTTTTTCTTCTCTTAAAGGATGTTTGCAGATACAGATAAAATATATAGTGTCCCTGAACAATCTTACTCCTTCACCAGCACTTGATATCCAGGGATTAATCTTCCCTAAAGGAAGCTTACAAGTGTAGTTCAATTCAAGCAAACCTTTCCTGCCTTAATTGCTCTAAAAATATATTTGGAGCAAAATGTAACTATCTTAAATGTGTGATTCATGTGGTTCTCAATTCTAGTATTTCAGGGCTACTAGCTAACTGAGCATCCAAACATAAACCTGGGATGGTTTTAAATTTCTTTAGTGGCATTCTGATGGTATGGCTAGCAAGCCCAAATTACTAATGCTGGGTCAGTCAGCCACTTAACATTATAATTTATATTTAAAAATTTTATTTTTATTTTGTGACAATTCAGCCATTAACTTCCATATAAGTGTGAAGGGGATAGTTTTGTTAGGGAAGAGGCTTCAGTCTATCCCCTTAGTGCAAGCAGAGAAAGTCACAGTAGAGTCAACTTGAAGTGCTTGTTTCTTTAGGGAAGTAAAATCCTATATATTTAGAAGTACAAGATTTTATCTTTTTTTATAAAAGCTCTATATCACAACATTAGTAGCTAGGGTTATCAAGACCTGATTATTACATGATCCTTACTCATGTGAAAAGTTGCTACTGCCAAATAATTCTACTGAAGTCAATGGAGTTTCCTAGACAAGTAATGAATTCTCACCTAAATAAGAGCTGTGAGACCAGGTCCCCAGTCTTTAACTTAAGAAATGCTGTTGCGATGGCAGTAGCTGTATCAGTCATTTAGTGACAGGAACTGATACCAGGTTTTGCACATTAACAATGTCCTGGATAAGTTTCAGAAACCCCACTGTCATTCTTAAGGCCACCTTCCATTTTTAATAAAAACAAAAACAAAATCTTTCAAAAATTGGACGGTGATTGCCCAAGCAGAACCCAAACAAAAACAAATCAGTAACAAAAATGAGTTTGAAAAATAGCCCCAAGTTTTTATAATGATGATGATGATGATAAACATTTATATTGCAGCACACCAGTTGGGAGCCACCTTGTGCTAGGGACAGGACCAACATATAATAAATAACAAACCTTGCTCCAAACAGCTTATAATCAAAAAAGACAAGTCAGAACTGAAGGCCAAGGCAAACCAGCCACAGGGGGTTGGAAGCAGTGAGAGAGTAAGAAATTTAAAGGACATGCTTAATTTTCAGTCAGTCAGTATAAATTAACGTAATTTGTCACTGCCCAGGGGTTATTAGATGTAGTTAACCTCCTCCAAAATACTTCAACTAGAAAAATATTTTAAACTGCACTTTAGGAACTAAATTGTGTTAATAGCCCTTAACTCTAGGAGGCCATGCAAAGCCATCATGCCCCAAGGGAGCATGAAAATTGCTGTATCATTAATCAGGGTGTTTCATAAGCTCTTCTTTGTATGTCCAGAGTGCCCTGCTTGCTGGCAACAAGGAGAGAGGATCCATAGGCCTCTGAATGCACACCCTCCCCTCACTCACTCTCTTGTCCTTGTGGGATGCAGTGCTTCTAGTCAAAGGATCTCAGCAGTAGCCGTTCAGTATTGCATTGAATTGCTGGGCTGCAATTCCAGACAATCTTCTACTGAGCAGTCATACAAAATTTAGCTGCAATTTAACTTTAAATGATTTATTCGCCCTTCTTTAAAATTGTAATGTAGTAAGATAGCACCAAACTGCAAAAATAGATAGAACCCAAAAGAAAAATCTACCTGTTCTCTCCTCCCCAATAAGAAAGCAGACTGCATTTGAATATTGTTTTAATAAAATAGATTAATAAGTAGAAAGGGGATGCCAGATCTTTTATAGAAAAAACAACATTAACATCATTACCTCATTGGCTCAAAAATGGCCCATTAAAACCAATTTAAAACACTTCTTTTTTTCTTTTTAGTTGCTCTCTTTTGACAAAGGCAAGAAGTGTTCTCTTTTGAAAGAGAAAGCCAGGAAGCCAATAGGATTTTCCTTTTGTAAAGGTAGGAAATCTTTAACCTGAGCAGCCTGTTACCGCTCCCACTGAATCAGAGATAAAATTCCCATTGTTTAGCCAAACTTTAACCTGGTCTGAAGCAGAAATGGGTTTACACTAGCTGAGGACCTGGTCCTTGAATTCAGTGAGACAGTACCAATCCTTAAAATGCCTTGCAGAAAGTAAGAAGCAATCCTGTGGTCAGCATTGAACAGATAAAGCAGCATTTACATTACTAGCCCCAAAGAGCCATGAACAGATGTTCAAGTATAATGCTACAAAAGCCTCAGCCCTTTACAGAGCATCAAAAACATAGCCTTATCAGAGGTGTACATACATTCACAGCCCCTTAGATAGAACACTACAAAAACTGCTGTAAAGGCATGCTGTCAAGCCAGGATTTGGTAGAGTGCTTCTGTATTCTGCCAGCCTCCAGAGGTGTCTGTCAGGGACCCCAAACACTAACAGCCTGCCTTTCCCAGCCGGAGAGTGAAGGACCACTCGGCTGTCAATGAGCCCACAATTGGGCACTGGTACCTGTCACTGTTCCTACTGTCCCCATGGCACCAGCAGCCATCTTTGCTTCTGCCTCCACTGTGACAACAGCACCAGTTTCTGCCACCATGGTGGCAGCAGCAGGGATCCCAAGTACATTTGCTGTGTTCTAGGCCAGCAATAGGCCCTCTGACAGCTTGCTGCAGTGAGCAACCAGCTGCTGCTCCTCTCCTTCCCCCACTTGGACAGTGGGAGGGGGAAAAGAGCAATGCACTGTGGGATGCTGGGGGACCAAGAGACCTCCTGTAGCACTACATGTAACTAGACATGTTACTCATGATGCTAAAAATGTAGTGCCACAGAGAAGTTCCTGTTTCAAGCAGGAACATTTCTGTAGCATTTCCATGATTTTCGTAGCGCTACAGGGGGCATACACATTTGTTCATTCAGCTTTTTTATAGCTACAAGCTATAGCTTAAAGCTTTATAGCATATCTGTCCGTGGCCTGAGACTCCTCTCCAGTCAGCAAGTCAACACTTACTGATTGCCTGAAGAAACTAGCAATTTGAATTTCCTGTCAGTTAAGTACTTGTCTTTTTCAAAACATTTGAAAAGGTTCAAAATGAACAGTAATAAATTTGGCAAGAGTTTTGACAAAACTTGATCACTGTGTTTAATATCCAAAAATCATGCATTTTAAAGGCCAAACTTCTTGGGCTCTAATTGTTAGCTGTTTTACAAGCTAACAAGCCAGGTCAGGAATAAACTTTCCAGAGCTTAGATCAGCAGAAGTACAAAGCAGGTACCAGAGGGGTAACAGGTAAGGTTTGTGCCCTGAGCTAGTGTTTGCCAATAGCTATTCCCCATGATTAGAAATAGCTGCTACCATTAGAAGGCAGAGGTAGTGTGTGGCAGGGGTGAAGAAAGGAGATGCTGCTGCTGCTGCTGCAGGGGAGCTTACCTTCTCCCACCTCCCTACTGCTGCTCCCCCCTGCTCTGAATACTATCTATTGTCATCACCTGCAGCAAGTGGCAACAGTAAATTCAGCAGAAATAAAAGAGGCTGAGGAAGAAGTATAGGGACAAGGCAGACTGCTACCAACTTCTGGGCAATACTGGATTCTTTGGTGAGAAAAGCAACACTCCCAAGGTGGCCTCTATTCTGAAGTCCCCTCTAAGGTGGCACCCAGGGCTTGTGCCCCATTCACCAACTCCTAGTATTATGATATTGGTAGGTGCAAAAAAAAAATCCTTCTCCAACCCTGATGTTCACAGATCAGTGTTTTTGCTGTGACTGACCAAACATACACTGACATTTCTAAGATTTAGTGTGTAAGCTGGCAGACAAGCTGGCAAACAATTACGAATTTGCCTGGAGCTCTTGGGAACTACCCACTCACAGAAATATTTTTATGCTAACGCCAGAAAGATGATTCAGTGTGAGCCATGGTCCTCATGCTCTCATTGAGTTAATGACAGTTTTCTCTGAATAGGGCAGTAATATCGGGAGCAAAGTGGACTTCAGAGATAAATGCTTACAAGCAATCTATGCTTGAACCATCCAAAAAATACTGATGATAGCAACATTTGCTTCCAATATTTACTAAGCATGCAGGCCTGGGAGCTCCATTTTATCCCCTGTCGAATTCGGTTACATTTGAAGTGGCACAGGAAGACTGAAGAGAAGAGGAAGACCTCCCTGGATATCTTTAGTAGAGTCCCTGGCCTGCATAGATTGTTCCACTACATATGGGTGCATCCCATAATACTTTAGGGAAGAGTATGGGACTCAAATGTCTCAACCAACTTCCAATATGAGTACCAAAAATTTGTAAAAGGAATTTAAACTTAACTGGGTACAATTTCCTTTATTCCGCATCCAAACAATTTAGGTAGTGTCTATAGTTATAGCTGCCATGTTCCACCCATCGACAGATGAAAAGAGTCTTAGATTGCATATGGAAGATTCCTAAATTCTTCCAAAAGCTTGGTTTGTGAGGCAGGCAAGGTTCTTTGAGTAGATGTGATATCTTTCATTAGACCAACTGAGTAGTTGGGAAAAAGTTCTTAGCAAGCTTTCGGGTTTCTTCAGGCATAGGAAGTCTCTGCTGTTCTGAGACACCAAGGAATGAAAGAAACTAAAAGCTATTTAAGTTGAGGAACCTTTAATTTTCCCTGTACTTTTAGACCACTCCAGAAGCCACCCCAAATAAGAGTTAGCTGTAAGTTATAACAAAAACAGTGCTTACTGACAAGAAGCAAATGATAAAATAAAAAGAAAACCACGTGCACCTGTAGACAGTCAGTATAGAAAGAATCACTAAGCAGGCACCATACTGAGGTCCCAACTCGGAAGCCTACTCCTCTTAAGAAATGAAGATAAGTATGCATTTAACTTTAGGCGCATAATTTAGTACCATTAACTCGGACTGCAGTATGTGCTAAAATCTTTTTGATGGTTGAGGCCTAAAGTGGCAAAGTAACTGTACAGCATGCTATTATCCAGACTACAGCACTGAAGGAACACACATCTCCTTGCCTGGGGGAAGTAAATCTGAAATGGAGCACTACTCAGATAAAGATCCTTTGGACAGGGAACAGCTAAGTCTCTGGCAATGCCTCCTTCATTCAGCTAATAGCCTTCATTGCTTCATTACTTCATTGCCCCACCTCTACACAAGATACTTGTTTCCTGAATGCGAGGGCCATCTGTTAAAAATGAGAAAGACATTCAGTTTCAAATATCAGCTATTTCCTGCACTCCAATCTATGCCAACTCTCCATTTTCTTCCTTCTGGTATCTGACACCTACTATCACACTTTTCCTCTCCAGTGGACTCTTCCCAATAATTAATTTTCCTCATAGAAGTGTTGTTGATTTATACTTCTTTCAAAGCCTTCCATTCACATTCATTAGCTTTTACACCTTACTGTTAACAAATCCAAATTACATAGCAGTTCTCCTTTAACATGAAGACTAGCTCTAAACACAGACATGTGAGCTAGGTCCTCACGCAATATTAGTCAACATAGCTACATTGTCCTCATTGTCAATGACGTAGAGCAGTGGTGCTCAACCTCTGGCCCACAGGCCAGATCCGGACTGGAAGACCATGCCAGCCAGCCTAGGGTCTCCCCACAGGTCCAAAAATTTGGCATCAGGGGAGCAGTGCTGATGTTAATTGTTACTCCCTTGCTGATAAACTTATGGATCCATGGGGTGATCACATGGGCAGACCTACACATTAGATTGTGATGGCAATGGTGGGGCCAGTATGGGGGTCACTCCACCATTGGATCTGTTGAGTGGTGTCAGGATGCACATAATGTTGGGCTGATGCCTGCAGCTAGACATGGGGCTGGGCTAGTGTTCCAAATCGTGCCCACAGACTGATGCCGCATCCCAACCCTGCACTGGATCAGATCCATAGCTTGACCCTGCACATGGGATCCACTATTTCAGAAAGGATCACACTATGTGTGATTTACAGTGCAGCATAACATTGCCTGACTCCTCACCACTCATCTGGCTTGTGGGACCAGAAGGTGGAGCACCACTAATGTAGAGCAGCGGTTGGCAACCTATGGCCCACAAGCTGCATCCAGCTCACTGAGCCACTGGATCTGGGTCACAAAGCTGGGGAGCTTTGGCAGCAAACAGCTTTTGCCTGTGTTGCAGCTGGGTAGTGGGGAGAAGTGGAGGCAGTGGTCAGGTCCTAGCACTGACCTGCCTTGAACCTGACCTGTCCCATTCCAGCCCAGCACCAGAAAACCTTGCCAACTACCGATGTGGGGCTTCATAGCTTCACTATAACTGTCTATCCTTTTGGGAAAAACCTCCCAGAGAGCTACAATTATATATTTGCCAATATTTGTGCAGAAGCAGTAATTCTGACTGGCCCGGACAGACATCATGTCATTTTACTGAATAAAAAGCAACTCTGCTTTAGTTACCCCTAGTCATGTTTAAAAGTAAACAACGGTTTGTTTGTCTAAACAGCCCCTCTCTATCAAAATACATGTTTTGGTACTAGGAGATGCTAATCAGTTTGATTCATTGAAGCTGTCGTCACATAAGGCAGGATAAACAGAAGTTTCTTTCAAATGACTATTGACTTAAAATAATTTCCAGAACATCCATTCAAAAAAAGACACCTCTGCATGCCAAATTCCTTTCAAAATATTACAGTTTTCTATTGACTGACAAACAACAAAAGCACATTCTTAATATCATATTTAAAGCAGAATGCAGACTTTGGTCATCATCTACAAGTAGATTTTGAGGGAAGACACTTAAAGAGTCTTTAATATTTATGTTTATGTTTGTATGATGGCATGCACCAAAATAAAGCAAATAGTAAAGCAACTGCACTATGTAGATGTGTGTTGTTTTCTATGTCATTATGTTTACTCCTACATGTAGGGAGAG
>JAGPOW010001296.1:44387902-44490402 GCA_030014935.1 Caiman crocodilus | reverse complement strand
TGTGTGCACACACAGGGCTATGCTATGAATTGTTTCTTGAGCTAAAGAGCTCTTTCAGTTGATTCCTTCAAGGTGTTTTCAGTTTCTATTTTTACATTAAAATGGTTAATCTGCCTTCCATTAGCGCTAAAAAGAAACCACTTGGTGGAATTGGAGAAAATCACGGCACATGTATTGAAATATAATTACTCCTCCTAAAATTATCCAAGTGCTAAATAACTTGGAGTCCTGTTTACACAAAACTAGCAGAACCAGTCATACCAAATAGTTATGACAGTGCTGCAAAGATGTTTATAGGCTTCCAGACTTGAATCATAAAGAAAGCCACGAATAAAAACAGGCAACTCCTTAAAGATACCCAGGAATGTAGAAGACAAGAAACAAAGACACAAATGAAAACCTAGTTTGGGAAGTGCTTCCAAGTACTTTTCCTTGAACTGTTCCCCAGTACAAGACCAGAGCTACAGGAGAAAGGAAGAAAGTGGGAAGAACTACAGGAGAAAGGAGATAGAGAAAAAGCTTGGCAATCATCCATAAAGACCCTGAAGTTAATTTAAGATATATGGAAGCTTTGGCTATAGCGTGGACTTCCATTGATCACTGAACTTCAGATGCTATTTAAAAAAAAGTCAGGATTCCACAATAAATGGAGAAAGACAGTCATCTGCTGACAACAGGTTCAAGGGAGATTGTGGATCCCTATGACTAATATCCAGCTTATCACATCTAGAATCCTCTATACAATTATTCATATTTTAATTCCACTTTATTTCTGTTCTCCCATCACATGACTGTATTGAATCTGGGCAGTATTTTGTGAAGTACTAGCTGTCCATCCTTATTACTGCACAGTCTCTCTATGCAAGCAGGCAAACAGAAATAAATGTGAGAACCCTGTTCTTAACTGAGGGACTGGAACAGGGAGTTCAACTTTACTACTGGTTGAGCAGAGCCATGCCAAGGCAGACTTGGCACATTGTGTCAAAGGTTGTATCACAAGCTTCAGAAGCAATACCAATCAACATTAGACCAGCACAAAGTCTGGGGCTATGTATGTTAGCCAGAGCACAAATGCCTGACGCCTTCCTTCAGTTTAATTAAAGCAAACAGTCTCCCAGTTAATTTGAGAGACTTTCCTCACTGCCAACTGCTTACATATGTTCTTTTAATCAGGAAGGTTATCTATTTTAGCAGTAACCACGATGAACAGAAATGAGAGAGCAGAAAAAAAATAGTGGAGAATTAGACGGAAGGGGTGGGAATTGCTCATCATCAGAGAATACTCAGATCAAGGCCAAAAAAGAGAAAGACAACAACATGAGCTATCTCAAAAATGTGCAATCTTCTATATGGGGGCAGTGCCATCTCCTTTTAGACCCAACATGTTACATTCCTTAATATGCCTTGTTTGATTAAAAGGTATTTACTCATAGAGTGCCACTCTAATCCCCTTCCCCTGTCCAATCTGCTTGTCTTTCTTTTCCTTGCCCTGTGTTCCCTGCCCAATCTGCAGCTCTGCTTTCTGCTTCCCTACCTTATCTGGTGCTCTGGTACCTATTCTCTCCCCAGTTGGCCGTATGTCACACACAGCGGCTGCCTGTACCACTTGTGGCACGTGCCGCAAGTTGGCCACCCCAATCTAGGAGACAGCTGTCTCCACTCCTGGGCTGTGATTTCTCATATATAAAAAAATAGCTTATGCTTAGATCTATGTTACTAGGGTTAGACTGCTATTAGTACCTGAACTAGGTAATTCTAGGTCAACTCAAATGTCTCTACAGTTTACTGCAGTCAATTCTGTGCCTATAGTTTACACCTCCCCTTGCTGGACATCTTGAGAAGGATGGTAGTCTGGCCTATAAAGAGATTTATTAAGCAAAAAAAAAATCATGTGGGTCCAGGACCCCAAGAGGACATACCTTGAACAATAAAAAATTAGGGAACCACGTCCCTCTCATTTCCATTAGTGTTTTTTGCTTATCAACAAGAATGCAGGAGTTAGGCTAGGGGGAAGGGGAAAAGAGAGCATTTTCTATATCACAGAATGGGCAGGGAGAGGAGGCACTGTTATGAGAGGTAAAGAGAAAAGGGGGTTGCCAAATTTATGCCTATCTGGAGGGAAAGACTGCTGATGTACACAAAGAAAGGGACAGAGATATTAACGTTCTAACAAGTCTCTAAAAACAATGAATGCTGGATGAGCTAGAACATGTTAGCTTAATGTTCATGGCGCTTTTATTGTGTCTGAAAATGCAGAAACAACAGCACATGCCCATCAACCACTTTTGAGGGAGGTCATTCAGGCTTGTCCCAAAGTTTTCTGCATTCCCCATAAATTTGGCAACCCCCTTTTCTCTTTGCGTCTCCTCCCCCTACCTCTTCCCATATATAGAAAACACTCTTTGCCCCTTCCCCTGCTATAGAAAACCCTCTCTTTGTCACTTCCCTGGCTACAGAAAACCCTCTTTCTGTGGGGCCTGTCAGAGTGCCTGACCAAGTCACTTGCTGCCTGCAAAAGCAGAGGGGCACGGTGATGCCACCCTTCCCTGACTTCTGCCTCTCTCGGGCTGCTGAAATCTGGGGGACGGCTTCTTTCTGGGGCGAAGGACTTCTTCCTTTCAAGGCAGCGGTGGATATTCCCCATTAGCGTGCCCTCTGCCTTCCGCAGGTGCCAAGGCCCTACTGAGCCTATTCAGAGGCACAGGGAGAGAGGAGCTGAACTCTGTACCAGTCCCTTAACCCAGAACCGGGTTCTGCATTTCTTTTGCCTGCACAGAAAGCCTCTGCAGTAATAAAGATGGTCAGCTAGTACGTCACAAAATACCACAACCTGTCTTCTTCTGCCAGGGATTTCATTTGAGGTCCCTGTCACGGGCTTCTCTGGCATCCCAGAGGCCCTGCAGGGCTATCTTTCGATTAAAGGGGTGTCTCTTGCCCACTCCTTGTACCACACAGCGGGGGGCCGCCTGGCAGAAGGAGAGAAGACGGCCGGGCGGGCAGGAAGTCCTCCGCGGCCGCGTTTCCTGCGCCCTGCCCCATCCCGCTGTCAGCCTGCCCGGTGACTCGCTTCCTTCTGGAGACAGGAACTGGGAGGAGTGGGGCTGGGGCAGCAGCTGCCCGCCCTGATTCCCCCGCTCCTGCCCCCTCTCTAGTTCCTTGGGTACAGGGTGTGGGGGGAGCCGCGGCAGCCGAGCGCATCTCGCCCAGCCGACATGCCCGCCGTCGACAAGCTCCTGCTGGAAGAGGCTTTGCAAGACAGCCCGCAGGTACCTGCCGCCCCCGTCCCCGTCCCCGTCCCCGTCGGTGCAGGGGCGGTGCGGTGCGGGGTGGCCCGGCCGAACGTTCGGCTCCGCGCTCCATTGTGACGTACCTGGCAGCCCTCTGCTACCTACTGTGACGCACAGAGGAGCCCCTTCGCTTGGCAGGCCTGAGCAGGGGGGTGGGGTGGGGGGAAACCTGGGGCTTGGTCCTTGGTGCCCTTAGAGAGATTGGCACCAAGCAGGGGTTAGGGCTGGGCGCCTGGGTTACCTCCCCCGAGCTGCAGGCGTGATGGGGGTGCTTTGCTCCCGTGGGAGGTGTCTTAGAAGTAGGTGGCTGCAACTGCCCATTCCAGGCTCAGGTGTCCAGGTTCTTCTGGGTTAATTTTTACTGAATACACCCCATACTTTTTTGGGGCATAGGGATGCTGTCTTCGAACCCATATGTGAAAACCAAAGATAAGGGGTGTACTAGGAAATGCTTATGGGCATGGGGGTGAGGAGGGAGTTGGCCCCCCTCAAAAGCCGGATGAGAGGACGCAGGGCAGGTGCCTGCAGGGAGTGGAGCGGGGGCTGCTGGGCACTGAGAGCAAGGTGCCCTCTCCTTCCCTGTCAAACAGCCCTCCTGTTATGCCTGGGTTTGGGTGCTTTCTGGCTGCTGCAGGAGTAAGGGCTTATGAGACCTGCCAGGTGTTGTTGTGTGCAGAGCTGGATGGTGCTCAAGTTGCAGGGGCACGCTGCCAACCCACTATTGATATCTCAAACTCATCTGACCGGCATGGTCAGAGACTGCAGCGGTGTTTGCAAATCTGGGGCAGAATACAGCACATTGTAAAACTGACACTGGCGGGGCACTGGCTTATGCTTCTTTCCCAGATCCAAGGTAGGACATGTTGTGCTTAACACCCTGTATTGACTCTCTCCCAGCAGTAGAGTGGATATGAGAAAAATAAGGTTGCCAAACAGCCCTTGATGATGATCGCCCGTCTAGGCCACGTGCAACTAGTACTGCATGCTTACTAGGAAAAGTGAACCATGGGCCCTAGAAAGGCTCTTTAATGGAGGGAAGGGAAGAGGACAGTGGAGAGGGGGAGATCCAAGAGCTGGAAGAAAAAAGAGACAAAGCCAGAGGGCAGGGCAGGGAGAGCTAGGTGAGAAAGGGGAATGGTCTATGTGTGGGGAGTGAGGAATAGGGAAAGCTTTTGAGAGAACAGAGGAGCATGCAGCTGGAGATGAGAGAGCAGGAACTCCATCGAGGGATGGAGGGGAAAAGAAGGGAAAGTGGCATTGTGGGGCAGAAAGACGGAAGCACAGGGGTGAGTTGGAATTAGGAGTGGAGCAAAGGTCCAAATATGTGGTAAGGAAAAGCCTTACTAGGATGTACCTGCTGAGCTGCATTTACCTTCACCCCACCCAGCAACCCTCCAAATCATCTTGTCCTGGAATGAGGTTACACTTGAATTTTCATCCTGGGAGGAGTGAAATTGGCCTGGGAAGGAATCAGTGCTTTCTTCCTATGGGGAGCATCACGCCCTTTACTGAACTAGTTCAGCTTTATTATTGATAATACTTAGCATTTATGGGGTTAACATCTCCAGAACTCAATGTAAACATTCATTTTGAAAAACTTTATACTCATAATAAACAAACTGTTTTGCCTGCTCAATTAGCATCTTATGGCAATGGTTGGAAATACTGGAAAAGTAAACAAGTTATATACACACTGACACACGACCAGATTTTAAAAATCATTTATTGTTCTAATTATATAGGTTTTTGGAAAACATATTTTGCATAATCATTCAGTGTTCCAGAGATGTTTAATTCATACATTAAATACAGTTTTCATGTAGTAACTTTTGAGGCTTTGGATTCTCCACTGGAAGTAAATGATGATGATGATAATTACAACACTGATATTGATAATGTGGTGTACTAGGAGGCACTGTGATGTATCAGTATTTAACTATGCTAGGTTCTTTACAGCCTTCAAACAAAAAGACAGCTCCTGTCTGTAAGAGCCTATGTTATCATTTACCCTAGTGCAAAGTGGGCCCCATTTTCTTTTGCATTGTACTGTGTACATTGTCACTATCACCAGTCCAAAAGGAGAATAAAATGAATGTGAAAGCACTTTCTTTTGGATAGCATAAAAGACAGCAGAGAATTAGGCCTAAATTATTTATCAGACTCAAGAAAGCTCACTCTCTGTCTCTCATGTTTAATAAAAATACAATTTTTAGATCTTGATTTGTTGTCCAGCGCAGTATAAACAGAGTCCAGAATGAATGTGGTCTGTTTAAAGTTGTTAATGGCAAATAAGGAGGTAAATTCAGATAGCCATGCTGAAAAGCAGTGGAATTCCTTACATTAAGGCAGGATTTGGCTTGACATTTCCAACAGCAGGGGTGGTAGTAGTATGATTGATGATGCCTTAAAAACTGTTAAATTCTTATGTTTGGATTACTGGTTCATTTCTGCAGCATAATATGCTCTTGAAGAAATTATCATAACAGCAATAACTAAAAATATAAACATACATATATATTTAGCAATATTGGTTTCAAACAGTGTTTTAAAAAGAAACGTATAATACAAGTTTTCAACTATAACATCCCATACTGCTTGAACCATTTATGGGATTTATTATTTGTTAATAAAGTAATACCAAAAACAAGATTTTTTTAAAAATGGTTGCACAAAGATAAGTATCCAGATTAATTTTTGGCATTTTGCTAAGCAAAACTAGTGTTTTCCATAGAGCTTGTGGGAAATCCAGTAGGGTTTAGGCATCAAACTGTAATTTGTTCCTCTAAAAAAAAACAACTAGCCCTATGTGCACAAATATACACTCAGGAACCTACCTTAAAGCACTCCTCATTTAAAATCTGGGCCTGTAAATTTTCTTGCTTGTTTTTCACATGATTCCCTTGCTTCATTATGTAATCCTCCATTGTTAATTCCATCCCACAGAACCAGTCTTTTGTCATGGTATAGTGTAAGGTCATTAAAAAGTTAGATGAGGGAAAGATGGATTTTGGGTAATGGAAGTGTTAAAATGACCAAGCTATTGCTACTGATTATGACTGCTAAAATCCAGACTTTTTGCAAATTAACAAGTTTTTAACTAATTAAAATTCAGAATAGGAGCTGAACTCTAGTAACTCAGAACATGGCATTCCCATTGACTGGGAGTTCTGGGCAGGATCAGGCTAAGTTTAGTACCTGTAATAACAGGTGCTACTACACACATCTTTTTATGCAATGCTAATGCACAGTAGACTAATTCTATTGCACATTAGCATGGCTTTCTCAGTAGACACACCCTTCTCCCCCTTTTTGATTTGTAGGTGATATTTTAAGAAAAGAAGCTCTTTGTAGTAGTAAAGCTCCTTTTGTCCTAGGATGCGCCAAGTCCTTTCCAAAAATGAAGCATCCCCCCACAGTATCTCTAGGATATTATGCCTTTTTAGTACATCAGTAAACTGGAGTGTTTAGAGGCTGATTTCCTTAGAAGGGAGCCAGAGCAGCAATGAAAAATCTAGAGCAGAACGCAAGTCCAGATTCCCACTCATCTGCTTTAACCACTATACAGCATTCCTTTGCACCTTAGAGAAAAACTTCTCAGCACAGATGAAAGGAACGTTTTGTCTTACTCTGAAGGCTCTTAGGTGAGTGGTTTAAAGCTCTTAGAATGAATATAAACTCTCTGCTGGGAAATCTGCAAAGAAGGACAGAACAAGGTACATCTTCCTAAAAGCAACACTTCTGACTATTTCCCTAAGACTCTAAAATAAACTACTGTGATGAGTACCCAGAGGGCACGCCTGTATGTTCATTAATGCACAGTAGTTACTGCACATTTAGTTTAGTACTTGCTTAATGAAGTACAAACTAAATGCACAGTAACTACGTTTACTGTGCAGTAGCACCGGTAAACTTTTTTTTGTGACACTTACTGCGCAGTAGCGTACGAACATGGTTTTTGTGCGGTGTTATTAGGCTATTGTGCATTAAGCATCTTGTGTAGATGCACCCAGATTGTATTTCCCAGACTTAAGACTGTTGAGAATACCAGCATACATGGTGATTTTGTTCAAGGGACACTATTTTAGTGGCAGCCTCACACTTCATTGCCTTTTTCTTTTCCTGTCCTGATCCAGGAAATTCAGTTGGCTGACCCAGTCTGGGGACTTGTTTTTCCCCAACCCATAAAACAAGGCAGCAGCATTTCTGTTGTCCCTGGCCTGTTTCCATGAAATTGCCAAGTGGCTGTATTTGTCCAAAATAATACAAATTATTCTTTCCCTCTCTGCTCATTTGCTCACAAGAATGAAGTAGTAGATCAGAGTGAAGAAAGTGCACTGTCTGTGAGGCTGACTTAGCCAAAGCCTCCTGAAATAGAATAATGGAAGATAATGAATGAAAAACACCTCTTTTAATAAGATTGCTTATGATGGTAGAGAGATACAGCTAGTGATAATGTTTGATCAGGAGTCCTTGGCTTGAGTTTGATTACTGTAATCACCAAGTAGATTTTCAGGATTTTTTAAATTTCTGACTGTGTTGGAAGAAGGATATGCTAGTTAGAGCATAGTAGTCAGGGCTCTGCTCTATTAAATACTTGTCACGTCACTTCTTTGTGCCCTACTCATCACATTAGCATGTTCAAGTGAGATTTTTTTTAGATCATTGGACAGAAAGAGCCTTATATATTTAAAAAATGTTAGTTTGGTTTGTTTTTTCTGCAGTTTCTTTAATAAAATGTTTGATTTTTTTGCGGGGAAGGGGGTTTGGTACTGTATTTCTATTTGGGAGTAATACTTTTGCTTTTTGTTCTTTTAATAAAGACTCGCTCCTTGCTTAGTGTATTTGAAGAAGATGCAGGAACCCTTACAGAATATACAAACCAGTTGCTTCAAGCAATGCAGCGGGTCTATGGGGCCCAGGTAATCTTTCATTTGTGTTGATTTTGTTTGATGGGGGATGTGGAGGGGTAGAAGGTAAGCTCTTATCACACTTCTAATAGATAGTTTTATTTCTAAGGGTCCTGACTATCTGTACTTCACTTTGACTTGTGTGGGAGTTAGTGTTATGCACTTTGGCAAGACAGGAGTAGGGGTGGGGAGAATGGGAATCATACTTTTTCATGTTGAGCACTCCTTAATTTGCTGTTTTGCTACCTCTTCAGAAAAAGATACATTAAAAATAGCCTTTCAAAAAATAAAATATGAGCCATGGTATCTTCTTTCCCTTAAATATAGGGCAATACCAACATTTTCACTCTTGGTAGCTTATATGTACATACATATAGTAACATGTTGAATTAATACCTACATCCTTTTGAAAATGGGCCTTGGGCAGGTAAGTCAGTTCAGTGCTTTTGAAAATACTATGCCAAGTTCCATGGACTTAAGACTTAGTGCCTATGAGTCAGATTTCCAAAGTATGTGGAGACCTAAAAAAGTGGATGGGTGCCTAGTGATACAGTCAAAAGCACCTGGGTAGGTTAGGCACCCAATTCTCAGTGCTATAAAATAAGAAAGCTCTTTGATTCTTACAATCCGGTGAGGCAGATCGCAGAGCGCATGGAGGCCCTCAGATTGGGTGGCCTTTTGCTGGAAAATGGAATGATTGATTCCTGTCAATGCAAATTATTGTAGGCAGTGGATTTACACAGCTGTAAAGCCCAGTTTGGGGAAATGGAGAATCAGGCCCTTAGTGTGTCCCTTTGAAAGGACTGGTCTTTAAGGAGGCTGATTGATTATCACAGCTTGAATGTAGAAGCTTCCCTTTTAGGATCTAGTTGCCTACAACTGAGAAGACCAGTGTTAATGCTGTTGACTGTGTGTGGTCCTGTACAAAATAGGAGCTTGCAGGGCAACTCAGATATTTAAGAAGTAATATGATAGCCAGCTTAGTGGGCAGCTGAAGCAACGTCAACAATTAAACAGAACAGGGTCAGGCAGCTTTGCAAAAGAACTGGGTTTTAAGAAAGACAAGAGCATAGACAGATGAGAAGAGGGAGTTAGTTCCAAACAGAGGGGAATGCTTGTATAGGGTGAGTCTGATCATACAAAGGGAAGAGCTGTTAGGGGCAGGACAGGAGAAGAAGACAAGGGCATAAACATCTTTTGGTTATTTGAACTGAACAAATGCTGCAAAGATGTCAAACACACACACACTGGGTGTTCCTCCCATTTCCTGATGCCCAAATTGGTTTTTTTTAGGAAGCAGTAGTTCTGGCCTGCAACTTGTAAGAATTGCTGTCACTGGCAAGATGCTTTTCTTTGCTTGGCTTTTCTCTTCCTTCCCCATTTCCTGTCTTTTCCACTTCTCCCCACAGCCTTTGATATTTCCCCTTTCTTCCTCCTACATTCTCCATTCTCCTTTTTATGGTTTGCCATGCTCCTGAATCTCCAGCTCAGTTTCCCCCTTTTTTCTGAGCTACTTCCTCCTCAAACACTTCTTGCATTTGCTGTTTATTGCATTTATTGTTCTGGGCTTAAGTGTTCACTGTTGATACTTGGGCACCTGACCTGAACCAAATCAAAGACGACTTTCTGTTTACAAAAGGTCACTATATTATTTTATGGGTGGGGGTGTGGTAAAGGAATAACTAAGTTTATAGATGCAAGATTTATATAGACAGACTTGGATGGGGGGAAAAAAATCTATATGGAAAAATAACATATTGTAGTTGATAACTGGAAAGCTGCGTAGAGCGACTGACATTGTTGAAAGTAATGGGAATCAGGCTTTGAAAATGTCAGCCTAGGCTTTTAGAGAGACACTCTTAAAAAAACCCACAACTCACGATATAGTGCCCTTTCTGTCCAACTTGACCTTTCCCTCTTAAGCTACAGACCTCATGTTGCAAAAATTAGTACGGGTCACTTCCCTAGATGTGGAAGGGAAATGCTAACTTGCAAGAAAATGTATTTTAATTACAAAGAACATGATGTTAAAGAGCAGTTTATGAATTGCTAGCATGTAGTAGCTTTTGTCAGTAATAACTCTGGAAGAATTCATAATATAAGATGAATGTATAGTTATAAAAAGTCCAAATAATAAGGTGCGTAATCTTTACTGAAACTGTTTTTCACATTCACATGTTAAGACCAGGTGTCTTTTTGCTGTTTCATTAGGATGTGCCTCACCAAAGGCCTACCAGGAAATGCTAGCAGTCCTGTTACATTTGAAAAATGAATGTGATCTAGTAGAATGAGCAGAAAAGTAAGGAGGTTTATGGTCCTAAGGTCTGATCCTGCTTTTTCCACTCACTTGTCTTAAGCAAGTCACTTCCACACTCTGTTTTAGTTTTCTTGTCTGTATGCTAAGGGCAGAATCTCCTTATCTACTTTCCAGTAATGTTGCATAGCTATAAATAGGGATTGAGCTCTTAAACTTGGAAATCAAAAGATTAACCTATACTGGGCGTCTCCAACTCGAGGGAGTAGGTTCTTCAAAATCATGAGACTGCTCTAGCAATCCCGAGAGCTATTTAAAATAAGACATCTAAGTTGCTTTTTACCAGAATTCTGAAATGTGAGTCTTCTGGGTGCACCTGAGGCGTAAGATATGCTCCAGAATTGTACGGGGAAATTACATAAACAAAAAAAAAAAAAAAGGAAAGCTGAGATGTTCATGTGTTGATTTATTTCTAGGAAATCGTAGAAGACTCATGATTCAGTCACAAGCATTGGCCATGCTGAATGGGCGCAATGCTGAGCCTCATGTAGAGAGATCCACGTCAAGATAGGTCTCTGGTCACATTAGTGCTCAAAACACTCATTTAAGTGGCAGCTGCCAGTCACAGTCTATCCATAGTTACCAGAGATAGTCTGAATGGCATGCAAGGAGAAGTATTTCCCCGATGTGAACGTTTTTATTTTAGGTAACAGCTTTGTAAAAAGTGGAACAGTTTGTCTTCAGTTATTTTAACTACAGAATTTTAACCGGTGGCAGGGTCCCTGATTATCATAACTATATAAGGCATCAGAAATGCCTGTTATGTCAACCACAAGTCCAAAAATCATACATTTGGCTACTCAACATCAAATTGATTGTTATGAGGACTAAGAACAACAGTGTTGTCTTTATTTGCTTTTCTCTGCACATCGTCTATCACATGGATCACATTTTCAAGCTTTCATCTGCAACCATAAGGGCAAATATTTGTTTTAAGTTGCTTTTCTCATAGAACCAGTTGGCTACAGAGGAGATGTTGTTCTGTAAACCAGAACTGGCATAGCCGATTTTATGAAGCAGCACCTACATTTATATTACCATGTTAATTGCAAGTTTGCATCACTTACAGAAGAGGCGCTCTGCCTGACATTCTCCACCTGTTATTAACATGAGTAAACAGTGGATGATGAGTAGCATATTGACTAAGACATGGGACTCCATTTAAATGCAGCTAGCTCCCTAAGCTTATAGTCTGCATACTCAAATTTGCAGATTCTGCTAACTACGTAGAACAGTAAATGTACTAGCCATCTTGCGGAGAGGTTTGCAGGAAATTGTAAAGCTTGATTCCCTGCTAAACAAGAATCCTGCTGTAGCTTCTGCCACTGCCTTGCAGGAAAATCTCAACTGTTGCCCTTTCTTGACCTATTAGATGATTCTTCCCTTAGGCATTTATCATTTGTGGGGAACTGAATACATCATTGTGCAGTAGCTAGACAGGGAAAGCTAGCGAATAGCTTGATACTCCAAGATGCTGAGCAATCCCAATTTACTGGGATCTGAAGTAGCTCAGCACCTCCCTGCACTATTTTTTTTTAATTTCTTCAGCATTCTGGCTGTAAGCTTAAACCTTCAGACTCGTTGTATTTTCCAGATTGCTGATTACTTATTAACCAAACTGTGAAAGACATGCATGTTAACTGAGCATGGTAATGAGATTGGATACCTTCATGTTCCCAGAGGGAGGACAGTCCATAAATCTCTTGCGGACAACTTCCCCCAGTTTCCTATCCTTCCTCTCTCCATTTGTGAGCAGGTTAGCTATCCAAAACATGTACCAATTAAAACCTTATTTCACATCATTGCATACACAGCAGTTTGTCTCCACACTGACAGATGAAGCCATGGTGCATCTTTTCATGCTTGCTCATGTACAGTGTTAAAAACATTGACTTTAGCCAGCACAGAAACACAGTTGAGAGATTTATCATGTAGACTGGATGCAAAGAGAAGATGTATCTTTGCCTTTCACAATAATTGTACAGCTCAGTTTAATCCTTAAAATGACCTCTTACCTGGAACCTGGCAGACAATAATAAATATTCACTATTGAATAATTAAGGGTACCACACTCATTTAAACTATATCTGGCATGGATATTTTGACACTAGGATTTATTTAGAAGGAACAGGCTTTGATAAAATAATAGAAAAACCAGGGCCAGAAGAGGCTTCAAAGACTAAGTACAGTCAGTCAAAAAGCCAGAGGCTGAATCAGTTAAATCTTCGTAGGCGAGTCCAAGCTGGGTGGATTGAACCAGTAAGCAAGTGAACAAATAGTCACTTTTGATTTTAGAAATGCAACCACGTGCCTGCAGTGGCCCAGGCCCAGGCGATGGGGTTGGAGCAGACAGTTTGGCCAAACCTAGCCCCACCCACCTTGCGAGGGGTGGTTTTCAGGGAAGGTGCAAAGCATCCTGGGATGCTTGGGGATTGGCAGTTAACTTGAATCTGGAGGGGAACTGAGACAGAAGTTCAGTAAGCCAGTTTAACCTAAATCGGTCAAGTCTCATACTACTGGTTTATTTTAAACTGGTTTCAGCCATTTTGAAAGTGGTTTATATGTACTGAACTTCTGTTTTGTTACAGATTTGAACCGGTGTTTGATCCCTTATATTGGTTTGTGTGCAATTTCTGTCCCTAGCCAAAAAGTCATTTATTACACCCATTGCTCAAGGCAGGTTCAGTGATCAGCTACTTCAAAAATAGCATTGTTGGATTTTCATTATGAACTGAAGACAGCAACATCCTACTCTTGCATGATCAGATTAATAGCCACATGCATGAAAGATAATGCTAAAGAGCAAGCCCAAGACAAAGTATATGATATTGATAGTTTGACACTAGATCCAAAGATTTGAGGATGGGAATTTTGCTACTGTCCTGAACAGAAGCAGGATCTGGGCCAGAGCTGACCAAAATGTTGAAACAGATAATTCCTTGTATAACTCATGACACGTGTGTTTAATAGACATAGCTATTAAAGGCAAGTTATTATCTCCTTTAGTACATCCATGTAACCTGATGCTGGTAGATCCCTGACAAGTTTTTGTTACTACTCTGAGCACTTGTCAGATAAGTTTAAAAAAATATAATTGCAACAAGTCATCTTTGCTCATCATTGGTTAGTTAGTACTGATTTCTTACCAAGTCTTTCTTCTTCCTAATAAAGTTTTTCTGGGGGGTGGGGTTTTCTGGTGATTTCTTCCCCTCTCCTCCCCTGCTTTAAAAATATGCTAATGAAACTGCATTTTTCATGATGGTAGTTCTGCTGCCTCGCTGATCAGTTGTTTTCATCACTTAGACTTACCAAGCTGGTCACATTTTGGATAGGTTTTAGTTAACAGTCTTTCATTACTATCTCTCCCACTACAGAAGAACTTGATTAACTTTGAAATTTCAGAAGGAGCTGTGGGATACTGTATAAAATTAATTTGAGCAGCTGGATACATTTTGAATAGCTTTCATTTGGCTTTGCTTCACTGTTTTCCATTTGATTTTTCTCATGTTGTCTTATTATTTGATGCTAAAAATACACTTATGTACAGATGCTTATAAATATATACACAGCATTGTTCTTCAGCTTAATTGGAACATTATTTTCAGCCTAGTAAGAGTAATAGAAATGTGTATTGCCCTATTCTGTGGGATAATTTGTGGAATTACATTAATAACTGCTAGAATGGATTTTCACGGTTTAACAGATTTGGAAATTTGGGTAACACAAATAATAGCTTTTAAACCCTCCAGCTGATTAACGGTGGTGGCAACAGAGGGAACAAACTAGAATCAAGAATGAAAGCTGATAGAGAACAAATTAGAGGAGGATTAAGCCAAAATTTCTCAAATAAAGTTTCCTTAAGTAAGTCCTGTTACCACCTCATAAGCAAAACACTTAGCCTACTTTGTGTTCCTTATGTAATATAGTTGTACTTAAATTTGTCGGTTTAATTTGAATTGATTGCTAGTGTTTTCCATTTTCTTTTCTGGAAATGACATAATGAAAACTTCATTCCAGTAATAGGGCTACAGTCTGGCAGGTGTCGAAGAGGAATGTAGCATTAGCAATCCCACAGGGACTTACATACATGGTGCAAAAATAATGTACGCTGTATCTTGACAGGGTGACAATGACCCTAGTACAGAGAGCCAGCTCTGGGCTAGCGCACCATTAAACATATCACCTATTGGCTTATACGGGATTTCAGTGGTGTGTAGGACATTTTTTGGCCTGAAGCCCAGGGGTAAATTTCATGCCCAGTTCTCTCTCTACTTGTTCTTTCTAGTCCTACTTAGCACCCAAAAATCTGCTTAGAGTCAATATATGGCTGCTACTGCCTGGTTAGAAATTTGATGCAGATTAACAATAGCTTTGAACATTTGGTTATACTTTGTAATACCTCTTTGCACTCACAGCCTAGGGCAGGGGTATCAAATTCATCTCGCCCCATGGGCCGGATAAATGTCCCAAAGCCAGTCTGCAGGCCAAACTGGGACCAACTTCCTGTGGAGCAATAGTGGCACTGGGTCCAGTCCTGTACTACATGCAGCATGTGCCAACCCCTGTGCACTCTGTGCTGGCCTTTTGTGCTGCATGTGCAGCTGGTCTAATCCTGCTGGCTGCATGTAGCTCACACCGGTCCTGGGGCTCACTGTACACACAGCCCATGAGACTGGCAGGGGGTGTGTGCTGCCCACAGCAATCTGTCATTGCACATTGCATAGGGAGTTTGGGATGGGATTTTCAACATGCAAGCTGCATATGGTGCCCTAGTGAACTCGCTGTACTGCCTGCCAAGGCTGACAAATGGGGTTGGCTTGGTGACCTGTGGGCCAGATCAAATGGCTCCACAGGCTGTATTTTTAATACTCCTGGCCTAAGAAAGACACTTCTAGGATGCTTTAAGAGGGCCAGAATTAGGACAGTAAGCTTCTACCTTATCCCTGCATTGTAGCAATTCATAGTTCAAAATTTGGCTCTTCATCCTTTTATGGCTGAGCACTTATAGCCCAACCACAGATTTGACCACAAGAGACTGCAGAAGAGACAAGGTTAATTGCAGCACATGAGAATGGCATGGAGGTCCCTGTGAAGACTATGTCTAAAATCTTTGGCTTAGGTTTTCTCTCATGCCAAAAATCTAGTTATATAGGCAGGGAATGCCTCTGGCAAACTAGTCTTGGCTCCCCTGTTCTAAGGCTGTGTTTGCTTCTGCCTAGGCCATTCACATGAATTAGGGCAATGGAGAAGTTCCTCTTGGCTTATGCAGACTACCTGTGTTTTTGTGTTTTTTTCAAAAATGAAAAATATAGCTTCTCTGTGTGTGCATCGTGTGTGTATGTGTGTGCGCACGCGCACACACACACACACAGAACAATGGATTTCAGAATCAAATTAAATAGTTCAGAGGACTATTACTTCTTTATACAGGAAGGAAAGGGATACAGCCAGGGTGAATGTCACAGTTTTTCAGTGCGACTCCAATCCGACACTGTTGTAGCCAGTGGAAAAGATTAAAGCCTCTCTCTTTTTACTGTTCTAATAAATTAATGCTGAAAACCTTTGACCATTATTTGACAATGTTTGACTGCTCGAATCCCCAACCCTAGATTAAATCTGCTTCTTTAACAGAGAACAGAAGTTACTGCCTCTCCTACTCCTGTCTTAGCTTAGCCACTCCCATATAGGTATACAACATGCAAAAGAAAACACAGGGCAATGGGAGAGGCTGGAAGTTGTTTCAGGCAGATCTCTCAGACTTACCTATTTGCGCCATCACCATATGGATAGAAACATGGGATTGAATAGAGCTTTAGACCGTATGCACAGTACCATTCAGTATTGAAACCTTCTATTTATGGACAGCTTACACAGCCACAATATGAGGTCAGAGCATCTTTCAGCCAAAACCTTTCTAATATTATTATTGTTAGCCTGTAAATATTTGGATGCATACTGTGTTGGGTGCTGTGCATAGGCAGAAGAGACAAAATTCATTCCCTGGAGGTTTTTAGGCTAAATCCCTATGACTAAAGAGCAGTAACTTAGAGAAGTCCCGGAGAACGTGGTCCCATTTTAAATGCCATGTCTGGAAGTGTCTGCAACATGAGCCAGTCCAGAAACTGGTCATGGTGCCAAACTAATGGTGTTTTTACAGTGTTGATTATTGTTGTCTACTGGTATCTCAGCCAATACCAATAAACACAGTTGCTGCTTCATATTTGCCTTAGTCTAGTGTATATAAAACTGGCAATTCAATGACTTCACCAGTTGTTTAGCTTATATTGATGGATTCACCTGACTCGGGCCTATTTTTCCAGTCTTCCTCATTACCTATATATTCCATTAGTTGGTTCCTCCTTTCTTTCTTACTAGTTGCAAACCTTCCCTGGTGATATATTGTGACATGTTTAGAGGCAACTGAATTCTACACATGGGAAGGGGTTCATTGAGAGTAAGTTGTGGCCATTTCTACATGTTTAGTTTTGTTTCATAACTTATGTATTTCATTGTTGGTCACTCAATTTTCTTTCAAGAGGGGAGGGGGGAATATAAATCTAATAAATACTTTCCTCCTAAGTACACCAGCAACACAGCTATTCTTCCATATTTTTAAAATTCACGTAAAAGTCAAGTTTATACATAACAGGCTACCAGATTGGGACTTAACTTCATAAATGTAATAGTTCTACTGGCCAATGTGGGGCTACTTTGAGACCTGGTTTATACACAATTGTATTCAGCTGTATTAGTCTGAAAACACTATAGTTATATTGGTACAACTGTCTCCTTGCTTACGGTTGTACTAGTTAACCTATATAAATTAAAACAAACCTATGTAAATTAAAACAAAAAAACTAAATCCCTACAAAATGTGTGCATAGAAAAGGCCTAATTCACACCAACTGATTATTGTTCCCATGGACTGATGTAATGCTTTGGGACTACTTGCATACACAAACTGGACACGTTTGACCTACAGCAGAATTGGAGCCAGAGACTATGAGAGCTTTGAGGCAGGGTATGTCTTTAGGCTATGTTCAGGCTCTAACACAGGACAGTCCTAGTTCTGCTTTTGGCCTCTCACTACTACCCTAATGCAAATAGTGAAGTAGCTGTATCAGTAACCCTGGATCCATTTTTTTCTAATCACATCTACTAAACTCTTGTTTCCTGTCTGTAGAATGAGATGTGTCTAGCCACACAACAGCTTTCCAAGCAGCTTCT
Source organism: Caiman crocodilus (assembly GCA_030014935.1). Lineage (NCBI taxonomy): Eukaryota > Metazoa > Chordata > Crocodylia > Alligatoridae > Caiman > Caiman crocodilus. The sequence continues at coordinate 44,472,667 of JAGPOW010001296.1, read as the reverse complement.
TGCATATGAAAAGCAGGTATGTTGAATAATATGTCTGCAAGGGTAAGGAATCTTTGCGTTCTGCCGATTAGATTGCACCTGAGAAACAGGCATGGGCCTGTTTAAGGAGTGGGATTTCAGAAGTGCTGAGCATTAGCCTAACTCAGCTCCCATTGGAGCCAACTGCACAACTACGCAACAGCATGGTGATGTGGCTGGGCATAGAGGTAGTGGTGACTTCTGGTTGCCAATACACTGCTGGCAGCAGCTGTTATTTTTCACCCTGCCTCCTGTAAGTCAATGACCAAGGTGTTTACCCCAGTCACACCACCCTAGTTAATATTACAACTACCTATAGATATCAACTGAAGCATGGTTAGGTTCATGCTAGGGATGGTTGAAAATCCCATCCAGAATGGCATGCCTGATGCAGCACAGCCTGTTTTGTTCTGCATTCTTTTGAAATATGCCCAACATTTGTTTATTTTTTTTATTGTCTAAATGAAGAACATATACTAACAAGTGACATTATTTTTATATATCCAGTAACTTGCACACAGTCTGTATGACCGTGATTTACATTTTTCCTTTCAGAATTTTGCTCTGGGTAAAGGAGATGAAGAAGTGATATCCAGCCTTCATTATTTCTCAAAAGTAGTGGATGAGGTAATCTAAATATAGTCGATAAAACAGTCCCATGCTCTGTCTGTCCTTTTATCTTTTTTACCTCTGGCTATTGCTTACTAAGGGCCCTTTGTGTAACCATGTGCAGAGTGATCATAGAGTCCTGGTTCTCCACACCCACTAAAGAAGACTAGAGGATTGTACTAGGGGGATACCAATAAAGGCTGATTAAAATACATAAGATAAAGGGACAGGAGTATGACTTACAGGCTAGCTGTGTATCTAAGACTTTATCACATAATATTGATGTACTAAAGAAACAAGATCAGAGGGGGACCAGGGCTCTAACACCACACAGTGTGAGAGAAAAGGGTGAAGCAGTGGCAAACACCACAGCATTTTTGTGGCCTGTATGAGTTGGGAAGAGTTGCAGCCCCTGTACTTGGGGGACTGTAGCACTGCTCCCAACCTGTTGCCATCCAGAGGCATGGTATCCCCAAAGAAAGTGTGGAGTAGTAAGTAGAGCTCTGCTTTTCTATACAGTATGGTTGAGTGTAGGTAAAAGAATGCAGTCTGTGTTACTACTAGAGGGACAGGAGCACTGTGCTCCCTCGAGGTCCTTCTATGCATCATCCTCAGTGCAAGGTTGAGCTGATCATGCAAGAGAGACCTACCAAAACAGGGCCTTTCTCTGCCAGAAGGTGATCATTTATAACCTCACTTTTCTGATTAAAAAAAAAAGACAGAGGAGTTACTACATTTTAATATTCTACAGCCCATGTCCAGAATTCCCAGGGAGAATTAATGAATTTTCAAGTAGTCATTGCCTTGAACTCACGCAGAACTCCATGGGGTGTCAGCAGAAGGATCAGTTTAAATCAGACTATGTGCATAGGGTGTTTTGTTCGAAGTCTAGCGTTTCTTCTTCAGGCAGGACAAGCCGCTACTAAGGAATGGGAGTTTTTCTACCTGTGGCCCCACTAGCAATGAAATATTAATGTTTCCAAGGTGATCTGTACCTTTCTTCCTTCCCACCTCACTCAGTCCTTCCAGGTTCTGCTGGGATAATGCTTGGTCTGTCGGTAACATGCCACATTCCTGTCCAGTTTACTTTTGCAATTAAAAGAAAAAGGCAAAGGTTATATTGAGGTCTGCTCATGACAGAACAGTAAAATTGGATGTAAAAGCTAAAATATTAAGGCCAACTCATATTTGGATTAACTTCCTTGATTTAATTGGAATTAGCCCAAAGAAGTGATTTGCTCCTGCTCAGCTGTTTCCTTTGATGGAAATTAAAAGGACCAGCATTTATTGTCACAAGACTGGCCCTCCCAGAATAAATACAAAGTACTGCTTCTCTCTCTGGAGTGCAGTGTATAAATAAAACCCCTCCTTTTTGTGGGCCGAACAGTGAACTCACTTTGTTCTCTTGTGAGGCCTGTGGCTTTTCCATCACAAGTGCTACCGTCTTCCATAACCTTGTTTCATGCATGTTAGCTAGACCCCTATAATTTATTGAACCCTAATACGTCCACTCTATACCCACCTTCAACTCCACTGTCTGCTTCCACACTTCTGCAGACCTGATGAGAAGAACAAGGGTGTGGATGTGGGCCTAATCTGGGCCACCCTGCATAGGAACCTCCCAGGAGCACGCTTTGACCCTGCAGTACTGTGGGAGCACAGCGTGTCAAACTTCTGTTCTTAAGCCTGGAAGTGTTTTGCTAGGCTTCAGCACTCTGAAATGTATCCTGGTGAGCAGAGGTTGATCTGCTCTTTTTTGCTGGAACCGAGATAGATATTTAAAGGACATTTTAAACAGTTTAATCAGGTAGAGCAGCGTGCTGGGTGCTTGCAACAAGGTAGCTGACCCCTGGTGTAGAGTACTGACAAAGAGCTTTGGTTTATAAAGCTTAGTTATATATATAAAAAAAAAAAAAAAAAAATCCTTTCAGAACAAGCCTTAGAATTAATGGTCAACTGTCTTAATACAGTCCGCATGAACTAAAAAGACCATGCAAGCATTAGGGCAAAATCCTCATCAACCACCAACATGTTGAGTAAACCAACTATAAGGATTTTGCTGCTTGGTACCCTGTGGCTGTCCCATGGCCTACAGCTCTGTGACTTGTAGTGATGTGGAATGCTTCTCCATAATCCATCTCTATATCTTCGTCAGTGTACAAAAAAAAAAAAAAAAAAAAAAAATGCTGATAACTTACTTGTTTTGTGGTAAGGACGGGGCTTTAGCTGTGGATCAGGTTTCATAACATAGAATAATTTGCCTAGTTGTGGGATCTCTTTCAATCTGTCTGGGCTGGTTTAAGAACAGTGAACCTTGATCTATGCCAGGTTTGGACTAGATGGTTTTCCAGGTCCCTTCCAACTTTATCATTCTGTGTCACAAGCTCTCTGCTTGACTTTTAAAAAGGCCAGAAAGTTTTTTTCCAGTATAGGTTAAGCACCTAAATCTGCTAGGGGAAAAAAATATTTTTTTATATATATATATATATAAAATAATATATATAAAAAAATAAATAAATATATATAAAATAAATAAATAAATAAATAAATAAATGCAAATGCTTTATTGTGCATGGATAAAAGGCTGTTTTTCCTGAGAAAACCAAAGTTATACTGGAGATACTCCTTCCCCCCTCAGTTTCCAATGTAGAAAAGCATGTAAGCATGAGAAGAAAGATGACAGACAGGTATGACAGATAGATGGGGAGATAAAGGTAACAGTGAAATGATTATGAACCACATGATTAGCACTGATCAGAGAACACCACCTGTCTCCCATCTCAAGCAAAATTACCATTCATTAAATAGACAGTGTTGTATGAGCCAAGAGTGTAGGACCCATTCAATTCAATGCAAGATTCTGGATACTCAGCACTTAAGGGGAAAAAAAAAAACAAAAAAAACCAGGCAAGAATTGAAATACGATTGAAGAACCAAACTATGCTTTTTTTTTTGCTTTTTTTTTTTTTAAAGCCCAAGTCTTATCTAAAGTCTTCCTTTCCCTTCCTTACCCAAAAACAAATAGTGAAATATGACATTTTTTAAATATCTAAAAAACAGCGCTTGTTCACATTTAGTTTGGTGCCTATGAACAATTAAACTGATCTGGTGTTCAAGAAAATGTTTTATTTGGACAAGGTGGGTATAGTTTGCCAAGGCAGCTGAACTGTTTGCATAGCAAGAGTGAGGAGGTAAATGGTTTGATACAAAGTCCCTCCTTTAGCAAGTTTAAACCGCACAGTCCAGGGAAAATACTGGGTATTTATCCCTGTGATATATAGTTTGTTAGTGAAACTTTTCAAACCATTTAGTCTGGTCCGGTTCAATTTCTATTTAAGTCAGTAGCAGGCTTCTCATGGATATCAGTGACTGATTGGGCATGTCTACACACTCATTAAAATGTGCCAAGTACTAAATAAGTGCACAGCAACTCGCGCTACTGCTCAGTAGCACCAGTGCATGGGTTTTTAGTGATGCTCATGGTGCAGTAGCTTAGTACTATTGTGCAGTAGCATACAAGCATAGCCTGGCACACTACTGCACATAGTTATTAGGCTACTGTGTAGTTAGTCTCTCACGTAGACATGCCATTGTGAATTATACTCTGGAGAGTGGTATATTCATCTTCTAGAGGGAAGCTGCATCAAGTCAGAAATTGCTGTATCTGAATATACCCAAAAAACCTAAATTCTTCATTGAACTACAGTACATCAGGGAAACATGTTTAAGATGCTAATTGATAATGACATTGGATCTCTTTGAGGTATTTCCACTATGTGACCATCAAACCTAGCATTATTTGGCCCAATAAAGTGGTTGGTTGAGAAACGTTTACATCTCAAGCAAAGTTTAAAGCATTTCTGTTTTATGTTACGTGTGAATACTGGCTGCCACATTAGCTCATAGTACTCAAAACAAGCACTGCGACGTACTGACATGTATGGCTCCTAACAGCAAGTCCTCAGCGCTCCTTGAACTTGCATTGTAATTAAAGTCACTTCTTTCTGTCTTCCAGCTTAACATTCTTCATACTGAGCTGGCAAAACAGCTCGCAGACACAATGGTTCTCCCAATAATACAGTTTCGAGAAAAAGATCTTACAGGTAAGTTTGACTGAGGCAAATTCCCTTCCATTCTTAACCACTACATGAGTATTACCAGGCTAACATCACCCTTTGTGCTGGAGCTTTTTAAAAAAAAAAAAAAGAGACAGGTTTTGCTGGAATTAAAAACAGCTGTAGTACAACAGTAGAACAAACCTGTGGATATGTGCTGATGGTTATATGCCATACATTACAGTTTGGCAGTTAGGTCCACTGATGCCATAATAATCCTATTGCAAATGCTACATTATTTATATTTCTGGGGCAGGGAGTGGGGCTAGTGTAGGCATTGCACAGCCAGGGAAAGCACAGTACAGAGCTGCAAGTGGCTTGTCCAGGGGATGCAGGGTCGGGGGGCAACTCCTGCTTGTGCGCATACCCCAGGAGGGTGTGGGGGAAGGGGTGCCCCTGGATCTATGTGCAGGGTGCAGACAGGTTGTGCACCAGGCTCTTCCTGGTAGGGGGCTGAGCTGGGCTACACTCAGGGTGGGCAGTGGTGGCACTGGGAGAGGGAGTTGGGGTAACAGATCGCCCTCCCCAGCACCATCTTCCCTGGTAATCCACGCCTTACGTGGGGTGGCCTTGGAGTCTTCTTTGAAGTTCTGACGTCCCACCCTCTACTCATCTGCCACGTCTTGTAAGAACACCAACATAATTTCCGTCAAGCAGGAGCCTGCTTATTGTATGTTGGTGTCTTTTGCCTATATGGGCCTGCCCCCCATCTTTCTCTAGCTAGGCATCCCCACCTAAACCCATCAAAAAGGGTTTGACTCCAGGGCTCTAGCCTTTTACGGTGTCTTGAGGTCTGTGGTCCCTTTTCCTGCTCCAATCTGAAGCCTGGCCCTGCTGGCTTAGAGGCACGGCCACCAGTCCCACAGTCAAGGGGTTGCAAATTCAAGGCTAGGGGACGGCCTCGCATTCACACTCTCCCAGTCCAAAGAAAAAAAGAAAACAAAACAAAGGCTGCACCTTAGGTGCGCCAGGCCCCCCTGGCCTTCTAAGATCGCGCCTTCAGGCGCCCAGGTCAGTGCCCCCCAAAATCCTGTGCCCCCACTGATGCTGGGGTCTGTGCCCCCCAGAAGTCACACCATCACTGGTGCCAGGGTCACCACTCTGAAGAGAGCCCCCAAAAAGAGGCCTCCTCCTTCCCCTAATAGCCTCACCCAAACCACTGGTTGTTATTCAATAATCAAAAAAGAGAAGAAAAAAAACCTAAACTAAACTAAACTAAACTTAGTCCCATCCACGAGTACTAACTGCTACCAGCAAATGTGACCAAGAAAAGCAGCACGTCAGCTTACATTCGCAAGGCCCACGCTTTGGCTCCCCGCCGTCGGCTACAGTCCTTGCTGTGGTACAGCTGCCAGCTCTCTAGGGTTTCCATAGCTCCCCTCTTCCTGCTTTTGGACCACTCACCAAGCCTCTCCAGGGAGCTGTAGGAGATGCTCCTTCCCCTCCAGCTACCACTCCCTGAGTGCGCTCTGCCCAGGGTTTTTATAGTCCTCACCTGCCCCTGCCGGTCAGCTGACCCGCTGGCCAGGCTCAACATTTAACCCCTTCCTTACCAGCACTCTGTGCCCAGAAAGTTTTGGCCTTAAAGGGGTGGACCTGTCTTCTGGTGACAGGGCTAGTGTTCCCTGTTACAGGGGGCTGCAGCTCCCCCCACCCCACACACACATAGACCTGCTCTCGTAGGCCCCTGCAGTGGGGGAGGGAGTGGGGCTGGGGCTGGAGCAGGGGCAGGCATTGCCCAGCTGGCACAGAGCACAGGATAGAGCTGCGAGCGGCTTGTCCACAGGGTGCAGGGCGGCAGCAGTTTCTGCTGCTATATGCACCTCAGGAGGGCGTGGGGGGGCATACCCCCAGATCTGTGTGTGGGGTGGGGTAGGCTGGGGCCAGGGCTTTGCCCACCCCCTGTGCCCCCCAGATGAGGTGCTCATGGCAGTGCCTGCCCTTGCTCCAGTCCCAACCCCCGCTGTCTCCCTCTCCCCAGGGTCCTACAGGAGCGGGGCTACATGGGGAGGCTGCAGCCGCTCCAGAATTCGCCATGAGCCATAGTTCACGTGCTTTCTGTATTAACAGTCAGAGAAGTAGGGCCGGAAGGGACCTCCAGAAGTCATCTAGTTCAACCCCCCTTGTTGACAATTAAAGGCTGGCCAGACACTGTAGAAAAACAGATCTTTATAGCCATGGTAGATCGTTTGTGAAATACCATTCTTTACATGACCTTACACTTAGTTTATTATTTTTGAGGTGTGTACAAGCTGTACATCTTCACTAACAGAACTGAAATGATTAAAACAAATGTCCTTCGATTACATATTTGTTTTGTTGGGTTGCTACTTGATAAGCTATATTTATAGGTCTCACTTTGAAATGTTTGCTTTTTTCCAGAAGTAAGCACATTGAAGGATCTTTTTGGTCTTGCTAGCAATGGTACGTTTAATATTTCTGTTTGTTTCTACTGGCGTGTTGTAAAAAATGTCACAGAAATCTTTGGGTGTATACATATGTCATAACGTTAAACGTGTTTTGTCCACAGAACATGATGTCTCAATGGCAAAGTATAGCAGGTTACCAAAAAGAAAAGAAAATGAAAAGGTAAAAAAAAATCCTATATTTCTGTCCTTAATGTTAGGAATATTTAAATCAACAGTTCTACCTGTTTCATTTATAACTAAAACACAGGCAAATTTACGAAATTCTGGGTTTATTGGACCATACCACATTAGCTCACAATTACAAGCGATTAGCTTTCTAGTTAGCTTTTAGACCTTAGTTCAATAGGCACTGTGTGCTTCACATTAGGCCCAAATGTTAAATACCTTGCTGAAACAAATCCATTTAGCATTGAGGGAAGCTCCAAGGGTGACATCTATAGAAGAAGATCCTAAAATGCCACCAACAGATGCATAAGCCTCCTGCTATTCAGCTCTTCTAGTCACCACTTTTGTTAAGTGAGGCTGCTACACTACAGGATTGTATTTGAAGCAATACAATGAGGTGTTATCTGCTGTTCTTAAAGGACTAAGTTCTCTTCTGATGGGTATTTGGATACTTATTTCTACCTTTGGATATTTCCATTTTGTGGGAGGCTCAGTTGTGCCAAGAATGTAGGGGTGGACCTAGCAGGGTGTTTTGCACTTTGAGAGAAACCAGAAAGCCCCTTTAAGGGATTTGCATTGCAGATCACAATGCAATATTTAGTCCTTGCATTGGATATATGCTTTTCGAGATTCAGTATTGTGAACTGTTCTGTGAATTTTGCTCATAGAAGATTTGGTTTGATCTCAGCTGTAGTGTACCTACTTTAGACTTATACTGATATAATGGAGATAAGAATTTGGACTGTATAGTTAATCCATGTAATTTTAATTGCATTTTGTAACAATTGCATAATTTAAACTTTTAATTGAATAATTTTAATGTCACAAGGACAGATTCGGATGCTGAAGTATCTGAATTATTATTGAAGCAGGGACAATAATTGATGTAATAATTTATTTCCCTTCTCATGGTTCCTTTTAATATGAAGATAGTTCTCTCAGATGAAAAAATATTTAAGTTTGGCCTTAAAACAGTCAATAAATAACATACATGTAGGATTCTGTATTGAATCAGTCAGCTTTTTATCTTTTGAATTCAATCTTTTTCAGATTAAGGCAGAAGTAGCAAAAGAGGTGGCAAATGCAAGGAGGAAGCAGCATCTATCTTCATTACAATATTACTGTGCTCTGAATGCTCTTCAGTACAGGAAAAGAATTGCAATGGTAGAACCTATGTTAGGATACACACAAGGACAGGTATGTACAGAAACAAAGGATACTGGAAATGCCATTTGCAGAGACATGTCTTTAAGATATTCAGAACATTTTGCCTTATTTTTTTTTAATCAAATCTCATATGAAAATAGGAAAAGCATTTACTCAAAATGTCTTGTGTTAAAACATTTCATTTTTGTTGCATGGCTGCATGCATCTACGTTGAGATGACCAGCATATTGAGCTAATTTTGCAGCTGTTACTTAAGGCTTACTTGATTTATGGCCAGGTAGTTGACTACTTAGCTATTCATAAATACACTATTTAAAAAAACAAAAACACAACACAACCCACTTAAATCATTGCAGCCTAGGATGAATTCTAACCACACTGAACAATCAGTATAACAAAAATTACTTGCACAAGCTCTGCTATGTGACAGTTCTGGTATATTTTATCCAACAGGCTACTGAGAAATCTGTTGGGAATGAGAACTGGAATTATGTCTGAGAATTAGAGTATGTAATGTAGTGGATTGAGTATAAGGATAGAAAGTCCCATGTTCTGATTCAGCCCTTTGAGAAGACTTTGGCCAAGTGACTTGACATCTCTCTCAGTGTCCCAGGCCATAAAATATGACAGAACTACAAGTAACTTGCCTTCCAGTTGTGTTGGGAGGAAAGTTTCCATAACAATTTACAGACTGATGTATATGGGCTGTAATATAAACAGGAATCGGGCTATAAAATACATGTATTCTGCTGCCTGATCACTGTTATCTTGTGTGTGGAGAGAAAACAAAAACATTCAGCTTTCTAAAATTCACCTTGCAAGAAGACTATGCAAGTCAAGGGATTCTCTGAAAATTGTTCAAATTGCTTTGATAAGCAAATCTACCCTGGGAACCTTAGGAGGGCAGGACTTTGTACAAGATGTCTGATGCTTATTGATTTGGGACTATATTACAGTGTGTCTCATGCTCTACTGTGTAATCATTTGCCCCAGTGCAATGTGGCTTTACAATGCTTTCAAATAAGAACTCTCCACTCATTCACACTAGTGATGGGAGGTCACACCCTCTATGCATGGGTAGAAATTACATTGAGGAGAACCACAGCTTAAAGCCAAGAGAAACTCCTTCTCCCTGTCCTAGTGAGCTCTGTACTGTCTCACTTCCCCTTCCTCCACTGTTGCAGTGAGAACTTTTGTATCACCATAGTCTACTTCAACCACTGGGATAATCACTGCAGTGTGACAACCCCAAGGCATTTCCAGTTGCTGGCATGCAGAAAAGGCCAAGCTAGAATCATGATCTTGGATAGTCCATGTGGTAATGCCCTGGGTTACCCAGGGAATGCCAAATGCTAGGCCAGCCACAAACTACTTTTTTTAAAGATTAAAACACACAATGCTTCAAGGCTCTAGCGAATCTTTTAGCTTTTGTACTGTAGGTTTTCAATATTAATAATTTAGCTAAACAGTGTATGCTCTATATCTCATGTTCCCATAGAAAGGGTTCAGCATACTGGGGGTTACTTCATAGAAGAAATTACTATTACATCTGCTCCTTTACAATTAAGCAGTACAAGGAAGAGGAAACATGGTATCTAATGTGAATCGATGGTTAAATGTTTGATTGTTCAGTGGTGTATTAAGAATTGATTTTTATAGCTTTTCATTTAATTCAAGACCACTTAACTAAAATAGCTTCTTGGAAAGCTAATTAACCAGACTGCACTGGATTTCCCCCTTCCCCACCTCCACTCTTTATCCTTGTCCCCACACCAACCTGTCCTATAACCATGTCCTTCAGAGTAGTCATCTGATTAAACTGATTAATAATGCATACTCTGTGTAGGGTTGTCTTGGGTCAGGTCTGTGCAAGTCACTTTGCTAGTACTGGACACAAGCAGTGTCATACCAGAAAAGTACTCCTAGTCTGGACACACCTTCTATCAGCAAAGCCATTCTTTTTCCAGTGTCCCTTATTCCAGCTTCTTGAGCAAAACAGTGTCTGCATTAGGAAATTTGTCCAGCTCATGTATGTTAGACAGAGACTATACATTGTCACATCTGATGGACATAACTATTCTGGTAAAAATTCATAGTGCAGACCAGGCTTAATATAGGTAGTCAGATCTCAGCCCTTGAGACTGCAACAAAGTAAGGCACAGGAGCTGGTACTGGTGGAGAAACCAGTTCTGGTCAGCACTGACAAATGTAGCAGAGGGAAGAGGGCTGACATAGCTCTTCCTTCCCAAAAAACAGAAGGCTTTTTGGAAATTTGACAGTCAACAACCACTGCAGATACAGATAAGCATCCGTATGCATGAGAGAGCATATAGGATGATTGGTAAAAGAAAGTGGGAAAAGCAGATAGACATTGGATTCAAAACTGTTTTAGATTTGAGTATCAGCCTGAGACATCTTACATAACAGAATCATCCTCAGCACACACCCTGCCATCCATTATATAATTGTCAAAGCTTTCTTAGATAATTTTCAGAATGCCCTTATTGTATTTTTCAGATTAACTTTTTTAAGAAGGGAGCAGAGATGTTTTCCAAAAGAATGGACAGCTTTTTATCATCAGTTTCAAACATGGTTCAAAGGTAACACAACATCTAGGTTTCAGTTTGGTTTTTATTTATTTATACTTCTGTTTTAAAAATTTCAAGCAGGACTACTAATGTCCTTCTGTGCCTGGCTGAGGGCTTGTCTCATCCTGATGTCTTTAACCATGGAAGTAGTTCCACAAAAGGGCTGTAGAGCTGGGCTTGCATTGCTGAAATGGGTGGAATTGTGGATTTCACTTGCACTTCACTCTGTGGAAAGAGTCAATGGGAAGGGAGGAGCATTTGTGGATGTATAAAGGGGGAAAATATTATCTTGTCCACTGCAGCGAACATGCACACAGCAGAAAAATGGTAGTTGTGGTTCCTCAGGCTAATACAGTGGTATTTGACCTCCAGCCTGTGGGTAGAACATGGCCCATAAGACCATGTCATCTTCCTGTGGGTCTCCCCATGGCTCTGAAAATTTGAAGCTGTGGCATTCAGATTGCTACTTTGGAAACCACAGAAATTAATGCTATGACCACTCCCCTCCTGCCAAATTTCTGGACCCGTGGGGAGCCCTGCAGACCAGATGACATGGCCCCGCATGCCATGTTGTGCCAGTGTAAGAGATTGCTCCATTGCCAGATCCAGCGTGCTGGGTCAACAGATTGCAGCCATGGACCAACCTCATGTGTCAACCCCACCCTGGATCCAGCCTACAGACCAGACCCTTGCCACTCATCCAGCCCTCTGGTCTAGAAAGTTGAGCACTGCTGGACTAATGCCCAAATAACGTACCTTAACTAAGAATACAAGCCCAATTTCAATCCTGCATACCTGTATGGATATGTTTAGTTCAGCATTTAGGAGCATAAAGGAGATGTTTTAAACACCTTCATGAGTATACAAAGAAGGATCGTGGACCCCTTGAACAGTGTTTCCTTATTTACAGAAAAATATATTTTAGTCTTCCAAAAAAATCTTTTAGCAGTATTATTTTTTTTAATCATTATCGTTCAGTTTTGCCATGGGTTCAGGAGCCAGTATAAACCGTTTAGTGTTGCTAAATATTAATATCATAGTAGGATTGGGGCCTCATTGTGCTGGGATTGTACAAACATGGGAGAAAGAGAATAGTTTCCTTGGAGAATTCACTGTTTCCATTGGAACCAAATGGATGTCTTTCCACTGAGTGCAGTGTGCTTTGGGTAAGGGCCTTATTGAATAATTTCCCCAACGTTGGCCTTATTCATATGGTAATCTTTTTAGTCACTGCATTTCTACTGGAGCTTGAAATTGTTTTCTTTACAATTAATGTTCACTGCCAAATTCTAGTCTAATAAATAAATCCAAACTTATTCACAATCCTCTAAGCCTTATGTTATAATTGTAATAGATTAGAGGGCTGACTAAATTTTTATTGAAGCCATGTGGGACACTAGATTGCACAAAGCAAAGGAAACAGGAACCCTTTCTAATTTAAACATGTCCAGAGATCACTCCCTTTTCTGGGCATGGTGGCACTCTGAGTACCAAATACCTATTATTTTAGAACAGTTAGTTTCAAATAACTAGACTGTATAGCAGGAACTAGAAAACAGTTGCCAGACAAAGACTGACTAAATGATTTATATATTCTGGTGTCATGACAATGACACTGACTAAAGCCAACTGATTTGGAGGAAGGAATAACCCTGAACTGCGCTGCAGTTGCACAATTGCTCTATATACTATCTTGAATGGAAATTTTCTTTTTTACCACAACTGGCCGTCAAGTCTCATGCTTCAGGGTACAAGATGATAGTCATTATAATTGTTTTCTCAGTAGTCTAATTTCACCTGCCACTCTTCTTTATGAAGCATCTAATTATTTTGCAGTTTTACTAAGGCATTCTTTTTAATAAAATCCTGCAACAAGGAATGCTCTTTGTATGAATGCTCCAGTAATTTCTTGTCTCAGTTTAAAATTGTCTGCCTTGTAATTTCCAACAAGTGTCCTCCTTGTTCTTGGCCTAATGGAAAGAGCATGTAAGAGCACTTGAATAGCTTTCACTAAACCAGTGCTTATTTTACATATCTTTATCATATTTCTGCTTATTTTTCTCCTTTCCACACTGTATCTCGAACAATCCCTCTCTAATCTTCATATAATTTGTTTTGGCTATAGGACAGGTTTTAAACTCCCTAGGCAGAGTGCCCTCTATTTTTAACATCAGAAATATTTTGCCTGTGGACTGCAGACTTGTTTGCACAGAGCACTTTTCATACACTACTTATTAAGACTGTGAAATCACATTCTAGAATAAGCCCATTTTCTCCAAAGTATAATTTGTGTTTCTCTGAGTTAGGGGTTTGGGTTCTGACACAAGCAGATAAGTCTTTCAGCTGTTCTCCAGAGTTGAAGCTTTTCTATAAAAATCTCTAGCCATTCTGATTTTGAAGGAACCTTTGAAAACACAACCCTGATGTAACCAGTGTAGCAGTGTCTGCCTGACCCTGAAAAAAAGAGGTTGGAGAAATCTGAACTGCACCTTTCATCTCGGGTTATCATCTGAAATGTGTATGAAGATATTTTAAATATCAATGTGGTCAACCATTTCAGTGCTCAAAGAACACCAGGAAATGGATGAATCCTTATATTACTCTGAGTAACTTATACTTTTCATACTCTAACTGCATAGGTTTGGGAGATGCCAATATTTCCTTTTTTCCCACCCTACAAATAAGAAATGAGGCCTCAGAACCAGAAAGTCCATCTGGTCAGTTAGATGCTGTTTAGCACTAGCATAAAATGCAACATTTTCCATTCAGGTTACTTACCACCACAGTAATGACCATTAAAAGATCAGCAGCAGTAATAAAAATGGCCCCAAATGTAGTTAAAACTGTTTGCCCTGTGGATCAGGTAGGCAGTTGTCACCTCTGTGGTAGCTAGCTACAGTTTATATCACTATTTCTCAAACTGGGGTACATGAGCAATGTGACAAGCTACTAGAGGGTCTAGGAAGAAATGGGACCCTCTAGTAGTTTGTCACATAGCCCACTTAAGGAAGATTGCAGGTTGCTTTTGAGAGGGGTAGAGAGAGATCTCTTCCTTGCTTGCTCGCTCTCTAAAACAACCTGCAGTCTTCCTTAGATGGTTGGAGGGCTTAAGGCATGGTGGCAATGACAGGATTACTGTTTTAGTATAGGGCAACAGCAGCATAACAAACATAAAAAGAAATTCGCAACCCATGGTTTCAGAATCGCTGGTCTGTGTGTTTGCTTTGAGCATTTATAACCCCCCTGAGGCATTAAGGTTGATCCCCCTGCCTCAAACATTCACAGATGAAATATGAGGGACTCTCAGATATTACGAGTCCACATACTTTGATGTCTGTAAAATATATATGCCGGCAGCCTTCTTGAATGAGACGATGACAATTCTTGACCACCTCCTTCATGCAGGGATACTCAGGCCATAGTTCCAAGTGATAAATAACTTTTCAAGTGACTATGATATCAGAGATTTTTATTGTAGGTATCAGGATGTCTTTCCTGCCCTCATAGAATCATAGAAAGTAAGAGTTGGAAAGGACCTTGCAAGATCATTGATCCCAACCCCCAGGGCTGTCCCTGAGGGGGAGCGAATCGGGACAACTGTCCTGGGTCCCGTGCTTTGGGGGGCGTCATGGAGCCGGGTGGAGCGGTGCAGCGACTCTGCGCTGCCTCCAGCTTCACATCACGCTCCCCCCACTGAATCTGCCGCTAGCTTCCTTGCATCTGGGTCAGGGCCCTGCACAGGCTGATTTGCCCTGGGTCCTAGACCCTGCTTACATCATCTCTGCCAACCCCCACCGCTCTTGGCAGGAATACTGCTGAAATCAAATGATCCCAGAAAGGTATCTGTCCAGTCTCCTCTTGAAGATTTCAAAGGTTGGGGACTGCACCACCTCCTTGGGAAGTCTATTCCAGATTCTGGGCACCCTTGCCATAAAGAAGTTTTTCCTTATATCCAGCCTGAAACCATCCTCTTACAGTTTATGGCCATTGCTTCTTGGAAGCCCGTTTTTCTCCCAGATCCTGATAGTTCTCCTTACGTACTTATAGACTGCCACCAAGTCTTCTCTTCCCAGGCTGAACAGTCCCAGATCCCTTAGTCTTTCCTCATAAGGTTTGTCCTCCAGGCCGTTAATCGTTCTTGCGGCCCTTCTCAGGGCCCTTTCAAGATTCTTCACGTATTTTGTGAAGTGCAGCTCCCAAAACTGGACACAGTACTCCAGCTGGAGCCTCACCCACACCAAATAGAGAGGAAGTATCACTTCCTTAGCCCTGCTCGCAATGTATTAGCTAATGCATCCCAGTATGCCTTTAGCTCTGTTGACTATAGCATTGCACTTGCTGCTTATGTTCATCCTGTGATCAATCATAACGCCGAGGTCCTTTTTAGCCATCGTACTGGCCAGGACATCTCCTCCTAACCTATATTCATGTTGCTGGTTACTTCTCCCCAGATGAAGCACTCTGCATTTATCCTTATTGAATTGCATCTGGTTACATTCTGCCCACCTTTCCAGCTTGTCCAGTTCCACTTAAATCTGCATCCTATCCCCTAGCATAACCATTTTTCTCCATTACTTAGTATCCTCCACAAACTTACCCAGTGTGCTTTCCACATCCTCATCTAAATTGTTGATAAAGATGTTGAACAACAGAGGGCCAAGAACTGAACCCTGTGGGATGCCACTGACCACCTCCCTCCAAGATGATACAGACACATTCACTAACACTCTCTGCATTTGACCCCTCAGCCAGTTCCCAACCCACCTGACCGTGGACTCTGCCAGCCCACAATCCCCAAGTTTTTTTTTTTAAGAGCATCATGAGGGACCATATTGAAGGCCTTTATAAAATCCAAATGTATGATATCAACCACGTTTCCCACATTTAAGTGGGTCATTACTTGATCACAGAAGGAGATGAGGTTGGTCAGATATGACCTGCTTGCATCAGAACTATGTTGCTATCCTTCAGCATCATGCCTTTTGCCAGTCTTTCACAAATGGACTTCTTGATAATTTTTTCCAAAATTTTACCCAGTATTGAGGTCAAACTAACCAGCTGATAGTTTCTCAGATCCTCCCTCCTCCCTTTCTTAAAGATTGGCACCACATTGGCCCTTTTCCAATCATCTAGGACCTCTCTCAAGCACCACAGTTCTTCAGATACCTTCGCCAATGGTCCCACAATGACTCCAGCCAATTCCCTCAGCACTCTTGGGTATAGTCCATCCAGTCCTGCTGACCTGAAGACATTCAGCCGCTCTAAGTGCTCCCTCACCAGTATGCCACTGACCAGTAGCTGGAAATTCCCCCCGCCGCATCTGTCCACTATTCAACCAGGTGTGCGACCACCAGTTAGTAAACACCAAAGAGTCGTGCCACATTTCTTATGGTACTTTTTGAGTTGGACGGTGTCAAGATTAATAATGGACTGTAGCGTTCACTTCTGATCTGGAGGGTATTTATGACAATTCCCAAGGGCCTTGGCTGTTTCATTAACAGTGGACCTGTCTACATGAGATGTTATGTTGCTGTAGCAACACGCTACAGCGACATAGCATTGGTGTGCACAAACTGTGACACCACAACTCTGTCACCATAGCAATGCATTCCCTCGCTACAGTGCATTGCTATGGTGACATAGCAGCTAAAAATAACCATGCACCACCAGCATGGCACAGTATAGGCTGTTACTGCACTGTCATTTAGTACTTCCTTTCAAAAGGAAGTACTAAGTAATGGCGCAGTAACAATGGGACTGTAGGGGCACATGTAGACGTACCCACTGACTCTGTATCATGTGACTCCTGAGCCACTCAGGGCTGAGTGTTAGCGCTCCCATGCACTAACTACTGGATACAGGCAGGAACTCCAGAAATTTAGACAAACAGAGTTATAGTGTTTCTGAAAATTAGGTGAACACTTCTAGCATATGATCCAAGGAGCAAGCTAAGCATCTATCTATGCTCCAAGGGTGACTATAACACCTTCAGCATAGGTTGTGGATTCAGTTTCCCACAGACTAAAGGAAGAACTTTGCCTTCATTCCAGCTAACCACCATCTAGCTCCAAGGGGTGTGAAAGAGACACAAGTACGGCGTTGTTCTGTTCTTCTGAGCCTGGGGCTTGTTAGTGCGCAAAAATAGGCAAGGCAGATTTGTACCTCTTGCAGGCCATATCTGATTTCTACACTGTCAGTAGCTGTTACAAACAGCTACTGAAAAATCAGAATGCCTCAGAGGATAAAAGTCCTGTTATTGCAACCAATTGTTTTACAAGAAGGGGCACACTTCATTCATTTTTCTTCCAGGACAGTTTTAAATCTGATTGCTTTAGATAAGTGGTTTTCAATTTTTCTGGACTCAAGGCACACCTTGGGAAAATGCCAGCTCTTAGTTTAGACCATTTTTTTTTTTGACAACAGAGAAATAATAGAGCAGTTCTTCTGTTGCAAACAACTTGGGAAGACCACAACAGGGCAGAATGGTTTGAAGGTTATGAATTCCTCTTTGAAATCTCTGAGTTTATCTTCTGGATCACGTTTGCACACCTAACAGTGCAGTGCTGACAGTGTGCAGCCTCATTGTGACCCCACGGCATCCTAGAAAGGATCTCCAGGCACCCTGGATGAGAATCACCGCTTTAAACAGATTTTCATAATTATACCTTTACCTTAATACCAGCTGTTTTCCTCTTTCATATTCTGAAGACTCTTGCTGAGTACATTAGAACACCTGAACGAATAGATCCTCAGCCCTGACTGAAGGACACTCGTCAGCAGGCCCAGGTCTGGCGTACCCCTAACACCATAAACGGGAGGGAAACAAAGCAAGTATAAAGAATAACTTCTTTCCATCCAGGTGGGCTGCATAGTGCTGTGGCACAACCAGGAATTAGTCTCTGTGTGTTTGAATTGTAACCAGTAACCGCTTTTCAAATGGGAAAGAAAATCATTGACCTCACCCAGTTACTTTTAAAAAAAGTGGTTTCAAGAAGTTAGACCTCATGTAGGGAAGCTTTCAAACCAACAATCACTTCCTGATAGAGCCCAGAATGTGTCTTGGGAACAGCCAAATAGGACCTTATTGTTTTAATGAAGCTCCTGATAGGAGGTTGTGGAAATCTGTCCAAATGAAACATTGCCTTCTGAATGGGTTTAGGCATTAGAAATGAAGAGAAGCTACAGGAGTATTTTACTTCTATATAATGACAGTGACATCATAGTTTTCTTATTAGGACTGCCTGCATTAATTAATGGGAATCTAATTCTTGGCCTAGCCTGGCCCAGCTCAGCCCAGCAGGGGAAGGGGGTGCAGCCTGGTCCCAGCCTGGGCATGTGGGGCTTGGGGTTTGGGAATTTGAAAGGGGGAGGGTAGCCATATTAAGGGCCACCGCTCCCTACCATCAAATTTCCTGACCTGTGAGAAACCCCACTGGCCAGATGTGATGGCTCCATAGGCCACATTTGGCCCGTGAGCTCAAGGTTGAGCACCCCGGCTCTAGACAAACAGGAACTCACACCAGATTTGGGTTCTGTCTCACTAATCCTAACTAGGCTTGCTTTCCTGAATTTGTCCCAACTTTTGTTATCCGATGCTTCTTATGGAAGTAAACCTGCAAAAATTTGACCTTGACTTCTTTGTTCTGCTGAAGCACCTGATTGCATTGGTTCACTGAGTATAGAATAACATTCTCGGGATGAATATTGAAATAAACCCCCACACCCAGAATATTAAAATGGACATAATCTTTACACTCAAATATACTTGTCAAGATTGGTGCTGCTAATGCTTTTTGCAATTCTGTAATTTTAGACAATGAAACTAAAATGGTCACATTCATTTCTTTTTAACAGTCTGTTATCTTTTTCTGGTTCTCATTCACCGGTCAACATTGCTGGGTTGGGTCAGTAACACAAGGGAAAGCTTGAATGCAGTCTTTTTCTGTTTACAGTGATATAAAAATCATTATTCATTAATATTGTGAGCTCCTATTAAGAGGCACCCTAAATTTTGGAATACAAGTATGTGTGCCTTTTTTTTACATAGGAGTTCTTTCAGCTGTTCTCTTCACTGCAAGAACAGAGCAGCATTGGGTGAGGGGGTATTGGATATCCAGGGGTCAAAAAACCCACGCAAAAAAAAAATGGTGCTTCACACTCAAGGGCAGTGTGCATTGCTCAAAACCAGAGCCTAGCTAGCCAGAGCCATGCTTTGGCTGCTGGCCAGGCTCTGGGCAGCTGAATTGCCCCTGCTGTAGCCCGAGGAGGCTCCCAGAACCCCAGGTAAGGCTGCTGGGGCCAACCCAGTGCCGGTTCCTACCCCATCCAGGATAACCCACTGCATGCCAGAGGCTGTGTGGCATAGATGTTCCCCGGGGACAACTAATAGCAGCATAAGGCATCCTGGTGCTAGTTGTCCCTAGGGAACCAAATGTCCACGCTTGTGCGGATGCAGCCATATAGTCCAAGCCAGTATAAGTGACTAAGGATTTTGCTGCTCTTTGAAACACTTCAGTACCACCAGCCCTTTTTGGAGATGGAAAGCACATTTCTGAAAAGCTGTACTCAGCTCATCAGGAGTCCAAGGATAGAAACTCCAGTTTATCATGTGGTCTGCAAGAAAGAACAAAACAATTCTAGCACCATTTCTGGAAAGCCCAGGTGGATCATTACAGGAAAGATACTAACCCAGTGTACACCTGCCTCTGCTTGTTCTGCTTCAGTCTGAATTCCTGCATGCTTTGCCATTTGATTGCCTGGCTGCAGCTTTGTCTCGCAAAAAAAAATACAGCTCAAACCTGGCTGTTAATGTTTAACCTTTCTTATCTGCAGTCATTCCATACTTCTTGGTCATCTTTATATCTCTTTTTTTTTAATGTTTTGCAAAAGAAAATAACCATCCTTGATATAAGGAGTGTGGGTTTTAAAAATATATATATTTTCTATTTGTTGCAAATGTGCGGTTTTTTGTTTGTTTGTGTTCTGTGATATCATCTACTGAACTATAGCTGGAAGAGAGCTCTGTGGCCCAAAGCGCCCTTCTTCCAGTTTGGCACATTTATAGTAATGTTCTTAAATGTTACCATTTCAGAACCACCAGCACACTCAGAATTTTGCAGTCCTTCTTCTTCCAAACTACAGACAGTCAGACTCAAGTTACACAAGTTTTGAATGTCTCCATGGCAGCTGTCTCTTGTTTCTTTGACCCTAACTTAAATCTACAAGGAGCGCTTGCTTAATTTCTACCTCTTTCTTCCATTCATTCTTGCCTGTACTAATTTATCATGTGCTCAGAGAAATCCTTTGGCATGTAGTCTTGTAACTTTTTTTTTCCTTTTAAAACAGATTTACGAACACCTGTCTTCACATTACTCCAAACAAGCAGGGAACCAAAAGTAAACACCTTGCATATGTTTGATCCATCTGTGTTATAGCATATTTAACACACACATTTTTCATTCTTGCAGGATTGTTAGATATGTGTCTATGTATATTTACTGACAGCAAGGCGGCTTTGATTTTTTTCAGCATACAGAGAGACTTGGATGCTGAAGCTGAAGCCATGAGGGTGTCCCAGCAGGACTTGCTTTCTGTTAGTGAGTCTGTTTATACTCCAGATTCTGATGCAGCTTCACCAGCTATCAACAGAAATCTCATCCAGAAAGCTGGCTACCTTAATCTTAGAAAGTAAGGAGGACAGTGCTTTTTGCTTGGAGCACCCCCTAACCCTAACCTTCACCTCCCACCCCCTGCCTGACACACAGAGGGGCTGAGGCCTGACAGCAGTGGGTTAGGAGTGAGGGGCACTAGGTCAGGACTGGCCATTAATGTTTACAAATGGGTTGGGCTACAAAAAAGGTTAACCACTGATTTAGGCTGTTTTTTTTAAATGTTGCCTTGCATCACTAAGCGAGTTTTCCTCTCCCTGGATTTCCCTAATAGGTGGAATTCATGCATTTGATGGGGATAAAAATAAAATGTAATGTTTAAGCTTTTTAGTTCATTCATGTCTCTTAGACTGGGGTCAGGGTGTTCCCTATCTTCAGGGACGAGACATCTCCTTACAAAGAGGAACTGGGTTTTGTATTTGATATGGATTTTTGAGCTTTGCCACTAAGCGTCCCTATTACACTGACAGTTTTATGGACAATCCGAGTACATACCATTGAATATATATATAATGTGAAAACTTACTTCACAGACTTCTCATTGACTTAAGCAGTAGCTATGCATACAGAACAGAAGGAAAGTTGCTTGTGATCCAACTATGCTTTGTTTCACCCTACTTAACTGGCAATTCATTTCTATTTAATTCAAACACTAATATTTTACCTAGTTTTAAAGGTGTATTATGGACTTTTGTTAAGGTATAACAGCAATGTAAATGGTGGGTTAGTGTCACAAGAATGACTCCATGTAGATGATATCTTCAATGAACTGCTCCGCTTGTAGAACTATTTTTATAAGAACGTATATCCCATTTATGCTGGAAGTTCTGCTGCTGCTGCCTATCCCTGAATTAAAATACTATAAAATATTGTGGTGCCCATCTGTGTTGTTTGGGGATCAGCACATTCACTTAGGGAATACTGCGGATGATGATACCATTTAGAGACTTGGGACACTCATCACTTGCTTCTGCTTAAGCCTCCAGGTTGAGTCAGGGAGTAGTCTCCTGAGGGCAGTGCCTTTGACATCTGTTGAAATTTGGATTAGAAGTTAAAGAATCCTTTGCTTAAAGTAGAACTGCTCATCAGAACATACTCAAAATGTCAGGAGAGAAATGGGGGTCAAATCCATGTATTTAATTGGGGCTTGTATCTAAACAGAGTTCATTCAAAGCGCATAGCCTCAGGACTGAAAAAAGGCCATGCATTTACCCCGGATTAGTGGGAATAGTGCTCTTTCAACACACAATGCTGTCAGTACTGTGGATTCCCAGACTGACTCACCCCTGCCATTTTCAAGGCTTCTAATAGTTTTGAAATGACTGTTAGAAGCTTTGGAAGTGAGGGGAGCTAGTCAGTTTTAGGACCTCTACTAACATAGCATTGACAGTGTTGTCCGTACGGAGCATTGCTTACAGCAGGGTCAATACTAGTTTCAAAAGCAAGGAGCTCATGCCATTTTCAGGATTTCCCATTGGTTCTAGGCAGCTTGTAGAAGACATGACAAGGAGGGGAGAGAACAGCTGTGAAACTAACTAGCTCTAAACTTTGTTAAGGCTAATAGCAGACCTTCAACAGCTGCTTCCCTTTCCTGTTTCTGGCATAGTTAAACAGAGTAAAATTAGTTACAACGGAGAGTTATGGTTAGCAGGAAGTTAAACTTTATTTTACACAGTTAAATAGCACAAAGCAGAGATTAAAGATTCTATCCTTTTATTTAAGCAGTTGATGCACTTGTTGCACTGCACACAGCAGGCAGCAAACTGGGACAGGCATTGTGTTATGCAGTTAAGTAAATTCCACGCTAATCCTATGGGCATATGAATGGAGAGTATGTTGTATTCACTCCATGCTAACAAGTCTTACTCCCATGTGTTCTCTATAGTAAAACAGGCCTGGTGACTACAACCTGGGACAGACTGTATTTCTTCACCCAAGGTGGCAACCTGATGTGCCAGCCCAGGGGAGCAGTAGCTGGAGGACTGATTCAGGACTTGGATAACTGCTCCGTAATGGCAGTAGACTGCGAGGACAGACGATATTGCTTTCAGATCACTACACCCACAGGAAAATCGTATGGGTCACAGGTTTTCCACTAGAGAATAAGCCATAGCAACTCAATCAGATAGGGTTCCAGAATGCATGATTGATATATACTAACAGTTTGGTAGGGGGAGCCATGCTAACTGAGCTGGGTTGCCAGCTCCCATCATAATTTTAAGAAAAGGTTTTTACTTTTACATTTAAAGCTGGTGCCTGTGCTGCATATATGATAAATGCTGTCATTTAGGTGCAGTTTATTCATGTTGTTTCTCTCAACTAGCAGATAGAAAGGCACCATTTGGTGGCATGTACCTTGGGTTTAGCGTTAGATGGGCCTGAGTGCTAATGCAAGCTCTAACACAAAACATTGTATTTTAGGGGTATCACCCTTCAAGCAGAAAGCAAGAAAGAGTATGAGGAGGTAAAATATTCCCCTGCTTCACCTTTTTCCTCTTCTACATCGGGCAGTTTGGAGAACTCAGTTTCTTTTCTCTCTCTTACAGTGGATCTCTGCAATCAACAACATCTCCAGACAGATCTATCTCTCAGACAATCCAGAGGTGGGCACTTGCTTGTTTTAAACTGCTCTTTCAAATTTCCTGTTCTGGTGGAGCACAGAGCCCACAGCATTTCTGCAAGGGAGAAATTGTATTTTATTTTCTTAGGCCGTTGCAATCAAGTTAAATCAGACAGCCCTGCAGGCAGTGACCCCCATCACCAGCTTTGGGAAAAAACAGGAAATACGGTGTTCCAGGTAACATTTTTGCTTTCAGTGTTGCACATTGAGTCAGACTCCACTTTGAAGCCAATAGACACATCGGGGGGCAACTACTACCACAGGTGCTGTAAGGTAGTCCATGAGAGTCCCAGCACAGTCAATGGGACTCAGTAATGTTTCAGATTTTGTTTGTCTAGCGCAACTTGTGAGGTCAAGGCTCTGCTCAGTTCCTGTGGGGCTGGGGGGGAAGGGGTGGTCTTTCCCTGGTTAATTTGTTCTCAAAGTTACTTTTTGCTTTACAAAACTGTAAAGTTGAAGGAACTCCATGACGCTCATGAGTAAAGCCCTCCCAAATTCACAGTGGAAGTGGGCTGCACTGCAGCTCCTTTAATCTTGCAGATTCCCCTGCACGCTTCCACCACCACTGACCGGTGGAGGGGCCCCTCTTGCAGCTCACTCCCCATTGGCAGGGAAGTGAAAACCATGGTTTTAAACATTGCACCATTTTTGCCTCCCTGCTGCCAATTGGCCAAAGGGCCCAGGAGCCCTTCTGCTTGCTGTTGACTGGCAGGGAGGCAAAAACAGTGCTATGTTTAAAATTGCATTTTTTTGCTTCCCTGCCAACCAGGGACGAGGTGCAAGTGGGGCCCCTCCGCCAGTCAGCAGCAGTGGGACACATGGGGGAACCTGCAAGATTAAAGGATTAAAGCAGTTTACTTCTGCTGTGAATTCAGTAAGGCCCAATTCATGAGGTTCCCTGCCACTCACTCAAGAGAGGAGCAAATGCACCGATCATGGGAGATGTAACTCAACCAAGGGTGTTAGCCTATTGGAAAAAATAGGGGGCATTCACACACCAAACTACAATTCTCACGAGGCACTGCAACACAGGCGGGCAGCACCATTGATAAGGTTATTCCTTAAGCCAATGTAAGTATGCAGCAGCCATGCCTCATCATCTTTGTGTATGTTGTTTCCATACCACGTTCCTTTGCCGTGAAAATCACTAAAAATCTCCATGCAAAATCATAACCTTGTTTATGAAACAGATGCAGTCCTTGGTCTGCCAGGTCTCTGGGTCACAGACTGCTTTGTTTATGCATTTATATGTCTAGCACAGCAGGATTCTCATATCTGGTTGAGGGTTCTTTGGTGCTACCCAACACTCATAAAAACATTTTTAGTTTCTATACAGTATCTGAAATCAATGCTAGTCCATGGAGTCTGAAACAAGCAGAAGTTCTCTTGCTGGATAATTATTTGGTACAATTCTGTCTTGGTTGTTAAACCATCACTTTCCTTAGAGGCTGTAAAGCATTGAGTAATATAATGCTCAAACTAAAACAAAACTTTTTTTTACAAAACCCTATTTTCCCTTTCTTTTCTTGCTGCCAGCTTCCTCCCCACCAATTCTTCAGTCTTTGTGACTAGGAACCAGGGGCTCTGAGTTTATGCTCTGTCCCTAAAAGGCAGTGGACAAAATAAAACAAGGCAAAATCAAGTAGCTGTCAGTTTTTAATGCATGGAAAAATGCTCTGTGAACTCTCTAAACTTTCATTAGGGCATTTGAAAGCCTGAGTTGTTCCTACTTAAACCTTTAAATCTTTCACTTTTTTCTGACTTAATATTCCCCTCCCATTAAGCACCAATTTCTTCCAGTTTTCTACCATTCCTGCAAGGCACAAGGACTGTCAATTAAATACAATACCCTTCCCATTTTGTTCTGAATGTGGGAATTTTGCTTTGACTACAGTTTACAGGGAAGAAAAAGGTTACACTACAAAGGTTGATTTATCTGAAAGAAATTATCTGTATCTAATCTAGTTATAGTGGAAAAAGTGAGTTTTGTTATATTGCATTAGTCAACTCTGCATAAGTTACTACATAGTCTACAAAGAGAAGTCATTATAGAAATGAAAGTGATCAAGCATTCTGCCACCAAAATGAACAGTACAAGCATCAGACATGAAAGTGATAGTTGGTTTCTGGTTTTAGTATTTCCTGTAATTGCAGATTCCACTCTCTTATGAATTCTTTGAGTCAAAGAAGAAAAGTTGCTTAATATACATCATTTGTCCCTGGATAGTGTACTGTAACAAGCCAGCAGCTAAGAGCTTAGTGGTTTTCATTATTACATACTGTTATGTTTTAATATTTTAGGGTTTTTATCCTGTTTTTTATTGTAAACCACTTTGAGCTTTTTTCTGGGGAGATTGGCCTATAAATCACACCCCCCGCCCCCAACCGTCAGACAGGCAGCTCCACTTCTGGGTCTCTTATTTGAGCAGATACAGTTCTGACTATAGGCAGTAGAGGGTAGTAGTGCATGCACAGAGCACCCAATTAATGGCAATAACTTCACCAACATGACAGCTCATGTAGAATTTTTACTCATAATATAGCAACATTTACTTTTTTCTCCCAGGGATATTGATTTTGAGGGATGAGAGAGATTCAGTTATGAGCTTCAGGAACATGTTAATATTATAGCACACTTACTAGGGATTCTGAATATAGATTAAATTACCATGTCAGATTTGGAGTTATCCTGGTTCCCTTTCAAAGTCAGCTCACATTTTCATTTGAAATTTTGGTCCATTTCAATTTTAGACAAAATGTGAAGAATATCGAAAATGATAAGATCATTCCCAATGAACCAAGTAACATGCAAGATTGCACACCGTTAATTGCTCCTGGAACACCAATCCAATTTGACATCGTCCTTCCTGCAACTGAATTCCTGGACCAAAACAGAGGTGGCAAGTAAGCTCGGACAACTTTCATCACTTTGATAAAATGATTGGAGAAGAAATAGCTACGCCCTTTACGAGCATTAATGTTCAGTCATCAAACCAGTCATTAGAACAGCCATACAATCACATGCTGATGTGCTGATGCTCTAAGCACTTATTTAATTGGCTAATTTTAATTTTTTAACATATGTTACAGGCGCACAAACCCATTTGGAGAATCTGAAGATGGCAAGAAAGATGAGGAGGAAGGCAAGTAGTTCATCGGCACTTTAGTTTTTATCACTGCCATAGGTTTAATTCACCTGACCGCCTTCTTTGCACCTCTCAATAAAAGCTCTTTGCATTCTAGAGTGGCAGCAACAGTCCTATAATTAAAGCTAAAACTAGCTTCCTCTAGCAAGCCTGTCCTCTCAGCATCCTCACCCTATATATACATGTGCTGCTCCTTGACAATGTTCTCTCTCATCCAAGAGTAATTTTATTTCCTTGAAGGTTTTTTGTGGAGGAGGGGATACAGGTGAGCGAAGAGTATTAAAATAATTCCTGTTGACTTCTAAAATAATTGTTTTGGTGCATTTGAATGGGATGGGAGACAGAAACTCCATCGTAAGTGCAGTAGAACAGCCCTTTTTCACTGCATTTCCGCTCCCACTGAACCCGTTAATTGCTCCTGGAACACCAACTGGAATTCCAGTTTACACAGCTGAAATAATTGCCAGGAATATAGAGGCTCAGATGAAATGATGATTACAAGAAAGTGAAATAGTGCTGTTTTGAGGTAGACCCGTGCCTCAGGGGGGTCTAAGATAGGATTGATGGTGCAAAACTGAGGTTGTTCAAGCAATAGAGATGGCTCCTTACCAAAGGGTGATGTGACATCAACAGCTTTACAGTTCTGGACTTGTTCTGAACAAACCTGGGATTCCAACTATGATCTTGTTTCCCTTCAAATTGGTATTGGCCACTGAAGGCTAACTACAGGTACACGCACACACACACCAAAAAGGAAAGTAAAACTCAGATATAATATGTGACTTCAGCAAAGCTAAGGGGAAGTCAGCAGTGCATGTACTATTTTGTTGTAAGGCAGAATGCTTACAGGAAATCTGTCATCCAAAAGACTGAATAGCTTGATAAGACATGTCATGGCCCCTGAAACCAGAACAGCAGCTGTGGGCTGCAAGTACAAGTCTGCCTTTGGCAGCTTTCTACAAGTCTGTGTTGTGCATGCTAGCTTCTCACACTCATCAGGGGCTCCTTCTAAAAGTTTTGCTCTGGGACGAACTACTGGTTTAAGAGCTAATATTTCAAAGTACTCTTAAAACCACAGACCGACAGATCTTTAGAAGCATCGTCAAATAAAACAGCAATACATAAATACATGGAAGATGAAAGACATTGGCAGCACTAAGGGAACATAATCATGCTGCATGCACTTACCAAAGATATAGACTGACAGCTTCTCCTACTGTAGCCCCATGTTGTGTGCCTGGAGTGCTCCACATCATTCAGAAGGTTGAGTCTGGTAATGTCTGCCAGAGATGGGGCAGGTCACCACGGAAAGACAGAGCTAAGGTTGCTTGTTCGTGCCTTCACTCTGCCTCCTGGCTTTCAAAGGTTTGAGTAGTAGCATACTTTGCAGTCTGGCAGATTGAGGCACTGCTAGCCAAGTGCAATTTTGCATCACAATTTTGGGACAGAAAATACTAGCAAAATTATTTTGTAGGCTGTGAGTTAACCTTGCAATAGCAGCCTTTTAACTTTAGAAGGTTTGCATTGAACAGTAGTAGGCAAGAGGAGTGAGACAGTAACATGTTAAAAATAGGAAGGGAGACCAGAAGCTGCTACTGGCATTAGCAACTGCATCCTGTATTAGGCCCCTTAACTGCACCCACCCAAAAGTACTTCCTTTATACATGCCTCCCTGGAATCCTACCAAAAGCGAGAGACTTTCCAGGTGAGTTGTGGGGACCTTAGTTTGTCAGCTGTGTAGGACACGAACTGTCCCTGCTGTATTTACATGTACACCAGTTTGCAGAAGGGATCCTAAACCAATTAAGGCTTACAGGGGCTACTGTACAGTATGTCAGAAAGAAGAACAGATAGAGATGGGTACTTCTAAACAGTTTTGTATCTTTGTAAGTGGAGTGTGTGATAAGGCAGGGGTTTTCAACCTTTTTGGGTCAGTGTAACCCCTGTGGCTGGATACCACGCAGGGGAGAGGAGGGTGGTGCTGAGTGGAGTTGAGGGGCAGTGGCTGGACACCAAGTTGGGGGAGTGGCACACAGCCGAATGCATGCAACCTTCTCCTGCCCTCTGCGTCCAACTGGGCAGGTGGCACTTGTGTAGGATGGTGCATGGCAGCACTCAGTTCCCACCTGCGTGTACCCCCTAGGGCCTTCTCAAGTACCTCTGGGAGTACACATACCCCTGGTTGACAACCCCGTCTTTCTTCTTTCTAAGATGCTGAGAGGAGAGAGTGCGAGCCAACAAAGAAAAGACAGTTTTGAAAAGAAAACATTGGAAAATGGATTTCACAACGATTTAGAATCAAGTATTAGCTTGATTCAGTTTCTGAAATGCTATTCTTTTATCACATTTTTTCTTTTCAAGATTAGTCCAATTAATAACCAAACACAGCAGAGTTGGGGCAAAGTGGGACAGAGGAGGGTATTATTACAGAAGGTCAAAACTGGACAAAAAGTTAGGCAAAAATTTTTAAGGATTTCAAAACAACTCTAATTATTGTTGGCCTTGCACGCAATCCAAGCATTCTTGGCAAATGAGGCCAGCCTAAAATCTGGGTATCAGGGAGTGCATTTCAAGAGAAAGTGATGTGGAAGGCACCCCCCGCCCCGTTATGAATGAAATGTTTATTGTAGATTAAAAAAAACAAAACAACAATTATGGGTAGAAACAGGAAAAAAAAAATCAACAATCGGGCATCCAGTAATGATGAACATATGCATAAAGCCATGTAGTTAAAACAACCATTCCTTGTCTTGCAGATTCACTGTTGAAACAGATGTTTGTAGTTCGGTTTTTAGGGTCTATGGCTGTTAAATCAGACAGCACAAATGAGGTGATTTATGAAGCTACGAGACAAGTGTTGGCTGCTCGTGCCATTCATAACATCTTCCGTACAACTGAATCCCACCTCATGGTCACAAGCAAGAATCTCAGGTAAAGTAAAATACTTACCACATTTTGAATCTTCAGGGCTACAATGGGAAGGAAAGTACCTATCTGCTGGTATCAGATAGGGTGTTTTTAGAAAACAGCCTCCATTTCCCAACAGAAGAGGGCATTTGTAACAGCAGAATTCGGTAGCTGAAAGCCCCACTGTTACAGGCAAGCATCATTTCAGGTTTTCATTAAAAACCAGTTGTGCCATAACAACACAAGTTTATGGCAAGTGCAAAGTTGCATATTCCCTTTTAAGACAGAGCAATGGGGGTCTGAGCACTTTGCTCCTTCAGTGATTACAGAAGGTTTTGCAATAGAGGAATGATTGAAAATGGCTCCACAGAAGTTTGAGACAAATGATTTCTCCTTACAGAGGCAGGTCCCATCTCCTGGAGCTCAGTTTAGAGAGCTCCAGCTCATATTCACGTGGTTCATTTCTTGCCACACCATAGTTAGAAATTATGTTCCAGGTTGATACATGTCCCACCCAGGCTTTGAGGACACAGCAACGCGGTGCATTTTTTTAAACATGGTAGCAAAGTGATCTAGAAAGAATGGCTTCCACATAAATCCTCTTACCTCATTTTTATCACACACGCTAAGAGACAGCACCTGTCCTGTTCTTAAAACGCTATGTTGACTCTACTGTGTTAAAGTAGAATGGTTAAATGGGTCACTCCATTAAAGCTTTTAATCAGGAAAGACAATATGCATGTCAAGTCTTCCACATGTAGAAAGTCTTTATTTTGGGTGCCCCATACCAATTTGATATTGAGTATTTTCAAGAACAAGCTTGTATAATATACGCTTGGGCTGCTTACAAGTTACACCTACCGTTATATACAAGCAGCCCAAGCACAAGGGTAGGGCACTGAACCAGGACTTAGAGGAACTGAACTCCATTCCTGGCTTTACCGCTCATCCAGTGTGAGACCTTAAGCAGGGCACCTCAATTCTGTACATCCCCATCTGTAAAGTGTACAGCAGCTTGGGGCCTACTGCTAGAAGATACTGGAGAAGCACTTCACATTTCTTATGTACATTTTCTTATTATTGCAGGTTAATAGATCCTCAAACTCAGGTGACACGAACCAGCGTAAGTTATTCATCCTTTGTTTTGATAGAGAAATTGCAGTTATTTATGTTTCTCTTTGATTTTCGCTTTCCTCTGTAACATTAAGTTGAGCATTTTTTAGTTCTGAAAATACTTAATATGCTTTTTTCCAGTTTGAACTTGCCAGCGTGACACAGTTTGCTGCTCACCAGGAGAACAAGAGACTGATTGGTTTTGTGGTCCGCATTGCAGAAGCCCTGGGGGAAGAATCCATGAGTGCATATATTTTTGAAAGCAACACAGAAGGTGAAAAGGTATCTAGCATTTCATATTGTATTTTATAAAAATAATTAGTCCTCGCAGAAAGCTATTTTCTGGAAGCCTGTCAGGGGTAACTCAATTTCTTGGCGAGTGAGAAAGGATGACGTAACTCTAGGAAACGAGTTTATGGACAGCAAGTATGCTAGGAAGGAGCATCTGAGCCTGCTGAATCTGCCCTCAAGCGATTTAGGAAAGAATCAGGCTGCTTGCAGACATTAAAAAAAAACTGTGCTTTATCAGAAACAGCAGCACATTATAGATCCTGCAGAGCTGGGTCAAAGGATAGATCTGGTACTTCAGCAGAGCTTTTTGGTGCTTTTACCTAAAGCCAAGTCAACTGGCTATTAGATAAAAGCACCCAAAAAACCCCACTAAAGCACGCAATCTGTACAGAGGTTGGGCAAGCCAGGTACAACTAACACGCTGCCTCTTCTGGGCATATGCTGGGCTTGGCGTGGGAACATGGCGAGTTTAAAGTAAAGCATTGGTGGTTTTTTTGGTTTTGGGGGCTTTTTTTAAGCATCTGCAAGCAACCTCAGCACCCAACCCCACCCCTAACAGAAACAAATGTGTCAGCTGGATTGAAACAAGTACTTCTAAAGAAAGGCTGAATTTTTCAATAAGTCAAAGCAGATAATGAAAGGGGAGAGCTGATGAGTTCCCTTATCTCTCAGACCATAAGGCTTCTCAGAGAAGCAGAATAAATGCAGACTGTTCCTGTAGCTTGCTACTGAGGGAGTTCACGTGCAGCTGTGTGCTATATGCAAGCACTAAAACAGAAGAAGATAAGGATGAAAAGGAAATACCTGGTGCAGTTTTCCGCGTGTGTAAAAGTTAAGCTGACTTATGACTTTTTTCCATTAGAAATTAAAAATAGTTTTGAGGCTTTACCACAAATGGGCCAGATCCTTTTCAAACCTGCTTAAGTCACTGAAAAAGCATTAAGACACCTCCTTTTGTAATACAGCCTCATCTTAGCCTTATGACTAAGGCCCTAAAGGTACCAAAGATGAAGAGAATTTATCCACATTTCGCACTAACAGTTTTACCAGAGCAGGATGGAATAGGAGCTCACAAGCACCTAATAGGTAAAATGGGATCTGGCCCTAAAAGTCTGAACAATCTTAAACAGTGAATTTTTATTGATATTTCATAAAAAGTAACACAGATTCTACAAAAAAACTTTTTACAAAAAACTAATTCCACTTATTTCTTCTACAGATCTGTTACGCAATAAGCTTGGGAAAAGAAATCATTGAGGCTCAAAAGGTAAGAGTATACTTTTATTTTATTTCCATTGCAACCTTCATTTTAATGCTCATTCTTGAACTGCAGAGTTTTGGCTGCACTGTTTGGGCACATGATACAAGGTTACACTGCATCTTCCACAGGTGGAGACATTGCTGTTACACTTAAACTCAGCCACTGGAAATGCATGAAAATTACTGTAACTCTAATAGCCCAATTTGTGAAAAAAACCCACAAATAATTCACCAGATATATAAAAATGCAGCTAATTCAGCATAAGAAGATAATTCTTGAAAAGTTAAAAAGCCCCTTCAGCTGGTGTCAAAGATGTACCTAAAAATGAGAAAATTTGAGTTTTCCAGACCTGTTTCTTTTCTGAAATCATCCACAGCCCTTCATCTCTGGGTGAAGGAATAAGCTTGAAGTTCCTGACAGGAACAAGAATATTACCTAGCGGTGACTGTAGACTAAAAGCACTAAGTTAAAATGATGAGTTTTTAAAAACACCGCTTCAATTTAGAGCCCTTTAAACCTCTGTGTCATGCACACACCCGAACTTGCCTGCCTTTCTGGTGGCAGGGAGGGGAGAGCGAGCTGCCAGCAGGCAGAGCAGTCCCTGAGCTGCAGAGGGGACTGGTGCTTCCCTTCACAGCAGCAGTGCCCCCACCGGCACCCTCCTCAGGTAGTCCTGGGGGGTACCGCAGCCATGGAGGGAAGCACCAGGCCTTCACACAGCTCAGACATGTAGGCAGGCTCCAGGGGAGGAAAAATAATTTTTAAAGATCAGGCCTGCCACTATTTTTCCTTAGGTGGAGCCTGCCTTCCCAGGCTGCTGCCAGGCTGCCTGCACAGGCTTTCTGCAGAGCCCCTGAACTGCACAGAGCCCACTGCTTTGCTCTGTGGCTGCAGGGCAGCAAGCTAAAACTCCTCAGAGGAGTTTTAGTTTGCTGCGCCCCAAGTCATTTAAGACACATTATGCAGCCGAGTTTATTACAGCAGCTGGCATTATTGCACAATACACTGCCAACGCGTGCAAACACCAACACCATTAAAGCAGTGCAAAGGCATTAACCTGCCTTAAAGTGTCGTGTGCACATGCCGCTCATTTTGTCTATACAAAGACTAGAATGTTAACATTTTAAAACTTAAACCATAAAAAAAAAAATTCACAACTTGCCTGGATTTTCTGCACATTTCTGGCATTTCTGGAGTGATAAAACAAGTTGGAAATGAAACTGGTTCAGTTTTCCCTGGCAAAAATATTGATTCAGTAGATAAAGTACCGTTCTGTCAGAAAAAGAGAGATTAACATTTCTACAGAAGTCGAGTTTTTCAAACATTTTACTGCATTTTTGAGTTTTATTGTAGAATTATGGGAAAGAAAAGCAAATAAAAGGACATATTCTCAGGTATTTGTGAAAATGACTTATTTTAGTCCATGATTACTGAGTCCTGACCTTAAAGGGTCCTTCTTCTGACCTGCTTGCAATTTTGAAGTGAAAAAATCTCATTAGGCATAAATCACCTTTTTATTACGAAGGCAGGCTCCTCTATGTTGGATAAAGAGTAGCAAGAAAAAAATAATTCTGGAAGAAGCAAATTCATAGAAAATGATATACTAAACTGAAAAATACTCCAGCCTGCTGAACTTTCTTCATTATTTCATTTTAGGATCCAGAAGCACTAGCTCAGTTAATGAGGTCCATGCCACTAACAAATGATGG
Organism: Caiman crocodilus; assembly: GCA_030014935.1. NCBI lineage: Eukaryota > Metazoa > Chordata > Crocodylia > Alligatoridae > Caiman > Caiman crocodilus. The sequence continues at coordinate 44,438,861 of JAGPOW010001296.1, read as the reverse complement.
AAAATTCAAGCTCTTGAATGACCAAGCAGAAGAAGATGGAACTGTATGCGAAGAGAGGGGGGAGGAGTCAGAAGCATAAACCCTTCACTCCTCGTACGCTGGCTGAAAAGTGCAGGGGGCGGCAGAAGGAGTTGGGTTGGTTTTTGCAAGAACCTCTTGTTTTACAATGTTTGTACATGTGTGGCTGTTTCTCCAGCCCAGGAGAGAGTGTGTGGTATTATTTCAGTGGGGAGAGAGACAGAGAGAGAGAGAGAGTGTCAGTATTAGCTCCCTGATGCTGGAGGTTAGGTGGGAAATCCTGACTATCAGTAGCCAAGGGTTAATGTCACATTACTTCAGATTTTTGGTCAAATGTTGAGGTACTGAGAATCCTGTCTTTACAGATTTCAGTAGGAGTTGTGAACACAGCCTTTCGGGGAGGGAATGGTGAAAAATGTCAGGTTTCTTAGAAGTGTCCTGTCTTGATCATCAGTAATTTCCATAGTTTGCATGATGTGCATCTGAACTGAAGTTTAAAGAAATGCACTATTACTATATTTTCAAATGAAGTTATTTTTTAGTTTCTAGTGTACTGAAGTGTAACAAGAATGATCTTTTCTGCTAGTCTATTTACAAAACAAATTTCATAAACACTAAATTTTTCCTATTAATATAATCTATTTTTGTATTGCACCTAGAGCAAGCTTACAAAAATCTAAGTGCCTATTCACCTTTGTGGGGACCCATCTTATACATACTGTAATTAAGTAATGAATATAATGGTACTTGTGGATTTATTAGTTTAAGTATCATAAATATACAAAACATCATCCAGGCATAGTCACAGAATTACTTGTTTGTTTGTGGTTTTTTTGTGTGTCTGTGTGTCTTTCTAAAGGAGTCACCAAAATTAATGGTCATATAGAGTCATGTAAATTTGTATGCTTAACTTTATTAGAGCATTTTAAGTCTGACAGATTACAGTTGTCTTTAACTAAAAAAACCCACAGTAATAAAATGCTAGATTGCAAATTTCTGACATAGTGATTTTTTTTAAACTGTTTAGTGCTTTTGAAATCAGACCCTTCTTATTTTGATTAAGTCCAGTATCTTTCTCTGCTTTAATCTGAAACAATGTTGTTGTATAAAACTTGCTGGCATGGTTTGGCCATTTTGTGTTGCAATCAAGCAGCTAAATGATCTGTTATATTGCTGCAGATGGTAGATAGGGAAAATATTTTAGTGACAAATCTCCTATATCTGTCCTAGCAAAAAACACTCATTCTTCATTGGTTCATCTGTTCTTTGTATCCAAGAAAGTAGTTCTCTGCCTTTTTAGGCTCAAGGCACCCCTTGAAAAATGCCAGCTCTAGGTCTTCACTTATGCTTTTGACTAATGGGAAACGATAGAGAAAATGTTCTGCTGCAAATAACTCAGACCACGTACGGTTCCAGAATGTTTTTGGAACTTTCAGATTTCTGTTTGAAATCTCTGGGTTTAGTTTGTGAATCATATAGGTGTTTGCACACCTAACAGTGCTAATACTGAGCAGCACCCCATGACACACCTCTCATCACACCGCAGGGTGCCACAGCACCCTCGCTGACAATTTCTGATCTAAAAGCAGTTTTAAGAACTTGTCCTCCTCTGTTCCAACAAACTGAATTCAATTCTGGACCTCTCCCCAAGTACTTACTAGTAAGCTAGTTTTTTTGTTACTAGAACATTTACAATAGACTAGAATACGAGAAAAGGCTGATCCCATGTAGTATTTTTTGCAAGTGACCAGTTTGCATGTATTCTGTTCCCTTCAAATCTCTTGCTGAATTACTTGTGAGCACTGAAAATTAGAAATATTTGTCCACTTTACTACTGACACACACAAGTACTGCTCTGTCAAGAAAGCACAATGATATCATTTATATTAAAAGAAATTGATTCAACAAAGGACACCTGTCAAAGACAGAACAAAGAATGAGATTCTCAAAATTACATTTATTAACATCTTTTTATGTACATAGCATACTCTACTCACAGAACCAAAAAGAGAGACTGAGGTAACAAAATACCCTTTTTGAGTTAGATAACATACATGTTACATTTGGTCCTTCATACCTGAGAATTTGAAAACAGCTGACATTGATGGATATTAGATGGAAAGGTCAAATTTACCTCTAAATTACAGAACGCAGTAGTACCTCAGGAATCTGCACTCCAGCAAAGCATCTGCTCACATTTACACAAGAAGTGCATTAGTGGCTTTGCTCTCACTGAAGCATAGACCAGTCAAATACTGTCAGGTCCACTGCAGCTGGGACTCTCACCACAGGCCAATGGAGAGTTACCACATAACTAGGATCCTTGCATTCATTAGGATCTTGATACCAGACAAGGCAGCTACTGTGCTCAGCACCTTCCCTAGTGCTGTTGCTATGGGAGGGGGGGAAAGGGCCTGAACATCTGGGTTCTTATGGCTACTGGCCTGAAAGTGCAATCAGTAAGAAGGGGGCCATGGGCTGCAAAAGTGCTACTGCTACCAATTCTGCTTCCTGTCACATTCAGCACAGCCACAGCAGCAAACGAAAGATGGCAGCAGCTGCTGCTTTCTTACAGAGACAGGCCTACCTGCATGACATGGCCTCTGGTCCATGGCTAGAAGGAAGCTAGAAGCTAACAACCTGGTCTATGGCCCCTCAGCAAATGGAAGCCTGCTTCACCTTTCCTCACTGCCTAGAGTTTGAATCAAGTAACAGCAGTTGTTACTTTTCTAAAACTTCCCTCTCCAGACCAGCAGATGAGATTTTGTTCTCTCACACTCACAGCAGGGCTTCAGGAAGCTAGTGCCAGCAGCACAGCAGGGAGCTTCATCTGGTTCCAGGCCTTATGGAAATGCAAGGATTGAAATAGCAGGAGCAGATGAGGGAGTGACACCAGCCATGCTGGTACTGGAGGTAGCCTCATGACTCTGTACAATGGCTCCTCTATTAGTAAATTTCTATAGCATAGTAAGTTGCAGATTAACTGCAATCATATATTAGAAAGAAGAGCTATATTATCATTATACATATGTATATATTCTCACATACAGTACACATCCATGTACTGTAAATCTAAAACAGGGTTCTACAAGTAGCCTCCTTTTCTTTCTGTAGAATTTCTGTCATCAGAACCATGTTAATGGGTTAGTACTGAACAGATCAGGAAGATGGATACATTACCTAAGGTAAACTGTAAAGTATTAAGGACAACATTCTTCCAAAAATAAAAAATTACAAAAAAAAAAAAATCACAGGTCAAGAGAGAAAATGCAATTACTGTTTAGAATAGGTTATGCCCTAATAGTACATTTCTGTAAAGCCAAATTTATGGGGGAAAGTGATTGATACCCTAGCCAGAGATTAGGGAGGAAGAAATTAAGATAGGTCAGGCTGAGAAAATACCAACTATTTGACTGAAAATGGATTTTGAAAAAGGGGCGTATGCCTACGAAAACATACAAGCAGGAAAGTTAGCAGCAATAAGAGCACTGCTAAAAATGATGTTTCCCTCTGGCCAAATTAGCTCAAAAGAATTAAAATTTACAAAGTAAATACTCATATCAGAATAAAAACAAATTTAAAAAAAACCGAAAACATAAATTAGGTTATGCAGCATTCCTTAGGGCCAACTCTGCAGTTACACCAAATTGCAAATAAAGGGCTTAATGAGTCCAGCTGATTAAACAGTTCATGATGCTTCTAGGTCAGGTTTTCAGATTTCATGAAAGAATTCTGTGCCAGTCTGGTCCCTTCACTTGCAGCAAGGCATTAGTCCTAGACTTCTGTATATGGTGATGACAGTGGCAGAGAAGGGCAAATCAGAGGACTGTCACACATGACATTACTACCTTATATAATTTGTGACCAGGTTTTGGAGCAATTGGAATCACTTCTAAAAACAGTACCTTGCTCTATAATGAAGAGATGTGGAGGCTCACAAAAACAGTCCAAAAATACTGTGCAAGACAAGCAATTCGCAAATTGATTACACTGACTGCACTGTTTGTTTTAGTGAGCAAGGCATTGTTCTCATGTTCCAAGTGATTAAAACAACCATGCTTTTCCAGTTTTTGTTTGTTTGTTTTGAGTTAAATCCAGCTATCTACTTAAGTCAGGAATCTGGATATTTGCTGTCTAACCCTTGCACAATCTAAAAACTTGTAGTAAGTACATGTTTAAGTTATACAGAGCTCTCACAGTGTTCAGCAGCTTTTAAAGCCTGCAGTGCAATTATCATTAATTAGAAAGCATTTAAGATAATGTTTGAACAACATGAAGGGTTTAACATATATATACACAGGCAAGAAGATACAGGCTTGAGGCTGAAAACTGTGCTTAGGCACTACAGCATTTGTGAAATGTAAGATCACTTTAATAGTCAGACACCTGTCACACAGTGCCTGGTCATAAAAGGAAGCACTGACTCTGGTTCTCTCTTTAATCTGAATTTCCTTACTCATATGGCCATAAGTCAAGCCTTCAGTATAAATCTAAAACCAGTTTCATTATTACAGTTTTGCTTTAACTTTCTTTGATATGACAGAAGAAAAAAGAGGGACAAGTGAGCCACTGAAGGGACCTAATTTCCCTTAACCAATTGATCAAAATATTATTTAAGAGTAAAGATTTAGTGGCACACATTAATATCAATAAGGATTTCTGTATTGTGTATTAGCGTTAATATACATTCACAATGCCCACTGTTGCACGCTATTACAGTGTAGTCTGTAATCGTGTACTGGCTACAATATGGCTGGGCAGGACACCTTCCCAAATTATTTTTCAGACAACAGATACTCTTTATGCATATCTGCCTTTACATTTTTTTCCTGGTTAAGGAGAAAAAGATGCTTTAATGCAAGCTATGGATCAATGGCCTACACTTTGTTTAAAATATGTTGTAAGTTAGAGATGCAAAAAAGCATCTGAAATTAGTAAACTGAGTTTGATCTGTACTTCTGTTTTAAGAAAACAATTGATCGTAAGTCAAGGTGTTACATACCAAGTTTCAATTCAAAGCAAAATGTTGTACATAAAATAAACCCCTGAAAATAGGGGTCTTCAAAAGAATATGAATATAAATTCAGCTGTAGCAGCACTACACACTGCCGTAGCACTGTTCCATTTTCTACAGAATTTAGCACAGCAAGTCAATCAAATCAAGAGATTTTACCCCATAAAAAAAATTATTGGCAAAAACAAGATAACAAATAATTCTGATACATCAGACAAGTCATCCATACCAGAGATTTCATTTCACAATAGGATCTGCAGGTGTAGAACTAGACAGGTCTCCATCGCTTGTTTTACTTGGTTCTTCTACAAAAAAAATCAATATAAACAATGAAACTAATGGCTGCATGCATATTAATTTTTATCTAGACAGTGTAACAAGCTTGCACTATACGATAAGTGTAAAGATTATGTTCTCAGGTTACAGATCAAGACGGTGCTTGCAGTAAACATCCCGACCTCGCACAGACAGCTTCACTCATATCATTAATTCAAGCTAAGGGAATTATTTAAACCACCAAAACTATATATGTTCAAGTATCTTAAAGAGTTGGGGCCTAAGATTTGAGGGAAACAGCAGTGGTATCATTTGACTTATAACATTTCAGTCTAACATCAGCTTTCAAGTCTTGATCACTGCAGAACTCCTGTGGCATGCGACTGCCAAGTGTACCATGACCATGTGTATTTACCTTGAAATGCCTTTCAAGAGAACAGTCTACATAAACAGAACTGTTTAACTCTGAAATTCTCACGTTGTTTGTTCTTTCTCTATTCATTAGTTCTGCTGGGTTTTCTCTGCAGTCAAGAGTTGCATCTTTTGACATCTCTTAACTAGTGATGGTGGATGCCATGAAAAGTAATGAACAGAGGTTTGATAGATCACTAGATATAACTGGTTCAGTTCGCTCCATCTAAAGCAGTCCTACCACTGAAAGGATATTGGGCTAAAGGAACCACTGGCATGACCCAGTATGACACTCAACAGGTGCTTGTTTTATTTACTTAAGATAAAATCTGATTTGCGCAACTCCACATCATAGGCTACGTCCACATGATCGTGGAGGTTTGTTTCCCCAGGGACAAGAACCAGTGGCATATCCTGTGCCACTGCTACTTGTCCCTGGGGAAGACCTGTGCCATGCGCCCTCTGGCACATGGCAAGTTACCCCAGCAGAGGAGGGGAGGTTGGGGCCAACACTGTGCTGGCCCCAGCAGCCTTACTTGGGATCCTGGGGGCCTCCTAGGGCTGCAGCAGCGGAAATCCTGCCACTTGGAACCTGGCTGGAAGCCAGAGTGTGGCTCCAGCCAGCCAGGCTCTGGTTTTGGGTGGCACACACTGCACCCACATGCACCCTTTTTTTTGTGCAGGGTTTCTTTACCCCAGGATCTCCCAGGGTCACCCCCAAACCCCCAAGTCGCAAGGTAACAGCATGGAGAACAGCTGAACACATGGTATGTGGCGCCACCGATGTGTCTGTGATGCCACATACCCTATGGCTGTGCTCATCTGGTTGCAGCCATAAAGTTCAAACATGTGTGTAACTTGAAAAGATTAATTCCTTTTCGTATTAAAAATCTGCCTTAGTAGCCTATTTAGTTTCCTCTGGAAAAAATGGTAATTGATCAATCTGAGTCTGTCCCTGTAAATTTCTAGCCTTCCTTGGATGCTTTTGAGAAGATTTTACTAACTATTTTAATTCCACTGTATTCCTCCATGCAAGATTAGCCATAATGATTTTTCTAATCCTTTGAACATGGCTGTTTACCTCAGCCTCCTTGTGTACATTTTCTGCGTGTCATAAAATTTATCTGCCTCCAGCTGTCCCTGGTGCTCCCCCAAACCTGAAACCACTGATCAGACAGAGTACAGCTGTGTCATGGACCCAGGGGCTGTCCCATGTTGGATCCCTATGCTCATTTGAGCACTGGGATCCATCATGGGCCAATCCTAACAAGTCACACATTCAAATGAATGTGACAAAATGAATGAATGACAAAGATGTTACACATCGTACAAAGAATAGCCTTATGGCTTGCTTGCTTGCTATATAACAGCCCCACAAACTGGATTTAACATGTGACAGGGTTACTCTTTATGGCATGATTGGCCCCTTAATTGCATCCTAAATGCAATGTGCACCAGAGCCCCAAGAGTCACTATACACTGCAAGCATATGAATGTTACTAGTATAACAGATTCAAGCATTTTTGCCTATGTGTTGCCAATCTATTTGGAGTTAAAAATAATTCTTCAACCATACAGAGAACAGCAGTTAATAGCATTCAGGCATTAATTCAAACTGAATACCTATTTGCCATTGCCATCTATTTGGTGATGGCAAGAATGATACAACCTTTATTCTAGTAAGGAACATTGACTTTTTGCCTATCAAATTAGTTTTGAAATTAACCTACTCCATAAGTCATCATTATTTGTCCCTAAATCACCATTATGGTTCTGACAACATTATCTGGAGTGCTAAATCAGCAGACAATAGGAAAAATGTAGTTAAACAAGGATAGGAAAGATGGCTCCCTATGTTAAGGGCTTTTAGCAATGCTTACACAGCTTGACAAGAATGTCAAGATCTTAAGAGACTCAAAATATTCACTAACCTTCTTTCTCTTTCTTTTCCTGGTTTTCTTCTGCTGCAGTTTTGTCTGCTCTGAAAAATATTCTTGCACTGCTTAGTGAGAAATGAAGCAGTTCAAACTCCTGAGTAGAATCATTTAGACAAGAAAGAGATTGTTAGTAAGGGTTATTGTTTCACCAAATCAGTATCTATAATATATGTGGGTGAGATTTTCAGAGGCACGTAGGGCAGGGGTGTCAAAAATCACTGGGCCTCTGTGAGCTGGACCCAGACTGTGGGGCTTGTCATGGGTTAGATCAAGGGTCGGCAACCCCCAGCACAGGTGCCAAACATGGCACACAAAGTCATTTTGCTCAGCAGGCCACCACCAGTCTGAGCTCTAGGCAGCTGCTGCCAGCCATAGAGCCAAGGCTGCTCCCAGCAGACAGCTGGGAGGCTGCAAGCTCTGCTGCAAGCCTGGGTTCCCGGCTGCCAGCAGCTACCCAGAGCTTGCACTGGCCGCAGCAGGGAGGCTGCAAACAGCTGCTCCAGGCTCTGTAGCCCTGGCATCAGCTCCATACGGCCGGCAGGTGCACACACGCCTCAGAGTAGATGGTGGGGATAGGGCCTGAGGCAGTGCAGCCCTCCCCCACTGTCCACTCCAAGGTGCACGTGAAGTTGCCGCCACCACGGAGCTGATGCTAGGGCTCTGGAGCCCGGCGCAGCTGTTTGCAGCCTGCCCACTGCCTGCTGCAGCTGCCCAGAGCCCAGGCTGGCTAAAAACAGCTGGGACGGGCTCTAGACTCCTCTCATCAGCTCTGTGCTGGCAGCAACTGCACGTGCGCCTCAGAGTAGACAGCAGGGGAGAGGCCATGGTTGTGCTGCCTCAGGCCCCTCCCCTGCCATCCACTCTGAGGTGTGCACACACCAGCCAGTATGGAGCAGATGCCAGGGCTCCAGAGCAAGGGTGGCACCAGCTGCCTCCCAGTGCTGGGGCTGGGCCAGGAGGCTCCACTCCTCCCAGTGCTGCCACTGCCACCCACCTGCCCCACACAGCTGAGTCCACCTGACTCCCACAAGCCCAGCCCAAACACCTCCACTGGGATGAGACTGACGCGGCCTTGCCAGGAGCACCGCACATTTGCAGGCTTAGCTTATGCTTAACAAACAAGGAATACACAACAACAGAGGTAGCATATTAAGTTTGATTTATTGTCACCAAGTTTAGAATTTTTAGAAAACCTGGTATTTACTGTAAAAAAAATAAATAAAAAGGCAACTTATGATTATTAACTATATTAATATGCAGCACATCCTGCTATGTACCCCTGCCCTAGTTTTGTTTGTCTGGCATGCTGATACTGGCACCTCACTAGGTAGATATTGTGGCTTTTTTGGCACTCTGGCCAAAAACATGGTCTACCCCCTGGGTTACATGATCTGTTGGTGGCAGCATTAATCCCCATGACTTTGAGTCACTGTTTCAACCCCCTTTCCCCTTTCAATTTCAAGGTGGAGACTAAAAACAGATTTTGGCAGTGGTGAGTAAGGGAGAATTTCAAGAGGAAGTGGCAAGCAGCATTAACTTCCTGGCTTGTTGAGCTGTGCTGAAACAGCAGAGGTGATTCAAGTCACTGCCACAGGGGCTCTGGCAGTCATGTAAACAAGCCCCACTGGCCGAACCTGGCCCACAGAGTCGCCTTTCAATAGAATGAGTGAGGACAAGAAATGGAACTGGTTTAAACATGACCTTGAAAACCTTATAAGCAGGACTGTTATGACATGGCTGCTTACAACAGCAGGGGACTGGACTTGATGATCCAGGAGGATTCCCCACAGTCTTAAGTTTCGACAGCCATCCACTAAATACATAATACCATACCTTTGATCTCTAAGATCAGAGAGAGAGTCATGTGACTATCTAAGCACACCTATTTATCCATGTAGTAAGGCAGAAAATAGAAACTTATGTGCCTTGCAGTTAAAGCTACTAGTCTAGGTTTTAGAAGGTACTCAGTAAGGGTCCTCCTTTTTCCATTTGATAGCTCAAAGGTTATTCAGGAATTGACAGAAGCATTATCCAAAGGCAAATGTTGAGCTCCCATGTGTTTTCTAATCAAAAGGCACCATGCTGTTTGTGGCTACCTGTCCTTCACTTCCCTGAAAAGGTGCTCTCCCACAACTTAACCACTAATAAGACAGCCAATTTTAGATTAGGCTCTGAAGGCCAAAGACTTTTTCAATACATCCTTAAGTACAATGCATGCTAATAGCATTTATATGAAAGATACCAACTCTAACAAAAATTTCTACAGCCTGTGGCTCTGCTCCCTCACTTAAGTTTTTTTTTTTTTTCCCTTCTCTCTTTCTTTGTCTTTTCACATGTCTGTCAACCTGGTTGCCCAGGCAGCCAACTTGCTGCCTACTTGACCTGGCTCAGGTAGGAGGCGATGGATCTAGCTGCTTCACTGCTCTAAATTTTGACCACTTGACCTAGGAGCTGGGCTTAAGCTAATATAACTCCAGTAGGTAATGCTGATGTTTTTTCAAATTGATTGGTCAGCATCAAAAACACCTCTCCCTAACTAGGTCCAGGTAATGAGATCAGGAGCACTATTTAAAAGTGTCCCTCCACGTTGCAGGGGGGGTGGACATCTTTGGGTCACTGAGTCAAGCTATATACCTCCAGAATCCTCTGGATGTTGCTGCGAGTAACTCATCTGAATTTTAGCCAGTAACTTAGATCCAAGCGCTCCAGATGTGTACTAAAAGGGCCACTGAGTCCCTGATACTGTTTTGCTCAAAGCTGTTTCCTTTCACTATTCCACTGTATTGTATTCCTTCCTCATGCTCTCCCTGTGTAATCAATAAAGCTATCCACTATAGCAAGCCTTGCTGTACATGCTTGACAGGGATGAGGCAAGCCTTTTCATCTCCCTTTTGCTCAACTGGCCAAAGGGAGGCTATTTGTGAATGCTTCAGGCTAAGAGAAACACCCCAAAGTACCACAGTGGATTAAACAACCCCAAGATCTACAGGGTTTGTGTACTCCAGGTGGCACAGAGTCCTAATAAAGACCCAGGCGGTGGTGACAATTGCCCCAGGTTTGTGGGTGTGCTCCAGAAAGGCGGTCGGCCAAATGCAGACACCCCAGGGAAGACATTCAAAGCGGGGTTATGTTCAGGCACAGAGAGGACCCCTACTGTCCCACCACACCAGCTAGCTCATCTCCCCTACCAAGACCTTTATTTCACCCTAGGCAGCAACAAATTCTCCCTACAGGCTATTGAGGGTGCTTCTATAGAAGCACCAAGCCAGGTAAATGTAGAATTCAACAGTAGTCACATTAACTAGAACTATACTGTACCTGTAAATAAACATCTAGTCGCTTGTGAGTCAGGTTCATGGTCTGTAGTAGCTTCTCATCTTGATTCGTCGATTGCACATTCTGTTGCTTAGCTACTGCTCTTATCTCCTTCACATATTTCTCTCTGACTGACTGGAACCAGTGAAGCGAGTCAAACTCCTGGTACTGATTCAACAGCTTTAGAATGTAAGCCACACCTGCAATCATTAATGAGCCATTTACCCCTTTCAAAGTCCAGATACAGGTACATACGCTACATAAATCTTTAAAATAACCATTAAGACATTCTTGGAACTTTTAAAGTTGTATGGCCTACTTCAACAAGGTTAACAGTCAAATTATGATTAAGAACAAGCTTTGCTTTACAAAAACATCACAACCATATATGCCCTATTATGCACAGGTGGTGTGCAGATGCAAATCCCCACCTCCATCCCAAAGCTGGAAGGGTGAAACAGACATCACCTTTGTGCTGCTATAAAATTTATGGTGGCACAAAAGGCCAAGCAAAGAAACATCCACCACAAATGCCCCAAATTTGTGGCTGTGACATAGGTGGCATGTATTTGTGCCACTTTATTGTGGCAAGCATCTGTTAAGTTTATGGCAAGAGAGAATGGTAGGCCATGCTCCCCAGCTTCCCCAGGCAGGCAGCCATTCGGGAGCTTCAGGGGCATTCCTGGGGCACACAGGAGGATGCCTGCCTGGGTTACGCATCTGGATTCCCAGGCAGCTGTTGACAACTCTGATGCAGTCCCAGGACTGAAACAGCCAATCAGCTGATTGATCCCAGCCCCAGGACCACACTGGAGTATCAAAAGCTCTGCAGTGCGGACCCAAGGCTGGGACTGCCAATCCGTCGATTTGTGGTCTCAGCCCTGGGGTGGGCAAAATACAGTTAGTGGGCCAGATCCAGCCCACCAGTCCATTCTATCTAGTCTATTTATTAGAGAAGTAATATTTATCTGCATCTGGCTGCCTGTCAAAGATCACAGGAGGCAGGGGCAGTAGAACCCAGGGAGAGACATCAGCAGGATTAAGCAGCCGGAGCAATAAATCTGGCCCAGCCCCACCCCTCCCACCTCGAGCCCCAGCCAGGAAGCCTCCGAAGGCTGTCCTTGTGGCTGGGCAGCCTTGTTCCTGCGGTGCAGGTCCCAGTGCGCTGGCGCAGGGCCCGCAGTCCCACCTGACTGTCGTTGTGTTCTGCACACTAACTAGCTGTCCCTTCTCCCTTCCCGCTGCCACCATTTCCCCACTCCCCGCTCCACCAGCCACTCAGCACCATGTGGTTCCCAGCTGCAGTGCCAGGACTGCAGGAGCAGCTGAGATGTGGTGCAGGTGTGGGGACGGGGAAGCAGCAGGAGAAGGGCAGCAGTGGCAGACAGGGGACAAGTGGCAGCGGGTGGCAGCATGGGTCAGGTGCCAGTGCCCCGGAGCCAGAAGTAGAGAGCCGGGATTTGCAGGAGTGCTGTGGGGGCTCTGCTTGCCGCAGGGGGGAGAGGAGCAGGCTGTGGGCAAACACTCTCCCTCCACAAGCCACAACCCTCTCCCCACACACTCATAGCTCTCCACAAAACACATATCTATTTACCCCCCCAACAAATCTCCCCTCCCACACCCTGCTCCTATATCCACCCTCCTAGCCACAATATACAAGAGTAAGACTTCATTTTAAGCTATTATACTATCACCGCTACATACACTATACAAACACATGTGAATCAGGACAAAAATATTTTTTTAAATTAAATTAATGTTATGGTACATTTGATTTTTAGAATGTAAGTTGGTATTTTTCTGGTTCAGAGATGGCAAAACCCCTTGCTGAAAGGAGTATTTCTGGGGGCAAAGGTCAGAGGGTAGGGGGCGGGACTTCTAGTTCCAAGATGGTGACCAGGGAGCAGGGCACCTGTCAAGGGCCAGGGCTATCCATGTGGCCCTCAGTGGCTTGCCAAAACTTGATAAGCAGCCCTCCACCCGAAATACTTGCCCACCCCTGTCTCAGCCCCAGGACTGCACTGCAGCCAGCTTTCCCCACTTCCAGAGACATGCTTTGGCAATCCCCAGGGTAAAATTCTGCAAGTAGGAAATGGGGGAAAAAACCTGGCTTTTCCCTTTTTACAGAGATGCACCCTGGGGAAGCTCTGGAAGTAGAGCAAGTGCAGCTCTGTAAGCAGGGAACACATCACTCATCAGGAAAACGGGCAATAAGTATTTCACCCAAGGAAGTAGATTAGCTGTGGCAGGACACATCCTACCTCAGCTGATCTGCTTGATATGTCAATGTCTGTTCATACCCCAAGAGTTACTGAAACATGCAACAACCAGCAATATGCTTATGAAGAGTCCATTCTGTTGTGCTTAAGCATTCTATGCACAGTATTAGGGCAGCCAAGAAATAACTAAGTATACAGTGTTGAAACCAAAAAGCAACAATCTACACAGATGAGATGTGTTAAAACAAGGACAACTCAGATTGCAAAGACTAGGCAAAGTTAAAATAAAATCTCAACTGTGTTAACTGACTGGAAGGTTAGACAGTGTGTTCAGACTCACCCATGGCAAACCCATCATCAGTGAAAGCTGCTCCACTTTTGTTCTTCTTATTCAGTTTCTCCTTGCAGCTGATTGAATGCTCTACAAAATTGAGAGTCTGAAACGAGAGACGAGCACCTGAACCAAACCATCACTGCAGAGTAAAATGGGCTAAATTAAAGGGTGGCTACATGCAATTTTGTCAATTATATTTTACAACTACACCCAAAAAAATATTCCAAGTTTCTACTTTTCATGGAAATTCCATTCCTTTCCTAAGCTTTTAAGGAAGCGGGGTTTGGTCTGTAAAATACAAGTTAAAAATGAAAGACACAATTTACATTAAGTCTGCTCATGTCAGGCCCTTTCTATACTTTGTATACCGTTTTAAAGTAATAATATCAATGCCCTGAGCAGAGACTGAGTGCTTAATGAAGCTTTAAACAAACAAAAACAAACAAGAGGGACCTTTGTAAAATCTAGCACCTAAAATAAAAAAAATAAATAAAATCGAAATGTCAAGAATTTTTTAGGAAGTTCAGTGAAGAAAATATGACTGAGTTATTCGGGTTCACTTGGATGTCTTAAGTCATCTCACGTGCTTTTTTACTGTGTTTAGGAGGAGCCACTGTTTCATATCGCTGCAGTAAAACCACACTGGAGGGCAGGCAACTGGTGCACTTGCTGCAATTTGAGAGACCAAAAGCCAATTCTCTTCAGCCACACAGAGACTATTCCAATACTAACCCCATACTGCGTGGTGTGTGTTAATCTATTAAAGAAAACACATTTTAAGTGAACAGAAATATTTAATGGAACTTCCTGGAATAAGAAAAAGAAAACAGAAAAAAGTGCAGAGGATGAAACAAATTCCTTCTACTGATTTGTCTTAATGTCAGTCTTTTCCTAGCCATTTCTAAGGTTCTTCTCATTTCTCCCCTCATAATGCTATCTCTGTTTGCACAAATTTCAATTTGTGGTTCAGTCACCTTCAATTAACATTCCATTTTAAAAGCTTAATAAAAATACTGGATGGTTTTCAGGAATACTCTGGCCAGATTACAAAGTATGACCTGGCCTCTATCCTGAACTGCATCCAAGTACTTTCACATGGAGCCCTGCTGAAATCGATGACGCTGGCTGGTGCAGGAACATAGCGAAGCAACGCCAAATAAAAGATCCAAACAGAAGAGGGTCTTAGTTTTTACATAATCTGAACTAGAATTAGAAGAGGTTGAATATTTCCAAACTGCTGCTGTAAGGGCACTTTCAGAAAAGGGACACTAATGTAAGTTCGCTTTGATTCTCATCTCTCCATCTCTGACTATCTTGGATGTCTCTCTTCTTTCTTACCTTTTACGATAGCTCCAATTTAAAATGAATAAAGAGATATTTAAAGTTATTTTTTCAGTTGGCCAAGTCCCCTCTGTGCAGTGTTGGGAACTGGTGCCTAAGTTGATATCAAGAAGCAGAGTCAATAAGAACACTTTTTGACAACCAAACTAGATACAGGGTCCAATTAGTTCTTCAGATCATAGCTACGAAAGAAATTAATAGAATCTGGAAATAAATAATCTACTGCACCTACATTACATTTCTAGTACGGAATATTACATCACAATTTAATCTAATAACATTTTAAAAAATAGGCATCACTATAGGTGCTGGAACTACTAACCAGTGGGGGAACAATAATATAGAAGTTGCGCAAGTGCATGTTCTTTGGACTGCGGAATTCAGGAGCGAACACATCCACAAGCATTTTGAAGTACTCCGTGCCTTCTGCAAAATTACGTGTGAGATCACCAAGAACAGAATCTAACTGCCTGTAAAGAATGAGAAATGCGTTACCTGATCATTTCCTGTTAGCAACTTTCTTCTTCATTCATTAACAGTGACAGAAGGCTTTTGACAAGAGACCAATATATTTGCACACAATGGAATTTCCTTACATTTTTTACCATTTTCCAATTGAAGCACAGCTCATTTCCTTTCATTCCATACACAAACAAGCCAAGATGGCCAAAAATTGACTTCCTCACTACTATCAGAATGGTGTCAGGGAATAGGATTTACCTGAATCCAGGCTCTCTGCACATGAACACAGAGAGCCTAGGAAACATACAAGCAGGAAGAATTGGAAGTCCTTGCACAGGCATGGAATTATGACATGATTGGAATAACACAGACTTGGAGGGAGCTTGCATGACTGGAGTACTGTCGTGGATGGGTACAAATTGTTCAAGAAGGACAGGCAGAGGAGAAGAGGAGTTGCCCTTTATGTAAAAGTGCTGCATGATTGCTCAGAGCTCCACTATGAAACTGGAGATAGGCCTGTTGAAAGTCTCCAGGTTAGGGTCAGAGGAAAGAGCAACAAGGGTTGATGTCATAGTAAGTATGGGCTATAGACCACCAGACAAAGAGGATGAGACTCTTCAAACAGGGAACACAAGATTCCAGATGACAGACTGTGGTTCTCACAGGGGATTTCAATCACCCTGATATCTGCTGGGAGAGCAATACAGCATTGCACAGGAAATCCAGGAAGTTTTTATAGAGTATTGGGGATAACTTCCTGATACAATTGTTGGGAAGACCAACTAGGGGCTGTGCTCTTCTTGATTTGCTGCTCACAAATGGGAACAAATTGGTGGGGAATGTATAAGTGGGTAGCAACTTAGGCAGCAGCACTCAATCACAAAATGATTGTGTTCCAGATCCTGAGGAAAGGAAGGAAAGAGAGCAGCAGAGTAAATACCCTAGACTTTAGAAAAGCAGACTTTCAGTCAAAGAACTGAGACCAATCTGACCGGAAAAGGAGTCCAGGAGAGCTAGTTATACTTTAAAGAAACATTACTAAGGGTGCTGAAATGAACCATCCTGATGCACAGTAAAACTAGCAAGTATGGCAGAAGACCAGTCTAACTTAACAGGGAACTCTTCAGTGAGCTAACACACAAAAAGGAAGCCTATAAGAAGTGGAAAGCAGGGCAAACATCAAGGGAGGACTATAAGAGTACTGCCTGAGCATGCAGGGGTGAAATCAGGAAGGCCAAAACAGAACTGGAGTTGCAGCTAGCAAAGGACCTGAAGAGTAACAAGAAGGGTTTCTACAAGTTTGCTAGCAACGAGAGAAAGATCAGAGAAAGTGTGGGTCCCTTACTGAATGGGGGAGGCAACATAGTGAGATGATGCAGAAAAGGCTGAAGTACTCAATGTCTTTTTTTACCAATCTTCACAGGCAAGGTAAACTCCCAGATTACTGTACCTGACAGCACAATTTGGGGAGTAGGTGAGCAGACAACAGTGGCAAAGGAACAGGTTAGGGACAAATTAGTGAAGTTGTACATGTACAAGCCCATGGAACAAGCCAAGGAAGTACAGGTTGGATGAACGGACTATAAAATGGAAAGAAAACTGGCTGGATTGTCAGTCTCGAAGGGTAGTAAGGAATGTCTCAATATCTAGTTGGCAGCCAGTATTAATCAGAGTGCCCCAGAAGTCAGTCCTGGAGCCAGTTGTGTTTAATATCGCCATCAACAAATCTGGAAGATGGGATGGAGTGCATCTTCAACAAATGTGCAGATTATACCAAACTGGAGGTAGTAGTAGATATGATGGAGGCTAGGAATCGAAGAGACCTAGAAAAATTGGAGGACTGGATAAAAGGAAATCTCATGAAGTTCAGTAAGGACAAGTGCAAAGTTCTGCATTTAGGACAGAATAATTCCATGCACAAGTACAGGCTGGGAACTGACTGGCTAAGCAGCAGTTATGCAGACAAGGACCTGGGGGTTACAGTAGACGATAAGCTGAATACGAGCCAACAGCGTGCCTTTGTTCCCAAAAAAAGCTAACATCATACTGGGCTGCATTAGTAGGGGTGGTGCCAGCGGACAGAGGAAAGTAAACATTACCCTCTATTTGACACAGGGGAGGCCACATCTGAAGTATTGGGTCCAGTTTTGGGGCCCCCACTACAGAAAATGATGATGTGGAAGAGTTGGAAAGTCTAGCATAGGGCAACAGACAGGTAGGGGCACATGATTTCTGAGGAGAAACTGATGGAACTGGGATTATTTAGTTTGGAGAAGATGAGACTGAGGGGAGATTTAACTGCAGCCTTCAAGTATCTGAAGGGTGGTTGCAATGGAGGATGGAGCTGGACTGTTCTCAGCGGTAGCGGATGACAGAACAAGAAGCAATGGTCTCAAGTTGCAGCAAGGGAAGTTTAGGTTAGATATTAGAAAAAACCTCTCCCACAAGGAGGGTATTAAGGCACAGGAACAGGTTACCCAGAGAGGTTGTGGAATCTCCACCCGTGGAGGTTTTAAGACCCGAGTAAATAAACTCTTGACTGGGATGATATAGTTGGAGATAGTCCTGCTTTGAAAAAGGTGTTTGACTAGTCACCTTCTTGAGGACCCTTCCAACCCTAATTTTCCATAATTCTGTGATTTGTGATTATTTTTTAAAGTCTGTCTCTAGCCAGGAAATGGATGCCCAAAATGTAAGATACTCATAAGCAAGGAATTTTCCTGAGACAAATTTTAATTAGCAAGTGAACTCAATGGCTGCCTCTACACGAGCGCAGATGTTTGCTTCCCTGGAGACAAGAAGCAGTGGCAACTGTGCTGGCCCCAGCAGCCTTACCTGGGGGCCTGGGAAGCTGTAACCACAGCACTCCTGTAGCTAGGAGTCTGCCTCCCATTTTGGGTGGCACATGCTGCTGCTTCATGCACCCCCTTTTTCCCCCCGCATAAGTTATTTTACCCTGGTATCTGATGGGGTCAAAAAAAAACAAAACAAAACAAAAAAAAAACCCTCCCATGCTGCAAGGTAGCAGCAGCACAGAGAACACCTGAATGTGCAGTGTGTGGCTACGGTTTTTGAAACAATACTATTGCATCTACTGAAATAACAATATTTCAGTTTATTTTTGTATTTGTAAAGCATCTAAAAAGTTTTTTAAAAGCATGAGAAGATTTTTTTCCAAGCTCCACATCACAAAATGCATTAGGTTACCTTGCTGCTTTCTGTGTTTCCTCTGAGAGCCCTTCTTCTTTCACCAGTTCCTCAAAATTCATGATATCTTCAAGATCAGGAACAAACCTACATTGTTATTGTATATTAGGTTTATAATTCAGTTCTGATTACACTTGGTCACTTAATCACCACCATCATTTGCCTTAAAGGTTTTACAGTGCTTTGCTCCTGCTTATACCAAATCTCCAATCATTTTCTTATGCAAACTGTCATATCTCCATAACCAAACTCACTCCCATTTTATCATCCTTTCACAAAACGTTTTGCCTTTTCCCCACTACCCTGCCCCACTTTTCCAGCACCTTCTCCCATACTTCTTAATACACATGCCTCCCTGTTTCATCAGAAAAATGTCTTTTAAACAGTGATACACTATTTCCACACCACTCAAATGCATGGTACAGGAGGAACCTTACTGTCTTCCCTTCCTGCAGGTCTTGTCTGTTTTTTTTGCAGCAGTGACTGTATTTTTATTTTTTATAATGCAGTAAGACTGCCTGAATTTAATATAAGTTCTCCTACTGTCAACAGCCAGAGGAGCTGCCGCAATGGCAGAACTAAGCAGCTCAGTGCTTCAAGTATGAAAACATGAATAACACCATGAAATAATAGTATTAAAATGTGTTTGGGTACCTAATTGCACTACTACAGCAGTGAAGTCCACCAGATCTTATCATTCTTACATAGCCCATGGCATTGCCTTTCAAAAAAAAGAAAAAGAAAATGGGAGTTAGATATTTACATATGCACATTTCAAAGTTCTTATGAATTCTGAAAGACAGATTCAGATATCCTTTGTAATACAGTTATGCTCTAAAGCGGACTGCAAAGAGAAAAATTATGTTAATGTTTCACAGTTTAATAGTGCACAGTGAAACAAGAAAAATAAAACGTAACTTGCTCATCTCATGAGCCCTTGTTCATGTAATGTGTATTTGTACACTTAACTGAAGGCCAACATTCTACAAACATTTACTCCCTAATAGAAAAATAATATTAAAATTACATACTCCATATTTGGGAGTAAATGCCTGCAAACTCAGACCTTTCGGCAGTAAATGCCTATTTCATTAATAGCCAAAGGTGTTTCATCCACATATTCTGAAATATCCGGATTCAGGAGTACTTTTCCGTATACTGGAAACATACTAAATCTGGACAAAAAATGGGTTCTTTTTGGCATAGTTGAAGGAAGAAAGTATCAAGAACATTCACAGGAGGCATAGATGGATTTTGTTATGACCATCAGGGCCCATTTTTGTATAAGCAGGTGAAAGTCCATTTCGTTAACACAGTGCACCCATTTGTGCGAGGATTAGAAACAGTCCTCAACCTTAGCACTTTAGTTACTGGATTATGAAGGCATTCTGACCCCATATTTTTAGATAGTGTTGCATACCTATTTGGCTTATGAGCTGCCTGAATTGGTCGAGGTAACTTTGTCCATCAGGTGTTATTCCAAGTTTTCTGATGCCCCGGTTGAACTTTTCTGCCCTCTCAAAAGGGTACTAGAGAGATGATTTCAGCATAAATAAAAAATACATATATTAGTTTTTAAAGACTATAACTGACTTTTCATGGAAAAGCTGTTTGTTTCACAGTCTCTTTCTACCCCTGTCATCTACATATACATTGCCTAATCTTTTGCAAACATGACAGTGTTCAGACTACAGCTAAAACTTAATTCCAAGATAGATGACCTATAAAAATGTTATTATTTTTAGTTGTAAACTTTGGGTCTAAATTAAATTAGACAAAAATTGTACTAATCATCAACAGCTTAACAGAAGGAAAAACATATCCAATCCTATGTAAGGTTAAGGAATGATACATCATGTCTGCTGATGAGTATCATCTTAGTTAGTGTTTAGTAAGCAGTAAAAATAGATGAAATCAGATAAAACAGTATGAATGCAGGAATGTGTATTTTTGCCTGTGCTGCATTTTGACAGGATTGAGTGTGTCACCTTCCATTAATACATTTAATTAAAACAAAAGGAAAAAGCTGTGACTTGTAGTGTGGCACATGTCAGTTTAGTGTCTCAGAGCACAAAGGCAGCATTGTTTTAAATCAAATTCCCTTTTACCTGATGCATTTACCTTATGATCATTTTGATCTTTCACTTCCCTGAAGAACCGTATATCTTTAATTAGTCGGGATTTGATATGCTCATCGTACATGAACTGGCTAAAGATGTAAAACTTTTTCCTCAGAAACTGGTATGTGAAATTCACCTAGATTGTAACAAAAAAATAGACTCAAAATGAGAAACTCCCTTTCCAATAAACATGTACCTCTAGTGACTACTGTTCGGTAACTTCTTGACTCATTTTAATTCTGTATAACAATGTAAATTCTGCTGCTGGAAAGAGGCTCCACCTTTGCAGGTCTCAAACAAGCTCAGCAATACCTCTCACTAAAAAAGAAAAAAAGTCAACCTTCTTTTCTTGAAGGTTCAGTTCCCTTTAAAGCAGGTAGGTGACAGAGCAAAGGGAACCTGCCATTTAAAAGATTAGTCTGTGTGCCACGAGAAGTACAGCACCGACAGTTGAGTTTTGGATTATGTAATTGCTGTCCCGCCGAAATGATAAAAATGTTCCAAATTTAAGAGGAATAGATTTAAGCTCAATTACTGTCTTTCTTTATTGTACTACCAACTATAGAATTTACTAATGTTTAGAGTTTCATTATAACCCACCCTGTTCTTTAAAACCTGTTCAAAGCTTTCTAGAGCTATTTACCTATGGGGCTAAATCCCACCTTTTTCCAGTAGGAAACCTTGGAGGTTTTCAAAACCCAGCTAGACAAAGTCTTCATGGGATAATATAGCTGGAGATGGTTCTGCTTTGAGCAGGGGGTTGGACTAGATGATCTCCTGAGGTCCTGCCAACTCTAACTTTTTATGAATCCAAGTAACAATTTCCTTGTCTATTTAGACAATTCAGCCCAGACTCAGAGGTAAATAAGAAAGGTGTTCACTTAGCCAGGAAGTGATGGGAGCAGGAAAACAACTTCTGTCACAATAACCAACAGCCAAGATGAGCTATACCAATATTAGAAGCCATTTATGCATTTCCCTTCCCCCTACCATGTCAAATAACAAAAACTCATTTATAATAACCTTATCATGCCAACTGATACCCTAAGAGAGAGCACTTTTTTTTTTCTGTACACATGGCTCCTCAAGTTCCTATATTGCCAACGGCATAATGGAAAGATGAATGAGATGAAGAACGGAATACACAGATCCTAAGATACTGAACAGCCGTCTAAGATTTGATTTGGTTGGTTAACCTTTCTAACCAAGCTTTGGCACCATACCAAATGTTCACATTATTTCAATTACTCCAAACATGTGATTTATGACTGATAAAAATGAGAAGATTAGGTTCCTGTTGAAATGAACATCTGCAAAGGCTTTCCAGACTCAGCACACTGGAGTCACTACATGTGCATTTAATGTGACTGAATAAACTCCAGTGCAATTTGAGCCAGAGTAAACTACTCCCAATGTCACCATCTACCCATGCATTTAAGTGCAGTAATTTACTCTGCCATTAAATAGTGCCTCTGTCTGACAGGACTATCCTACACTACAGTAAATTATCTGAGCCTTAACTGCAACGCACATGTAAACAATAACACTTTACTGCACAGTAAATTAGTCTACTGCACAGTAAAGGCCACGTGTAGACATGCCCACTTATTCTCAGACCACATAGCCCTACAAGGCTACCAACCTTACTTGAAAAATCACTGAACACTCTACACTGCTGAATAGCATCCACATTTAGAACAGGGAAGTAATAAAACTTGGAGGTCATCAATGACCACAAGATGAACATGAGCCTTCAATGCTTGCTTTACTAGCTGCAGCATCACAAAATGCTGGCTTGCATGCACAGATGCTTCTCAAGCAAATCCTGGGATGTCATTCTCCCTTTGTACTCAGCCTTGGTGAGGCCGCAGCTGAAGTACTACGTCCAGTTTTAGGCCCCACAATTCAAAAAGGATGTGGAGAAGCTTGAGAGAGTCCAAAGAAGAGCCTCGCACATAATCAGAGGTCAGGAAAACAGACCTTACAACGAAAGGCTGAGATCTATGAGGCTCTTTAGCCTGGAAAAGCGCAGGCTCAGGGGTGATCTGATGGCCACCTATAAGTTTATCAGGGGTGACCATAAGTATCTGGCAGAACATTTGTTCATCAGAGCGCCCCAAGGGATGACAAGTTATAAACTACTGCAAGACCATTTCAGGCAGGACATAAGGAAGAATGTCTTTACTGTCCAAGCCCCCAAGATCTGGAATAGCCTGCCATCGGACGTGGTTCAAGCACCTACACTGAACATCTCCAAGAGTAAATCAGATGCTTATCTTGCTGGGATCTTATGACCCCAGCTGACTTCCTTCAGATGGGGGGGTACGACTATTTAAGTTGAACTATGACAAACTGGAACCACATTTTTTTTTTTTAAATACTAATGTGCTTGAAATGCAATATAAAATGGCATCCTAACAAATGTTAACAAAACAGCAATATATAGCACTCAAACTGATTCAGACTTTTAAATACTAAACCTTATAAACACTTATTTTCATCACTATTACAATTTGGAATCTCACCAGAAAACTCTACAGTAACTTTACGTAAGAAATACTAGTAGTATAACAATTCAAAACCCACTGACTGCTTAGTGTTTGCAGACTGCCTTGTTAAATCAAATGCAAAACTAAAATTGTACTAAATATTCAAAGGTCAAGAAATGCTAGAAGTGCATGTGCTTTTTATGTTTATTAAACAAAAGCAACAGT
The DNA here is from genome assembly GCA_030014935.1 of Caiman crocodilus. Taxonomy (NCBI): domain Eukaryota; kingdom Metazoa; phylum Chordata; order Crocodylia; family Alligatoridae; genus Caiman; species Caiman crocodilus. The sequence goes on along the minus strand of JAGPOW010001296.1, from coordinate 44,415,493 downwards.
GCAAGAGATGCTTACTGTTGTGTTCATGATTCCTGTGCCATGTGTTCTAATTGAATTAGCAATGTGCCGGATATTGATAGTGTTCAAGTGCTTATTATTGCTGGTTCTTTCAATGAAGATCTGCAAAGAAAAGGTCATCATTATTCACTCAGTATCAAAACCAGCAAGTGATATACGTACAGGTCTAGACTGCATCTCACCTGATTATTGAGATTGTAGAGGTAGCGCGATACAAAAACATGAATATTTCTCATGATTTCCAAAACATCCAGACCCTGAAACAACATGATCAATTAACAATTTTCACAGTAACAGCTTCCTTGGGAGTTTCAAATGCATTCACAGTAACAACTATCAGTGCAAGTTATTTGAAAGCATTTTTGGAAGCACAGTCCAGTTGCATATCAAAATTGAAACAACTTTTCCCGTTAAATCTATGATGTCACTTTGCAGTTTATTCTGGCCCTCTTCGATATGTAGGAATTAGCATTTTAAGTTTTCATATAATAGTTTTACATTCCAAGTCAAATGTATACCTATACCTTTTAATCCATTTGAAAAAAGGGTTCTTTAATCCTATCTAGTGTATGGAAATAAAAATGGAAAAAAGGTGGACTGCTATATATTTATAAATACAAATGCCAAGATTTACAAATGCCCATTTAATGTTTTATTTCTTATTTAATTAGTTTCAAGACTCAAAAAGAAGGACTACAAGTCTCAAAAACAGGAACTTTTGTGTTTAATCTCTATCGGGCATTAGCCTTGGGTAAATTTGATTAGACCAAGTTTTGCGAAACTGGCATATAATTCTGTATTCCTGTTTTCAGAGATCTGTTTTTTAAGGGTTTCTGAGAATCCGAAACTCCAATTTCAATTGAACAGTTGTTATGGGTGTGGAATTCCCTTCAAAGAAAGATAGTCAAGCCCCTCTACTTCTGAAGAGGACTAGAAAACAATGACTAAAATTCCCCACTGATTTTCAACATGGGTACTTCAGTTTCTATTATTCAAGATACGAATGAATCAATCTAGTACAACAAAAATATGCCATATATAAACAGAAAGCACCCTCCAAGAATTGTACCTGTTCTAAAGTCTGACTGGGAAGATGTGCTTCTGTCATGCTCAAACCATAACGCTGAGTTGCTAAGTTTCTCATTTCACTGTATGTAGCCCAGTCATGAAGAGCTACAGTTGTTAGGTTGTAAAACGTCTTGTCTAGGTAGTGTGTCACGTAAACTGCAAAAAAATCAATAATATAATACGGACTGAATCTCCAGCTGCTAAATAGCAAACAAAACAAAATCTGTTAGATTAAACAGACATGGCATTAAATATGGCGTTCTCTTGGAGAAGACTGTAAAACAAAATAGATAATGGCACATGTAGTATAATACACACACATGCTCCAGGTGCAAAGAGCCACATGGTCAGCAGTAGAGCTGTGTGAAACTTTGGGTGTTGATTCAATTTGGAGGAGATACAGCCCCATTTGGGGGCTGAATCTCCAAATCTGAATTGAACCGGGGAACCAATAAAAGGTCCAAATCAATCCGGAGAGCTTTGACAATTTGGCCATTCCCTGCCTGTGGCAGCATGGAGCTGGAGATGGACTTGGAGCTGGTAAGTAGGGGGCAGGGGAGGGGAGGCTGGAGGAGAGGACCATGGGGGGGTCCCTGACCAGGCCCCATACCCTGCTTGCTCCCCCAGCATCCCGCACCCACTCTCCCAGTCCCCTCCCTTAGCAGCCTTGCCCACCCCAGTTCCTGGCCCTTTAAAAAAAGCTCCCGCCCACTGGCTGCTGCCTGGCGGGGGGGGGGGGGTGTGAGGGTGACCCCTGCTGACCCCCACTACCCTATGACACATGGGGGCTCTGCCATGAGCACCCCCAGCACCCCTTACTCCTCCAGGCCTCACCATGGCTGTCCTGCCTACCCTAGATCCAGCCCTTTAAGAAAAACAAAAATACTTCTCACTTACCAGTTCCTGCAGTGGCCTCAGGGAGCTTGTGCAGAGGCCCCCACGTGTAATGGGGCAGTGTGGGGCTGTGGGGATCGCCCCCCTGCCAGACAGGAACCAGAGAGTCCGGGGGTTTGGGGGTTTTTTTCTTTTTTTATCTTAAAGGGCCAGAGCTGGGGCAGGCAGGGCAGCCATGGGACGGGGCAGGGAGACCATGGGGCAGTGTGGAGCAGGCAGGATTCCCCCCCACAGCACCTGGTGAGTTGGAGCAGTCATTGCTGGGGCTGGGAGAGTGGGCAGGGGATAGGCCTGTGTGATCTGACAGCAGCCAAGTTGATTCAGGACAGTGATTCAAAATAAATAAATAAATAAAAATAAAAATCACTGAATTGAATCACTGTCCTGTCAATCAGTTGAATCCAAAGCGAATACTAGCCACTTTGCATAGGTCTAATTAGCAGCAACTACACTGGTAATTTCTTCTTTGCATCATTAGGCCATGGGGGCATGGAAAGAAATAAAAGGAAATAGGGAAGCATAAAAGAAAAAGAAGGAAAATGTTCAAAGGGTTAGCTGGAAAGCAAAATGGTAGAGAAAATTAACAGGCAAAAAAATCTGTTTATTCCAACCCACCTTTGATATCAATGAAACGATTGAAAAATCGTATTGGGTTCAGACAGAAAAAGTGAGCCAGATCTTTCATTCCAACTCTGAAAGGATTTCTGTCTTCTAGCTGTAGATGTGTGTGCACAGAAAGACGTAGGTCCTTTTCTATTTCTTTACATAGTTTGTCCAGTAAATGCTATTCGAAAAGTGAAGAAAAAAAAATCATGCTCACTGTCCTTTTACAATGGTAGTTTAATAGAATTAAACACAAAGCAATGCACTATCTGGAAGGGCTTTAAATTCCTATGTGTAAAACCACACACTCGGGTGCAAAAAGTCTGTAGATTATTGTAGCTCAGAAGATTAAATACAGCAATTTTAGGCTACTCTGCAAACAAAAGCACAGGCTTCACTGTATGTAGCCCAGGAGGGAGGGGAGGGGAATTGCACCTTTCCTTGATCCAGCTTAACTTCCCCAAGTGCCTTAACGTAGAACCTTAGAAAATCCAGTGTCAAAAATATTTCTAACTTGTTGTGATCTTTCTTAACTCTACGCAACAGAAAAGGCTACTCTACTATTTTTCTGAAGTACAAGAAACCTGAGGAAGCTAAGAGCTGGCATTTTCTGAAGGGTGGCTTGATTCTACCAAGGTTAAGAACCACAGCAGTAAGGGCATGTTTGCATGACAGAACCTCTGCAGTACAGCTGAGTACATGCCAGCAGAGTACCCTGGTGGAATATGCATATGCCAATATGAGGGGGGTGGTTTTGCCACCTTCCTGAATGAGATAAACTAAGCCAGTCAGGAATTTTGCAGAAATAGTTATTTGGCTGGGAGAGAAGGGGATTATTTTTCAAGCCCAAATAGCTATGCATGCAGAACTTTCTACCAAGGGTAAATTTCTGTCTCAGCATCTGTAAACCAGAGAACACTTCTCAACCTCAAAAGACTACTGTACATTAATGATAGAGTTCCTTGCATACTATGATAAAGGGAGCTATATACATGTCTGTGATTCTCTAAAATTAACAATGTTTTTGCTTTTAACTATGCCTCAAAGCAGTCTAACAAGATTTCCACTATAGCTTTATGGAAAATCCTAAATTTCAGGCAGTAAAACAGTAATAGACACTCCAATTAAGCCACTAACTTCAGTTCCCATTCACAGTAATTCCAGTACATGAGCAGTTACCTCATCTAGAACGTCCATGATTTCTTTGTCGTAGCACTCCAGAAGTACCTCGTAGGATTCTAGGTGCCTTGCATTCATCATCGCAGGTACACAGTCTCGTAACGCACTAAACATATACTGAAGAAAAAGATCAGAAAGACACTAACTTACAAACGATAGAACACATACAAATCAACATCTTAAAATAGTGTACAACACCTAACCAGCCTGAGCTAGAGGTCAAAACCTCAAATCTCAAGAATGAAGCTCAACTCCTTTACTTTATTTCAAACAATCCTTCCATCCCCTGCAAAAAAAATTAAAGCCAAGTAAAGACATTACACTTTTGCCAGTATAAGTGATTGGAAACTAGTCTGTACCTGTAACAGAACAGAAGTTCAGCATATAAAAGTGGTCTATAACCATAACAGAACAGAAGTTCAGTGCACAAACTGATTTAAAATGCCAGAACCCCTGTCGCCCCACCAAAGGACAAGTACGTGTTCTGTTCACTACCGATATAAACTATGCTGCTTATAGAAAATTGCACAACTTAGATTCTGCCTTGGGCTTTTTAAATGTCTGTACCTAGTCTAAGAGTTCATATTTAGCTTTAAGTTTGTTTTTTTTCAAAAAAAAAGAGAAGATTGAAAGCCATCAGCTTCAATTTTTCTAAAAAGCAAGACAGAGATGAGTTAGCTATTTTGAACAGTTTCTCCACTATTACTCCCCAAACACCATGCCCTCTTCCCACAAGTTGACTTGCTTGCAAAGAACCAGTTTTAAGCTTTTGTCATTTAGAACAGTGAATTAATAATATGTGGCAAACAGATGAGTTTAGCATCTTGGGCCAAGCAGTTCATTACTGGTAGCAGCTAAACTCTGATGCTTCAGAGTTAGCAAAAAAAAAGGTGCATGTATATAAATAATACACACACACTTTTTTCTTGCAAGCCACATCCCCTAAATAAGACAGGTGCCTTGTTTTTGGAAGGCAGGATGAAGAAAAGAGATTTCCACAGCTGTGGTTGCATGAAGCAAGAACAGAACCTACTCTCTCTCTTTCCACCTCAGGTCAAAATTGGTCAATTCTGCTGTGAAAGGGTTAAAACTGTAGCTTTTCCCTGAGCAGGAAAGGGAGGGTGAGCAAGCTGAAGCTCTGTCCCTGCTGCAATTCCACTTTTAAGGCTTCCTCCTCTCAGTTTGCTTGGCATGCTAAACTAAACCATTAATGTTTCTTTGGGTATTTTTGTTGATTAAACTTACGTGCAATCTAGCTGCATCAACTGCATTTTCATACACGTCATCTAAATAAATTGGGAAGACTGCTCGATGCCAATACAAGAAGCAACAGTCACACTGCACTTTGACTCTAAAATACAAGATACTTATTAATCACATAACACAGCTCAAGAGAGCACATCAACAAGCGTGTACTTTGGCAGTTGTAACCTCTTTGAGATTTTTAATATTTACTTCCCTAGTTTTAGCTTTTCAGGATAACACTAAAACTCCAAATATGCAAGAACACGGTATTTACCATCCCTCCACTGGCATTTCAAAGGAACTAAATCCTGGATAAACAGATGTCTTTTTTTTGTCACTGCATCCGTAAGCAACTTGTAACTGCTACTGAAATGCTGCTTCAATCATACACCAACGGAATTTCTTTTCTCTGATCATGTACCAGCCATAAAATATGGTGCCACTTATGGACTAATGAGGTTATCACCAATACCAACAGCAGGTTTTGCACTTGAAAATTAGAACATAAAAAGCATTAAGATATGATGCCATAGCTAATTCTGTGCTACAGTCATGCAAATGGTAGGAAGACCATGATATAAACTCTCCACACACCAGAAGTATCCGCTTGGATATACAAATCAAAGATCTACAGAAAACATTTACAAAGAGTAACATTACACCAACTTCCTGCTGAATATTTCACAACCAACTGCAGTCTGAACAGTCGGGAGGAAGACGTTTAAATAAAATAGAAAAAAAATACGTTGCGGCTAGCTTTACTTTTAACTTGGAGGTGCAAACCAAGAAGGCTCCAGCTCCCAGTAAATGATGGTTACTGTCAAACTCACTAGAAAACACAGTGGATCATGCAACAGGAACTGAATTTTCCATGCACTGCATTAACTTATGAAAGAGGAATTCCACAGGCCACATTCTGACCACCCATCATTACACAGAACCAGCCAACTGTATGCAGCTAGATGGAGAATAAAGAACTTCCAGCAAGATTTTGTATGTTGGATCATGATATTTTATTTTTAATGCCACTAGTCTCCTAAACCTAATATGATACTACTTACCGTTCTGAAAGTTCACTGATTAAGTCCAGTTTTTTCAGAACTACCTGAAGAGGAAGCAGCTCTTCATCTTTAAATGTTTTCTGAAAAAAGGCACCAGAGGAAAAATGGAGAAAGTCACTTATTGTGTTTAAATGCAAAACAAGAACTATTTTTAAACTGTTCTGGCAAGATGGCTGATCAATTCAGTAATGAACACTGTTTGTTACCACTGATGGTATGTTCAGTAATCTGCACAATGGTGGTACATACCATCTGTGTGCCCACGCTCAGTGCAAGGGAAACAATTAGCCGTCTCTGTTTTGTACTTGGCCCATTGAGGATATTCTCAGCCAGCACCAGGGCAGAAAGCACATCCAGGCGCTGCTCGCTGTACTTCTTGTCAGAAATGACCCTTTTCTTGAAAAGGGAGAGGGAGGGAGAAAGAGGAGGGGAAACAACACCAAAGTAAGTTCAGTGTTCATGGAAAAGTTACCAAAGCCCCCAAACAGCAATTTCTGCTCTCCTTCTTTTGATGGTTTTTTTCAGTCTTAAGACTTTTTTTTCAGACTATTTTCAGACTTTTTTCAGTCTTAAGACTAGAAACTGAAACAGAATACACAGTATAGACAGGTTTTGCAAAAATGTCATGGCTTCAAACAGATTTTGTGACTCTATGCCACTTTTGAATTGTGTTATTCCCATTTATGAATTTAAAAAAAGTCTACTATACAAAACATGGAGGTGTTTGGTTCTCTAAAGATGTTTTGGGCTCTTAAATGTATTTAGCAACCCTATGCATATGTATTGTTTACAAATATAATTTATTTAATCCTCACAGGAGAAGAAAATGCAGAGTCAGACACAGTAAAATGGTTAAAAAAGCATCTTGATGTCTATCTTGCTGGGGTCATCTGATCCCAGAAGTCTTTCCTGCCCAAGTGCAGGGGGGCTGGACCTGATGATCTATAGGGGCCGGAAGGGAGCTTAACATCTATGAAACTATGAAAATAAACAATAGCATGCAATTCCTTTGGAGGTTAGCTGCAAAAGCAAGACATATATGCTAGCACTTCTCATCAGGACAGCTATGTTGAAATCTTGGTTCATAATGCAATTCATAAAACCAAGACTGGATCAGTAAAGGCTAAAAGCAAAGTGAATTGTCATGCTTCTGAAGAAGCATACACTGCACCTCTGCAACTAGCACCTCCATAAAGCAAGATTAATACCATACCTATTCCTTTTACAGAATTTTGTAACAGCATTACACAAAGATAAAAACAGCAACATTATATATACAAAACACCGAAGCTATTGTACAGGCTGACTGTGCATATAAATGTGCTTACACACATACACAATAACAACTCGCTTTACTTACCTTGGCTACAGAAATAGAGTTAAGAGCCTGATACTGCAAATACTGAGCGATGTGTGTCACAGAATCAGCCACAACCATACTTCTTCTGTAAAATGTATGTTCTATTGCCTGCATTCAAATTTCAAAAAACAGACATTAATATTAGTTCTAAGGCAAGCATCTTACTGATTTATTTATGATAATTGCTCTTGTTCACTTGGAAAATGGAGCATTTCTCTTCTGTACCTTTGTAATGTATATTAACTGCAGTTACTGAACATGCAGCTCTTTTGAAAAGACAGAAATAACCCCTTCCCTCCCCCGCAAAAAACAATATTTAGGTGTTAAGCGTGTTAATAACATTGTTCAGTGTTCATAAAGCGTTAAGAGCCTAAATTAAGCATCCATTTCTTTTTCTTGCTTAAAGGGAGAACAGGGTGAGGAGAGAAAAGAAACTGTAAAAGGTGTTTAGAAATTGCATGCAACTTATTTTCTTCTCTGATCTCTTCCTTCCCACTTCAATCTAATTTTTATGTAGAAGTTACACCTGTAACATTTTCATTCTTCAGAATGTGATGCTTTATTCTCATACTGCATAAAAGCTTAAGTTCAATAAGGAATCAGAAATTGTGGCAGAGGTGATGTCTTTTATTATACCAACTAGATATTTGCAATAGATAAATAAATAAATAAATAAAATCTTTATTTGCAAGCTCCTGGGCATACCCACTCTTCCTTAGGCATAGGAGAATGCAAAGATTGTAAACTTTCTCCTAACCTGAGTAAGTAATTTCAGTGCTGAAGCCTACCTTGAGAAGTTCCACAAGTCTGCATAGTGCTTTCACCGAAGTCTTGGTCATCGGCTTTTGCATTGACATGTAAAGATTCATTGTGGTTTTAATGATAGTGCTGAGGCTATAAGCATAAAGAAAACCCTAAAAACAAATGGGTAAAAAATGAAAAAAGTTCAACACTAGATGTCATACAGGTAAATATACTGTGTCTTTTTTATTGTAGTTCAGAGACAGGACTTAATACCCTGTATAAGCCCTGCTAGAGCTATCACAGTTCATCCACATACAATTCAGGCTTACTCATTTCTGTAGAACTAAAATGTCAAAGCTATTTAGTTGAAGTTGTCTAAAACTGAGAGTCATGGAAGCAACTGATTATAGATCTAGAAATGAACAGATACAAGTTAACCATAAGCAAATATATCAAATGTTCACAAACCTAACTGTACTAATCATATCACAACATCAAGGTAACCAACATAACTGTGACAATCTTAAAAAATTAGATTAAAACTAAGAAAAATTCCCCAGGAATTAAGTGACATGCAGAAACAGTAAATCACTGTCAATCACCATTTTATTTTTAAAGGAAAACCTGTAATTTTCAAAATAAATGGTGGAAAAATAAAGTGTCACAGACACCAAGATTTGCAAAATGTATCAGATCAATTTAGGCTACATCTAGAAAGACATTTCTCAAGTACTCAAAACACTGTTTTCAAAGGAAAAGCAAGAAAAAAAACCTGAGTAATCATAGCAATTTGTCCATGAAAATGTTGATATACAGAGTTGATGTTACAAGCAAGTGGGTACAGCAACACAAGATGTTTACTGCAGAGCTGACTAATTAGCTCTGCAGTAAAATATCAGCATCTACATGTGCAGTGCTATTAGGACAGAGTAAACTAATTAACTCCATTGCAGGACAGTACTGCCAGATACAAATACCATCCTACAGCAGGGTTATTTACTCTGCTGCAACACTCATGTTAGACTGACAGGCCTGCCCATTAGCTCCACACTTAAGCACTCATGCCCCAGCCAGCTCCTCCACAGCACACTGAGCCAGGTCAGAGTAGCCCCAGGCTGACCCACTGATCCCTGGGGCTCCCTACCACCAACAGCTTATCCATCCCAGCTCAACATGCTGCGGTCCCAGGCACATGTGCAAACGGTGTGCCTGGGAGCAATAAACTCTGCTGTGAACTGTGCTGGAGTTTATTCATTTCTATTAATAGACACTCCCAGTAAGAACAGAATCTGTTACTGGAATAGCTCTAGATCTCTTTATATGTTCATTCAGCTGCTTTTACTTACTTAAGAAGCGAGTCTTGTTGTAACACGATTTTAAGTGTCAAAACAAAATAAAAAAGTCCATTTTTTCCATAGCCTGAGGATAGCAGGACAAATTTTATTTCATCTTGAGTTCTTGAGCTAGTAGAATCCATTAACAAAGGCAGAAGTAAGAAGAGCCATGCCAAGACACATTGGCCATGGACAGATGTTAAATTCATACCAAGAGAAAAGTGTTTTTCCCAGCACAAGTGAATGCACGGGCATTCAGAGGATTCTTGTGGAAGAAAACTGGCTCTCTGGCAAAAAGTTTGCTCACTTCCAACCAGGAAAATCTCCTCTTCCCCTGTTCTCCAGTGCTCAGTTGGACATGCAGTATTCTTCCTCCCACATCTCCTGGAAATACCCATTTCTACAGAAACTTTGAACTAAACAACCTATTTAATAATATCATAGGGAAAAATCCTGCAGTGACATCCAACTATAAAGGACAATGTAGCTTCTAAGGGTAAAAATAGACAGCCCAGCTTTATCCCAGGTCTGGTTGTCCCAGTCTGACTTGCATCAAAACAGGCACAGGGCAATCATTTACACACTCAGCTTTAATGGTAATTAACTTGAATTAGCCACAACTTTCCCAGGAAAAAGTGTTATCTTGGATAATTTCAAGGTAAAGGCTTTGTCCTGAGAGAACGCCAATGTTGTTTTTACTCTTAGATTAATTTTTATACATGCTAGTTAACTCCCAGTCAATTATCCCACAATCAGTAAGAAACTTCTCATAGATTATTCAAATTGTGTCCTATAAAGAAATTAGCCACCTGTATAAAAACACTGCATCTACTGGAGAGGTCTTCAGCAAACTTATCCATTCGCTGCTCCCTAGACAATATGGACTCCATTTTTGTCATCCATGAGCTCACAAAGACATAATATGACTGCATCTCTCTGGAGAAAAAAAAAATGAAGAGACGAGATGTATATTAATTTCCCACTTTTTTCTGAGCCTAAAGGACTAGCACTTCTAAAGGAAAAGATGTGAGAATATTCACTTTCCAAATGTAATCGTTTTGTCCCCTTTGCAAGTATCAGGCTTCCTCAGACAAAAGTAAGCCTTTATTCTCCAGTGGTTAGTGTTAGTTCCTTGTTTTACTTATACAAACTCAATGAATTAAACCAATGTCAGGATTAGAATGTAGGTCTTTAATTCTTCCATGTCCCCAGTGCTGCTATGCAGAAGGCCATGTTGATATATATCATTTCATCAAATTCAGAACTACATCTATTAGAATGTTTAGGTTAAACAGTAAAAGCTGCCAAAATGAAGATTTAAAACTAGATTTCAGAAAATCTTTAACTGAGTTCAAATTAATAAAAGCTTTATCAGCTTTGATTCTTCCAAAAGGATAGACAGTTTGCTACTATATTACTGCTTGACTCTACACAGTTTGTTTTAGATAATGTACTTCCAGAAGATATGAATGATAATATTTACCCTTTTAACCCTAATCAAAGATGACTTTGAATATAGGACAACCCCTTCCAGTAATTCTATGCATGGAAAATTATGAATTTGTTATAATATTCCATTAATCAAATCTACTTCATGGAAAGTCATCTTAAATTCATCCCCCTCTACTGCCGTGGTTCAAAAAGCAGCAAGGGGCCAGACCCCTGCTCCCTCAGCCCTTGTGCTCCTCTGCCCACCTCTGCCAAGCTCCCTGCTGCCTGTCCCTCCCCATGAGCACCCCCTACACCCTCCATCCCCCCCACCCCCATTCCTCCATGCAGCCTGCCCCCCATGCCATCTGGATTCTATTACAATTACTCTAAAAATACCTAGGAAAACCTAAGCATTTTAGCCCTGCTCACTTTTCGTGGAAGTCACAGAACACAACTAAACAAGGCTGTCCAGGAACAACATAGCTATGAATCACCCTAGAAGTAAACCTAGACAACGTCTGTCATTTACTCAGAGATCCTGTTTTCTTCCTTACTCACTCAGAGCATGAATATGTGCATAGAGCAGAAGTGTTAAGCAGAATGTGAGAGTAATTTAACAGAGACCTTTACAAGCAAAAAAGCTAATTTCCCCTCTTCATGTCTGCCAAGTTCTACTAACCAGCACACTGGACAGGGAGGAGGCAGTGGCAAAGGAAAACCAGAGTATCAAACAGAAACACTGGCTCCACAAAACCCGTTTTCTTCCTGTGTTCTAACCACTCACACAAGTAATACAGGGGTATGTTATGCCCTCTGATTCACCACAACATAGAATAAATCTTCTCCATAATGTTTATTATCCACAGAGAACCTTGGAAATATTCATGAATACTTTTTTTCTAAAACTTCTTTTGAAAATTTATTTAATACATATATTTTCCTCCCAAAAGAAAGTAAAGTTTTTTGGGTTACAGCAAATTGGAAGCAACAGACTGAGGAAAGAAAAATATTTTTAGATAGCGGTCAAGCTGCCAATAGTGTTTGAAGAAAATTGTCATGCAGACAGGGGAAAAGAAAAAAGGACAAGAAGCAAAAACTTCTAAGGAGAAGTGGCAACATTAAGTTATTCAACCTGCTACAAACATTTTTCCATAGAAACCAATTAAACCAGAGGAGGCTAATGGAAAAAAGCAGCAGCCCAGGGGAAAAAAAGTAGATGCTAGTAAAAAGCTGAAATTGAAAGCGTGCTGGAACCAGCTGGAAATTAAAAGGCAAATAGATAGAACTGCCAGTGAGAACTGCAAGCTTAAATGAAGAATCAAAATAAGCTTTACAAATGAAAGTACTGCATTAAAACGTTTAATTTTAAAGTGATATTTTTTCACTATCACCATAATACAGCTATTTCTGGGGTAAATGCAGCAACTCTTTAACAGCATAGAGCGACACTATGCAGCATTTTAGTTTAGCAAATCATCACCATTATATCCAAACAGAATTTTTTTTCCTAAATACCATAATGAGCAATGTTTCAAAGAGATGAGATGCTTTATAAAACCTACTTGGTAAGTAACTGAGCCTTCTGCTGTAGAAAACTCTCCCTGTGTGTTTTAATGGCATGAATGCTTTTCTTGTCCAGCAGTTTGGCAGCAGCTGGCATTTTCTGAATCAGAAAGTTATCAGCAAACCAAATAATATTAGCAGTTAATGTGACAGCTGGCACCTAAACCATCAAAAAAAAATGTGGAAAAAAAACAAGCAACATTAGAGTGGATGCGATAGTCTGCATAATCATAATTTTGCTATTTAAAAGCTGAAATGCTATAACCTTAGGGCTTAGAAACTTTTATTTTTTTTTTTTACTTGTGTATCACTATCAAAAAGTTCATTCTGATTAACAACAAAAAATTATTCGAGCAATTGTTGGTCATTTGTGTGACAGAAGTGCTAAGCTTATGTAAAAATCAGTTCCTGCCCTGAAAAGCTTATAATGTATATCACTATGAAGAGCTATTACTGTTAAGTGTTTCTCAATTATGCTAGACCTAGCATCCAATAATATGATCCTGTATTTTGAATGAACAAGGAACCAAGCCTGTAGCAGTTAGGTCCTTTCATTTTCCATTAAAAACATTTAAAATCAATCAGATGGGTAATTGATATTAATCCCTTAATCAGTTGGGAGGGGGGAAAGGATACATATAAAAAACAATGCACAAGGGGACAGGTGGCATTTTCTGTCCTTGACATTAACTTGCTTTAATAATGACAAGAGATTTCACTGGCAAACTTAGCCAAGCCCCTTGAAAGCATAACTCAGACTAAAAAACAGACAAGTTGTGTGTGTGTGTGTGTGTGTGTGTGTCCAAGTATAACATCAAGGTAAATACCCTTAACAAACAGAGATAAGACCGAGACAGAATCCTTTTGTACTTTTGTTGGCAGACTCCACCCATACCATATTTCAATAAAACCTAAGAATTTACTTCAATATCCTTTGAAGACACTTTTTAAAATTAAGGAAACAGAGAATTTTTTCACCTTTTTGCATACATCCAGTAATGATTTGTAAAATTTCTTGTCTACAGTCCGAAAAATCTGAAAGTGCAATACAAAGAGCCCACAAATTCCTATGTATTTATCTCTCTGGTCAATTTCTGAGGGTTCACCTTGTACAAAAGACAAACAAAAGAAATATTTTTGAAGACTACTTCCATACAAACAAATGTTTTCTATGTAAATAATATAGTCAACATGAAAAAATGCATCGAGCATTACCAAGTTTGGCTTCAACATTCGCAAAAATTGTGTGAATACTATGTGCAAATTCTTCAGCAAAAGTGCTATTCTTTGACACAGACACTCCTCCATTCAGAGAATCAAACTGTTGTTCTATGCAGGCCTGAACAAAGACAAGAAAAGAAGACCCATTCTCAATGCTAGTCCCATGAAGTCTGGGCTTCCACTAAATACTGTTACTGTTAACAGATTTTCTGTAAATTCAAAATTTAAAAAAGCAGAAAGTTAATATAATTTGTTTCTGATTTATGACACAGGTTGAATTTTAGAGCTAGGAAAGGCTTTAAGCAATAATTTGTTTTTTTACATTTTTAATTTACCTTTTTGCTTATGTACAGCACAGATGTCTCAGTGATGACAAAATTATATACATTTCTTAAATACACTTTAGTAAACAGCTCTTTATTGATTAAGGATGCTACCTTTTTTTTTTTTTTTTTTTGAGGGAGTGAACTCATAAAACAGGTATTCAGGAACAAGACGGGTATTGTACATCTTCACATAGGTGAACAGTAAAGTTTGTTGATAAATGCTGGAAAATGACAGACTCCTATTTTCTTTACATTTTCTTTGTTTTGAGCAAGGGGGAAAAATGGTGCTTTGGATGCATCTCAGACAAATTCCCATTGAGCCCCCAAAATTAAACATAAAACAAAGTCTTTGTGCAACTGGGACACTAGAGACATTTGAAATGGAAAAGTAATTGTGAACAGCTGGCAATAAAACAAGAAGTACTTCTTATAATGAATAAATTGAAATTACTTGAAAACCTTGCTTAATTACAATATGTATTTCAGAGGCTATACCAGGTGGGGAATGATCTTACTGATGTCATTTAAGACATACTGCTAAGGTAAGATGCAAGAAAAAACCAACAGACTTGTCCATCTTACTTAAGTGGAACAAGAAAAGGTATACAATTTCAAATTCACATATTAAAATATTACCACATGCTCTCTCAGCTGGCATAAACTGCACAGATCCAGAATCAATGGAACTATGACAATTCCCATGAGCTGAACTTAAACTTCCATGTTCATGAGTTTTGACCGAAGACAACAAGATTTCTGAAGCATTTTAATTCATGCAATTTAATTCAACAATCTGGCAGATGACATGGAGCACATCCTCAGCAAGTGTGTGGATAACACCAACCTGGATGTGGGGAGTAGATATGCTGGAGGGTAGGACTAGGATTCGGAGAGACCTCAACAAATTGGAGGAATGGACCAAAAGTAACTGCATGAAGTTCAGTAAGAAGTGCAAAGTCCTGAACTTAGGACAGAAAAATCCCATGCACTGGTACATACTGAGGATCAACTAGCTATACAGCCGCTCTGCAGGAAAGGACCTGGGGGTTATAGTGAACAATAAGCTGAATATGAAACAACAGTGCGCCCTTGTTGCCAAAAAAGCTAACAGCATCCTGGGCTGCATTAGTAGTATTGTTGCCAGGAGATCAAAGGAAGTGATTATTCTCTATTTGGCACTGGTGAGGCTACATCAGAATAATGCATCCACTTTTGGGCCCCCCACTACAGAAGAGCTATGGTCAAATTGGAGGGAGTCCAGCAGAGGGCAACACAAAAGGTTAGAGGTGTGGGGCACATGACTTCTTAGTAGAGGCTGAGAGAACTGGGCTTATTTAGGAGAAGAGAAAACTAAGGCAGTACTTAGTAACAGTCTTCAACTACCTGAAGGGTGCTTCCAAAGATAAATCGAGCTAGATTGTTCTCAGTGGTGACAGATGACAGAACAAGTAGCAATGATCTCAAGGTGCAGCAAGGGAAGACTTAAGACTAAGTTAAATATTAGGAAAAGCTCTCTCACTAGGAGGGTAGTAAAGCCCTGGAACAGGCTACCCAGAGAGGTTGTGGAATCTCCATCTTTGGAGGTTTTTAAAAGCATAAGGAAACAAAGCCTTGGCTGGGAAAATATAGCTGGAGATGGCCCTGTTTTGAGCAGGGGGGTGGACTAGATGACGTCCTAAGGTCCCTTCCAACTCTCATTTTCTATGATTCTATGCTGCTCATGACTCAAATTAAAATAGAATACCATGCAATTCATAGCTTAAGACTACTCAGACATCTCAAATCTAATTGGTTTCCTACATGATCTGCTACAGTGAGATGGCAGCATTACTGCAGAAGCTGAGAAAGTGAATGAGATTGTTGCAAAAATAAGATGGCAATTCTTATACCAGCATAACTTTCACAGAATTTATTTTGCAAGCAAAGAGCTTTGTTTAATAATTTGCTGTTCAGTACCAATTAGTTTGATCAACAGTTTATCCTAAATATCTGTTTATATTAATCATCACAATTGAAATACATGCATGGTGGGGAGCTGTCTTGTAGAGGCTTAAAAGCTTGTATTTAAACTGTATTTTGAAAAACAAGCATTACACAAAAACTACTTGTATATAGATATCAAGCCGAAAAGGACAGGGGCAATTTTCTTTTACCTGCATTTTGTCGTGTGTACAAAGTTTATGACTTAAGGTGTACAATAAGAGGCTCCTGCTGAAAATACATAAGCAGGGATTTTAATAGTCAAAATTAGTATTTCCGCAAGAAGAAAATAAATACAGGAAGCCACATTCAGCAAAGCAGCCTTAGCTTGGATCTGTATGGCATATGTTTCAGCCCTTTTCTGTTGAAAACAGTGCTTCAGACCTCAGATGTGCAGTCTGCTATGCCAATTGTTGCATGGTGTTTTCATTATTTTGCATATCAATATACATTCTTCCTAGTAACCAGCGAGACAGATCATTAATTAAGCCATTCAAAGCCTGGTACAGTTCAGATGCATGAGGATGCCAAAGAAGGAATTCACAAATAGAGTATTTTGTGTGTGTAATTAAATACTCCCTTACAATTAGTCAGATTAGGAGAAAGTCAAATTCATATATGAAAATACCACCACTTAAGGAAAAAAATAAAGCATTTACAAGCACAAAGCATTTTAGAAACTGTGTTCCATTTTAACAGCTTCTCCACTGCACTGTTCATCTTGTACTAATTTAAACCCCACTGCTTTACCTGGAATATCATTCCATCAAGTAACTGGCCTTCCAGTTTTAATAACAACTTCTCAAATGGCTTCAGTTTATCTTCCCGAATCCCAAACTTAGATGGGTTGTGATGGACCGATTTTAATAACCTTCAGAAAGGACAAACATTACAATTAAAAGCATTGCTTATTACATCTTTGGTTTTGATGAACCCTCAATTCAAAGAGAGATTGCAAACAGACCTTATTTAAGAGTCTTTGCTCACCTAATGCCAAGTAAGTCAAAGGTCCACATAAGCCTAGCAGCCCACTATGCTAGCCAGTTCAAGCATATCTGTTTTTGTAGCCATCACACCAGCCACTTTTGAACTCCCCTTCCATTTACAGTTACAAATACAGACAACTTTTGGAGGATTAGATCTCATTCTTCTAGAACAGTACTAAGATGCCTTGACCACTCCCCTACCATGCCCAAATATCAACCAATGATGCTGTAAGTTAACAATGCACTGTGTTAGCTGAGTTGTACTGGTCATACAAATTTAGATTTGGCATTGTAAAATATTTACTAGGGACATTAAAAGAGTACAGGGAAGGTGCAACCAGCAGCTCACAATGGTGTCTGTGACAAAACTCAGCACTATGTGGTCAAGTTCTGGAAGGCTAGTAAATAGCAGGGCTGGCAACTTCAGGTTTTTCAGTCAAAAAAAATCGTCCAACAAATATTCTTACAACATAAGTATTGCAAATACATTTTGCTGAGGCTTCAAAGACTCACCTTTTGTACATGGTCCAGTGGTCCTTCAGGGTGGCATGATTGTCAATTATTTCATCCAGCGTGATTAAGACTGTCAGCAGCTCTCCTAAATGCTCATACAGAGTCTGTTCAAGAAAAGCCAAAAGTTATTTACAGGTTTATTATGATACAAAATATTGTAAAATATCTGTACTAGCTTGCAAGATATGGGATATTAAACTTCAGTTGCTATTGATTACAATTGGTTCCTTGCTACACCGTTCAGCAGGGCACTGTGTTTTAGGTGCTATGAGTTGATATCTGTTTTTCTTGGATATTATTCTAATAAAGATCTGACAGCCTATTTTTGTGTCCCTTTGCTGCACGAGAATGTTACAGTTATAAGATCACTAATCTGATTTGACACTGAAGGTAATATTTTTAAAAAATGTACACTTAACATAAAAGTACAAGTTGCAAACACTTTTTGAGACAAGAAATTCAGTATTTGTCAGACTTTGATATACTGATTTTCATTTAAAGACCATGAAACACAATTGGATAAGTCAATCTTTAAAGCAACATTCAAACACATTGCAAATGATATTTGAATTTGCTTTCCTATGCTCTTTCAAACAGCTCCAAATTAATGCTTAAAATGAAAATCTTCTAAATCATCCTCACCTGAAAGTGAACTCCTGATGTCTCTATAATTTTAGGTGCATTCCTGCAATGGTTAAGCAAACAAAATAACACCTTATTTTTCCATCATTAAAGCAGACCATACTTTGCAAATCTCAATTCCACTTCAAGAAGTGTTATCTGTCCCTTAAATATTTTTGGAAAATGTGTCTTCAGTAAAGTAGTAATTGTCATCAGTAACAGAAAATATAAAAGGACAAATTATATGTTGATTTTGACAACCAGTACACCACTTGAACAAATCATAATGCATAACTGGTTTGCTAAAAACTTTAGGTCTCATTTATTGTGCACATGTATAGGAATTTTCCAATTACGCCAATAATAACTAGCGTTTACGTAGCCTTTCACCCTCAGGATTCCAAAACACTTTACAAATTTAAATTCTACATGAATGGACACCCAGGTTCATTTCATTCATCACTGAAAAGAACAGCTATGTAAAGCTGCAGTCTAGGACTGAAAATAAGGAATACCATGACTAGCTAAAACAAATGGTACAACTTAGATAGCAAGAATAATTAACCTATTCGGAATATGGTCAGAACATCTGGAGTTACATTTTTATATCTACAAGGACTTTTGGTAACCTTAACTGTAGTCCACAGTTGTCTAGTTCATACCCTATTTGAAGGATGGCAGCTCTACTATCACAGTGGTCCCTATCAGAACAGTACACTTGCTTAATGATGACTCAATTTTTGTATATAAAAGAAATTATGGACTTTTCATAGAGAATAAATGTCTGCACTTTTAGCACGCACTGTAGTACGCTTCCTTCTTTGTATTCATTTTATAAACTGCAAAAATTTCATCTAAATATGCTTTCCATGCTATTATCTCAATGAAAACAGGAACATAATACATTTTAGATCAGTTACACAAATAGGCTTGATTTTCAGGTGTCAAGCACCAACAACTCCCAAAGACTTCAACTGGAGTTTCACAATTGAAAATTGTGTCTTTAGTCTTGAGAAAATTCAGCAAGTCAGATAACTAAAATTCCTAATATCACAATGAGCAAGATTTATTAGCAACAATAGCATCCCACATGAAAACTACGGTCAGTTGTGAACATTACAGGAAAAAGGAATGAAAAATAAAATATCCAAGACCCTCTGGTGAAAACACTGGCCTCCAGCCTGTACCAAGATATGAGTACCACCAGCTGGTGTATGAAGCCATAAATTCCTGTTACTGAAGACAACACCTGTAACATAACATGTTTCACTAAGTCCATCCACTTTATTCAAGCAGATTCTAAGATCACACATTCATATTATAACTATGTATATGATGCTATTTTTTCAGCTTTTCAAGTGGATCAGTTATACTGCTATCTTCATGGCACCTCAGCCAATACAAGACATGCATTTTTCTCAGGCTGTAGAAATTCAATAATTCAAGGTAAAGGACATCAAAGCCAGCCCTCATTATCATCGCTCTTTACTTCAACATGACAAAATAAAAAGAACATTCTTATGTCCCATAACAAAACAGAAGATTTAGAACAGATTAAAATTCTTTTAATATATAAAATGCTCTCTAAAAGTAATGCAAGTGCACAAAAGCCTGCATTAAACCACTTGCCATACCTTCACACCAAAGTGTTCCAGTACTCAATGGGCATGTCTACACATTCATTAATGTGCTGTAATTATAGCACATTAAGTTTAGCACCTGTAACAATAGGTACTAACTTAATTTTCCATAATTAGTGCTACTGCACAGTAACACCAGCGCACGTCTTAGGTTATGCTAATGTACAGTAGACTAATTTGACTTCATACAGTACGGCTTTTGCTGTGATGCGCTAATGCATAGGAGCATTAGTCTACTGCACATCTAGCGTCTCATGTAGATGTGTCGCTATGCCTTCAGTAGATCAATATTCCACATATGATTGTTTTAATAAAAAAGGATATAGCATTTCAGACAATAATTACTTGTTGCTGGTATAGAGAACAGCCAACTGATGAACTACATTCATCACCACTTCATAGCATCGTGTAACAAAACAAGACAGCTCCTGAAATGACAAGTTTTAGACATATTTTCATTATTTCCAAGTAACTGAATAGTCATACAACCAACACCCCACATTCAAAGATAATCCTATTTTCAGTTTGTGAAAGTGTCTAAAGCTGGGCAAGTTGGTTGATATGCCTCTCCGTACTGCTGTGGGCGACTCTAAGGTACCGCAAGTGACTCTACATTGCATTACAGTTCATAGACTGTACTGTCCAGAACAGAAGTCCCAGTACCTAGGGAGCTGTACCCAGAACCTTCCCTCCAACTATGCAGACAATTGACAGGTCTATGGCTATGGTCTTCTTCAGACTGAACTCTTTGCCTCTTGAGGGGAGAGGGAAGGCAAAAGGTATGACACACTACAAGCAGTTAGCCAGACATCCTTTAAATGGCTATCATAAAATTTATACCCAACCCCTAAACAGAGAACCCTGGGAAGCAGTACACTTTGAAAGAGGCCTTCAAGAGCTCTTCTCCACAGTGTCTCAGCACTACCCCATACTACTTACTGGGTGCATCTACACATGTGCTTTACTGCAGAGTAGACCAATTAGCTCTGCAGTAAAGCATCACAGTCTACACATGTGCCAGTATTAAGGCACAATAAATTAATTAACTCCACTGTAAGATAGCACTGTCAGGGACAGTATTCTCTTATGGTTGAATAAGTAACTGTTCTGAAATGCATGTGTAGGCAGCGATAGGGGCTGGCTAGGGCATAAGCATGCTGAAGTGCTGGGGCTGCCTGCCAGCTAGCCACACAGCTCCACAGGTTCTGCACCCTCATGCCCCAGCCAGTCCCTCCACTGCCTGATACCTGGGACTGACCCCCAATGCCTCCTGCCAGCCCAGGGCTACTCCAGCCTGGCTCAAAGTGCTGCTCTCCTGGTCACATGTGTAGACACTGTGCCCAGAAGCAGTTGACTCCAGCTCAAAGTGCTCCACAGTTTATCAAACCACATTAATTGAACGTGTAGATGTACCCATTAGTTCAATGCCAAAGGCACAACTTAGCCCTTAATAAATAATATGAAAATTCTCTTTGAAGCCATGCCAAGACAATTCAGTGCTATACTTCAACGGAAGCTTTTTCTTCTTACCAACATCATGCATTATTAAAAAGGTAGAAAGGACAATGAATTTGACAAAGAACACAAGAACAACAGGACAGCATCCTGTCTCCCCGAACCAAAATTATAAGATAAAATCACAGGATTGGATAGACTAATAAATTATTCTGAGAAATGTCCAGTGGTAATATATATTGGAACTGATTACTCAGTATCACATGGAACTACACAAATTGTAGATTTCAGGGATCTTTGGAAGGCAGGTGAAGAGCAAAATCCAAGCGACCTTTTCAAAGAGCCTTCTGAAACAAAAGCAAAAGGAACGAGAAGGCAGAAAATGATGGACTGCAGGATGTGTGACCAGTACAAAGCTCCAGATTTTGTAATCAAACCAAATTCTAGTGGAAGGAAGAGCTCTGAAATGGAATAGCCTGCATCTCACACATAGAGGGTGAATCGCATCAGCTGGAATTACCAAAGTAGTATTACACAAGGTGAAGATGCAAACTCAAGCTCAGTACATTGGGAAGAAAAATGCTAAGCACTTAGCAAATTTCTCTTCACAAGGGAGAATTTTTTATTCCTTTGTCTTATTTTCTAACTGACATTACTAAAACCTGGTGGAACCATTCACAAATCTGGAAAGTTAAAGACACAGGTTATAACCTATTCCAGGAAAAAAGGCTGGATAAAGGGTACTAAATATTAGCAATGCCTGATTTGGTAACTTGGAAACATAAGTCCTTGAAAGCATTTAGGTCGCTGCACTAATTTAAACCATCACATGTGCATTGAACAGGGTACTGGTAAATCAGGGGTTAAAACACTCTATAAGCATCTCCCTATTACAAATAAAGAGTTATGCTGGAAGTCTCATCCAACCAGCAGTAAAAATAAGTTTCCAGAAGTTAGAGGTCAATAAAACAAAAAGAATTGTACCCAACATGAAGCAACAATTTTGAACCTTATTAGGATGAATAAGATCAAGCTCACTGAAATGGTATGGTCTGGGATATCCAGAAAGTCTGACTAGATGATTTAATGTCCCCCTCAATTTCTATTAAAATACTTTAAGAAGCTAAATTTAGTAATAATTTACATAGTTTAGTTATATTTCAGCAGCCAGCAGCTTTACCTGCTGGGAACTTCTAAACAGTGCTGACTGAGCTGCTGCCTCTGCAGGTTCTGTCCACCCTGGCTTTGATGCTCTTAAAGCAACAGCTGGGTACTGTCACAATTCCTGACATAGCAATGCTGCCGGGCATAAACACCACGGGAGTAGAGAGATGTTCCAGCACCCCTTCTAACTCAGCACCCAGGGCAGATGCCTCTCTCAGTCACCCCTAATTACACTACTACACACTAGTTAATTTCACTCCACGTTTTTCCATTCATTTTAAACACACTGCTCAGGTTCTAATTTCAGTGAATAAGTTTTAAATAAATAAGCTTTCAATATTTTATTATAATGCATCTCTTTTTAAATTCAATTTCAGCATTAGAACTAGGTTACATTGCTCATTTAAAGATTCAGGTCAAAACATCCAATATTATGGGACGTATCAGCAATTGACTATGCTACAGAATATTGCACAACTGACAGATTTCCAGAATTTCCTAAATATTTTGGGTATTGTATGGAGTTAATCCTGCAGAGGATAGCAAAACGCTAGCAGGTGCTCCTAAGTTCTCTCAGTGATTTGCCTTTTTAATGTCATTAATGATATGTGACAGGTAAATATTTACCAAGTAATCAGGTTGAAGAGGGTTTCTTTGTACAAAAGGGTGTCAGATTCAGATACTCAACAGCCAGCAACTGTGTTTCCAGAGCTCTCTGATGGTAGTGTACCAGTTAATCATGCTACTTCTAGGGAGAAATTCATATAACTGACAACACCAGTGTTTTTCAGTTTGTGGATACTACCATCAGCCTATTCTTAGTGGGACTTGGTGAAAAAGCACAGAACTGATAAAAGGAGACATTAGTAAGGAGAGCTTCTCCTCACAGCCTCTTTTCAAAGCAGAACCTAGCTATTTAAAAAGTATTTAATCTTTCCTCTATGGTGTGAAAGCAACAGTTCACAAAGAAGTTTAAGCTAACACCTGTTCAGTCACAACCCACTTTTAACTCCTACCACACTCAACTAAATGATAAAGCCACCCACAGACCTTTCTGAACTAATATGGAGAAACAAGAAACAGGCAGAACTAGTGGCTAGAACAACACTAGAGAAGTGAGAAGACAAAGTAGACAAGAAAGGAGAGATACTAGCAACTGGACATGAGCACAGCAAAGGAGCTCTGGAATTCATTTCCTCTAGTATAGAGTTTATCAGGCAAACAAGTGAAGCAGATAGGGTGGTCCTCCAATACACACACACACACACACACACACACACACGAAAGTATATAGAACAGCTTAATGAAGCTTAAAATTGATTTTTTCTAGATGGAACAGATTCTAAAAGACATTTGCTTATACAGCATATCTTTCTATTTAGCTTAATACAAATACCTTTTTCATGTAAACAGGTTCCTATCTGTAATAGGACAATCACTTGTTAAGGCAATCATGGCAGAAAAAGTGTGACAACTTCTAGCATAGAATGAATACTAAGAATAAAGGAAATTCTCAGAAACACAGATCCTGTTTTCTTTCAAGTGCCCTTGATAATGAGTACAATTGTTTCTAAAAGGCATGTTTTCCCCCTAGGATGTTTTGTGGAGCATCAGTAATGTTTTAATGACGTCTCTTAATCTATGAGCTAGAAGAAAATGAATGAACAGACTGTTTAGTCCATGCCAACACTACCACTTTTCATGGTGTTCGACAGAAAACTAAAATTTACCATCAAAAACGCAACAGAATCCTGGAATGTTAACAGGTCTGTTGTGTCTTTTCCTACTGAAAGCTGCTTAGAAGAAATCTGATTTATTTGGATACTGAATATAAAAATGCTTAGGTCTCACATGGGATTTCCAGTGCTTAAAACAGCTGCTAGTGCAGAATCACAGCAAGTGAACAAGCCATACATAACAGTGCCCTGTTTGAAAGGATGAGTGAAGCAAGTTGGTTGTGACAGCTGTGAAGCTAAGAAGCAGATATCTTCAGAATATATCAGCAAAAGCAGATGCAGACAAAAATGACTACCAATACCTTTTAGCAGGATATAAACAGAACATTTTAATTGATTAATCCACTTGATAAGTGCAACCTTAATTTTCTTTTCAACCTCTGCCAAGAACAAAATGTACTCTTTACCTGTAAGAAGGAAACAAATCTTCCCATCTGTATTTGGGACTCTCCTTCCACCATGCTGGATTCTGTGGCTAGAAAGGCAAAGAGAAGTTTTATCGTCTTTATAAACAGCAAAGAAATACATTCACATTACACTTGCTCTACAAGACAATTTTTGTTTGCCCCTTAATTTAAAAAACAAAACAAAACAAAAAAAAAACCCGCTTTCCTTCCCCATTAGATATAAAGAAGAGAAGAGAAGAGAAATCGATTCTAATATTCACTGTATGAAATGAAAATGAAAGCAGATTTTTTGGACTGGATTTCTTAAACTATTCTTCTGTTTTCCTATCGCAAGAGCTTAGAAAAATATTCCTGATATCTTCAGGCATGCTTGGATGTTCCATGATATAATTTTAAATCCACGTAGGCTCCTGAACATTTTTAACTACAAAAAAATCTGGGTGGTTTGTAAACTTCAAGGCAAGGATCATATTTCTTCTGTGTTTGTACAATGTCTAGTCACAATAGGGTTTTACCATATGTACTCAAATATAAAACAAGCTTGAATAGAAGACAACCCCCCAATAATTAGATTATACATATGGAAAATGTATAAATCTGTTATAATTTCCCGGTTATTTAACTTAATTATTGAAGAAAAAATCTGGAGAGTCAGCTATGCCTGGAGTTCTCAAACTTGTCATGCCATGACCCCTGCTGGGGTGGGGTGGGGTGGGGTGTTCCCTGGCAGCCAGTCAATGAGCAGTGGGAGAGGGGCTCCCTGGCAGCAAGTGGCATGCGGTGGTCGGTGGAAGTGATAGCAGTGCATGGCAGCAGAAGTGTTGCGACCCCCTTTTAAGCTGCTCGTGGCCCCTTGTGGGGGTCACAGCCCACAGCTTGAGAACCCCTGAGATAGGCCCTTTACTCTCTGCTCTACACCCGTAACTTTTTCCCCCTGTTGTCCCTTCCCCCACTCCTTACTGTCAGCCACTCCTTACTGTCAGACCCTGCTCTCCCTGAGCACATGGAAGTGAGGGACAAATCTGAAAACACTGACTTTGACTTAAACATACCTGTAATAACTTGTACATAGGACAATTATTACAAGTGCCCATTGACTTAGTTCATCCAGAAATGAGGGAGTTTACCTCTTTTGAAACTGTTGCAAGTTTTAGCATACATACTCCATAAATACACTTTTAAGCAGCACTTTTGTACCTACTTTTGTGTAGTAAAAACAATGCATGATATTACTCCAAAGCCAAAAGGCTTGTGATTTACCATACAGTTCACTGGGAAGAGGCCCAGAAGAAGCAACAGGATTTAAAGTCATGGTTAACCCACAGTTCAGCACTGCTCAGTATGTGTGTGTACTCCAGATACCCCTCCACAAAGGATCCATGTGCTAATTAGACTTCACCCCACTCGTGACTGGAACCAGGTGTTTTTGTCACAAATCCTGGGATCCTCTAAAAATGTATATGCAGATGAGACATAGGGCAAACAGGTCCGGCTCTACCTCTCAGAAGGCGGGGCCGCACTAATCATATACGACAGGTTGAGATGGGGTGACAGAGGGATTCTGGGCAAACTGTTTGGGCCACTATTTGGTGATGTTTTCCAGACATTTAAGGCTGGCTGAAAACCAGGCCTCACAGGAAATGGGAAAGAAAGGTGAAGCTCAGCTATAGGAATAAAGAGAAAAAAAAATGTATTCAATACCACGGCTCATCAGGACTTAAAAGACAGTCAGTGCTGCAGAAAACTAAGCATAATTGGCACTAACAAGTTTTTTTTTTCAGATAAGGCTAGGTTAGTGCAGCCTGTGGTAGGACAGATTTCTTAAGGTGGTTTTAAAAAGAAAAGGTGTGATGGAAGTCTATAATAGAGGATAGATATAGATATATTTTAATTTTTAAAAAACTGTGGTAGGTTCCCACCAGTATATTTGCCCCATATAGACAATGTGTTTTATAGTCATGCTCAGCATGGAGTATATTTCATCAACTTTCTAGTTGCTTTTACCACATGTAGCTTTTGCCAGCAGTTTAATGACAGACAATGTATTTAGTGAAGTTTCTTTGTACGTGAATCCAAGACAAGGGGCTTCCTTGTTTCGTATTAGAGTAAATACAGCAAGTCCATGTTTGCAGCTTCAAGGCACTGCTACAACACAAATACTGGTAACATTAGAAAGTACCAAGTTTGCTGCAGCACCAATTTAACAGTGTTTTTTTCAGGCAATAATTCACCACAATCTTATGCGACAAAAAAATGCCCCTTTCAACATGGGCATTATTTAATATTAAAGGGCTTCTACACTAGGCTGCTTGCATGGTTTTAAAGAGTTAAATTGCATAAGAAATTAACCCACAACAGGGATTAAACTGCTCTAGTATTATGGACTTGATTTGAAAGATTAGTATTGAATGTACAATGATTGCTTTCCCAACAACAATCTAAAGAGGGTTGAGCAGAGTGGACTGTTGGCGCAAGTATGAGACACTCAGGTTTTTTAAATATTTATAGTTAAATAAATAAATTAAATAAAATTAAATAAATAAATAAATAAATAAATTTCAAGTCTGTCCATCTGAACTAGCTTTGGGGATGAAAGGAATGGGCAACTGTGCTCTGTTTCTTTCTGTAACAAGAGGCTCCAGCATGACCAAAGATGAGGGATGCTCAATCTATGGCCTGCTGCTCACAAAACCAGAAGGAACAGCTCATCACTGCAAATCAGCACAGATTAATGCTCCCTTTTGCTCCTCCACTCCTTTTCCTTGCAGCTGAATTGAGCGACAGGGGAAAGGAGGGCAAGAGCAGCAGTTATGCCCACCACAATGACATGCCAGTCAGAAGTTCTGAAGCCCAAGGGCTGAGCGCTGTCACTCACTGCATAGCATGAAAGCTGTGGCTCCAGCTGGAGCCTACACTAGCATGTCAGTGAGCTCAGCGTTTTCACAGAGCTCCAGAGCCCAGGGGATGAGCCCTGCCACTGCTGTTTGTCCCCTCTTTTCCCTGTCACTGAACTCAGTGAGAGACACCGGGGGGGGGGGGGGG